>CM037091.1:41047950-41725450 GCA_020916435.1 Oxytropis ochrocephala
TGTTTTATTTTTTTTAAAAAAATGTATCTCTTATTGATTACTCATCAATATTTTTTTTAGTCAAAACTCTTCAATATTTATGATTAGTAGTTATTATTTTAGTTGCCTTTTAGTGTCTCTAAATTAATATAATTAGTACAATATATTTTATTTTTCTTGATTTAAAATCCACCCAACAAATCCTTCTTTTTTTAATAATATATTGAAAATATTTTATAAAATCAAAATTAAAAATAGATGAAACTAAAATTATACAATAAATTATTTACTTGCTATTTGATTGCACAAAAACAAATATTAATTATTATAAGAAAAAAAACACTATCGTAAAAATAAATGAACTGTCTCATTTTTTCCCCTTTGGCGTCCAATATCATGGTTTACCATTGTGTTTTTTCATGTTCCCATGAACTAATCTATACATATGATTGCTTTGATGGAAAAAAAATCTACACATATGAATGTATAGAAAAACAATTTATTTGTCGTAAAAAAAAGGCAACTAACTCACCATCTATATTGTCATATTAAAATGTGTCTATTGGTATTACTTTTGTTGACCTAATGTTTATCATCAATTTAACATTTTTTGTGCATTCATCAAATTGATCTATAAAATTCTGATGGGTCGTGATTAGTTGTTTAATATTAATCATTCACACAATTAAAAATTCCATACAAATAGTAACCGATGTCATCCAAAAGGTTTATATTCCACCATCTACTACTTACATAACTTAATTCTTTAATAAAACAATAAAGCTTTTATGAACATTCTTTTCTATTTAAACCATATAGTTAACCATTTCCATTCAAATGCATCCTCACAAGAGGTTAGGTTTCAATTGAACATAAGTTCCTATATAAACACTTTAAATATTTTCACCAGTAGAAATAAAATAATTTTTTCTTTCTAAACAATCCATCATCCACAAAAACTGCATGCAAAATAAAAAGGATAATTTTGACCATAGGACACTCTCAACATCCATGAAAAAGCGGAATGGACTCATTCAAGTATGCTGCTACTCATTGACGAGAATGTATGAATTCTATAATTATTTTTTCTTACAATATACTTTATTGCAAACTTTTCTAATTCAAATTTTTTCAAAACCTTTTAGACCAGCCACATACATACTTCCTTTGGGAGAAATAATGGCATAGATTCATGAATATATTACAAGAATGTAAAATATTTAGTATTACCAAATATATTGTATTATGCTATTCAATTTTCTTATTGACCAACTAACAATTTCATGATAGAATATCATAAATTTCATAATTAGAAATAAGACAATATAAAGGATTTAGATTTCATATTGAGAATTAAGACAATAAAAAGGACTTAATTAGATCAACAATCAAAGTTTTATTAAATTTCCAACACGAAACTTTTCCTAGGGTCAGAATAAGGTGAATGTGATTTGTAATGCATAATATTCAACTTTATATTTCATTTATCGATTAAATATTTGTTTCAAATAATTGCAACTTCGAATCTAATGAAGATGAGTCAAGTTATACGGAACAAAAAGTGGTCGAAAGAGAAGTTCGAAAAAATTGTATGATTGAAAAAAATTAGATTTAGTTCTTAGAACTTTAGATGTTTCAATTATCGCAACAAATATCACTATGGTTGATTAAATAATTGTTCGATTTTTTTATTATTTAAAATGTTGGGTTTTAATAGGTTTAAAATACCATGAATTTACTATTAAAATATTTGTTAATTTTTAATTTTATAACTTACATATGTTTATAGAATAAAAAAACTGTAACAATCTCTATATTAAAAACCAACTAAAATAATTAGTACTAACCATACTAATTTAGAGCCACCAAAAGGCAATTAAAATTAAGACTCACCTGATAGATTAATAGTAATCAATAATGGGGTAATTTAAAAATAAAATAAAAAAACTCAAAGTTGGAAGAGGTAGTAAAATATGAGTGAAAGATGTAGAGTTTTAAACAGTTGTAACAACAAACAACTATTTAAAGAAGACAACTTTGGATTTGAGTGGACTTTCAGAAGAAAAAAGTGACTTTCAGAAGAAAAAAATAAAATATGCAAAAAATAAAGGATTTCATGTTTTTATAGTTTTATATATATATATATATATATATATATATATATATATATATTGCATTAGAAAATGATATATTTTTATATATAAATTTCATAAGATTTAATAAAAAAATATTATAGCAACATGTGCATCGCACGGAGTTTTCCCCTAGTATTTAATAAAAGAAAACTGCAATAACTTAGTAACTTATTTATGTAGTCGAGATGATTTTGAGCTATTGATCAGTTTTTAAAGTTGTTACTATATATTATATTGATAATAAAACCTTTATACTTTCTTTTTATTATTGCACATAAGTGACAAATATTTATATCACTTTTATTTTAGGAATGTATACATTATACACTTAAAACTTAATGATGGAGTCCACAATTTCATTTAAGAAATATGGATGATCTAAACTCATGAAAAATATAGTAAATAACATTCCATTTTAGTTTGTGTAAAAAACATTCAATTTTAGTTTTAGAAACATTTATATCATTAAATGCAACATGATCAAGTCTCAACGGGGAAGCATTATATGTTTTTGGTAACTCGGTATAATTTTATAGTTTATAGAAACATATCAGTTTCAATTACACACACACACACACACACACACACACACACACACACACACACACATATATATATATATATATATATATATATATATATATATATATATATATCTATTATTTATAATTATTATTTTGTATGATTCTGGACTAGGAAATTTGATTTATGTTCAGTGTATTTTTATAGTTTTTGAACACATGTCAAATATATAAACTTGTTTAGCTTTTATAGATTATCAATCTTTTTGGTCTCTACAGAAAAACATTACATGTTAAGGGTGTAATTTTATTCTCTTTGAACATTTATCTTATTAATTTTTATATTTTTATTATTTTTGGAATAATTATTTTTTTTCAAGAACTTTAAGGAAACAGTACATGTTGTCACACTAATTTTTCTTGTAAGTTTTAAACCTATTAATTTTAAAGATTTAATATTTTATTTATTAGAGCTAATACGCTGCTACCCATGCAAATGCGCACGCACCTATACCGCCAATGAAGTGCGCCGTGATGGAGAATGTGGGTGTGTGTGAGAGCTAATTAAAGGGAAGTATTTCAAATTGCAAGGATTTTCTGTGACTAATTTATATGATACATCCCATATTATTAATTTCTTTTAAAATCTACTAATTTATTTAGTTTTGTCAAACTATAGTGGGTGCTAAAAATAAATTTGAAATCTGCAAATGAAACATCTGAGATGTTGGATTTAAAATATAGCAATATTATTCCATTTGCTTTTTTTAGTACAAACCATGGCTACAGCCTGCATTAGTGCATCCCTAATAGCGATTATTCATTGTTTATTACAAATAATCAGCAATAACAATGACAATTTCCCATAGTTTTACAAAATCCCCCTTTGTTGCAGTTTTGTAAGCAGAGGTGATTACATTGAGCATCCGCTACATTCGGTATGCAACTAGGCATAGGATTGTCAAAGCAACACTTGAATTTTGCGTCACCAATCAAAGTTGAACTATCCATTACTCAAGCCTCACCTCTCGCTTTTTCATATCCGAGTGCAATCCAAATCAATTCACATAAGAATTTTTTTTATAATATATCATAAACTTAGGACAGAGTGAGAAAAATATATAAATTTATTATTTTTATTGATCATGAAAATAGATTTACCTGAGAACAAAATGATGACAACAATGCATGCAAGAAGAAGAACTATTGTCCCTCTAGCCATCTTCAAAATAGTTAATTAGTATAATAGGTGCTATGGACTTAAACTTGAGTTGATGCAGTTTTATACACAATTAGAGGACCAAGTTTCCTTTTATGCCTCACCTAGAGTCGAAATAGTAGTCAAAACTCAAGTAAATACATATTTATGGAATCTCAATAAGATAACCTTCTTCTTAAAACATTATAGGAAATGTAAAAATTAGAGAATCAACTTATATGGTGCATTTAATATCTTTTGTTTTTGAAAAATTAATTGTTATTCAATTAAATATAGAATGGTCGTCATCTAATTGTTTAGTTAACTAATAGTATCCTAAACACTGATTTTGACTGGATGGTAAAATATGTTAAGTTTTATTTGGCATACAAAGGAATGGAAATCATTTTTTTAAATTGAAGGTGAAATATGTTTTTGGTCCCTATAAAATTTGAGTTTTTTTGTTTTAGTTCCTTAAAAAGTTTCACTTTCCGTCAGCAGTTTTAGTCACTCGTGACTTTTAATAGCGCTAAGAAGCGCTATGAAAGACCAAAAAATGTCATTACAAATTATAAGGGATTAAAATCGCTAACTAAAAAAATTATGGGACGAAAAGTTGATGGAAATTTTTGAGGAACAAAAACTAAAAAACCCAAATTTCTTAGGAATCAAAAGCATATTTTATTTAACCTTTTATTATACCTTTTAATATTCATATGAAAGGTAAAAAAAAAATTATACATTACATCTCACGTCATTTTCATCAAAAATGGCTCATAATTAATTTGAAACCTTCAAATTTAAATATAGGAGTTGTATTCCATTAGTTTTTTCCTTAGAAACCATATGGCTACATTTACCAACAACAAAAAAAGAAACCATATGAGAGGGTTTCTTGGATGACGGTTACTTAGCTACGAATAACATACACTAAGCCTATCATGCACTAAAAACTCAAAGAATTTACCCCACTAAATTTCTAGGGAGTTATCCACTATTTCCAACAATTTAGGGGCCTGGATGTGTCCATAACCGTTTCCACACTTAACTTTTGATTTTCAATGCAATTTCTCGCGTGCTTAACCCACTTGCCTTCATGCACTTTCCTTATCTTCAAAGGCTCCCTCGATTAATGGGTCATCGGCTAAATCAGGCGTACCATGTTGGGCTAGCCAAAAACTTCACTGTGGATCTGCTATAGATTGTACTTTGGAAGTCATTCAAAAGGAAATGAACGAATTGAGAAGCCAGAAGTCCCAAATAGCTCTCTAAGACTTGCTCTTCATGAAATTAAGCATATCTCGGCTTACCTAAGCCGAGGTCTCACTCGACTAATGACTTAGTAATTTTTTGTTGTAGCGACGAAAAATCTGGGAAAGGATTCTTCGAAGTTCTAGATGAAGCCGCCACCAAAGTTTAGTTTAAGGGAAAATATTGGAAAATCCCTATTGAATGGATAAGGGTCCTTGAGACCATATTTGGGTTTTGGAGTCAGTTATGCGTGGGGAAGGTATTAGCACCCCGCAACATCCTTCCTATGGAAAGTACCTTCTAATTAGTTGTACTTAACGAATATTTTACCCTTTAAAAAGAAAGAGACTTAATAAAAATTTTAGTTTTTTCTGCTTGACAGGAGTGGGCCTCTACTCCTATGTATCTCCAGATGTGATGGAGAATTCAAAGCTACATAGTTTTTTGGTAGAAAGTTTTTGTGGTTTGATGTTTAATAGTATAGGGATTTTAGGATTACTAAATCGTACGACTCATTCGTCCTAGAACGATGCTTAACCTTGTCGTACGACCGACTTAATCCCCTATTTTTTTTGAAAGTATGATTTTTGACTTTTTTGAAAAATACTTTGATATGAGGTGGTTTGATTTTATTGGAATAGGGATCTTAGGACTCTTGAGCGATACGGTTCATTCTTCCTAAGATGGTGGTTTACCTGATCATACGATCGACTTAACTCCCTATTTGTTTTTTTTATGAAAGTAAGGTTTTTTGGTCTTTGTTGTGAAAAATGGTTTGAGTATAGTGTTGTTTTAATAGGGATTTTAGGACTCTTTAGTCGTACGATTCATTTGTGCAAAAACGATGGCTAACCCGACTGTACGATCGACTTAACCCCCTATTTAGGTATTTTCAAAAAAAATGTTTTTTTCTCAGGGAGTTTGGTTTTTTTTTCGTACCCCCTCTTTCTCCCTCATACCCCCATTTTAACAAAAAACCCATAAACGCCCTCAACGTTTTATAAAAAATAAATAAATAAATAAATAATTCCGGATTTACCTCATTTTTTGGTATATCCGGTTCATAAATTTGGAAATGGGGTGTTTCGTGGGGATTTTCGGATTTACCTCATACGTAGGTAAATGCGGTTCATAATTTGTGAACCGGATTTACCTACTGTTCCGACCTGGGCTGCAGCGCCACAGTGAGCATTGCCCCGGGCAAACACTTCGGTCCATTCTGTCCTTCATCGCTTCAGTAGGGCCGACGGCTAGGATCCTTCCGCCCGATCCGGTGGCTACTGATGCGCCTCCTTTCCTATAAATGAAGGTCCGCCTCTCTACTCTGGTGACGTCTCTCTCTTATTTGAAGCAATTCTCGAAGCAGACATAAGTAATTTTAATGAAGCCCTTTAGAAAAGTGGTGAAAGGCACGTCTTGATGCTACAACACCCAAATGCTACAACATCGATTTAACATTAAACCATTATTTAGAAGTTGCATAGTGAAAGGCATTCCAACTTGTTCCCATCTTGAATTTCCTACTATCCTTTACTTTTATTATTGTTTATGATTAAATTGGGTTCTACAACTTGTTATTTTACTTGCTTTTACTCACTAGCTTGCTTGCTAATTAAATATAAAAAAGAACTCAACGATCCTCGTGGGAACGATCTCTACTTACTTTATTCAATGAAGAAGATGAACAGATTTATGATTTTATTTTATTTTTTAACTGTTACCTAAAAATTTCGACAAGACATTAAATGAAATACTTAAATGAGTTTGACTCTCCATTGATGATGTTTTGGAAGCTACAAGTCAACACCAAGTCAATTCACCATCAATTCGACAGAAGAGGTCTACGAGTCTTTGGAAATGTGAACGAGCCGACAAGCATGACACTCAGAGCTACGGAAATGAGCAAAGCAAAGAACTCTCGACAGGAGAAAGTCCAATGTTTCGGCAAGACCAAGTTCAATGTCTCGACAAACAGGTGACAAAGGTTTAGTTGAAAGTCAAGAGAAAGTTCAGTCGTTCGACAAAGCAAGGTTCGACACTTCGTCAAGTGGTTGACAACAGTTTAGTCGAAGTGCGAAGGAGAGAACAGTTAGTGGGCAGTTACTTTCCTTATTTCTAGGAATCAGTTGTGTTTCCCTTCCCACGTTTGTTTCCAAGAGTATAAATACTCTTTTGTAATAGAAACTCGGGGTCACAACATTGCACAAGAACTCTGAAAACTCAACTTCCAGACAAAAGCGAAACACGAGTGAACAAATTCATTGTACGTGCTTGTGAACCACTTTCTTTTCAATTGAATGCAATCATTTACTTTTCTTTTTACATTTACTGCAATTTCTGCTTTGTTTCGTTTCAATTGTGCTCTTCATGCAATTTACTACTTTTCAAACCATTAAAAAACACAAAAACACAAGGGCAATTGTCAAAGAGATTTTCTAGTTTGATCTCACAATCACAATATTGAAAACTAGTGATTGATTGCTAAAAACACCAGTAAACAAATTGGCACGCCCAGTGGGACCTTGTGTCATACCCCAATTTTGTCCGGCTTAGGTCAACACCCTAATTTTCAACCAAAAATAAATAAATTAAGGCATGGCATGCATTTTAGAGTTTTAAAAGTCATCCAAGGGTTTTTAGAACCATGTTTAGAATAAAAATGCATTTTTGAGCAAATTAGGACTTTTTAGGGTAAGGGGCATTTTGGTCATTTTTCGCAAAAGGATGATTTTCTCGTCAAAAATATGCACACACCAAAAGTACATTTTTCTCTTATCCAAGAGAATTTTTGTACAATTTTTAGAGAGAATATTCTAGCCTAAAATAATTAAAATGCACTTTTCCTATTTTTAGTGCATAAAAAATGCCAAAAGACCATTAAAAATTCCCCAATTAATTAAGTGACAATTTTAATTGTCTAGAATAATTAGGGAGGTTATTTCATGGTGTCCAAAAATATGTGACATGTTTTAATGGGTGCACTCTCAATTACATGCCCAAAAAGATTCAAAATTCAAAAATAAAAGGAGGAAGTGTCCTCAATAAGACAAAACAAAAAAAAAGAAGAAGCAAGTTTTTATTTTTCCCCTCACATTTCAGCTGATCTTGCGCCCCATACTCCCTCTCCCTCCTTCTAGAAGTTTCTACACACTCCATTACTTACTCACCAAGTTTTAATTTGATCATATCCTCAATGTTGCCCTTTTTGGTAAATTAACCCATGCACTTACACTAACCTTTCCACCAAAAAACCCCATCTTACCTTTTTGAGAACATTCCCTCACCAAAATACCCTTAACCCTATTCTACAAAAATCACCATTCCCAAATTAGATTTTTTTGTTCACAAATTTCCCTTTTTTTCCTTCTTTTATGCGCCACCTTCACCTATTTCTCTCACACACTTGTGTTTTCTAAATACCCTTGATCCATGTGACCACTAATCCTAACCATCCATTCAAAATTAAGATCCAATCCTAGAGCCCCATCAAAGCAAAAAGTCCTAAATACCCTAAAGCCTCAAAACCCCTATAAATAGCTCACACTTTCTCTCTTCACCAATCTTTGGCTATCATTCTCACCTTCAAGAAAACCTAGCACTCTTCTCCTCTCCCTCTCCTCCCTCTAGGCCGAAGCCTTCTCCTCCTTCCCCCTCCTCCATTACTTCACCTTCATCCACCAAAACACCTTGAATCCACCTCTCACACCCTTAACCTTCCTTTCTCACTCAAGAAGTTCATCACACCACCTTCATCTCCTTCCTTTCCTTGCAAGGCCGAAGCTTTCTTGCATTTTTCCTCCTCCATTTCTTCAATTTTCTCTTCCATTTTAGAGAAAAGGTAAAATCCATAACCCTCTTTGCATCATCTCCAAATATTTTGCATTGAATCTCATTTTCTTCCCTCATTCCTTTCGCATAGCATCATCTTTTCAATGTAGTTTGTTGTGGTTGAGGGTGAGATTTGTTGTCTCACCCTAAAATAAGTTGATTAGTGTTGTTTTCATGTTAATTTTTGAGTTTTCTTGTTAAATAAAATGAAGCAAAGTTATGCATATACATGATTTAAAATGTCTTCAAAATTGATTTTGTTGTTTCTTTGTTTAAATCTTGTTGTTGGTATTTTTCTTTAGTAAGTTGTTGAGGATTTGGCTCTATGATTCCTACTAGTGCCAAGTGCACTTTGATCTTAGTAGTGAAGAGAGCTAGAGATGACTTTTGTTTAATATATTAGTTTATGTGCTCATTATTTCTTGTGTTTTAGTTTACCTTTTGTTTATTGATGATCTTGCAAAGTGATTCTCACTACATGCCTAGTGCATTTCCTTCAAGTGGTGAAGATTGCAAGAGAGGATTCAATTTATTTTATAGTTGATATGTTTATGATCTAGCTATATTATTGTTTAGTTAATGATGATCTTGCAAAGTGATTCTCACTACATGCCTAGTGCATTTCATTAAAGTGGTGAAGATTGCAAGAAAGGATTCAATCCATTTTCTAGTTTAATAGTTTATGTGTTCTTGTAGTCTAGTTATCTTGTTGTCCACTTGTTGATGATCTTGCAAAATGATTCTCACTACATGCCTAGTGCATTTCATTCAAGTGGTGAAGATTGCAAGAAAGGATTCAATTTATTTCATAGTTTAATCTTTTAAATAGTTCTTGTGAATTAATCATAGTTTTGTTTAATGTTCAAAGTTTTCTTTACATACTTGGCTTAGGCCATGAGCCCATCTCATTGAATAAAATTCTCCATTGTTATACTCAATAGTACTAGGGTTTTGATTTTTTTTGTTTTGGTCCCCTCATGTGTGTTCTTGGGGTTAGGGTTTTAGGTTACTATTTTGGTTTCCTTAGACTTTTAGGTTGAATAAAAATGCCTTGCTATATGCCCATTTGGCAATTTCCTATGTTAGTTTAGGTTTATGCCTACATGTTCATGCATTCATTTATATCCATATCTTTTCAAGTTTACTCATGCATATATTAATATCATGTTTTGCATCTCATAAATTAAATGTTCATGCATTAATATCATGTTTTTTCCTTTTCATAAATTAAAGGTTCATGCATTAATATCATGTTTTTTTTCCTTTTCATAAATTAAATACTCATGCATTCAATAATGTTGTATTTTGCATTCCATAATTGCATACTCTTGCACTCATATACTTGTATCATGGTGTATCCAATTGTTCATAGCAAATTGTAAATATTCCTTTGATTGCTTTGCTTGTGTCCCAATGGTTGTTTTGAGCTTTTGACTTGTAAGAAGGATTTGAAATGTTATATTTCCTTTTCAAGCTTGAAATCCTATGCTTTTTTAATAAGAAAACCTAAGGCATTTTTTCTAAATAAAAATCATTAACCATCACTCGAAGCCGTTGCTTGTTTGATCGTTAATGAGGAGCTATTAGTGGTAGTCACTCGAAGCCTTTGCTTGTTTGGCTATCATGAAAACTCCCACACATTAATTAAACAACAAAAACAACTAAGTCAAACTTCCAAAATAACACGAGCTATAGCTCGCCCCCTTTTCTTCAAAACTATTTTCAAAAAGAATAATACGACGTTGTCGCTTGTAATCACTCGAAGCCATTGCTTGTTTGATTGCCACTTCCAACTCTCTTTTCTTTCGAGTTAATACCGAATGCCACTCGAAGCCTTTGCTTGTTTGGTGTTCGCGAACACTCGAGTCTTATTTCAAAAACTCCAAAACTCAATCTCCTAAGCCGTTTTCACACGCAAAAAACTGAGAACTACGTTGCTTTGATCCCTCAGCCAGTGAGGGTACGTAGGACCGGGTTCATGTCCCGTCAAGCATACCTTTAAAAAACCCATAAAAAACTGAGAACTACGTTGCTTTGATCCCTCAGCCAGTGAGGGTACGTAGGACCGGGTTCATGTCCCGTCAAGCACACCTTTAAAAAACCCATAAAAAACTGAGAACTACGTTGCTTTGATCCTCACCGCTGTGGGAAGTGTAGGGCCCGGGTTCATGTCCCGTCAAGCACGCTTTTCAAAAATCTTTGTCTTGTCCCGCTTTTCAAAGATACCAAAAACATCCCTTTTTCCCGTTTTCAATAAAGTGATTTCTCAAAAAGAAAAGAAAAATAAATAGAACAATGTATTTCAAATCAAACATTTCAAAACCACATCAAATTAATGGTTCCCTTTCGGTAGAAAGGGCGCGTGAAGTGCTAATACCTTCCCATGCGCAACCGACCCCCGAACCTACATCTCTAAGTTTTCAAAGACCACCCGCTTTCCTAAAAAGGTTTTTTCAATGTTTTCCTAAATAAATATTGGTGGCGGCTCTCTCGATTTTCAACGTTGTCAAACCGAAAAGTCCCAAACCGGATTTTTCGGGTATAACAATTTGGCGACTCTCATTGGGGATTTTCTTTCTTTATTTATTTATTTAAAGAGAGATGAGGTCAAAGCCTAATTAATTTGATGTGGTTTAAACTGTTTGATTTGAAAAACTATGTTCTATCTCTTCCTTTTCCTTTTTCTTTTCTTTTCTCTTCTTTTGTATGTTTATGGTTGTGTTTATACGTGCATTCCTCAATTCCCATGATCCCCTTTCTCCGCTCCCTTTCTTAAGGTAAAACATGCATTCCCCATTCTATTATGTCCCCTTCTTCTTAGCTCCCTTTCTTGAGGTAAGCAATGCGTGTAATCTCTGTGGACTTATTAGGATGTTTGTATGTTAAACTAGTGTATGCATGTTGAACCCTAGGATAGACAATCGCTTATCTGGATGCTTACGGGTTTCCTTGCGGTGGGGTGGGTAGATTTTTAGGAAGTATGTCCTCAATCACACACTTTCACACCTTATGATTTATGTTCTTTGAGTGGGCTCCTATACCCGATCCAACAAACATTTAGGAGAGTGGAGACGATTAGTGGATGTCATTCGAGACCTTTGTCTGTCTGATACTCATGAAAGTCTCAACCAGTGCGCTTTCTCATGACGCTTCACACTTGGTAGTTCTCTACATTTGTGGATGTCGGCATGGGGATTCTATAGCTCTGGTAGCCATTGTGAGGTGTGAATTAGAACTACATGGGAGGAACCTTTGAAGTTGACCTAGAACTTAGGATTCCCACCTTTGTAGGACACGAGGGCATACGAATTGTGTGTTTGCATGGTAATTTAGGGCATGTCTTCCTCAAAAAGGAGCTTTTTCAAAACCTTCCAAGAAAATACAAAAAAATATTTTCTTTCTTTCAAATAAACCGCTCTGAATTTTTGAACCTCCGTCCCTACACATCGTTTTTATCATCCCTACACGCATCATTCATATCATAATCGCATCATGCCGCATTCATTAAAATTAAATGTTGTAAGCATCTGCATTCACACTGCATCTCATTTGCATTTGCTTGCCGGGAGCCCTTGAGTAACTTACCGTCTTGTCATAGGTGCATCAAAATGGAGTTGAGTAGCAAGACTTCGCTCATTTCTCGCTTCCCGCTATGAAGAGGTTGAGATTGGTAGTCTGAGGCAGTGTGCAGCCCTTATGGGCCCCATTGAGAGAGAGTCCTTTGATCAAGTATACGGGAATGTTCGTAGATTGCTGCAATTGAACGTTCAAGAGGATGCTCTTATAGCTTTGAGTCAATTCTACGACTGACGATGTGAGGTGTTTCTTCTTCAAGAATTTTCAGTTGTCACCCACATTAGAGGAGTATGAGCAGCTTTGGGGTTCGCGGATCACATGCTAGGCCTTACCAATATCGAGCGTCTTATGTCGATGAAAAGCTCGCAACGCCGCTCGGGATTAGTGTGGATGAATTGAGGTTGCGAAGTTAAAGAGAAATGGTGTAGCCGGGTATCCACAAGAGTACTTGAGGGCCTATTACAATCTTATGCCGCGGCTAAGAAGTGGGGACCGTTCAAATTAGTGCTCGCTCTTACCATATTTGGGGTGGTCCTCTTTCCTCAAATAGAGAGATATGTTGATGAAGACGCAATCGGTGCATTCTTGGCCTTCAAAGACACTCGTAACCCTATCAATCCGGTGCTCGCTATCCTTGCTAACACGTACCACGCTCTTACTCGCTTCTGACCCGGTTCCATAAAAAGAAATTATGTCTTTCCTCCCACATTCTCTACGCCGGCTTATTACCCATGTGATCCACAACCGAACTAATGTTAAGGAGCTAATCTCTTACGCCTAAGCCGTGAGGTGGAGGTCAAAACCGCTATTGAATGGGTTGAGTATTTGAAGAATCTCAATGAACTCCAAATCCGGTGGTACACAGCTGCTTGTTGGGATGACAGACCGGTGGTAGTGTTCGGTTGTGGAAGCTTTGAACGTGCCTCTCATGGGGACTCGGGGGTGTATCAACTACAACCCTTCATTGACCTTGAGGAGGCGGCTCGGTTACCCAATGAGGAACTCACCCTCCGAGAGCATCTTTGTCCGCATTTACCTCTATAAGGGGATGCCTAAATGTGGCGACTTGCTTGAAGAGTTCAACGATCATGGGAATCAAGTAGCGCGGAAAGGGAGTGAAGAGTTGTCAAAGAGAATCGATGACATCACTTTCAATCAATGGCTCAAGGAGAAGCTTCAAAATGCAAAATCACCAATTCAAGGGATGCTTTCCTTTGAAGAAGAGATACCGAGCCTTATGTCCCAACCCATGAAGAGCTAAACGAAGTCAAATCCGCATTAGCGAAAGCGAGTAAGAGGAAAAGAGGCACTGCAGGCTAAGATAGAAGAGATAGCTCTAGAGAAAGAAAAGCTAGAGGAGGAAAACAATGTCAAGATGATCATTTGTGGAAGAGAGCGTCGGGCGATTCAAGAAGGAAGAACAGAGCAAGATAGAAGCCCGGAGAGGCATCCGAAGGGGGCGAGAGAGCTCCAAAGGTACAAGCAAAAGCGCGAGAAAGCACTTGAAGAAGCTCGGGAGTGGAGGACATTAGCCATGAAATCGGGCGCGAAATCACATTTAGTGGCGAGTTGAGGAGTCGGTTGAGAAACCTCAAGCAAGAAAAGGTGGCCATTAATGAAACTCTCAAGGAATACCAAAGAAGCTTTGAGCTTTGAAAGAGAAATATTTGGTGAATTGAAGAGAGACCTTTCATTGCTCTAGAAGATGCCTACAGTAAGTCCGAGTAGAAAGCCGTGATTGGGAAAAACGCTTCCTAGAGTTGATTGGAAAGATCAAGATCAAGAGGTCATTAAAGAACTCAAGGATGAGATACACCGTGTGGAAGGACAAGTTCTCAAAGTCGCGAGTCGGCCCGTCAAGCTATCTTTGGGAATCCCTAAGAATCTGAGGTTAGCCGAGGCCGAGATGCACTTCTTCAATACCACTTTGAAGTGTATCGGTTTGTGGAATATCGCAGAGCGTTGATCACGAGAATTCAAAGAGCAATCTCAAAGTGCAAGTGCAAGCAAGAAGAGGAAGAGAGTTGGGAGCTTAGAGCTATTTGTATCTGAATTGCCTATTTGTATTTTTGATTTAGGAGTTTGTTTCAAGCTTTGTATTCAAGAATATTGTATCGCTCTCTTTTATGAACATTGTAACGTCTTTTCCTTTAATGAAAATCGGTGAAGCTTTGAAATCGTGATGAACGAAGTGTGCTATTTCGATTCCTTGTTTACTTCAATTAAGTAAATCAAAAAGTTTACGCGCTGTATGACAAGGCAAGGTACCCCGCTGTTCCGGCATCAAGCAAACATTGTGCATGCATTCATACATTCATTCATAAATTTATTTTGTTTCTTATGTAATAAATGTCCGAATAAACGAAAAACACGCTGGTTCTCCGTCACCGATACTTCACCCGATCGCAAGCCGGGCTAATGGCTCACTACCGTAACATCCGGAGGTTGAAATTGAGAGTAACCTGAACAAGAAGACATGGGTGTACAAATTACGAATCTGGAGCGGTGGCTCGGAAAATCGAACTCTGAAGGATAAGATGGGTACCATGGAGGCTCGTCCATGAAATGATGGTAATCTTTGCAAGGTTTGAAGAGTGGGACAAGCTACGCCGGCCGTCGCCGTGTAGTGGGTCCAGATGGGGTCACTTCTTTCGTTCCTCCTCCGTGTCGATGAATCGCTGCGACCACGCCTTCCTCGGGATCCGGGTCGGTCATCCGTGTTCGCTCCGAGAAATGAATGTGTCCACCCGATTACATCGCAGCAGATACCCTGGGGTATGCTGCTGCTGGTACCGCCGCAAATCGTTAGATCTACTCCGTTGGCGTAATCGCACCTAATCAAATTACTATCACCACACACAGGGAACTGCCGGGATCTCGAGAATCGGGCTCTGTCCCTCATGTCATACACAATTCCACGCCAGGGGTTCACAAAGACGACCTCAAAATGTTCCTCGGCCCGGGAGGAGGGTATTATTACTGACATGGGAGTCACCCCCGAGGGCACGCGCGTTTGAGGAGCTCACCAAATGATCTCGATCCGAGCACTTGAAGAAAGAGTGAGAGCTATGGAGGGTACGGTGTGTTAGAGCCAAAGAAGCCCCCGAGCTATGCCTAGTCCCGCATTTGGTTCTACCGCCAAAATTCAAAGCTCCAGAGGGTGGACAAGTCTGAGAGGATCGGCTGCCGCCCGAGAGCCATATTACAATGTTCGTTCAAAAATGGGTCCCTATGCCAATGATGACAAATTACTTGATTTCTCGCTTCCGAAACGGTTTGGTGGGAGCTCCTGCGGATTGGTATATGAAGTTGCAATCTTACAAATCCGTTGTTGGAAAGATTTGTCTGAAGCTTTCATGAAGCGCGATACAAGTACAACATGGACATGGCTCCTGATAGTCGCATTGCAAAGACATGAATAAGGGTGAGAAAGAGACTTTCAAAGAATATGCTCAAAAATGGCGGCTACACACCGCCCGAGTTCAACCCTTTTGATCGAGAAAGAGATGGTGTACATGTTCCCGGAAACTCGCCAAAGAATCTATTATGACAGTCGATCACAAGTGTCTCTCAACCAGTTTCTCGACATGATAGTCTTCGGGAAAGACTTGAGCATGGCCTTCAAGCGGGAAGATTTTGAATCACCTTGTGTACGCAGGGGAGTTACGGTGGGTCCAAAGAACGGAAAGAAGTACCAGCCCATTTCCCTAAAAAGAAAGAGGAGAAACTAATGTCATCTCGGGGAAACTCATCTTTTGGTACTCCTCCACCCCAAACTATTCCATTCTCTGCTCCAGTGCCATCTCAGCAAGGCGATGACCGTCCCAAGACTCAAGATTACCAGTTCAAGAAGCGGACTAGTTTTGATTCAATTCCAATGACATATACTGAGCTGTTTAATCACTTGACCTCCAATAATCTGATCAATACTCGACCCATGAAAGTAGTGCAGCCACCATTTCCCGGAGGGATACAATGCTAATGCCACCGCAGTTTCCACGAAAATGGGGTCGGTCATGCTATGGAAGATTGTAAAGCTTTCAAGCATGTAGTGCAAGATTTGATAGATGCTGGTTGGATATCGTTTAAACAGAACCGTCCAAATACAACAATCAATCCATTACCAGGTCACCAGGGAACGGCTACCAATGTTATAGAAAGTCTTTGTTGGCAAGTTCTTTGAAAAGGTGCAAGAGATCAAGACTCCTCTAAGTGTCATTTATCTTTGAGTTATGCCGGGCCAAGGTTGTTAAAAAGGGTGTTGCCATGAAGAAGGGTGTCTTGACTCTCTGTGGGGAGGTTGTTGTGAAACTTTCAAAATGATCTTGCAAGACCCGATGGATCGGTATGTGGTCCGATAGGGACCTATGGTGTGGAAGATGAAGTGTGGACCCTACATTCGACAGGTGATAGAGAGGCCAAAAAGCCGATTGAAATTCTCACACACCGCGCTCTGAGATTGGTTCAAGCGGGGCCCGACCAAGAGCCAATGAAGACACGGTTCCTTTCTCATGCAAGGAAGAGATCGGTAAAGAGGTAATGATCTTTCTACAAAAGAAGGACGTTGGGATACTCTAGGAGAGCCCAATGGAAAGTTTGATTACTTGGTCGAGATGATGCTCCCGAAAGTGCTCTAATCCGAATAGAAGATATCCAAATTTAACTCGATGGGGTGAGGTAGATGAGCGATTACAACCAAGTGGTCATCATCATGAATGGTTCCGAATCTGGAGAAGTGTGGACACTGTACCCCGACAATGATAGAGGAATCAGAAGGCCCATTGAGATTCCTTATGATTTCAATCCTAGGCTGATGCGAGCAAATGCTCAACCAATAGTGATTGAGGTACCAGCTCCGTTTCGTTATGAGTCAAATAAAGCGGTTCCACGAAATACACGGCGCAATGCTCTCCAAATGCTACCACCGTGACCAACATAGCGAGGATCAAGTGGGATCACCGAAGCGGAAGAGTGTATGCTCCGAAACCCTCCGGCGAAAACATCTAGGAGGCCGAACAGAGAGAGGCGCAAAGATAAAGAAAAAGAGCGCAGGCTGCTCGAGAAAAAATAACGAAAAAGAAGCCAATGAATTCTTGAAGTTTGTCCGCAAAGCGATTACTGAGTAGTTGATCGGTTAAACAGACGCCCTCAAAGATATCCATGCTATCACTTTTGTTGCTCGGTTCGGAAGCACACGTAACGACCTTGATGAAAGTGCTCGGTGAGGCTCACGTGGCGAGGACATTCCAGTGAATCATTTTGATGGAATTGTCGGAGTGTGGTGGCTGCAAATCACCTAACTTTTCTTGATGATGAGTTGCCTTGAGCGGAAAAAGAACATAATCAAGCTCTTCATATCTCGGTAAAGTGTGGGGACTATGTGTTTGCGCAGTCTTGATTGACAACGGGTCTTCACTAAACGTAATGCCAAAGTCAACCATGGACAAGTTAGATGTTGATTGTTCCTATATGAAACCAAGTTCGACATTTGGTGCGAGCATTTGATGGTTCCAAAAGGAAGTGCTAGGAGAAATGGAATTTCCTATCCGTGATCGGTCCCGAAGTTTTACGTATCAATTTCCAAATCATGGACATTACCTCCTCATATAGGTCATGCGCTAGGAGACCACGATCCACATGGTCAGGGGCAATTCCTTCTTCTCTACACCAACGGGTCAAATTCATGGTGGATGACAAGGTGGTCGTAGTATTCGGTGAGGAAGAGACTCGGTTAATAAGCCATCGAGTTCAAATATGTAGAAGCCATTTGAAGAGTCGTTGGAAACAACTTTTCGATCTTTAGAGATTGCCAATGCGGTGTTTGGGAAGACCAAAGAAGAGGAAATGATCGCCAAAATTATGATAGCCCAAGGGTACAAGGTGGGTTCGGCTTGAAAAAGATCGGTCAAGGGATTCTAGCTCCTATCCAATCAAGGAAAACAAAGACCGTTTGGTGCCGGGATACACCCAAGTAAGGAGGAAAGGCGGATAAGGGCGGACGAGCGAAAGCGCCGATGGTTGGCCAAATCCAGCAGGCGAAGATCCATGGCCCCGAGGATCCCAATTTGCGACCTTAGTCGAGTTTTGTGAGTCTTGGCTTGTGGGACCCCAATCAAGTTCTTTGTTATCGAGAGATGTTTCGAATCCGAAGAAAGCGAGGCGAGTGCAGTTCGTCGTTGCGGTATCGGTGAAGAGTTAAAGAATTGGAAGATGCGATTCTCCTGTGACTCTTAATTTAAAGTAATCATTTGTAATGCAACCACGTGGCTCTGCCCGAGCCATAGGACCAGCTTGTTAGGGGCACACGTGTTTTTATTTTCAAAATTATCATCATCAATAAAAACGCTTGTTTTGAATTCCTCAATCAATAAAAATCAATTTCTCTTCATTGCATGAGTCTTTTTACTCGCTTTATTTGTCTGTTTGTTTTCTTGTTTCGCCTTTCATTCTCGCTTTTAAGCCCGGCAAAATGCGGATCCACAACAATGGTCTCTGAAAATGACAAAGTGTCGATACCCACCTTTTGACTTTGATCACCCCACAATCAGTGAGGGGATGTTGAAGAAGGCCGGGAAACTCCTCCGTAACTTTTGAGGTTAATGAAACAAGAAGAAAGGGTAATCCACCACACACGAAGAGTCCACAAGTGATCAACTTGGGTACAATGGAGGATAAGAAAGAGGTCAAAGTAGGCACCACCATGAGCGAAGAAGACCGCATAAAGTTAGTTCGGTTGTTGCGGGATTACGTGGATGTGTTTGCATGGTCGTACCAAGATATGCCCGGTTGGACACCGACATTGTGGTACACAAGCTACCGGTCAAGCCCGAATGCCCACCAAAACGAAAATTGAGGAGGATGAAACCAGAGATGTCCTCAAAATCGAGAGCGAAGTGAAGAAGCAATTCGATGCGAGATTCCTCGCGGTGGCCAAATACCCGCAATGGGTTGCCAACATTGTCCCGGTTCCCAAAAAGATGGAAAGGTCGAAATGTGTGTCGATTCACGGGATCTCAATCGTGCTAGCCCTAAGGATGACTTCCTTTGCCTCACATTGATGTTTTAGTAGACAAGATGCATTTCGGCAAAGACTATTCTCTCTTCATGGATGGATACTCGGGATATAATCGGATCAAAATGGACCACGAGGACATGGAAAAGACAACTTTCATAACACTTTGGGAACATTCATTTATAAGGTCATGCCATTCGGATTGAAGAATCTGGTGCAACCTATCAGAGGGCCATGGTTACCTTATTCCATGATATGATGCATAAAGAGATTGAGGTTTATGTTGATGACATGATCGCAAAATCTAAAACCGATAAGGAGCACATTGTCAATCTGCAGAAGCTCTTTGAACGGTTAAGGAAATATAAGCTCAAGTTAAACCCAGCCAAGTGTACGTTTGGGGTAAGATCAGGGAAGTTGTTAGGCTTCATTGTCAGCCAGAAGGGAATTGAGGTGGATCCAGACAAAGTAAAAGCCATCCTTGAAATGCCAGTGCCTGAAACAGAGAAAGAAATCCGTGGTTTCCTCGGAAGGTTGAATTATATCTCCCGATTCATTTTTCAGCTGACTGCTACTTGTGAGCCAATCTTCAAATTGCTGTGCAAAAGTCAAGAGCCGAAGTGGAATGATCGGTGTCAAGCGACCTTGAGAAAATCGTGGTGTACTTGCAAAATCCACCGATCTTAATGCCACCAGTGGCGGTGCGCAGCCGCTTCATCTTGTACCTTACGATGCTAGACAATTCAATGGGCTGTGTGTTGGGTCAACATGATGAATCTGGAAAAAAGGAGCATGCAATATACTACCTAAGCAAAAAGTTCACTGACTGTGAGACAAGGTATTCTATCTTTGGAAAAGACTGTTGTGCGTTAGTTTGAAATTGCTCATCGTTTAAGGCGGTACATCTTTGAGTCATACAACTTGGTTGGTATCAAAAATGGATCCAATCAAGTACATATTTGAAAAGCCCGCCTCACGGACGAATTGCCCGATGGCGGATGCAATTATCGAATCACGATATCCTGTATGTCACACAAAAGCGCATCAAAGGTAGTACACTCGCCGAATATTTGGCATGTCGGCCGATTCAGTTACCGACCAATGCGGCATGATTTTCCGATGAAGACATCATGGCACTATTCGACGAGGAAGTCCCACGAAAGTGAAAGATGGAGAATGATATTTGATGGTGCGTCCCAATGTGTGGGGACACGGTCAGGGCGGCGATGTTAATCTCCCCGATAATCGCTTCATTCCTGTCCTTTGCAAGGCTAAGCTTCTATGTCACAAATAACATAGCGAATCACGAAGCATGCATCCTAGGTATTCAAGCGACCTAGAGTGGAAAGTTAAAAGGTTGGATGTATACGAGATTCACCACAGTTATTCATCAAGTAAGAGGCGATTGGGAGACCGAGAGATCCTAAACCGATTCCTTATTGTGATTACCTGCAAGAGTTGATGAAGTCCTTTGATGAGATCACCTTCGAGCATATCCCTCGAGGTGAAAATCAGCTGGCCGATGCATTAGCCACATTGTCTTCTATGTTCAATGTTAGCTGTGACAAGAACTTGACTAAGATCGACCAAAGACCGAGTTCGCTGCTGCGCATCACTACTGCATGGCAATAGATGAAGAGTCTGACGAGAAACCTTGGTATCATGACATCAAGCAGTACATCACTAGTCAGGAATATCCACCTGGGGC
This sequence comes from Oxytropis ochrocephala, assembly GCA_020916435.1. NCBI lineage: Eukaryota > Viridiplantae > Streptophyta > Magnoliopsida > Fabales > Fabaceae > Oxytropis > Oxytropis ochrocephala. The sequence continues at coordinate 41,069,159 of CM037091.1, forward strand.
ATCAGAAAATGACAAGAGAACTCTCAGAAGGTTGTCAAGGAATTTCTTCTTGAATGGTGAAGTTCTTTACAAGAGAAACTACGATATGGTTCTCCTAAGGTGTGTTGCCAAAGAAGAAGCTGAGAGAATCATGAGAGATGTGCATGAAGGCTCGTTCGGAACCCATTCAAGTGGGCACACCATGGCTAGAAAAATCTTAAGGCGGGGTTATTCGGCTCCGGATGGAATCGGTATCATTATAGCCGTAAGAAATGCCACAAATGCGGATCTATCTTGATCACATCCATGTGCCGCCTGCCAAACTAAATGTTTTGACTGCATCTTGGCCGTTTTCCATGTGGGGCATGGACGTCATAGGTCCAATTGAGCCCAAAGCGTCAAACGGGCATCGCTTCATTCTGGTTGCAATTGACTACTTTACCAAGTGGGTTGAAGCGCGCTTCATACTCGGTATAACCATTCGATGGTTGCTAAGTTTGTGAAGAAAGATCGATTTGCCGATATGGTCTGCTCGACAAGATCATCACCGATAATCTGGTAGCAATTTGAATAGCAAAATGATGAAGGACTTGTGCAAGGAATTCAAAATTCAGCACCATAATTCCTCTCCTTATCGCCCAAAGATGAATGGGGCGGTTTGAAGCGACCAACAAGAATATCAAGAAAATAGTGCGAGAAAATGGTGGTAACCTACAAGGATTGGCATGAGATGCTTCCCTTTGCTTTGCATGGCTACCGTATTTCCGGTCGCACATCGATCGGGCAACCCCTTTTTCCTTGGTGTATGGATCGAAGCGGTACTTCCCATTGAGGTTGAGATACCCTCCTGCGGGTTCGATGGAAACTAAATTGGAGGAAGCGAGTGGGTACAAGCTCGCTGGATCAACTAAACCTCATTGAAGAAAAGAGGATTGCGGCTGCGTGCCATGGGCAATGTACCAACAAAGAATGAGAACCGCTTTCGGCGGGAAAGTCCGCCGCGTGTGAGTTTAATGAAGGAGATTTAGTACTCAAAAGATATCGCCTATTCGTGACTCCCGAGGAAGTGGGCACCCACTTATGACGGCCGTATGTAGTCAAAAAGCCTTTTTACGGAGGAGCGACGATACTCACCAACATGGATGGCGAAGACCTCAAAAACCAGTCAATTGGACTCGATGAAAGAAGTATTATGCCCGAAAGAAATAAACAAAAAAAGAGAAAGACAAGCCAAGTAAGAATTAGCTCGCTAGGTTGAAAACCCGAAAGGCGACTTAGGCAAAATCGAGCGACCGGTGGATTGAAAACCCGCAGCAGGCGATCCAGCAAAAATTAAGTCGAAAAACTTGAGCATGAAAAGTAAAGAAAGGCATACAACTCCCCTGAAGACTTGAATGAGGGAGTGATCAAGGTCAAGGACACAAATGTCAACACTGCCCCACAGAGACGGACAGTCAGAAATCAGCTTCTTTCCTTTTTCGTGTCTTTTTGCAGTTTAAATTCTCAAATGTACTGAACAGTCGACGTAACATTCTGTACGATCGGCTTCCATATCAATAAAGCTCAATTTTTCTCATATCGTGATTATTGATATTTCTGTTTTTCTGCTCAAAATAAGCGTTTTTATGATGATGGTGATATTGAACTGTAAAACATGTGCATACATCATAAGGCATTACAAATCATTGCGAAATCTTTAAAAGCCATGGGAAATAAGCAAATTCCTAAAGATAACTAATCTTACAAAAAAGGTTGCATTCACAAACCGTTCCAAGTGGCAAACCAGAGAGCAAACGCGCGCGTTGGTCCACAAGCCTGCGAGCTTCCCTCGGCTTTTCGATCTCATACCAGAGTATATCGGAAGTCGGTTGAACCAGTAAAAAATAAGCCTTGTCAAAAGCAAAAATGAATGGTCAGAAAAAAGAAAGCTGATCGAAAAGAAAAAACATGAAAAAACAAATAACCGAAAAAGCAGAAAAGTCGGGTCGAAAACAATCGAAAAGAATCGAAACAAAGGAAAATAGATCCACCACATGCATCATCACATCAAAATCATAGCATTGCATGCACTCGCATAACATACTCCTGCATAACATGCCTTTGCATAACATGCACCCATGCTTCATGCATCATTCCTTGCATCAGCTGACATATGCAGGTACCTCAATTCAATACGCCAGCGGCGGTCATCTTAATCGATCAATCAACGATTTGCAAATCCGCCAGACTGCGCATCCGCCCAGACTAAGGCGTCCCTTCCGATCCGTCGTTATCGAGCACGACGAATCATCGGACCGAGTCGCCGGTTTAGTTCAAATCAACGGTCCAAGCGGCGACTTTGAACTCGACCTTCATCCCGCCAAGTCATCACGGAGCATGACGGATCGGCCCCGAACTTCAAGCGTCCTTGGCACCAAATTGCGGTATAAAGCATAGTGCAAGTCCATCAAGGTAAAATGTATCGGTCTCCACAACGTGATACGAGAACCTCGGTCGCTCGAGTAGGCCACCTTGAGCCCAAGCGCTCCTTCCCGAGCCGGATGCTCCTTCCGAACCCAGCGTTCCTTCAGAGCCCGCACGCTCCTTCAGAGCCCGAGCGCTCGCCCGAGCCCAGCGTTCCTTCAGAGCCCAAGCGTTCCTTCAGAGCCAGCGTTCGCCACCCAAGTGTTCCTTCAGAGCCTAAGTGTTCCTTCGAGTCCAAGTACTCCTTGAGAGCGCAGACGCTCCTTCGAACCCGTGTGTTCCTTCAGAGTGACGAGCGCTCCTTCATCACCGCACTTTTTGTTACTTTCTTCCCACCGCAGGTGCTTGAACTTATCAAAGGACTGTACCTTCTCTACTATTCTATTTATTGTTTTACTTCTTGTTGTTTACGCCACCCGAGTGGCTCGGCGCCATGTGTTTCTGTTTTGTTAGCTTCTCGAGGTTAGCACCACATTCATTACAAATAGTTTTACGGCTAGTATCCATTCACCCAAAAAGAAAAGTGGAAATTCGGGTTTTTCCCTGTTGGCAAAATCGGTATAATTTCTGAATTCTTTATCTCTATTTTGCCTCGGAATATGTTTCGCCAATTCATATTCCTTGTTAAAATCTAGATAAAGAGGCAAAATTGTCATACCCCAATTTTGTCCTAACTTTAGGTCAACACCCTAATTTTCAACCAAAAATAAATAAATTAAGGCATGGCATGCATTTTAGAGTTTTAAAAGTCATCCAAGGGTTTTAGAACCATGTTTAGAATAAAAATGCATTTTTGAGCAAATTAGGACTTTTTAGGGTAAGGGGCATTTTGGTCATTTTTCGCAAAGGATGATTTTCTCGTCAAAATATGCACACACCAAAAGTACATTTTTCTCTTATCCAAGAGAATTTTTGTACAATTTTTAGAGAGAATATTCTAGCCTAAAATAATTAAAATGCACTTTTCCTATTTTTAGTGCATAAAAATGCCAAAAGACCATTAAAAATTCCCCAATTAATTAAGTGACAATTTTAATTGTCTAGAATAATTAGGGAGGTTATTTCATGGTGTCCAAAAATATGTGACATGTTTTAATGGGTGCACTCTCAATTACATGCCCAAAAAGATTCAAAATTCAAAAATAAAAGGAGGAAGTGTCCTCAATAAGACAAAACAAAAAAAAAGAAGAAGCAAGTTTTATATTTTTCCCTCACATTTCAGCTGATCTTGCGCCCATACTCCCTCTCCCTCCTTCTAGAAGTTTCTACACACTCCATTACTTACTCACCAAGTTTTAATTTGATCATATCCTCAATGTTGCCCTTTTTGGTAAATTAACCCATGCACTTACACTAACCTTTCCACCAAAAACCCCATCTTACCTTTTTGAGAACATTCCCTCACCAAAATACCCTTAACCCTATTCTACAAAAATCACCATTCCCAAATTAGATTTTTTTGTTCACAAATTTCCTTTTTTCCTTTCTTTTATGCGCCACCTTCACCTATTTCTCTCACACACTTGTGTTTTCTAAATACCCTTGATCCATGTGACCACTAATCCTAACCATCCATTCAAAATTAAGATCCAATCCTAGAGCCCCATCAAAGCAAAAAGTCCTAAATACCCTAAAGCCTCAAAACCCCTATAAATAGCTCACACTTTCTCTCTTCACCAATCTTTGGCTATCATTCTCACCTTCAAGAAAACCTAGCACTCTTCTCCTCTCCTCTCCTCTCCTCCCTCTAGGCCGAAGCCTTCTCCTCCTTCCCCCTCTCCATTACTTCACCTTCATCCACCAAAACACCTTGAATCCACCTCTCACACCCTTAACCTTCCTTTCTCACTCAAGAAGTTCATCACACCACCTTCATCTCCTTCCTTTCCTTGCAAGGCCGAAGCTTTCTTGCATTTTTCCTCCTCCATTTCTTCAATTTTCTCTTCCATTTTAGAGAAAAGGTAAAATCCATAACCCTCTTTGCATCATCTCCAAATATTTTGCATTGAATCTCATTTTCTTCCCTCATTCCTTTCGCATAGCATCATCTTTTCAATGTAGTTTGTTGTGGTTGAGGGGTGAGATTTGTTGTCTCACCCTAAAATAAGTTGATTAGTGTTGTTTTCATGTTAATTTTTGAGTTTTCTTGTTAAATAAAATGAAGCAAAGTTAAGCATATATACATGATTTAAAATGTCTTCAAAATTGATTTTGTTGTTTCTTTGTTTAAATCTTGTTGTTGGTATTTTCTTTAGTAAGTTGTTGAGGATTTGGCTCTATGATTCCTACTAGTGCCAAGTGCACTTTGATCTTAGTAGTGAAGAGAGCTAGAGATGACTTTTGTTTAATATATTAGTTTATGTGCTCATTATTTCTTGTGTTTTAGTTTACCTTTTGTTTATTGATGATCTTGCAAAGTGATTCTCACTACATGCCTAGTGCATTTCCTTCAAGTGGTGAAGATTGCAAGAGAGGATTCAATTTATTTTATAGTTGATATGTTTATGATCTAGCTATATTATTGTTTAGTTAATGATGATCTTGCAAAGTGATTCTCACTACATGCCTAGTGCATTTCATTAAAGTGGTGAAGATTGCAAGAAAGGATTCAATCCATTTTCTAGTTTAATAGTTTATGTGTTCTTGTAGTCTAGTTATCTTGTTGTCCACTTGTTGATGATCTTGCAAAATGATTCTCACTACATGCCTAGTGCATTTCATTCAAGTGGTGAAGATTGCAAGAAAGGATTCAATTTATTTCATAGTTTAATCTTTTAAATAGTTCTTGTGAATTAATCATAGTTTTGTTTAATGTTCAAAGTTTTCTTTACATACTTGGCTTAGGCCATGAGCCCATCTCATTGAATAAAATTCTCCATTGTTATACTCAATAGTACTAGGGTTTTGATTTTTTTTGTTTTGGTCCCCTCATGTGTGTTCTTGGGGTTAGGGTTTTAGGTTACTATTTTGGTTTCCTTAGACTTTTAGGTTGAATAAAAATGCCTTGCTATATGCCCATTTGGCAATTTCCTATGTTAGTTTAGGTTTATGCCTACATGTTCATGCATTCATTTATATCCATATCTTTTCAAGTTTACTCATGCATATATTAATATCATGTTTTGCATCTCATAAATTAAATGTTCATGCATTAATATCATGTTTTTCCTTTTCATAAATTAAAGGTTCATGCATTAATATCATGTTTTTTTTCCTTTTCATAAATTAAATACTCATGCATTCAATAATGTTGTATTTTGCATTCCATAATTGCATACTCTTGCACTCATATACTTGTATCATGGTGTATCCAATTGTTCATAGCAAATTGTAAATATTCCTTTGATTGCTTTGCTTGTGTCCCAATGGTTGTTTTGAGCTTTTGACTTGTAAGAAGGATTTGAAATGTTATATTTCCTTTTCAAGCTTGAAATCCTATGCTTTTTAATAAGAAAACCTAAGGCATTTTTCTAAATAAAAATCATTAACCATCACTCGGCCGTTGCTTGTTTGATCGTTAATGAGGAGCTATTAGTGGTAGTCACTCAAGCCTTTGCTTGTTTGGCTATCATGAAAACTCCCACACATTAATTAAACAACAAAAACAACTAAGTCAAACTTCCAAAATAACACGAGCTATAGCTCGCCCCCTTTTCTTCAAAACTATTTTCAAAAAGAATAATACGACGTTGTCGCTTGTAATCACTCGAAGCCATTGCTTGTTTGATTGCCGCCCAACTCTCTTTTCTTTCGAGTTAATACCGAATGCCACTCGAAGCCTTTGCTTGTTTGGTGTTCGCGAACACTCGAGTCTTATTTCAAAAACTCCAAAACTCAATCTCCTAAGCCGTTTTCACGCAAAAAACGAGAACTACGTTGCTTTGATCCTCAACCGGTGAGGGTACGTGGGGACCGGTTCATGTCCCGTCAAGCATACCTTTAAAAACCCATAAAAAGCGAGAACTACGTTGCTTTGATCCTCGGCGGTGAGGTACGTGGGACCGGTTCATGTCCCGTCAAGCACACCTTTAAAAAACCATAAAAAAGCGAGAACTACGTTGCTTTGATCCTCACTGTGAGGAGGGCATGCGTGGGGCCGGGTTCATGTCCCGTCAAGCACGCTTTTCAAAAATCTTTGTCTTGTCCCGCTTTTCAAAGATACCAAAAACATCCCTTTTTCCCGTTTTCAATAAAGTGATTTCTCAAAAAGAAAAGAAAAATAAATAGAACAATGTATTTCAAATCAAACATTTCAAAACCACATCAAATTAATGGTTCCCTTTCGGTAGAAAGGGCGCGTGGGGTGCTAATACCTTCCCCATGCGCAACCGATTTCCGAACCTACATCTCTAAGTTTTCGAAAGACCACCCGCTTTCCTAAAAAGGTTTTTTCAATGTTTTCCTAAATAAATATTGGTGGCGGCTCTACTGATTTTCAACGTTGTCAAACTGAAAAGTCCCAAACCGGATTTTTCGGGGCGCAACACCTTGGCCATTGATTTTTGTGTTCGTTCTGTTCGTGCATGTATTTGTATGCATTTGAGGAATGGTAGAATGGTACGTACTAATTCTAACAATGCCTCTAGTTCTAACCCTGTGGTATCACAAGGGCAAGAAACAATTATGGATTCTGTGAGTGTTAGCGCTGGGAATGTTGTAGGGACTATAGCCCCAGTAACATCAATAACCGTCCCCACGATGTCAATGACCAATGTTGGGTCGACACAGTCTATGTCTTTGCCATCCAATATAGGACTTCCTTCTAGTCCTTATATGGAAACAAGGAATAATTTAGAAACGCGCTTCCAGAATATGAGTATATCACCATATTCCTTTGGTGTATATGGCATGCCTATTGGAATGCCACATGTTTCGACCTTTTCTCCTTCACATGTTTCTTCTGAATGCATACTTGGTCGAAATCCTGCTGCATTAACCAATGTGTCTTTGTTGGCGTTAAGACAACAAGTAGACGAAAGTAATCATGATATGGTTAATATGCTAACTCAACAAATTGGTACTGTTTTTAATCCATTAATTCAGAATACCAATACAAGTTATCAAATGTTAGCAAATCAAATGGGCAGAATTGCAGATTTCTTTGGGGCTCCTACGGGGAATAACAGGCAAGCACCGAATTGTGGGAACAATGCGCCTAATACTCCACAGAGATCGGTTACAGTCGAAGCCCAGGCAGTTGTAGGAGAACAACAAGAGATGGGAAACCATGTCCCTGAAGTAGTTATGGTAAACCGAAACCAAAACGCTGATGAAGTTGTTCGACAAGTGCAACGAAATAATGTTTGCGCTCAAGATAATATAGCCAATTTGGTGGAAACCATAATGGCGCAGAATGGCCTTAACGTAGGTTTGCATTAGCCTAATTTCATATCACCTTTGTGTGAATATGTGTTGCAAACAGAGTTGCCAAGAGGTTGGAAAATTCCCAAGTTCACTAAATTTGGGGGTGATACAAATGAATCCACTGTCGAACATATTGCCCGTTACATGACTGAGGCAGGGGATATAGCCCAAAATGAGAACTTGAAAATGAAATATTTTCCAAACTCTCTAACTAAGAATGCTTTTACTTGGTTTACAACCTTACCTCCTGGTTCTATGTACACATGGGGGCAGTTGGAAAAAGCGTTCCATGAACAGTTTTACATGGGCTAGTCGAAGATTAGTCTCAAAGAATTGGCCAGTGTTCGACGTAAAGTGCCTGAGGCTATTGATGATTACTTAAATAGGTTTAGGCTATTGAAGGCTAGGTGTTTCACACAAGTGCCTGAGCATGAACTTGTCGAAATGGCTGCGGGTGGCCTTGATTATTCAATTAGAAAGAAATTGGATACTTCTCATTTGAGAGACATGGCCCAATTAGCAGATAGAGTTCGACAGGTCGAAAGACTTAAAGAAGAAAAGGCTAGGGTGAACAAATTCCACAAAAAAGAAAACTCAGTTGGGTTTCATAAAAAGGAGAAAATAGCCTATGTGGATGAGGAGTTTGACTTTGCATTTAGTGATGTTGATGCAGAAGAGATAGACGTGGCTGAACTCAAGCCTGGTCCTCCTTATTCTTGTAAATTATTAAGGCCTGCAAATGGGAATAACCCTGTAGAGCCCAAGAATGATAGATTTGTGCCTAAAACTTATACTTTTGATGTTACTAAATGTGATGAAATTTTTGATCTTTTAGTAACTGATGGCCAAATAATAGTGCCTAATGGCCTGAAAGTACCTTCTCTTGAACAGAGGAAGAAAAAGGGTTACTGTAAGTTTCATAATTTCTTGGGACATACTACTGACCGTTGCGTACTTTTCAGGGACATAGTACAAAAGGCAATTGAAGAAGGAAGACTTAAATTTGGCGACAAAAAGAACAAAGCTCCAATGCAGATTGACGCTGATCCACTCCATCAGGCTGAAGCCATGTATGCAGAGCCAATCGAAATGAATGTAAGCATGGTTGATGTGAAGATGGTAGGTTCTCCTAAACCTGTCAAACCTTCTACAGAAAAGCTCAAGAGTGTCGTACAGGTAGACGATGTTGTACAAAAGATTACTCAGGAAGAGTATGACGAAAAAGTACAGTTCGTATACCCCAAGGCTGAAGAAGAATTGATAGACTTCTTAAACAGGTGTAAGTTAAAGAACTCTGAGGTAATGCTGTGCCCTCGATGCAGTGCTGTTTTCGACAGAGAGGCAGCCAAGAGTGTCGAAGGATACGGAGTTCGACAACCACTGAAGAGAAAATGGCTAGACAAAAGGCCAAAGTTCGATTTCAGGAAAGGAGATCTTCCTTACAAGGCTAAGGGTTCAACCAAGCCTTCAACAAGCAAGCAGCAGTTTGCTAGTAAGAATACAACAAAGAAGGAGTTTGTGTTGTCAACATCTGCAAAATCATTTGTTCCAAAGGCAAATCTGCCAAATGAGAAGTGGATTCATGCTGGTTGTAAACATTACAAGAATGCTACTCCACAAGTTGAAGTTGTTAAGCCAGGTATAGGTGAGGCTGCAAAATACAACTATAGAAACAACTACAAAGGGAAGAATCCTATGACAAAGACTCAATGGCATCGATTCCAGCGCTCAAAGAAGAAAGCAATACTTGCTAATACTGAGCAAACGCCAGGAAATTCGAAGACGGCAAAGAGTGGAAACCCCAAGACTGTTGGAACTACAAGGGTAAATATCCATGCTGCAAACCAAGTAAATGCTGGAAATAAGGCCAAGGGTAATGCTATTGTGATAGAAAAACAAAGGAGGCCTGGAACTGAGAGAATTTTTCCCCCACTATCGTCTTTGAAAATGAAAAGTGCTAGTTTCGACATGGACGAAGACGTGACTTCGGATTTCGATGATTCTGAAGCTAGCTTCGATGTCATATGTAACGTGGTGTCTATCTTACCTAGTGAGTACGATGTCATCACTGTCCCTAATGATATTGAGGAGAATTTTACTGAAGATATGGCTAATCATAAGCCAGTTTGTTATTACGTTATGAACAACGGTTGTGTCGAAGACCAAATGGCTGCTTTCGAGAAGCCATATGAAGGCATGCAACGTCACTTAAAGCCATTATACGTCCAAGCCAAAGTCAATGGTGTGGGCATTAATAAAATACTGGTGGACGGAGGTGCTGCAGTAAACTTGATGCCTCAAGCGTTGTTGAAAACAATAGGGATGTTCGACACAGACCTCAAACCTCATAATATTGTTTTGACTAATTATGAAGGTAAATCCGGCCGATCTTTGGGGGCCGTAGAAGTTGAGATAGTGGTAGGCACTGTGAAAAGAACTACCATGTTTTTTGTCATAGCTTCTAAGGCAAGCTACAATTTGCTCCTTGGTAGGGAATGGATACATGGAGTAGGTGCTGTGCCTTCAAGCCTACATCAAAAACTGGTGATGTGGAAAGAAGATGGTCTAGTAGAATATGTCGAAGTTGACCAGAGTTATTTTCTTGCCGATGTGAATAATGTCACAAAAGAAAATTTTGAAAAGCAAATGGTGAATATTGCGCCATGCACATCTTCTAATCAAGCATATATCTCTTCTGGTAATGTGCTTTCCTCATTTCACCTCTACCCAACCCATGGTTTTGTTTGGGAAAGGGAGGTGATAGAAGATACAAGTGTTTATCCTGAAGGTGTTCTACCTCCAACAGGATGGGACACTGATTCTTAAAAAAGGTTTTAAATGTCAGTACCCAATGCATGGGATAGAATTACGGCCTACATGGCCGAAAATAAAATAAAAGCGGCTTTGGAAGCCGAAATAAGTCAACAAACAATGGCTGTCGAAGCCATAGCTTCATCTGAAGAAAATGGTGAAGTCATAGGTGAAAAACTCGATTGCATTTATGATGACGAACCATTAGGTTTTGAAAAGGATCCCAGAGATTCGACAAGACGTATGCAAGCTCAAGATCCAGTGGAAGAAGTGGATTTGGGAGATGGCTTAGTTAAAAGGCCAACGTACATTAGCGCACACTTTGATGCTGCCTTCAAAACCCAAGTTATTTCACTGTTGCAGGAGTTCAAAGATTGCTTTGCTTGGGAGTACAATGAAATGCCTGGTTTGAGTCGAGAAGTAGTGGAACTGCAAATACCTATTCGATCAGGAAAGAAGCCAATGAAGCAGACACCAAGAAGATTTGTTCCTCAAATATTGGCTAAAATCAAGGAAGAGATCGAAAGGCTGTTCAAGAGCAAATTCATCAGAACTGCCAGGTACGTTGATTGGTTAGCTAATATTGTCCCAGTAATGAAGAAAAATGGGAAACTTAGAGTTTGCGTAGATTTTAGAGATCTAAATAATGCAACACCCAAAGATGAATACGCGACGCCTGTAGCGGAAATGCTAATAGATTCAGCAGCAGGATTTGATTATCTCAGTATGCTAGATGGGTACTCAGGGTATAATCAAATCTTTATTGCTGAAGAGGACGTGTCGAAAACAGCTTTTCGATGTCCAGGGGCATTAGGCATTTATGAATGGGTAGTAAAGCCTTTTGGTTTAAAAAATGCTGGTGCCACCTACCAAAGAGCAATGAATTCTATGTTTCATGATTTTATTGATGATTTTATGCAAATATACATAGATGATGTGGTGGTTAAGTCATCCTCAGAGATTGGTCATTTAGGCCATCTTCGACGTTCGTTTAAACGAATGAGGAAATATGGATTAAAGATGAATCCAACCAAATGTGCTTTCTGTGTACATGCAGGTGAATTCTTGGGTTTTGTAGTGCACAAGAAAGGCATAGAAATCAATCAAAATAAGACTAAAGCAACTATGGAAACGAAGGCTCCTTCGACCAAGAAAGAACTTCAGTCATTGCTGGGAAAAATCAATTTCCTTCGAAGATTTATATCAAATCTAAGTGGCAAAACACAAGCATTTTCGCCATTGTTGAGACTGAAGAAAGAAGATGAGTTCAAGTGGGAGCTAGTTCATCAAGCAGCTTTTGATGCAATTAAGTCTTATTTAATGAAACCACCAATTCTATTGCCTGTTATTAGAAACAAAATGCTAAAATTGTATATAGCAGCTTCTGATAACACAATAGGTAGCATGTTAGCACAAGAGGATGATAATGGTGTCAAAAGAGCCATTTATTACCTTAGTAGGGTTTTGATTGATGCTGAAACAATGTATAGTCCAATAGAAAAGTTATGCCTTTGCTTGTATTTCTCATGTACGAAGTTAAAGCATTATATAAAATCAGCAGATGTTTATGTTTATTCACATTTCGATGTTATTAAGCATATGTTGTCAAAACAAATGTTGCATAGTAGAATTGGTAAATGGGCTTTAGCTTTGTTAGAGTATAACTTAACTTATCAGCCTCTTAAATCAATCAAAGGACAAGTGGTTGCTGATTTTATAGTAGACCACTCCGTTGTCGAATGTGAGATAAATTCGTTAGACATACGTCCTTGGAAGCTATATTTCGATGGCTCAAGCCATAAACATGGAGTTGGTATTGGGATTTTAATTATTTCCCCCGACAACATTCCAACGAAGTATAGATTCAAAATTCGAGACTTCTGCTCCAACAATGAAGCTGAATATGAGGCTTTGATAGTAGGCCTTAAAATTTTATTAGAATTGGGGGCAAGCCATGTCGAAATAAAAGGTGACTCCCAATTAGTTGTCAAACAATTAACAAAAGAATACAAATGCATCAATGAGCACCTTATTAAATATTTTATTGTTGGCAACACTTTGTTACAAAGGTTTACATTTGTACACCTAGAACATTTACCACGCATTGAGAATCAAGTGGCAAATGAGTTGGCACAAATTGCTTCAGGCTACAAAGTTTCAAAACGAAGCCTAGAAGAGTTAATTGAGATAAAAGATAAACTTATTTCAAATGACTCTCTTTATAATGACACTTCTTCACCATTATTGTCAACACCAAAAATTGGGGGGGCAATAAACACAAATGAAGTATTTGTCAAAAAACGTCACATTTTTGATGATATTGACTTAGCAGAAATTTTTGCTCTTGACAATATGATTGATAGTGATTGGCGAAAACCTATTGTAGAGTATTTGCAAAATCCTACAGGAAACACTAATAGAAAAGTGAAGTATAGAGCTCTGAGCTATGTGATAATTGGAAATGAGTTGTTCAAGCAAACTCCTGAAGGAGTGCTATTAAAGTGTCTTAGTGAGAATGAGGCATACTTAGCAGTTTCTGACACACATAGTGGAGCGTGTGGTTCACATCAAGTAGGCCACAAAATGAAATGGTTGTTGTTTCGACAAGGAATGTATTGGCCAACTATTTTAAAAGATTGCATAGAGTTTGCTAAAGGGTGCCAAGAATGTCAAAAGCATGCTGGAATACAACAGGTGCCTGCAAATGAATTACATTCTATAGTGAAACCTTGGCCATTTAGAGGATGGGCTTTAGATGTGATTGGAGAAATAAAACCAACTTCATCAAAAGGCCATAGATATATCCTTGTAGGAATTGACTACTTTACTAAGTGGGTAGAAGCAATACCTTTAGCCAATGTGGATCAAGAAGCAGTGATAAAATTTATTCAAAATCATATCATTTATAGATATGGAATTCTAGAAACCATTACTACAGACCAAAGTACTGTTTTTACTGGTCGAAAAATGGTAGAATTTGCTTCTGAAATTGGTTTTAAGTTATTAACTTCGACACCATACTACGCACAAGCCAATGGACAAGTAGAAGCTGCCAATAAAATCATTATTAATTTGATTAAGAAGCATGTGGGGCGAAAGCCCAAGAATTGGTATAGTACTCTTGACCAGGTATTGTGGGCTTGTCGAACTTCACCTAAAGAATCTATCAACACTACTCCTTACAGGCTAACATTCGGACATGATGCAGTGTTACCTGTCGAAATTTGTTTACAATCAACAAGAATTCAAAGACAGTGGGAAATTCCTTCTGATCATTATTGGAATATGATGATTGATGAATTAGTTGATTTAGACGAAGAGAGGTTGTTGGCTTTAGAAATGCTCATTCGACAGAAAGAGAGAGTAGCTAAAGCCTATAACAAAAAGGTTAAGTTAAAAACCTTTGAAGAAGGAGAATTAGTGTGGAAAGTTTTATTGCCTATCGATAAAAAAGATAGAGTCTTAGGCAAATGGTCACCAGGATGGGAAGGCCCATTTCGCGTACTACAATGTTTTTCGAATGGTGCTTACGAAATCGAAGAGTTGGGTGACGAAAACAGAAGATTTCGAATAAATGGCAAATACTTAAAACAGTATAAGCCAACATTAATTGAGATAAGAATTGAACAAACGTAAATAAATGAAAATTGTTCACAAATGGTAATGTATGATGCAAAATAAAAAGTACATAACCATTATAGAATTGTTAAACTATTACAAAATCTCAGAAATTCGTCAGGGTTGTCTTGAGCCTCTCAAGAATGTTGGCACTCAAAGAAATGAAAGTATCAAGAAGGTTCAAATCCCTGTCGAGTTCAACAAGAGCAGCTTGATGTTGGTTGGATTTCTCCAAATGCTCTATGGCCGTCAACGCCTTAGTTGTTTTGATCGACGAAGAGGCAGCCTCCATTCTTTCGACGACTAAGCCTTTTTGATACTTGGCGTTTGACAGTTTGGCCTGGAGTGTTTTTATCTCTTCGTTGTAGCGCGTGATATCCGCATCCCATTTAGCAATTGCCTTCTCGTCATTTGCTGCTTGGATTTCGAGAGCTTCGATATCATCTTGATCAGCTTTTAAGAGAAGCAAGCTCTACTTCGCAAAGTCGATTCTCCTGAGCTTTGTGCTTGAGGATATTAGACCTTTGTGTGATCAGCAGAGAAAGTTGCTCAAAGATAGGATCAAACTCCATGAAGAAGGTGAGGAGATCTTGAGGAGGATCTAGCTTGGTTATTTTGTGGATGAGTGATTTGACTTCAAGATATACGGAGGGGTCACTTTCAAGGCTCGCCACAAGATTCCCCTCCAAGACTTTAACCTTCAATTGACGAAGTAGGGTTTCTACTGATTCCTGGTTGATAGAACTAAGGGAAGTGTTCGAAGAGCTGCAAATCAAACGGTTCGACGAACTTTGGAGACTCAGCATGATCTTCAAAGCTGCCAAAGGGTCTCTCTTTTTCAGCTCAGCCAATTCTTGGTCACTAACAGCACTGTTAGTTGATTCTTTAGCAGAATTGTCCTGGTTGCCAGGTTCATCCCCTCTAAGCTCTTCTTGTTCTTGGTCGGCCATGTTCTCGTCAGGATTGTCATCAGAAATGGCTACTACTTCTTGTCCTTCGTTTTCTGGGCCTTTGGTTCCCAAAACTTGAGTGTTTTCTTCAACAATGGCCTCTTGCTCGACGCAATCAACACTTGTAATAGTTGCGTCGAAAATGGGAAGTCCAGGCTCGACAAGTTCGTGAAAAATTTCCTCAGCAGCTACACCAAGTGGTGACGAAGGCAAGGAAGGTCTTGTAGCAGACAACTCTCGTTCTGCAACTTCAGTCAAAGACTCGACAATAGGAGTAGTAACAGACTGTTCACCTACCTGGTTACAGTAAGTAATGTTACTTAAGTTAAAATTGGAAAGGTGTAAAACGAGAAAGGTTCGAAATAACTTCGAAAGAGGGTTTACCTTAAGTCTTTTGACTGGAGGAGAGAGGGATGGTTCAGAAGGCTCATTGATAACAATGCCTTTGGTTGCTCTTTGAGGATCAGGTAGACTCCTCTTCCTCGATCTTTGAACGAGAGGAACGTCGTCGTCATCGCTTTCAGTATCCTGCAAAAAAAGAATTCAGGTTATGGTGCAAATGATACCACAATAGGTAAGTGGTAAGTTTCGAACGAAGTTTCGACAGACTAACAAGGTGAGTATATAGTACCTCAGAACTGGAGGGAATGACTAATCTCTCTTTGGCTTTGAGCTTCTGAGGAGGTTTTGTTGCTTTGGTTGTTTTCTGGAAGAAGAAATTTTTAACGTGACTGAAAAGTCATATTCAGAAAATTTAAGAAAAATAGATGGCAACATACCTTTTTTGGGGTAATGTCTGGAGTAGGACTTGCCTCCACTTTCTTCTTGACTTGTGGGGAAGACTTTGTTGATGTGGTCTTGCTTACTCTGCTCTTCAGCTTCGGCGCAGGTTTTTCTAATGTCGAAAACATTGATAAGTAAGTAGAAATAAAATTAAATTACAAATGTTTAAGGCTTAGAAAGCTTTAAGTGTCGAAAAGGCAGGTACCTGTGTTTCCTGAGGGAAAGGCAAGTGCTAATTTCTTCAAGAGACTTGCGTCGAAAGCATCATTGGCCTCTCCAGCAGCAGCAGCATAATACTCAGACCACCATTCATGGAATTTCGCAGTACACGAGAACCTTGGGTTGTAATTGATTGGTTCAAATTTCAGAGCCCGGTAGGGGAACTTCTTGAAGGCTTGTACGTAGGCTTGCTCCGATTCTGGTCCCATGAAGTCTCGTCTGTGGAAATGCGCTGGGGCAGGTCGAATTTGACAGAGGCCAAATTGCCTTGCAAAGTAGCCTAGGAAAAACCTGGTGATCCCAAGATTGTTTTTGTTCTTGCCTGGGGTAAGCCTAGTGGAGAGGATTGCTGGCGAAAGATAGGCTCGCCAAATTTGATTGACTTCCTCAGCATATTTGACAGAAGTAGGGGGAATGGTCTTTTGAACCAAGTTGGCCCATAGGGTCTTTGTAAGAAAGGGGCCATGGAGTCTATGAAGGTGGTGCAGTGCAAGAAAGTTTCGAAGTAAACAGAAAAAGACTCTTCTGCAGAAAGGTTTACCTGCTTGGGCTTCAACTGCGCTAGTCGAATCCCTTCTGTTCTCCTGGTTTCCAAAGAGGGTTGAACTGATTTGGGAATGTATAGACCAAGCCTAGACTCAAAAGTGGCCAAGAGCCACAATTGAAACAACCACAAAGGACCAGAAGCTAAAAACTTAGTGGTAGGCTCATCTTCCCTCAATTCTATGGCATCATTGTCAAGTTGTTGGTGAAGAGAGCCTAAAATCAACTTAGCAAGGTTGAGGTTCTGTTGGGCATTAAGTTGGATAGCTAGTGGAATGTAAGATTTAGAGACTTGAAGGGAACGTGTGCAAAAAACAAACAGAGATAACCAAAGGGTTAGAAAAGCTACATGTTCTGCATCAGAGACCTCCTCAGTATCAAGATGATGGTGATCACCAATGTAAGGGGCGAAAGAAGCATTGGTAAAATTAAATTTATAGTCATAAGCAGGGAGCGTAGGGTCAAAGGTCTTCCCTAGAGGTTTCAAACCCGTAATGGCAGCAACATCTAGCAGAGTGGGAGACAGCATGCCACATTTCAGGTGAAGGCTATGTGTGGCACAGTCCCAAAACTGCATTGCTGCCAAAATTAGGGTGCTGTCATACTTAGGCCCATACCTAGACAACTGAATAAGGTCGAAGATTCCTTGTTGTTTCCAGATGGCGCCTTTCTTAGCCTCTATCTTGTTGAGCCACTCTATGTAAACCTGTTGATCAATCCTAGGAGCAGATCTAAAAACCCTAGGAGGGTTGTTCAGAAATTCTAGGTGAAAGGGTGTTTTAGCAAAAACCCTAGGCTGAAGTTGATGAGGACTGGGGAAAATTTCTGAGACCTCATCGTTTTCTAACAAAATGTTAGGTAGAGGGCCTAAATAAGAATGGGTATAGATTTCAGTGGAAGGGATCAGTACTTGAGATTGCCAAAGGATGGTTTGTTCGTCAGTGATGTCAGGTTCATCAACGAAGTCACCAACGGTTTGGGTTTTTCTGGACTCGTCCTTTTTCTTCGAGCTCTCAGGTTTCGTCACAGCAGTAGATGATGAAGCCATGGGAAAGGAAGAGAGAATGCAAGTCTAAATCTGGGTTTGGATTGAAGAAAAAGAGTGAAAGTTTGAAACTTTCGTAGATTCTGGGTTTTGGCAAAGTGTAGAAGATGAAGAATGCAAAGAGTGTTCGCAAAGTTTCAAACGGAAAAAGGAAGATGAGAGGGCTCTAGCCGTTTATATATGTTTGGAAGAAACAGTAATTAACACGTTCGCATTAACTCGCACGTTTGCGACCTTTCAGGGACGTGATGGCCCACCAACTAAATTACGTGTGCCAATGAAACGGTTCGTTTTATCTGTGCAAGTCATGATGACTATCTTTTCTCTCACTGTTGAAGTGTAAAAGGCGGTAAGAGTAAGTGTGGCACAGTATTCAAAAAATGCCCTTTCTTCCCTTCTTTCATCACTTCGTCGAAAGAGACATTTTTGGGGGGCAATCTGTTACCTAAAAATTTCGACAAGACGTTAAATGAAATACTTAAATGAGTTTGACTCTCCATTGATGATGTTTTGGAAGCTACAAGTCAACACCAAGTCAATTCACCATCAATTCGACAGAAGAGGTCTACGAGTGCTGGCAATGTGAACGAGCTTCGACAAGCCTGACACTCAGAGCTACGGAAATGAGCAAAGCAAAGAACTCTCGACAGGAGAAAGTCCAACGTTTCGGCAAGACCAAGTTCAATGTCTCGACAAACAGGTGACAAAGGTTTAGTTGAAAGTCAAGAGAAAGTTCAGTCGTTCGACAAAGCAAGGTTCGACACTTCGTCAAGCGGTTGACAACAGTTTAGTCGAAGTGCGAAGGAGAGAACAGTTAGTGGGCAGTTACTTTCCTTATTTCTAGGAATCAGTTGTGTTTCCCTTCCCACGTTTGTTTCCAAGAGTATAAATACTATTTTGTAATAGAAACTCGGGGTCACAACATTGCACAAGAACTCTGAAAACTCAACTTCCAGACAAAAGCGAAACACGAGTGAACAGATTCATTGTACGTGCTTGTGAACCACTTTCTTTTCAATTGAATGCAATCATTTACTTTTCTTTTTACATTTACTGCAATTTCTGCTTTGTTTCGTTTCAATTGTGCTCTTCATGCAATTTACTACTTTTCAAACCATTAAAAAACACAAAAACACAAGGGCAATTGTCAAAGAGATTTTCTAGTTTGATCTCACAATCACAATATTGAAAACTAGTGATTGTTTGCTAAAAACACCAGCAAACATTACCAAAATGAAATTTATGTCCAAAAATAATAAAAAATGACATGTATTAATAGAGTGTAAGCCACTAAACCACATAAGCATCCTAAAAGTCAAATAGACGTTTTTGTAACAAAGTTAAAAAAAAGTGAAAAAGGGTAATAGTGCAATGAGTTTATAACATAAGGGATTCGTTTAAAAAAAATATAAAGAACCTATTCGGAATCTGAAAATAATTTAAGGGACACCGGAGCGATTTTTTCACACACACACACACACACACACACACACACACACACACACACACACATATATATATATATATGGGGGTGACTTAGGTAACAACACCTACTTATTATGAGAAATGAGAACATTTAATTACAAAACCGCGTTGATTCTTTTTTAGTTAGAGATCACATGAGTTCTTATAATTAATGACGTAATCTTGAATCGCTAAATTTAGTCTAACGATTATAATTAAATATTCTCATTTCTCATATATATATATATATATATATATATATATATATATATATACACACACTCACAATCTTATATTTAATAAAAGAAAACTGCAATAACTTAGTAACTTATTTATGTAGTCGAGATGATTTTGAGCTATTGATCAGTTTTTAAAGTTGTTACTATATATTATATTGATAATAAAACCTTTATACTTTCTTTTTATTATTGCACATAAGTGACAAATATTTATATCACTTTTATTTTAGGAATGTATACATTTATACACTTAAAACTTAATGATGGAGTCCTCAATTTCATTTAAGAAATATGGATGATCTAAACTCATGAAAAATATAGTAAATAACATTCCATTTTAGTTTGTGTAAAATAACATGTTAATAAAAAAAGTGTGTAAAAAACATTCAATTTAGTTTTAGAAACATTTATATCATTAAATGCAACATGATCAAGTCTCAACGGGGAAGCATTATATGTTTTTGGTAACTCGGTATAATTTTATAGTTTATAGGAACATATCAATTTTAATTACACACACACACACACACGGATATATATATATATATATATATCTATTATTTATAATTATTATTTTGTATGATTCTGGACTAAGAAATTTGATTTATGTTCAGTGTATTTTTATAGTCTTTGAACACATGTCAAATATATAAACTTATTTAGCTTTTATAGATTATCAATTTTTTTTTATCTCTACAGAAAAACATTACATGTTAAGGGTGTAATTTTATTCTCTTTGAACATTTATCTTATTAATTTTTTATATTTTTATTATTTTTGAATACTTATTTTATTTTCAGTAACTTTAAGGAAACAGTACATGTTGTCACACTAATTTTACTGTAAGTTTTAAACATATTAATTTTAAAGATTATTAGAGCTAATACGCTGCTACCCATGCAAATGCGCACGCACCTATACCGCCAATGAAGTGCGCCGTGATGGAGAATGTGGGTGTGTGTGAGAGCTAATTAAAGGGAAGTATTTCAGCTGCAAGGATTTTCTGTGACTAATTTCTATGATAAATCCCATATTATTAATTTCTTTTAAAATCTACTAATTTATTTTGTTTTGTCAAACTATAGTGGGTGCTAAAAATAAATTTGAAATCTACAAATGAAACATCTGAGATGTTGGATTTAAAATATAGCAATATTATTCCATTTGCTTTTTTTAGTACAAACCAAGGCTACAGCCTGCATTAGTGCATCCCTAATAGCGATTATGCATTGTTTATTACAAATAATCAGCAATAACAATGACAATTTCCCATAGTTTTACAAAATCCCCTTTGTAGCGCTTACAGTAGCGAGGTGATTACATTGAGCATCCGCTACATTCGGTATGCAACTAGGCATAGGATTGTCAAAGCAACACTTGAATTTTGCGTCACCAATCAAAGTTGAACTATCCATTATCAAGCCTCAACCTCGCTTTTTCATATCCCGAGTGCAATCCAAATCAATTCACATAAGAATTTTTTTATAATATATCATAAACTTAGGACAGAGTGAGAAAAATATATAAATTTATTATTTTTATTGATCATGAAAATAGATTTACCTGAGAACAAAATGATGACAACAATGCATGCAAGAGGAAGAAATATTGTCACTCTAGCCATCTTCAAAATAGTTAATTAGTATAATAGGTGCTATGGACTTAAACTTGAGTTGATGCGATTTATACACAATTAGAGGACCAAGTTTCCTTTTATGCCTCACCTAGAGTCGAAATAGTAGTCAAAACTCAAGTAAATACATATTTATGGAATCTCAATAAGATAACCTTCTTCTTAAAACATCATAGGAAATGTAAAAATTAGAGAATCAACTTATATGGTGCATTTAATATCTTTTGTTTTTGAAAAATTAATTGTTATTCAATTAAATATAGAATGGTCGTCATCTAATTATTTAGTTAACTAATAGTATCCTAAACAGTGATTTTGACTGGATGGTAAAATATGTTAAGTTTTATTTGGCATACAAAGGAATGGAAATCATTTTTTTAAATTGGTTTATTTATTATAGGTGAAATATGTTTTTGGTCCCTATAAAATTTGAGTTTTTTGTTTTAGTTCCTTAAAAAGTTTCACTTTCCGTCAATGAGCTTTAGTCACTGTGACTTTTAATAGCGCTAAGAAGCGCTATGAAAGACCAAAAAATGTCATTACAAATTATAAGGGATTAAAACTGCTAACGGAAAAAACTTATGGCACGAAAAGTTGATGGAAATTTTTGAGGAACAAAAACTAAAAAACCCAAATTTCTTAGGAATCAAAAGCATATTTTATTTAACCTTTTATTATATCTTTTAATATTCATATGAAAGATAAAAAAAATTTATACATTACATCTCACGTCATTTTCATCAAAAATGGCTCATAATTAATTTGAAACCTTCAAATTTAAATATAGGAGTTGTATTCCATTAGTATTTTCCTTAGAAACCATATGGCTACATTTACCAACAACAAAAAAAGAAACCATATGAGAGGGTTTCTTGGATGAAGGTTACTTAGCTACGAATAACATACACTAAGCCTATCATGCACTAAAAACTCAAAGAATTTACCCCACTAACTTTCTAGGAGTTATCCACTATTTCCAACATTTTAGGGGCCTGGATGTGTCCATAACTGTTTCCACACTTAACTTTTGATTTTCAATGCAATTTCTCGCGTGCTTGACCCACTTGCCTTCATGTACTTTCCTTATATCTTCAAAGGCTCCCTCGATTAATGGGTCATCAGCTAAATCAGGCGTACCATGTTGGGCTAGCCAACAACGTCACTGTGGATCTGCTATAGATTCTACTTTGGAAGTCATTCAAAAGAAAATGAACGAATTGAGAAGCCAGAAGTCCCAAATAGCTCTCTAAGACTTGCTCTTCATGAAATTAAGCATATCTCGGCTTACCTAAGCCGAGGTCTCACTCGACTAATGACTTAGTAATTTTTTGTTGTAGCGACGAAAAATCTGGGAAAGGATTCTTCGAAGTTCTAGATGAAGCCGCCACCAAAGTTTAGTTTAAGGGAAAATATTGGAAAATCCCTATAGAAGGGATAAGGGTCCTTGAGACCATATTTGGGTTTAGGAGTCAGTTATGCGTAGGGAAGGTATTAGCACCCCGCAACATCCTTTCTATGGAAGGTTACCTTCTAATTAGTTGTACTTAACGAATATTTTACCCTTTAAAAAGAAAGAGACTTAATAAAAATTTTAGTTTTTTCTGCTTGACAGGAGTGGGCCTCTACTCCTCTGTATCTCCAGATGTGATGGAGAATACAAAGCTACATAGTTTTTTGGTAGAAACTTTTTGTGGTTTGATGTTAATAGTATAGGGATTTTAGGATTACTAAATCGTACGACTGATTCGTCCTAGAACGATGCTTAACCTTGTCGTACGACCGACTTAATCCCCTATTTTTTTTGAAAGTAAGATTTTTGACTTTTTTTGAAAAATAGTTTGATATGAGGTGGTTTGATTTTATTGGAATAGGGATCTTAGGACTCTTGAGCGATACGGTTCATTCGTCCTAAGATGGTTGTTTATCTGATCATACGATTGACTTAACTCCCTATTTGTTTTTTTTATGAAAGTAAGGCTTTTTGGTCTTTGTTGTGAAAAATGGTTTGAGTATAGTGTTGTTTTAATAGGGATTTTAGGACTCTTTAGTCGTACGATTCATTTGTCCAAAAACGATGGCTAACCCGACTGTACGATCGACTTAACCCCCTATTTAGGTTTTTTGAAAAAAAATGTTTTTTCTCAGAGAGTTTGGTTTTTTTTCGTACCCCCTCTTTCTCCCTCATACCCCCATTTTAACAAAAAACCCATAAACGCCCTCAACTTTTTATAAAAAATAAATAAATAAATAAATAATTCAGGATTTACCATATTTTTTGGTATATCCGGTTCATAAATTTGGAAATGGGGTGTTTCGTGGGGATTTTTGGATTTACCTCATACGTAGGTAAATCCAGTTCATAATTTGTGAACCGGATTTACCTACTGTTCCGACCTGGGCTGCAGCGCCCCAGTGAGCATTGGACCGGCCAAACACTTCGGTCCATTCTGTCCTTCATCGCTTCAGCAGGGCCGACGGCTAGGATCCTTCCGCCCTATAAATAGAGGTCTACCCCTCTACTCCGGTACGTCTCTCGCTTATTTGAAGCAATTCTCAGCTTAGACATAAGTAATTTTAATGAAGCCCTTTAGAAAAGTGACTGAAAGGCACGTACTGATGCTACAACACCCAAATGCTACAACATCAAATTTAACATTAAACCATTATTTAGAAGTTGCATAGTGAAAGGCATTCCAACTTGTTCCCATCTTGAATTTCCTACTATCCTTTACTTTTATTATTGTTTATGATTAAATTGGGTTCTACAACTTGTTATTTTACTTGCTTTTACTCACTAGCTTGCTTGCTAATTAAATATAAAAAAGAACTCAACAATCCTCGTGGGAACGATCTCTACTTACTTTATTCAATGAAGAAGATGAATGCAGATTATGATTTTATTTTATTTTTAACAAAATGAAATTTATGTCCAAAAATAATAAAAAATGACATGTATTAATAGAGTGTAAGCCACTAAACCACATAAGCATCCTAAAAGTCAAATAGACGTTTTTGTAACAAAGTTAAAAAAAAGTGAAAAAGGGTAATAGTGCAATGAGTTTATAACATAAGGGATTCGTTTCAAAAAAATATAAAGGACCTATTCGAATCAAAAATAAATTAAGGGACACCGGAGCGATTTTTTCACACACACACACACACACACACACACACATATATATATATATATATATATATATATGGAGTGACTTAGGTAACAACACCTACTTATTATGAGAAATGAGAACATTTAATTACAAGACCGCGTTGAATCTTTTTTAGTTAGAGATCACATGAGTTCATATAATTAATGACGTAATCTTGAATCGCTAAATTTAGTCTAACGATTATAATTAAATATTCTCATTTCTCATATACATATATATATATATATATATATATATATATATATATATATATATATAGACACACACACTCACAATCTTATATTTAATAAAAGAAAACTGCAATAACTTAGTAAATTATTTATGTAGTCAAGATGATTTTGAGCTATTGATCAGTTTTTAAAGTTGTTACTATATATTTTATTGATAATAAAACCTTTATACTTTCTTTTTATTATTGCACATAAGTGACAAATATTTATATCACTTTTATTTTAGGAATGTATACATTTATACACTTAAAACTTAATGATGGAGTCCTCAATTTCATTTAAGAAATATGGATGATCTAAACTCATGAAAAATATAGTAAATAACATTCCATTTTAGTTTGTGTAAAAAAACATGTTAATAAAAAAAGTGTGTAAAAAACATTCAATTTTAGTTTTAGAAACATTTATATCATTAAATGCAACATGATCAAGTCTCAATAGGGAAGCATTATATGTTTTTGGTAACTCGGTATAATTTTATAGTTTATAGGAACATATCAATTTCAATTACACACACACACACACACACACAAATATATATATATATATATATATATATATATATATATATATATATATTATTATTATTTTGTATGATTCTGGACTAGGAAATTTGATTTATGTTCAGTGTATTTTTATAGTCTTTGAACACATGCCAAATATATAAACTTATTTAGCTTTTATAGATTATCAAATTTTATGGTCTCTACAGAAAAACATTACATGTTAAGGGTGTAATTTTATTCTCTTTGAACATTTATCTTATTAATTTTTTATATTTTTATTATTTTTTAATAATTATTTTATTTTCAGTAACTTTAAGGAAACAGTACATGTTGTCACACTAATTTTACTGTAAGTTTTAAACATATTAATTTTAAAGATTTAATATTTTATTTATTAGAGCTAATACGCTGCTACCCATGCAAATGCGCACGCACCTATACCGCCAATGAAGTTCGCCGTGATGGAGAATGTGGGTGTGTGTGAGAGCTAATTAAAGGGAAGTATTTTAGCTTCAAGGATTTTCTGTGACTAATTTATATGATACATGTAACATCCCTAATTTCGTTAATTTCGAATTAAGAAATTAACGAGTGATTTATTACTCGAGTAGGTAATAAATCAAGTCACGGATATGTGATTATCGCGAAAGGAATATATATAATCGCTAAGCTATGTAATTTAATTGCATTATTGTTTGAACTATGTGATTGGTATTTCAAATTAGAATTACCTAATTAAAATAACTACTTGTATGTATGTGTGTGCTAGTTATTTATTTTATTTAGGTAGTGTATGAGTGGATAGATGTGGTGCAAGTAAATCAGAATTTGCTAATTACACCAAGCCCAAATCAATTCCAAGGCCCAACCCCTCTTTTTACCCAAAACACAAAAAAAAAGAAAGGAATTTGGTAAAGTGAGAGAGAGAAAAGGAGAGCCGTGGGAAAGAGAGACAGAGAAAAGGAGAGCCGTGGGAAAGAGAGACAGAAAAGAAAGAAACAAGGAGAACTTGAGAGAGAGAGAAGAGAGAGTGACGAGAGGAAGAAGAAAGAATTGGAGAGCCATGGATCCTTCTTGTAGGTAAGAGTTCTTTAGCTCAATCTCTTCCATTCTTAATTTCCTCTTCAGTGATACTAATTTCAGAAGCTCTTTCTTCCTCACTCTCTTCTTGCCATTTTCGGATTTTGGAGCTCGAAGTGGAAGGTTGATGGAGTTTGGGTTTTTGGTGGCTAGCATGGGGGATTGGAAGCTAGCTTAAGAGCTTAGGAAGTTCAAAGTTGATTGGGAAGCCTTGATTCAACCCACATGGTTCGATTGGGAGTGGTTTTAGTGGTTGAGCTGCTGTTTGTGAGAATGGAGTTCGTTGAATTGCGGTTTTGAAGTGTTTGGACGCGTTTGGTACCCGTTCGAGAAGTTTCGGAATCGTGAGCACTTCAAAGTTTCGGTTGATTACGTGATTTTCATCACGATAGGTGAGTTTTACTCGCTTAGGGTTTTTGTTTTATGTTGTGTTGATTGATTGATTTCTGTTGTTGTCGAAATTGCTCGCGTTTCGTAAATTTTGCGTCGCGAAAACCGCGAAATTGGTCTCGAACTCGCTGTTTTAGAAAATCTGGACACAGCTTCGGTTTCTTTAGAACTGGGACTGTTCGGTTAGTCCAAAAATTCTGTTTCTGACTGTTTTTGAAAATAGACTTAACGCCGGTCGTTTTGGTACTGGTTTCGTTAAATTTGAAGTTGTGTAGCTCAAGTTATGAGTGTCTCAAGTTAGGACAAATTTCTGAAATTAAACTGTGTATAGGTTCAGTTTTTCAAGTCTTGAGTTCTCATGAACTCTGGTTTAAATGATTCTTGTTTCGTTGGAAAGTAGACTAAATTCCCTACGAAGTAGGCACTGGTTTCATCGAATTTCATGAAGAAATGAGAAAGAAAATTGGGTTGCAAGTGGGGAAAGTAATTATGTCCAATGTCGGTACCGCTGTGAAGTATTTTGAAAAACTCTACCAATTAAATGCTTATTTTGAAAAATGAAAATCATAGGCAGAAATCACACTCAGAGAGCTTTCTAAAGAGTGTTCGTTTGTTGAAATCCGATATTGTTTGCTATTTTAATTAATTCGCCGAAGTAGGTGCACTGCTGTAGAAAATTCTGCACTTGTGTCGTATCCTTACAAATCTCGAACGAATTACTTGAAGTAATTGCTTGTGATTGTTGTGGTCTGTTCTGGAATTGGGGTATATGTTGGCTGTTGTGGTTGAATTTGGATTGAAACATAGTTTGGGTACGATCGGAGAACGAAACGGAACGGAAATTGGGCACACAAGTTGAGAAGTTCCTTATGTCCCCAAAATTCGATGTTTCGTTTCGACGCTCCGTTCGACTTCAAACTTCTTTCAAATCCTTTTCCTAACCACTTATATTATATATGGATGATATTGCTATGTTTTGAATGTGGTTTGGTTTGTTTTGGTTGAATTTACAAATCTCTTGAAAAACCGACAAATCTAGTATACGTGTGGGAATCAAACTTTTGACTATAAAGTGATGCTTGGACCGTGATATAGGTTCTTGATTGTTCTAGTATGGTATTATAACATATCATAGATTGAAGTATGTTTTGATATATAAATTATATCGAGTATAGGAGCCCAATGCGGGTGCGATATATAAGAAATATCGAATTGAGGTGACGACCTCCATGCGTTTAGTATACTAGGAGAGGGAAGTCATGCGCCCTGGTCCTAGGCCCCCATGTTAAAATTAAAGCTATCCGCCTTTAAGAGTTGTACACTTATTGGCTATGTTGGGGTTCACCCATGCTTCCTTATGTGTTGTTGGTGATGTGCTAGAATTGATAAAACTTTTAAATGTGTATATTGTGATTTTGTCACTCAAGCTTCTTTAGGTTGTTGGTGACATGTCACAAGTGATTAATAAAGAGGATAGTGCATAGCCATCAAGAATTGGGCAATGAACTATAGATAAGTAATTTAAGTTGTACATAGTCATCAAGAATCGGACTATGAACTCTTATGTAATTCATTTATCGGATTACACATGATTGATTGTATATTGTAATTCTTTTTGAATTACTAATTATGGTTTTATAAATGGACCGAGTGATAGGTAAGGGGTCACGGTAAGACTCACTGAGATTTGTTATCTCACCCTACAAATGTTGTTGTTTTACAGAGAAACAGGGAAAGAAGATCATTTATGTCTCGAGTGGAGGGCGTGCTCGAGAAGGAAATGGAAGACGTAGTTCGTCTATTAATAGTTATGGTTTTCCCTTGTATCTTTGTATTCGATTTATAACTTGAATTTGTATTTGAGTTATGTTATCGTTTCCGCTGTTGTCTTGTTTTGGGATATTGAACTTTGGACTATATTACGTTTACGACTCTTTGATTTGGATTCGAGAGTTTTTGGTCAAATCAATATCTGAGACAGGAATTTTTATACTCTGATGTATGCCATTAGGTACACTTTAGTATTTCTACTAGATAGAAATATGAATGTGTTAAGTTTTATTTGGCATACAAAGGAATGGAAATCATTTTTTTAAATTGGTTTATTTATTATAGGTGAAATATGTTTTTGGTCCCTATAAAATTTGAGTTTTTTTGTTTTAGTTCCTTAAAAAGTTTCACTTTCCGTCAGCAGTTTTAGTCACTCGTGACTTTTAATAGCGCTAAGAAGCGCTATGAAAGACCAGAAAATGTCATTACAAATTATAAGGGATTAAAACTGCTAACGGAAAAAACTTATGGGACGAAAAGTTGATGGAAATTTTTGAGGAACAAAAACTAAAAAACCCAAATTTCTTAGGAATCAAAAGCATATTTTATTTAACCTTTTATTATATCTTTTAATATTCATATGAAAGATAAAAAAATTTATACATTACATCTCACGTCATTTTCATCAAAAATGGCTCATAATTAATTTGAAACCTTCAAATTTAAATATAGGAGTTGTATTCCATTAGTTTTTTCCTTAGAAACCATATGGCTACATTTACCAACAACAAAAAAAGAAACCATATGAAAGGGTTTCTTGGATGACGGTTACTTAGCTACGAATAACATACACTAAGCCTATCATGCACTAAAAACTCAAAGAATTTACCCCACTAACTTTCTAGGGAGTTATCCACTATTGCCAACATTTTAGGGCCCTGGATGTGTCCATAACCGTTTCCACACTTAACTTTTGATTTTCAATGCAATTTCTCGCGTGCTTGACCCACTTGCCTTCATGTACTTTCCTTATAACTTCAAAGGCTCCCTCGATTAATGGGTCATCGGCTAAATCAGGCGTACCATGTTGGGCTAGCCAACAACTTCACTGTGGATCTGCTATAGATTCTACTTTGGAAGTCATTCAAAAGGAAATGAACGAATTGAGAAGCCAGAAGCCCCAAATAGCTCTCTAAGACTTGCTCTTCATGAAATTAAGCATATCTCGGCTTACCTAAGCCGAGGTCTCACTCGACTAATGACTTAGTAATTTTTGTTGTAGCGACGAAAAATGCAGGAAAGGATTCTTCAAGTTCTAGATGAAGCCGCCACCAAAGTTTAGTTTAAGGAAAATATTGGTAAATCCTATTGAATGGATAAGGGTCCTTGAGACCATATTTGTGTTTAGAGTCGCTTATGCGTGGGAAGGTATTAACACCCATGCAACATCCTTCCTATGGAAGGTTACATTCTAATTAGTTGTACTTAACGAATATTTTACCCTTTAAAAAGAAAGAGACTTAATAAAAATTTTAGTTTTTTCTGCTTGACAGGAGTGGGCCTCTAGTCCTATGTATCTCCAGATGTGATGGAGAATTCAAAGCTACATAGTTTTTTGGTAGAAATTTTTTGTGGTTTGATGTTTAATAGTATAGGGATTTTAGGATTACTAAATCGTACGACTCATTCGTCCTAGAACGATGCTTAACCTTGTCGTACGACCGACTTAATCCCCTATTTTTTTTAAAGTAAGATTTTTGACTTTTTTTGAAAAATAGTTTGATATGAGGTGGTTTGATTTTATTGGAATAGGGATCTTAGGACTCTTGAGAGATACGGTTCATTCGTCCAAAGATGGTGGTTTACCTGATCATGCGATCGACTTAACTCCCTATTTGTTTTTTTTTATGAAAGTAAGGTTTTTTGGTCTTTGTTGTGAAAAATGGTTTGAGTATAGTGTTGTTTTAATAGGGATTTTAGGACTCTTGAGTCGTACGATTCATTTGTCCTAAAACGATGGCTAACCCGACTGTACGATCGACTTAATCCCCTATTTAGGTTTTTTGAAAAAAAATGTTTTTTTCTCAGGGTGTTTGGTTTTTTTTTTTGTACCCCCTCTTTCTCCCTCATACCCCCATTTTAACAAAAAACCCATAAATGCCCTCAACTTTTTATAAAAAATAAATAAATAAATAAATAAATCCGGATTTACCTCATTTTTTGGTAAATCCGGTTCATAAATTTGGAAATGGGGTGTTTCGTGGGGATTTTCGGATTTACCTCATACGTAGGTAAATCCGGTTCATATTTTGTAAACCGGATTTACCTATTGTTCCGACCTGGGCTGCAGCGCCCCAGTGAGCATTGGACCGGCCCAACACTTCGGTCCATTATGTCCTTCATCGCTTCAGCAGGGCCGACGGCTAGGATCCTTCCGCCCGATCCGATGCCTATGGTACGCCTCCTTTCCCTATAAATAGAGGTCCGCCCCTCTACTCCGGTACGTCTCTCTCTTATTTGGTAAGAAGGAGGGCATCCCTCTACTCAGTTATTGAAGGGAAACTCTTCAGGAGGGGATTCACAACCCCACTGCTGAGGTGCTTAAAATCAGATGAGGCCAACTACGTACTTAGAG
Organism: Oxytropis ochrocephala; assembly: GCA_020916435.1. Classification (NCBI taxonomy): domain Eukaryota; kingdom Viridiplantae; phylum Streptophyta; class Magnoliopsida; order Fabales; family Fabaceae; genus Oxytropis; species Oxytropis ochrocephala. Next base: position 41,100,048 of record CM037091.1, read on the forward strand.
TAATCCGAGAAGGAATTTGTGGAAATCACCTTGGCGGGCGAGCGTTGGCCAAAAAGGCGCTCAGGGCAGGCTATTACTGGCCCACTATGGAAGCGGATGCTAAGAACTTGGTCCAAAAATGCGTAAAGTGTCAGATGCACGCTGATGTTCACCTTGCCCCTCCCACAGAGTTAAATTATTTGACCTCCCCTTGGCCCTTTGCCTGGTGGGGAATTGATCTTCTTGGACCTTTCCCCCTGCTCCTGGACACTTTAAGTACATGATCGTTGCGGTGGATTACTTTACCAAGTGGATCAAAGCCGAGCCCTTGGCGACAATCACTTCAAAGAACTGCATGAAGTTCGTAAAAAATAATATTCTGACCAGGTTCGGAGTCCCAGAGATGATCGTGACAGACAACGGTACTCAGTTTGCCGATAAAGGTTTTCAAAAAATCTTGGCCGACATGGGAGTGAAACAACGTTTCACATCCGTAGAACACCCCAGACGAACGGTCAAGCGGAAGCAGCAAATAGAGTAGTCCTTCGTGGGCTGAAGAGGCGACTGGACGAGGCCAAAGGCAACTGGGTAGAAGAACTCCCCTTCGTGCTATGGGCATACCGGACCACCCCACACTCTTCTACCGTAGAAGGTAAGGGTGGGTTCTTGCTCTATAATAGGGTTTATGATGGGGTTTATGTGGGAGTTAGGTCCTAGGTTGTGATTTGATTATGTTTGATGTGCTATTTGATGATTTTGATTGTATTTGTGATGATTATAATCGGTTTTGGTGATTGATCATGATGAGTTCTACTTGCTTATGGTTTCTGTGCGTTTCTGGACACTGTTTCGGTCTTTCTGAAACTGGTACTGTTTGGTTGATCCAAAAATTATGTGGCTGATTGTTTTTGAAAATAGACTTAAGGCCGGTCGTTTTGGCACTGGTTTCGTTCAATTTGGAGTTGTGTAGCTCAAGTTATGAGTCTCCAAAGTTAGGTCAAATTTCTGGAATCAAACTGTGAGTAGGTTCGGTTTTTTCAAGTTTTGTGTTCTCAATTGAACTCCGTTTTGAATGATTCTTGTTTCATTGAAAAGTAGACTTAATTCTCTATGAAATAGGCACTGGTTTCACGACATTTCATTAAGAAATGAGAAAGAAAAGTTGGTTGCAAGTTGGGTAATGAGTCATGCCCGATTTTGGTACCTCAGTGTAGTGTTCTGAAAAAGTGTACAAACGGGTTACTTATTTTGAAAAACGAAAATCATAGGTAGAAACTACACTCAGAGATCTTTCCAATGAGTGGTCTTTAGTTGAAATCCGATGTCGTTTGCTATTTTAATTAATTCGCCGAAGTAGGTGCACTGCTGTAGGAATTCAGCACTTGTGCTGTGTTGCTGCCTGTGGCGCCTGTCTTGCGTCTTGTGTCTGAAGCTGTGTTGCATTTTGTGTCTAAAACTGTGTTGCGTTTTGTGTCTAAAACTGTGTTGCCAATGGGCACCAGTTTGGGTCTTTGACCATTTTATTGTTGATGTTGTTGATGATGATAGATCTAATGACCAAATTATGATGATGATGATGATGATGATGATGATGGGTCTATGACCTTTTATTTGATGTTAGTGTTGATGTTGTTGTGTCACTTAGATGGCTATGAATGTTGATTGTCCATGGTGTCGCATACATTACATGTGCATTATTCGAGTGATATAAGGCTTCGGCCTTCGAGCTATAGATGATGATGATGCTCAAAAGCGACGATATGCCCGATTGGCAAATTTATTTGATGATGGTACCTCATACATATGCCCGATGTGGGTTGCATTTCATACATATATTCATATCATTGTGATATTTCCTTGGTAGTTATATATATGGATGTGGTAGTTATATATGTATTGATGTGGTTGTGTAGTAGTTGATGTAGTGTCGTACTCTAGTATATTCTCTATCATTTATGCTATTATATTGTTAGAGACTCACCCCTTCTGTTTGAATGTTACTCCTATGCTGGTAACGTGCAGGTAACCATATGTGAAGGCTTGACTTCCTTCATCTTTTGAGTCGGTCGTCGCTCTAATACGTAGCACTCAGGGGAGTGGAACGAACACTAGTTATTAGTTGATTTTGCTATTGATTGTTGAACTGTTTTATTGATGATGATTATGACTGTTTTTATTCCGCTGCGTGGTGATAGAGATTACCATTATGTAAACTAAACAGGTGTTTTAAGGGTTCGTCCCATTTATGATGTGTTACGCATTATGTTTTGATTAATGAGCAAATTGATTACCTACTCTTGATGTTTATTGAAGTAAATGTAGCATCCCCTTGAGGGTGTCGTGAAAATGATTTTTAAAACTCTGATATTTTATTATAAATTTACCGGTTAGAAACGGGGTGTTACATTAGTGCCCAAATAATTTACTTATTTATCTAATTAAATTATTTAGGTATTGTATTTGTGTAGTCATAGAAAAATAATAATAGGGTGTTTCATTTAAATCACGGGTGGTGTTTAGTAATTAAGTAAGTGGTAGAAAGAGGCCCATGACTCATTGGCCCATGATATAAACACTAGGGTTAGAGCCAATTGCTCATTTAGAGAGCAAAAGAAAAAGAAAGGAAGGAGAAGAAAGAGGGAGCGGCGCAAGGAGAGGAGAAGAGAGGGAGAGGGAGGCGTGAAAGCAAGAGGAGAAAGGGGAAGGGAGATCGTGTTGCGGTGGTTCTTGGAGTTTCGCGGAGAGAATCTCGTAATTCGGCGAAAATCTAAGGTAAGGGTGGGTTCTTGCTCTATAATAGGGTTTATGATGGGGTTTATGTGGGAGTTAGGTCCTAGGTTGTGATTTGATTATGTTTGATGTGCTATTTGATGATTTTGATTGTATTTGTGATGATTATAATCGGTTTTGATGATTGATCATGATGAGTTCTACATGCTTATGGTTTCTGTGCGTTTCTAGACATTGTTTCGGACTTTCTGAAACTGGTACTGTTTTGTTGATCCAAAAATTATGTGGCTGATTGTTTTTGAAAATAGACTTAAGGTCGGTCGTTTTGGCACTGGTTTCGTTCAATTCGGAGTTGTGTAGGTCAAGTTATGAGTCTCCAAAGTTAGGTCAAATTTCTAGAATCAAACTGTGAGTAGGTTCGGTTTTTGCAGGTTTTGTGTTCTCAATTGAACTTCGTTTTGAATGATTCTTGTTTCATTGAAAAGTAGACTTAATTCTCTACGAAATAGGCACTGGTTTCACGACATTTCATTAAGAAATGAGAAAGAAAATTTGGTTTCAAGTTGGGTAAAGAGTCCTGTCCGATTTTGGTACCTCAGTGTAGTGTTATGAAAAACTGTACCAACTGGATACTTATTTTGAAAAATGAAAATCATAGGTAGAAACTACACTCATAGAGCTTTCCAATGAGTGGTCTTTTGTTGAAATCCGATGTCGTTTGCTATTTTAATTAATTCGCCGAAGTAGGTGCACTGCTGTAGGAATTCAGCACTTGTGCTGTGTTGCTACCTGTGGCGTCTGTGTTGCGTCTTGTGTCTGAAGCTGTGTTGCGTTTTGTGTCTAAAACTGTGTTGCGTTTTGTGTCTAAGACTGTGATGCCACTGGGCACCAGTTTGGGTCTTTGACCATTTTATTGTTGATGTTGTTGATGATGATAGATCTAATGACCAAATTATGATGATCATGATGATGATGATGGGTCTGTGACCTTTTATTTGATGTTAGTGTTGATGTTGTTGTGTCACTTAGATGGCTATGAATGTTGATTGTCCATGGTGTCACATGCATTACATGTGCATTATTCGAGTGATATAAGGCTTCGACCTTCGAGCTATAGATGATGATGATGCTCAAAAGCGACGATATGCCCGATTGGCAAATTTATTTGATGATGGTACCTCATACATATGCCCGATGTGGGTTGCATTTCATACATATATTCATATCATTGTGATATTTCCTTGGTAGTTATATATATGGATGTGGTAGTTATATATGTATTGATGTGGTTGTGTAGTAGTTGATGTAGTGTCGTACTCTAGTATATTCTCTATCATTTATGCTATTATATTGTTAGAGACTCACCCCTTCTTTTTGAATGTTACCCCTATGCTGGTAACGTGCAGGTAACCATATGTGAAGGCTTGACTTCCTTCTTCTTTTGAGTCGGTCGTCGCTCTAATACGTAGCACTCAGGGGAGGGGAACGAACACTAGTTATTAGTTGATTTTGCTATTGATTGTTGAACTGTTTTATTGATTATGATCATGACTGTTTTTATTCCGCTGCGTGGTGATAGAGATTACCATTATGTAAACTAAACAGGTGTTTTGAGGGTTCGTCCCGTTTATGATGTGTTACGCATTATGTTTTGATTAATGAGCAAATTTATTACTGACTCTTGACGTTTATTGAAGTAAATGTAGCATCCCCTTGAGGGTGTCGTGAAAAATGATTTTTTTAAAACGCTGATATTTTATTATAAATTTACCGGTTAGAAACGGTGTGTTACACCTAAAACTTCACTGTGGATCTGCTATAGATTGTACTTTGGAAGTCATTCAAAAGGAAATGAACGAATTGAGAAGCCAGAAGTCCCAAATAGCTCTCTAAGACTTGCTCTTCATGAAATTAAGCATATCTCGGCTTACCTAAGCCGAGGTCTCACTCGACTAATGACTTAGTAATTTGTTGTAGCGACGAAAAATCTGGGAAAGGATTCTTCGAAGTTCTAGATGAAGCCGCCACCAAAGTTTAGTTTAAGGGAAAATAATAGAAAATCCCTATTGAATGGATAAGGGTCCTTGAGACCATATTTGGTAGAAAATTTTTGTGGTTTGATGTTTAATAGTATAGGGATTTTAGGATTACTAAATCGTACGACTCATTCGTCCTAGAACGATGCTTAACCTTGTCGTACGACCGACTTAATCCCCTATTTTTTTTGAAAGTAAGATTTTTGATTTTTTTTGAAAAATAGTTTGATATGAGGTGGTTTGATTTTATTGGAAAAGGGATCTTAGGACTCTTGAGCGATACGGTTCATTCGTCCTAAGATGGTGGTTTACCTGATCATACAATCGACTTAACTCCCTATTTGTTTTTTCTTATGAAAGTAAGGTTTTGTTGTGAAAAATGGTTTGAGTATAGTGTTGTTTTAATAGGGATTTTAGGATTCTTGAGTCGTACGATTCATTTGTCCTAAAACGATGGCTACTGTACGATCGACTTAACCCCCTATTTAGGTTTTTTGAAAAAAATGTTTTTTTCTAAGGGAGTTTGGTTTTTTTTTTCGTACCCCCTCTATCTCCCTCATACCCCCATTTTAACAAAAAACCCAAAAATGCCCTCAACTTTTTATAAAAAATAAATAAAAAAATAAAAAATTCCGGATTTACCTCATTTTTTGGTAAATAGGGTTCATAAATTTGGAAATGGGGTGTTTCGTGGGGATATTCGGATTTACCTCTTACGTAGGTAAATCCGGTTCATATTTTGTGAACCGGATTTACCTACTGTTCCGACTTGGGCTGCAGCGCCCCAGTGGGCATTGGACCGGCCCAACACTTCGGTCCATTCTGTCCTTCATCGCTTCAGCAGGGCCGACAGCTAGGATCCTTCTGCCCGATCCGATGGCTACGGTACGCCTCCTTTCCCTATAAATAGAGGTCCGTCCCACTACCCCGGTACGTCTCTCTCTTATTTGAAGCAATTCTCAGCTTAGACATAAGTGATTTTAATGAAGCCCTTTAGAAAAGTGACTGAAAGGCACGTACTGATGCTACAACACCCAAATGCTACAGCATCAGATTTAACATTAAACCATTATTTAGAAGTTATTGCATAGTGAAAGGCATTCCAACTTGTTCCCATCTTGAATTTCCTACTATCCTTTACTTTTATTATTGTTTATGATTAAATTGGTTTCTACAACTTGTTATTTTACTTGCTTTTACTCACTAGCTTGATTTCTAATTAAATATAAAAAAGAACTCACTACTTACTTTATTCAATGAAGAAGATGAACAGATTGATGATTTTATTTTATTTTTTAACAAAATGAAATTTATGTCCAAAAATAATTAAAAATGACATGTATTAATAGAGTGTAAGCCACTAAAGCCACATAAGCATCCTAAAAGTCAAATAGACGTTTTTGTAACAAAGTTAAAAAAAAAAGTGAAAAAGGGTAATAGTGCAATGAGTTTATAACATAAGGGATTCGTTTCAAAAAAATATAAAGGACCTATTCGGAATCTGAAAATAAATTAAGGGACACCAGAGCGATTTTTTCACACACACACACACACACAATACACACACACACACACACACACATATATATATATATATATATATATATATATATATATATATATATATATATATATATGGGATGACTTAGGTAACAACACCTACTTATTATGAGAAATGAGAACATTTAATTACAAGATCAAGTTGATTCTTTTTAGTTAGAGATCACATGAGTTCTTATAATTAATGATGTAATCTCCAATCGCTAAATTTAGTCTAACGATTATAATTAAATTTCTCATTTCTCATATATATATATATATATATATATATATATATATATATATATATATATATATATATATATATATATATACACACACACTCACAATATTATATTTAATAAAAGAAAACTGCAATAACTTAGTAACTTATTTATGTAGTCGAGATGATATTGAGCTATTGATCAGTTTTTAAATTTGTTACTATATATAATATTGATAATAAAACCTTTATACTTTCTTTTTATTATTGCACATAAGTGACAAATATTTATATCACTTATTTTAGGAATGTATACATTTATACACTTAAAACTTAATGATGGAGTCCTCAATTTCATTTAAGAAATATGGATGATCTAAACTCATGAAAAATATAGCAAATAACATTCCATTTTAGTTTGTGTAAATAACTATGTTAATAAAAAAGTGTTTAAAAAAACATTCAATTTTAGTTTTAGAAACATTTATATCATTAAATGCAACATCATCAAGTCTCAACGGGGAAGCATTATATGTTTTTGGTAACTCGGTATAATTTTATAGTTTATAGGAACATATCAATATCAATTACACACACACACACACACACATATATAAATATATATATATATATATATTATTTATAATTATTATTTTGTATGATTCTGGAATAGGAAATTTTATTTATTTTCAGTGTATTTTTATAGTCTTTGAACACATGTCAAATATATAAACTTTTTTAGCTTTTATAGATTATCAAATTTTTTGGTCTCTACAGAAAAACATTACATGTTAAGGGTGTAATTTTATTCTCTTTAAACATTTATCTTATTAATTTTTATATTTTTATTATTTTTGAATAATAATTTTATTTCCAGTAACTATAAGGAAACAGTACATGTTGTCTCACTAATTTTAATGTAAGTTTTAAACATATTAATTTTAAATATTTAATATTTTATTTATTAGAGCTAATACGCTGCTACCCATGCAAATGCGCACGCACGTATACCGCCAATGAAGTGCGCCGTGATGGAGAATGTGGGTGTGTGTGAGAGCTAATTTAAGGGAAGTATTTCAGCTGCAAGGATTTTCTGTGACTAATTTATATGATACATCCCATATTATTAATTTCTTTTAAAATCTACTAAAGTGTACCTAATGGCATACATCAGAGTATAAAATTTTTTGTTTCAGATATTGATTTGACCAAAAACTCTCGAATTCAAATCAAAGAGTCGTAAACATAATATAGTCAAAAGTTCAATATCCCAAAACAAGACAACAGCGGAAACGATTACATAACTCAAATACAAATTCAAGTTATAAATCGAATACAAAGATAACAAGGGTAAACATAAGTAAAACTAGAAGAACTACATCTTCAATTTCCTTCTCGAGCACGCCATCCACTCGTGCCATAAAGGATCTTCTTTCTCTGTTTCTCTGTAAAACAACAACATTTGTAGGGTGAGATAACAAATCTCAGTGAGTCTTACCGTGACCCCTTACCTATCACTCGGTCCATTTATAAAACCATAATTAGTAATTCAAAAAGAATTACAATATACAATCAATCATGTGTAATCCGACAACTGAATTACATAAGAGTTCATAGTCTGATTCTTGATGACTATGTACAACTTAAATTACTTATCTATAGTTCATAGCCCAATTCTTGATGGCTATGCACTATCCTCTTTATTAATCACTTGTGACATGTCACCAACAACCTAAGGAAGCTTGAGTGACAAAATCACAATATACACATTTAAAAGTTTTATCAATTCTAGTACATCACCAACAACACAAGGAAGCATGGGTGAACCCCAACATAGCCAATAAGTGTACAACTCTTAAAGGCGGATAGCTATAATTTTAACATGGGGGCACTAGGACCGGGCGCATGACTTCCCTCTCCTAGTGTACTAACGCATGGAGGTCGTCACCTCAATTCGATATTTCTTATATATCGTGAAACGTGGGCGGTTTAGATGAACATAATCATCCCGAGCCAATTATAAATTAAGAAATGGAACATTTTGTTCAATTCACTTTACATATATACAACCATAACTCATTCTATGATAGGTTATAATATCAATGAATTCATGAAATCAATCCAATCAACATTTAAGTTATAAAACATTGGGTTCCCACACGTATTAGGATTTACTGAAATATTCGTAACATTAACCGCTTAATTCAAAACCACTTTGAACATGTATCAAAATTTCTAACGAAAATTCGCAGAGTTTCCTCTCGAAATATGGACATCCCAAAAAATACTTACCTCGTATAACCACCCGGACAATTTACAACCACATACATAAATCCCAATCCAAAGACAAGAATTCAACACTCAAAATAATATGGTTTCTTTTTAAATTTCCAACACGCGTAATGTTTTTGTAAAATACTGTTTTTGACTCGAAAATTTGCGAAACTCCGAATTTTGAAATCATTCAAACGTAACACAAAATAATATTTAAAATTCCCTAAACGTGAGTAAAACTCACCTCGTGTGATGAAAATCACACAAAACCGAAACTTCTTGAAGTTCAAACGATTCTGAAAACCTCACGAACTCATCCCGAACTCGTTCAACCGCTTCTAAACCGAATGTATTCTGGACAGCATTTCTGTGCAGTTTTTGAATGAGCATAACTTATTCAATTTCTAACCAAAACCATCCAAACCAGTGCCTAATTTGTAGATAATTTTGTCTATTTTCCAATGGTTCAAGTCCCACACTGATATGACAAGTATTCAGAGAGTTATGGCTAAAACAATGTGGCTGGTGCAAAATTGTTACTGTTACAAAAGTGAAACTTCACGAACTCAACCGAAACCGATCTCAACACTTCCAATCCGAAAGGCCAGCACCTCAACTCTCCCTTCTACTGTACAAATCGATTCCAAACATAAAGGTTGACCCAATCAAAGCTCCCAAATCAGTTATTGAACTTCATGAACCCTCAAGAAAGCATCAAGTGTGTTAAAATTCCATTTGAGATGCTTGAAAGCTTCAAAATCCATCAATGGTGATTTGAGAAAAATGGAGAAATAGGGTATGAAATTAGTATCAATGGAAAGAGAATTGAAAATGGAGTGGAATGGTGGAGAGATTACTTACTAGCATGGAGGATCCATGGAGATCCCTTCACCTCTTCTTCTTCTTCCTTCCTCTTCTCTCTCTCTCACTACTCTTCTCTCTCTCTCTAACTTTCCCCTTTTCAATTTTTTTCTTTCTTTCCTTCCTTTCTTTCTTTTCTGCCGTGTTCTCTCTCTCTCTCACTCTCTAACTTTACCTTTTCTTTATTCACTTAAGTGAGGAATGAGAGAGTATTTGGATATTTTTGGGTCTTGTAGCTCATTTAGTGTGAGTGGTATAAAGACTAAAATACCATTAGTGTTCTAATTTCCACTCAGTAATGCATTTAAATTATATACTCAAGCAATTATAATTTGCTTTCGTGACAACCTCATATCCGTGACTTGATTTACTACCTACTTGAGTAATAAATCACTCGTTAATTTCTTAATTCGAAATTAACGAAATTAGGGATGTTACAATCACCCCAACTTGAAAAATTTTGTCCTCAAAATTGAACAAACATACCTTCAAGAAACCAAATACGGATACTCCGTCCGCATATCATCATTCAATCCGCATGAAACCTTCTCGGCCGACAAACCATTCCCAATCTACTTTAGCAATTGGAATTGTTCGCGTCTGAAGTGTCTTCTCTCTATGTTCTATTATATGACTTGAGTAAGGTTGAATTGACACATTAGTCAAAGATCAATCGTTTCAACTCAACGGTTGGAAAGGATTGGAAAGGTACTTCCTCGATTGGAATACGTGAAACATATCACGTAGATTGGTCAATACAAGAGATAAAGCTATACAATACACAACTAACACAATACTCTCGAGGACTGAGTTTCTTCGCCGGCAATGCTCTACCGGTATTAATGGTTGATGAAACTCTTACCATATAGGATCACCAGATTCAAACTCTAGTGGTCTACTCCTTTTAACAGCGTAACCCTTTTTGCGACTCTGAGTTATTCTTCAATTCTCACTATATACACAGAATTTTCCAATTCCTAATCATGAGTCAGATAATTCTCCTCATGAAGCTTTTCTTACATGGAGGCAGCGGCTACCACTCGTTGATGCAACATCATAACACATCCTAAACCTTCCTGAGGTGTCACTGTATATTCGAAATCCAGAGACGGTTCCGAAAGAATTAGGATACGAACAAAAGTCAATCTCTTTTACAACTCTAGAGGAAACGTTCTTCTTAATCGAAATCTCTTTCAAACGGCTAACCTTTACATGTTAACCAAGTGAGTGGAAAACTACGCCACTCATCGACTAGATTGCCATAAGTCCCAAAAACTTCACTACAGACATCCAAAAATCGCATTTCAAAGGTTTAGTATACCACTTCTCCTCTCAGAGTACATTCAGAACAATGTGGAGATGCTGATCATGATCCACAATGGTCTTAGTGTACACCAAGATGTTATCAGTGAAAATTTCAACAACTAATCTAAGTACAGGTGGAAAACTCAGTTCATGTAATCCATGAATATCTCTAGAGCATTAGTTAGACCGAAAGGCATCACTACTCCCTCGTAATGTCCATATCTAGTATGGAAAGCTATCTTCGGAATAACTAAAGCCCTAACCTTTAATTAAAGATAACTCGACCTTAGACCAATCTTTGAAAACACTGCTGCACCTTGAAGCTGATTAACCAAATCATAGATTCTTGGCATAGGGTACTTATCCCTAATAGTGACTTTACTCAATTGGAGATAATCCATACACGACCTCCTGCTCCCGCTTTTCTTTCCAACATGTAACACAGGAGCACCCCAACTTGTAGTAAACTGGGGAACATCACTTTTCAGTTTTATTGGGTACAGTATTATTAGAACTTCGGGTTAAGCTATGTCACTACAGTATTCATAACTGACTCACAAGTGGGTAAAGGTTATGTAAAAGTTTCTTGAAAAGTTTGAATATGAAATGATTTTCTTGCTTACCCATAGGAGTTTATTTCTTCGCTAACCCGAAATACTAATAAGACGTATCTTCACCTCGCGACTCAGTCTTTGAATTCAATTCCTAAATTCGGATGGTCTCACGCAGATGTATGACTTTTCAGAACCTATAAGTCAACTGGCTATTCTCTTGAACTGCGTCTACTATTCACTCACTTAAGTATGAGAAGATCTAAACAATAAAGATCTCTCGCTTGACATATAACAACTTTCCTAGCTAAGTAGTACTTACTAGAAAATTTTGAACTTTGTTCCATCAGGTTGTATTGTTGACTACTCTAGGCGGAACGTGCATATTTGGATTAATCACGGAGTTGAGCTAATTATTATAACATCAAAGAAATAATCAAAATAGAAGGATTCGTCCATGGAATCAAACGGGCACAAGATAATGCATCCAGCGTTGATTCTGAGAACAATTCTCACTATTTTACTCATTCCTTTGGTCCCACAATTTGCCAAACTCCAAAATTCTCCAAACATAACCATAACCCCTAACATATCCATTCGGTAGGGAACATGTCTTACCTATCGAGAAGTAAGGTGTTTAACACTTAGTTGATTCAATCTTCCTACCGGACAACACCGCTTCCAATACTTTAAGTCATTGAAAGTTCCATCCTTGTAGTATACCTAGTATACGAGTAAAATACCTCATTGTTGTTGGCTTTTGAAAACTCCACTGACTGCTGAGGGTATAGATATTTCTGACCATTTCTGAGAAATAAATCTCTTCGAAACTACAATGATTATCATCATAAACTGGTGTTTAGGTATCTAATCTTAACGACTAGAAGTTCTCCTTCCACTTCCCAGGCCTCAATTGAATTTATGGCCTACAACCACTTAGGGTAAGGTAGAAGTACATTTCATCATACAACTGGAAACAAGGTTCACAAACTACTTAAATGTGTAGACATTTTTGTTAGCTTTCCAACGCATCTCGGAACATACAAATCGGAGTTCCGAATTAAAAGTTATAAATAATACAAGTCGGAGAACTGACGAAAATTTCTCACAGACCAAGACTGGCTTGCTCATAATCCCAAGGGTAATATTAAGGTTATTTCGGTTACCATAACCTACTGATCTCATCTTGAATGGGAATTGGTTTAGAAACCGTGATCGGGAACTGACCCCATCAACATTTGGTTCAGAGCCAATCATCGAAATTGCACTACAAACCTACTAGATCGGATTCATGGCATTTTGAAATGTGGCTTTGAGGAAAAGAACCTGATCAATACTTGCAGTTATCTGAAAGAATGTCTCTAACTGCGACATAAGCTGAGGTTTACTTTAACCAGAAGGTAAGGTTATTGTAAAACCATATTTCGGTAACTGATAGACTGACTAATCAATGGTCAGGATTTCGGGGTTTCAGTTAATCTTAAAAGATCTTACAATACTGGCACTATTACTGCCCAAAGGCTTTGCTTAATTGTAGTTCCCTGTAGAACCTACAATAGCATCCCCTGCCATTCTACCATTGCATCGAGTTCATTGAATGAACAGTCGCCCATAGTTTCCTCGAACCAACCTGATTACCCATTGCTTGCTTCAGAACACCATCTGTAGCCCTCTGCTTCCGCTACGTGCTCTGATAACCCGAGAAGGCCAGAATTCCTATGGTTTAGGGTTTGGACATTTTCGGGGCTGAGGCAAATAATTGTCATCATTCTCAGTAACTCACATGAAACATTGAGTGGATCCTGACTCAATACTTCACATAATATACTGAAAGGTTCTGACATTTAATTGTCTAAGTCCCTAGCTGACTCTATCTAACCTTTTGACCACAAGGTCTCTACGTCCGACGAGGCCGAACTGCTCTGATACCAAAATGTAACACCCTCATATTTCTATCTAGTAGAAATACTAAAGTGTACCTAATGGCATACATCAGAGTATAAAAATTTTTGTTTCAGATATTGATTTGACCAAAAACTCTCGAATTCAAATCAAAGAGTCGTAAACATAATATAGTCAAAAGTTCAATATCCCAAAACAAGACAACAGCGGAAACGATTACATAACTCAAATACAAATTCAAGTTATAAATCGAATACAAAGATAACAAGGGTAAACATAAGTAAAACTAGAAGAACTACATCTTCAATTTCCTTCTCGAGCACGCCATCCACTCGTGCCATAAAGGATCTTCTTTCTCTGTTTCTCTGTAAAACAACAACATTTGTAGGGTGAGATAACAAATCTCAGTGAGTCTTACCGTGACCCCTTACCTATCACTCGGTCCATTTATAAAACCATAATTAGTAATTCAAAAAGAATTACAATATACAATCAATCATGTGTAATCCGACAACTGAATTACATAAGAGTTCATAGTCTGATTCTTGATGACTATGTACAACTTAAATTACTTATCTATAGTTCATAGCCCAATTCTTGATGGCTATGCACTATCCTCTTTATTAATCACTTGTGACATGTCACCAACAACCTAAGGAAGCTTGAGTGACAAAATCACAATATACACATTTAAAAGTTTTATCAATTCTAGTACATCACCAACAACACAAGGAAGCATGGGTGAACCCCAACATAGCCAATAAGTGTACAACTCTTAAAGGCGGATAGCTATAATTTTAACATGGGGGCCTAGGACCAGGGCGCATGACTTCCCTCTCCTAGTGTACTAACGCATGGAGGTCGTCACCTCAATTCGATATTTCTTATATATCGTGAAACGTGGGCCGGTTTAGATGAACATAATCATCCCGAGCCAATTATAAATTAAGAAATGGAACATTTTGTTCAATTCACTTTACATATATACAACCATAACTCATTCTATGATAGGTTATAATATCAATGAATTCATGAAATCAATCCAATCAACATTTAAGTTATAAAACATTGGGTTCCCACACGCGTTTAGGATTTACGAAATATTCGTAACATTAACCGCTTAATTCAAAACCACTTTGAACATGTATCAAAATTTCTAACGAAAATTCGCAAATTTCCTCTCAAATATGGACATCCCAAAAAATACTTACACCAATATAACCAGTCCGGACAATTTACAACCACATACATAAATCCCAATCCAGCACAAGAATTCAACACTCAAAATAATATGGTTTCTTTTAAATTTCCAACACGCGTAATGTTTTTGTAAAATCTTGCTTTTGACTCGAAAATTTGCGAAACTCCGAATTTTGAAATCATTCAAACGTAACACAAAATAATATTTAAAATTCCCTAAACGTGAGTAAAACTCACCTCGTGTGATGAAAATCACACAAAACCGAAACTTCTTGAAGTTCAAACGATTCTGAAAACCTCACGAACTCATCCCGAACTCGTTCAACCGCTTCTAAACCGAATGTATTCTGGACAGCATCTCTGTGCAGTTTTTGAATGAGCATAACTTATTCAATTTCTAACCAAAACCATCCAAACCAGTGCCTAATTTGTAGATAATTTTGTCTATTTTCCAATGGTTCAAGTCCCACACTGATATTACAAGTATTCAGAGAGTTATGGCTAAAACAATGTGGCTGGTGCAAAATTGTTACTGTTACAAAAGTGAAACTTGTAACTAATTGTTCTCTCTCAATACACAGTCAAATCAAGTGATTCTTGTGCCTATTTCGAAGGACTTTTTGTCTACTTTCCAACGAAAAAAGAATTATTTAAAACGGAGTTCAATTGAGAACTCAAGACCTGAAAAACTGAACCTATACACAGTTTGATTTCAGAAATTTGACATAACTTGAGACACTCATAACTTGAGCTACACAACTCCAAATTTAACGAAACCAGTGCCAAAACGACCGGCGTGAAGTCTATTTTCAAAAACAATCAGAAACATAATTTTTGGATTAACCAAACAGTCCCAGTTCTAAGGAAACCGTAGCTGTGTCCAGATTTTCTAAAACAGCGAGTTCGAGACCAAATGTGCGGTTTTCGCAATTCAAAATTTACGAAACGCGAGCAATTTCGACAACCACAGAAATCAATCAGTCAACACAACATAAAACAAAACCCTAAGCGAGTAAAACTCACCTATCGTGATGAAAATCACGAAAAACCGGAAGTTTACGAAGCTCACGATTCCGAAACTTCACGAACTCAACCGAAACCGATCCCAACACTTCCAATCCGAAAGGCCAGCACCTCAACTCTCCCTTCTACTGTACAAATCGATTCCAAACATAAAGGTTGACCCAATCAAAGCTCCCAAATCAGTTATTGAACTTCATGAACCCTCAAGAAAGCATCAAGTGTGTTAAAATTCCATTTGAGATGCTTGAAAGCTTCAAAATCCATCAATGGTGATTTGAGAAAAATGGAGAAATAGGGTATGAAATTAGTATCAATGGAAAGAGAATTGAAAATGGAGTGGAATGGTGGAGAGATTACTTACTAGCATGGAGGATCCATGGAGATCCCTTCACCTCTTCTTCTTCTTCTTCCTTCCTCTTCTCTCTCACGGCCTCTTCTCTCTCTCTCTAACTTTCCCCTTTTCAATTTTTTTCTTTCTTTCTTTTTTGCCGTGTTCTCTCTCTCTCTCTCTCTAACTTTACCTTTTCTTTATTCACTTAAGTGATGAATGAGAGAGTATTTGGATATTTTTGGGTCTTGTAGCTCATTTAGTGTGAGTGGTATAAAGACTAAAATACCATTAGTGTTCTAATTTCCACTCGTTAATTTCTTAATTCGAAATTAACGAAATTAGGGATGTTACACATGGCTACATTAGTGCATCCCTAATAGCGATTATTCTTTGTTTATTACAAATAATCAGCAATAACAATGACAATAATGTAGTTTTTTTGGATATCCCATAATTTTACAAAATCCCCCTTTGTAGCAGTTCTGTAAGCAGAGGTGATTACATTGAGCCTCCGCTACATGCGGTATGAAACTAGTCATATGATTGTCAAAGAAACACTTGAATTTTGTGTCACCAATCAAAGTTGAACTATCCATTACTGAAGCCTTAGCCCTCGCTTTTTCATATCCTGAGTGCTATCCAAATCAATTAACATAAGAATTTTTTTATAATATATCATAAACTTAGGACAGAGTGAGAAAAAAATATAAATTTATTATTTTTATTGATCATGAAAATAGATTTACCTGAGAACAAAATGATGACAACAATGCATGCAAGAGGAAGAAGTATTGTCACTCTAGCCATCTTCAAAATAGTTATTTAGTATAATAGGTGCTATGGACTTGAACTTGAGTTGATGCAGTTTTATACACAATTAGAGGACCAAGTTTCCTTCTATGCCTCACCTAGAGTCGAAATAGTAGTCAAAACTCAAGTAAATACATATTTATGAATCTCAATAAGATAACCTTCTTCTTAAAACATTATAGGAAATGTAAAAATTAGAGAATCAACTTATATGGTGCATTTAATATCTTTTGTTTTTGAAAAATTATTTGTTATTCAATTAAATATAGAATGGTCGTCATCTAATTATTTAGTTAACTAATAGTATCCTAAACAGTGATTTTGACTGGATGGTAAAATATGTTAAGTTTTATTTGGCATACAAAGGAATGGAAATCATTTTTTTAAATTGGTTTATTTATTATAGGTGAATTATGATTTTGGTCCCTATAAAATTTGAGTTTTTTTGTTTTAGTTCCTTAAAAAGTTTCACTTTCCATCAGCAGTTTTAGTCACTCATGACTTTTAATAGCGCTAAGAAGCGCTATGAAAGACCAAAAAATGTCATTACAAATTATAAGGGATTAAAACTGCAAACGAAAAAACTTATGTGACGAAAAGTTGATGGAAATTTTTGAGGAACAAAAACTAAAAAACCCAAATTTCTTAGGAATCAAAAGCATATTTAATTTAACCTTTTATTATATCTTTTAATATTCATATGAAAGATAAAAAAAATTATACATTACATCTCACGTCATTTTCATCAAAAATGGCTCATAATTAATTTGAAACCTTCAAATTTAAATATAGGAGTTGTATTCCATTAGTTTTTTCCTTAGAAACCATATGGCTACATTTACCAACAACAAAAAAAGAAACCATATGAGATGGTTTCTTGGATGATGGTTACTTAGCTACGAATAACATACACTAAGCCTATCATGCACTAAAAACTCAAAGAATTTACCCCACTAACTTTCTAGGGAGTTATCCACTATTTCTAACTTTTTAGGGGCCTGGATGTGTCCATAACCGTTTCCAGACTTAACTTTTGATTTTCAATGCAATTTCTCGCGTGCTTGACCACTTGCCTTCATGTACTTTCCGTATATCTTCAAAGGCTTCCTCGATTAATGGGTCATCGGCTAAATCAGGCGTACCATGTTAGGCTAGTCAACAACGTCACTGTTGTGGATCTGCTATAGATTCTACTTTGGAAGTCATTCAAAAGGAAATGAACGAATTGAGAAGCCAGAAGTCCCAAATAGCTCTCTAAGACTTGCTCTTCATGAAATTAAGCATATCTCGGCTTACCTAAGCCGAGGTCTCACTCGACTAATGACTTAGTAATTTTTAGTTGTAGCGACGAAAAATCTGGGAAAGGATTCTTCGAAGTTCTAGATGAAGCCGCCACCAAAGTTTAGTTTAAGGGAAAATATTAGAAAATCCCTATTGAATGGATAAGGGTCCTTGAGACCATATTTGGGTTTAGGAGTCAGTTATGCGTGGGGAAGGTATTAGCACCCCGCAACATCCTTCCTATGGAAGGTTACCTTCTAATTAGTTGTACTTAACGAATATTTTACCCTTTAAAAAGAAAGAGACTTAATAAAATTTTTAGTTTTTTCTGCTTGACAGGAGTGGGCCTCTGCTCCTATGTATCTCCAGATGTGATGGAGAATTCAAAGCTACATAGGTTTTTGGTAGAAATTTTTTGTGGTTTGATGTTTAATAGTATAGGGATTTTAGGATTACTAAATCGTACGACTCATTCGTCCTAGAACGATGCTTAACCTTGTTGTACGACCGACTTAATCCCCTATATTTTTTGAAAGTAAGATTTTTGATTTTTTTTGAAAAATAGTTTGATATGAGGTGGTTTTATTTTATTGGAATAGGGATCTTAGGACTCTTGAGCGATACGGTTCATTCGTCCTAAGATGGTGGTTTACCTGATCATACGATCGACTTAACTCCCTATTTTTTTTTTATGAAAGTAAGGTTTTTTGGTCTTTGTTTTGAAAAATGGTTTGAGTATAGTGCTGTTTTAATAGGGATTTTAGGACTCTTGAGTCGTACGATTCATTTGTCCTAAAACGATGGCTAACCCAATTGTACGATCGACTTAACCCCCTATTTAGGTTTTTTGAAAAAAATGTTTTTTTCTCAGGGAGTTTGGTTTTTTTTCCGTACCCCCTCTTTCTCTCTCATACCCCCATTTTAACAAAAAACCCAAAAATGCCCTCAACTTTTTCTAAAAAATAAATAAATAAATCCGGATTTACCTCATTTTTTGGTAAATCCGGTTCATAAATTTGGAAATGGGTTGTTTCGTGGGATTTCGGATTTACCTCATACGTAGGTAAATCCGGTTCATATTTTGTGAACCGGATTTACCTATTGTTTCGACCTGGGCTGCAGCGCCCCAGTGAGCATTGGATTGGCCCAACACTTCGGTCCATTCTGTCCTTTATCGCTTCAGCAGGGCTGACGGCTAGGATCCTTCCGCCCGATCCGATGGCTATGGTACGCCTTCTTTCCCAATAAATAGAGGTTCGCCCCTCTACCCCGGTACGTCTCTCTCTTATTTGAAGCAATTCTCAGCTTAGACATAAGTGATTTTAATGAAGCCCTTTAGAAAAGTGACTGAAAGGCACGTCTTCGATGCTCTGACACCCAAATGCTCTGACATCGATTTAACATTAAACCATTATTTAGAAGTTGCATAGTGAAAGTCATTCCAACTTGTTCCCATCTTGAATTTCCTACTATCATTTACTTTTATTATTGTTTATGATTAAATTGGGTTCTACAACTTGTTATTTTACTTGCTTTTACTCACTAGCTTGCTTGCTAATTAAATATAAAAAAGAACTCAACAATCCTCGTGGGAACGATCTCTACTTACTTTATTCAATGAAGAAGATGAACAGATTGATGATTTTATTTTATTTTTTAACAAAATGAAATTTATGTCCAAAAATAATTAAAAATGACATGTATTAATAGAATGTAAGCCACTAAAGCCACATAAGCATCCTAAAAGTCAAATAGACGTTTTTGTAACAAAGTTAAAAAAAAGTGAAAAAGGGTAATAGTGCAATGAGTTTATAACATAAGGGATTCGTTACAAAAAAATATAAAGGACCTATTCGGAATCTGAAAATAAATTAAGGGACACCGGAGCGAATTTTTCACACACACACACACACACACACATACACACACACACACACACACACACACACACACACACACACACACACACACACACACACACACACACATATATATATATATATATATATATATATATATATATATATATATATATATGGGGATGACTTAGGTATCAACACCTACTTATTATGAGAAATGAGAACATTTAATTACAAGACCGCGTTGATTCTTTTTTAGTTAGAGATCACATGAGTTCTTATAATTAATGACGTAATCTTGAATCGCTAAATTTAGTCTAACGATTATAATTAAATATTCTCATTTCTCATATATATATATATATATATATATATATATATATATATATATATATATATATATATATATATATATATATATATATATACACACACACACACACACAATCTTATATTTAATAAAAGAAAACTACAATAACTTAGTAACTTATTTATGTAGTCGAGATGATTTTGAGCTATTGATCAGTTTTTAAAGTGTTACTATATATTATAATGATAATAAAACCTTTATACTTTCTTTTTATTATTGCACATAAGTGACAAATATTTATATCACTTATTTTAGGAATGTATACATTTATACACTTAAAACTTAATTATGGAGTCCTCAATTTCATTTAAGAAATATGGATGATCTAAACTCATGAAAAATATAGTAAATAACATTCCATTTTAGTTTGTGTAAAAAAACATGTTAATAAAAAAAGTGTGTAAAAAACATTCAATTTTGGTTTTAGAAACATTTATATCATTAAATGCAACATGATCAAGTCTCAACGGGGAAGCATTATATGTTTTTGGTAACTCGGTATAATTTTATAGTTTATAGGAACATATCAATTTCAATTACACACACACACACACACACATTTATATCATTACACACACACACACACACACATATAATTATTATTTTGTATGATTCTGGACTAGGAAATTTTATTTATTTTCAGTGTATTTTTATAGTCTTTGAACACATGTCAAATATATAAACTTATTTATCTTTTATAGATTATCAAATTTTTTGGTCTCTACAGAAAAACATTACATGTTAAGGGTGTAATTTTATTCTCTTTGAACATTTATCTTATTAATTTTTTATATTTTTATTATTTTTGAATAATTATTTTATTTTCAGTAATTATAAGGAAACAGTACATGTTGTCACACTAATTTTACTGTTAGTTTTAAACATATTAATTTTAAATATTTAATATTTTATTTATTAGAGCTAATACGCTGCTACCCATGCAAATGCGCACGCACGTATACCGCCAATGAAGTGCGCCGTGATGGAGAATGTGGGTGTGTGTGAGAGCTAATTTAAGGGAAGTATTTCAGCTGCAAGGATTTTCTGTGACTAATTTATATGATACATCCCATATTATTAATTTCTTTTAAAATCTACTAATTTATTTTGTTTTGTCAAACTATAGCAGGTGCTAAAAATAAATTTGAAATCTTCAAATGAAACATCTGAGATGTTGGATATACAATATAGCAATAGTATTCAATTTGCTTTTTTTAGTACAAACCATGGCTACAGCCTACATTAGTGCATCCCTAATAGCGATTATTCATTGTTTATTACAAATAATCAGCAATAACAATGACAATATCCCATAATTTTATAAAATCCCCCTTTGTAGCAATTTTGTAAGCAGAGGTGATTACATTGAGCCTCCGCTACATGCAGTATGCAACTAGGCATATGATTGTCAAAGCAACACTTGAATTTTGCGTCACCAATCAAAGTTGAACTATCCATTACTGAAGCCTCGGCCCTCGCTTTTTCATATCCTGAGTGCAATCCAAATCAATTCACATAAGAATTTTTTTTATAATATATCATAAACCTAGGACAGAGTGAGAAAAATATATAAATTTATTATTTTTATTGATCATGAAAATAGATTTACCTGAGAACAAAATGATGACAACAATGCATGCAAGAGGAAGAAGTATTGTCACTCTAGCCATCTTCAAAATAGTTAATTAGTATAATAGGTGCTATGGACTTAAACTTGAGTTGATGCAGTTTTATACACAATTAGAGAACCAAGTTTCCTTTTATGCCTCACTTAGAGTCGAAATAGTAGTCAAAACTCAAGTAAATACATATTTATGGAATCTCAATAAGATAACCTTCTTCTTAAAACATTATAGGAAATGTAAAAATTAGAGAATCAACTTATATGGTGCATTTAATATCTTTTGTTTTTGAAAAATTAAGTGTTATTCAATTAAATATAGAATGGTCGTCATCTAATTAAATATAGAATGGTTGGCATACAAAGGAATGGAAATCATTTTTTTAAATTGGTTTATTTAAATATGTTTTTGGTCTCTCTCTTTTCATTCTCTGCATGCTTATCTTATCCATCTGCATATACTCAGATATATTCTGACTTGAGCGTCGGAGTGTTTTTCAGGTACCCCCACCCGATGTGTGCACGCTCGGACGTCCACAACTTGAGCCCGGATTCCGAGCACCATATAGCAACAAGATGATCTCGGGACAGCTAAGTACCCCTGGCCGAAGAGCTTCTCCAAAGCCTAGGTACCGAACACCTACGTATGAGGTAAATCCGGAAATCCCTTTTTTTATTTAAAAATTATTTTTAAAAGGATACGCACGCGTGTTACGATTTAAAATACGACACGAACGCGTTACGTTATACGAATAAAGATATGTCTAAATACAATCTAAAATACGTCAAATATATAAAATATCAAATACGGTCTAGATATTGCCGACACTTATAAACGATCTAGATTTTACCGACACTTTTAACGGTCCAGATGCGGAGTCATTTGCGGTGCTTATCGAAACCGTATGATCATTCTTGAGGTCCTTCGTCGTTTCAATCCACCGTCTCAGTAGTTTCTGTCGTGTTTTCATTTCGTTTCTGGATGTAGAATGTTGTTTTAATTAATGTTAATATTCTTTTTTAATAAATTTTTTCTTTTTTTTTTATTTTTTTCCCGGAAATGCCTTTAAATTTGGTAAATCCGGATGAGGGTATTTGAGATTCCCTGATTTACCAAAATCTCAGGTAAATTCGGTTCACAATTCCTGAACCGAATTTACCTGCGTTTTTGGTAAATACGGGAATCTCAAATACCCCCATCCGGATTTACCAAATTTAAAGGTATTTCAGAAATTTTCATTTAAATTATGGGCATTTTTGTCCAAAACTGTATTTATGGGGGTGCGAGAGATAAAGGGGGGGTACGAAGAAAAAAATCCTGGGAGTTTTAAAAGGGTTTATTTATTTTATTTTTATAGGGATATAAGGACTTTTGAGCCGTACGATTCATTCGTCCTAAAATGATGGCTAACCCGACCGTACGATCGACTTAACCCCCTATTTAGGTTTTTTTTTTTAAAGTTTTTTTTTCGGAGAGTTTTAAAAGGGTTTATTTATTTTATTTTTATAGGGATATAATGACTTTTGAGTCGTAGATTCATTCATCCTAAAACGACGACTAACCGACCGTACGGTCGACTTAATCCACTATTTATTTTGAAAATATTTATTTATTTATGAGAGGAAAAAGAATATTTTATTTTTGTGTTTGAATGTGAATGAAAAGTTGACAAAGAAAAAAAAAACATGAAGAGTGCAACTAGTGAAAAATGATTATCATTAATTTTTAAAAGTAAACTAACTAAAAGAAAATAAAATAAAAAAGGGAGGGGGGAGAGGGAGAGAGAGAGAGAGAGAGAGAGAGAGCGAGAACTTTGCTGGGAGAGAGAATGTGTTCAGTGTTCTTGTTGAATCACTATGGTGTACTTTTTTCACTGTGAGCCTCCTTTTATAGGTGAAGGGTTAGGTGAAGAGACTTGCTGCACAAGTTGGCTTGCTAGGCAAGTCAACTTGTTGGGCAAGCAGCTTGTTGGCTGAAGGTTAATGTTGAAGGTTAATGTTACTGACACCCCCTTTTTATTATATTCGTTTTTTTCTGTATTTTTTTATTTTTATTTTTATGTAATTTTTGCATAATTTTGTTATTTATTTTATTTTTGGTATTATTTTCATTTTTTTAATTTATGGGTAATTGTAAATTTTTGTTTTGTAATTTTGATTTTATTATATTTATTTTTGTAATTTTGTGATATATTTTATTGGCTTAAATACGTTTTTACCCCCTGCAAATAGGGGGTATTTTGCTTTTACCCCTTTCAAAATTTTTTTTTTAAAAAACCCCTTGCAAAATCAACTTTTTTTGTTTTAGTCATTCTGTTAGATGGACGTTAAAAAAACGTTTATGTAGCATTTTTAAATACGTTTTTACCCCCTGCAAATAAGGGGTGTTTTGCTTTTACCCCCTGAAAAAAAAAATCTAAATCCCTTTCTTCTTCCTCAGCACCCACCCAACCTCATATCAACTTTTCCATCTCCAACACAAACCAACGCTTCCATATCAAACTAGAACCCATCTTCTCATCTTCTTCGTCTCTCTCTCTCTCTCACACATAACTAGCAAACCATGAGCACAATATGTAATTAACTTTTATTGTGATTCTGATTTTAGGGTTTGTTTCAAGACCCTAACTCTTATGATCCATAAAACCTTGATTTTGAGATGAAGAACAATCCATAAACAACAATCCATAAACTTGAAACAAACCCTAAAATCAGAATCGCAATAAAAGTTAATTACATGTTGTGTTCATGGTTTGTTGGTTTTGTGTGTGTGAGAGAGAGAGAGAGACGAAGAAGATGAGAAGATGGGTTCTGGTTTGATATGGAAGCGTTGTGTTGGAGATGGAAAAGTTGATATGAGGTTGGGTGGGTGCTGAGGAAGAAGAAATGGATTTAGATTTTTTTGCAGGGGGTAAAAGCAAAATACCCCCTATTTGCAGGGGGTAAAAACGTATTTAAAAATGCTACATAAACGTTTTTTTAACGTCCATCTAACAGAAGGACTAAAACCAAAAAAGTTGATTTTACAAGGGGTTTTTTTTAAAAAAAAAATTTGCAGGGGGTAAAAGCAAAACACCCCCTATTTGCAGGGGGTAAAAACGTATTTAAGCCTATTTTATTTTTGAGGTTCTTTGGGTTAAATAAACAAAGATAAGATGGGTCAGACCCAAATACTAAAATTGGGCCCAATCAAACAACTGAATAGAATCAAACCCGTTTAACAAAGAAATTGCTAATATGAGCGCGATTACATGAAACATAAGTTCAATTAGACGAAATGACACTTCGGCCCATCCGAATAAAGTTATTCACTATTGACCCAATTAAACGAAATGACACCTACGTACCCAACAATCAGCTTTGCGGTAATTGAGCCTGAGACTCAACGCGCAAATTAGTAAAGATGACTGTAAAAGAGAGAGAACGGACAAAATTGAGATATAACATTAGATAATAACAAAATCATATAATTTATTTTGTCTTCGTCAACATATAGCTGGTGCTAAAAATAAATTTGAAATTTTCAAATGAAACATCTAACATTGTCAGAGTAAAATTATAGAACCAATATTCCATTTGGTTTTTTCAGTACAAATTAATCATGGCTACATTAGTGCATCCCTAGTAGTAATTATCCATTGTTTAATACAAATAATTAGCAATAACAATGACAATAACGTTGTTTTTTTGGATATCCCATAATTTTACAAAAGCCTCCTTTGTAGCAATGTTGTGAGCAGAGGTGACTACAATGGGCATCGGCTACATGCGGTTTACAGCTAGGCAACACTTGAATTTTGCTTCACCACCCAGTAATGTTGCTGTTGCATTATTCATTACTATGGCCTCGCTTTCTCATATCCTGAGTCCACTTCAAATCAATTCACATTAATTATAAGAATTTTTTAGACAGTAACAATTCACATACAAGTTATAAATAAATTATAACTTTTTAAGAATAAATAAATAATATACTTCTGTGGATTCTGCATTCCATCAGTAAATAGTTTGAAAATGAATGAAGAGAGGTCATTATAAAAAAGAAAGATCTTGTATTTTTATTTTTATTATAGAAGAAATGTTTATTTTGAAACATATATTATGTTAGGTGAAACAAAATGAATACTATATCATAAACTTAGAATAGAGCGAGAAAAATATATAATTTTTTTTATTTTTCATTGATCTCGAAAATAGATTTACCTGAGATCAAAATGATGGCAACAATGCACAAAAGAGGAAGAAGTTTTGTCACTCTCGCCATCTTCAAAATAGTTAATCTTTATAAAAGGTGTTATGGACTTAACTTGGATTGATGCAGTTTTATACACAATTAGAGGACCAAGTTTCCTTTAATAATTACGGCATTTATTTGGTACAAAACAAAATTAAGTAGGATAATATTTATTGACATTTCCTCAATTTAAAACATTAATGTATCATTAAATAGGGTCATTAAGATGACAATAAAGGATTTATACGATTTTAATGCTTAACTGGAAATTAGCAATTAATTCAAAAACTCTTTAATAACTAATAATTAATACAATTGAGAATAATTCTTAAAGTCTTTTTTCTGATATGTCAACCTCTCGGTACCTCCTCTACAGAGGATATTATTTAATTGTGGCCTTTGACATGGAAAATTAAATTGGATACTTTTTTTAAACATACAAAATAGGATATTATTTATTGACACCAATAATTCCTCACTTAACCAAAATGGTATAGTACAAGTAGTAGATATTTAGGCTCCTTAAATATTTGATTTAGGGTTCGATCTATGACTGATGTGATTGGAAAAATACCTTGTGAGAGAGGTCAACTGTAACACCCCCTTAATCCTAATACTAAATTAGCAATTAAATCAGAGTTTTTCAAAAACCACTCAAAGAGTGCTACATTTTTCTACAAGAACTTAACCAAGCAAGACAATAAAACACAACATGTCACATTTGCGCAGCTAAAACAGTGGTAGTGCAATGTACATACAGTACCTCGGCCTAGAAAGGAACCGAGCACATCAAGTGATAAGTTATTAGTTACAACATGGTCAAATAATACAAGTCCCAAAAGACATAGGTTTACAACACAGAATAACCTACATACAGACCACTACACTACTCGGCCCCCAGTGTTACACTACCAGAGCAAAATGACAACGCCAACGACACGGAGTGAGAACTGACCTCTACTCAAGGATACCTGCAAGTTGCCACATGAGAGCAACATAAAAGCAGCTAGGGTGAGTCTCTAAACACAAATAATAAGGTTTATGACAAGTATCATGCTAAGCAACACATATAAACACCTCGGCACAGCACACAAATAACACAATCATTTAGTGCATGAGTTATATGAATGATGCAGACCCAAACTCCACGGGCATATGCATGATGGATCCATTAAGACCGAAGTCTTCTGCTATCACCTTCGGACCGAAGTCCTTAGGACCGAAGTCCTCTGCTATCACCTTAGGACCGAAGTCCTTAGGACCGAAGTCCTCTGCTATCACCTTATGCTTATGATTTATGCGACGCCATGAACAATGCATAACACACAACATATACATTATTCCATTAAGTCATAACACCATTACAGTAACTCACCAATTAGACCGCAACCTTTTATTCATAAATAGGACCTAAGTCCTCTGCTCACCTCTAGGACCGATGTCCTCTGCATCACCATTTTCATTTATTTTAATGCCCATCAGGGACTTCATCGTGTAATACTCCTCTACACATAGCCATAAGGCCAAACAACGCACATATACCCTTTTCTGGGCTAAGGCCGACGTCTCTACATCGGCCAACGACGCTAAGGCTGTCGCCCTTAGCTCACCAACCACCTCGGCGCCTAGTAGTGGACCAAACGGTCACTACGAGGACTACCATGTCGCTTAGGACTAAAACGTCCATTAGGGACTAAAATGACCACACATTTCACCCCTCACGCACTTGGCACTCCAAAACGACACTCACAGTCGCGCCCAGCAACAACCTTCGCGACGCGAGCGTTAAAACCACACCTCGGCACCTATAGCACCTCAGCACACTCGGCACCTCGGCACACTTGGCACCTCGGCATGCCTACACTCTGCTCCACTCATAGTCACTCTACTTCACACTAAACATACATCTCACCTCGTCAAGTACACCTAGGTATGATATACTCTACGTCTCGGCCATAACACCTCGGTTACTTCACGCTACACGTTGTCAACAGCACTTCAGCAGCTAAGTCTAAGTACTTTACCTCGGCCTAAGCATCTCGGCCTACTTACTCTACACCTCAGCAAGCACAAACCGATCCTTACACCTAGTCTTATGTACTCTTACACTTAGTTACTGGTTCTCTATCACTCACCTCGGCTTCTATGACCTCGTTATTACATTTTGACTCACGATCATCACTTAAGTTTCGTTACACTAGTGGTAGGTAGATACACCTCTACAACCCCAAGTCAACCCCTTCGCTTAAGCTCAGTCACACGTTCTCTTTGTTATGAACACTCAACCCCAAATCTACACCTCGGTAGTCTAGCGTTCTACTCCATAAAACCTTACACTCTCACGTCTCTCACTTTAGCTCTCACTCTAGCTCACTGGGACTGAGAGTTTCCTCAGCTCCCATTTCACTCAGTAGCCTCTCATGACCAACACCTCAACCTCTCCACACAACCTCACTGAAAACGAGCTAAACACAACATTTAGCAGAATCAGAAACACACAACATGCAACACAGCTCAAGGAAAGAACAAATACGACTACTCACACATAACACTCATCATACTACTGAATTATACGTGAGAAGAGAGCCCTCAACCTTGATCGGTTGAGCAAGCGACCTCTCTCTCACCGATTCCTCCGCTTAACACTCGCAGCAACACTTCTCCGTTGAGCTTGAGCTTCTTCCTCGCCAAAATGCTCTCCTTCTCTCTAGAAATCTGATCTCACCTACCAACTTCTCTCTCTTACTTCTCTTTGACTTTTCTAAGATTCCTTTGGTGAAACATGTTTCTTCTCCTTCGACACTCTCACTTAAAGCACACACTTGGGCTTCTAATGGCTCATGGGCCTCCAATGGCTCATGGGCCTCTCGCCCACCTTCTCCTTTTCACTTAAGTATCCCCTAAATGAAATAAACCCTTAATTAATACTTAGCTTAATTAAAAGTTGTAAACCTTAAATAACTCAACTAAATAATTAATTGAACTATTTTGGGGTGTTACAACTCTCCCCACTTGGAATATTTCGTCCTCGAAATCTTACAAAGCAAAAACAACTCGGGATAGGCTTCCTGCATCTTGCTCTCCAGCCTCCCAAGTAGCATTCTCACCGGCACTCCAAACCAAATCACCTTCACTAGCTTGATCTCTTTTCCTCTTAAAGTCTTCACTTCTGGTCTTCAATCCTAATCCAGACTGCCTCCACAGTCAAATTCTCCCTTACTTGCACGTCGTCCACTTGAATTACATGGGGCTGGTCCGAAATATATTTCCTCAGCTGAGACACATGGAACACATTATGCAAATTTGATAGGTTAGGTGGCAAAGCAACTCGGTAAGCCACCTTCCCAACTCTCTCTAGGATCTGATATGGACCAATGAAACGAGGGGACAACTTCTTAGCCTTCAAAGCTCGACCCACACCGATCACCTGGATTGACTCTCGTAAACACATGCTCACCGACTTGAAATTTTAAGTCCTTCCTTCTCTTGTCATGGTAGCTCTTCTGCCTACTCTGCGAAGCCTTCATTTTCTCTTGAATTTGCTTTACCTTCTCGGTGGTCTCTCGCACGACCTCGGTCGAGTACCACACCTTCTCCCGCCTCACTCCAACACAATGGAGTCCTCGCACCTCCTCCCATATAATGCCTCAAAGGGTGCCATCCCTATGCTAGAATGAAAACTGTTGTTGTCGTGAACTCAATCGGGTAGATACGAATCCCACACTCCTCCTTGCTCAAGAACACACGCTCTCAAAGAGTCCTCCAACGATCGGATGGTCCTCTCGGACGACCATCGACCAGTGGGTGATATGCCGAGCTCAGCGCAATTTCGTACCCAACGCATCTTGCAAACTTCCCGCACTGCAAGTAAACCTTGGATCTCATGCGAAATAATACTTGAGGAACCCCGTGTAGCTTCACGATCACTTGGATGTATATCTCTGCCAACCTTGACATCGGATAGGTGATGTTGATGGGAATGAAATGAGCCGACTTCGTTAATCTATCCACCACTACCCAAATGGTATCAAACCTCCTTCTGTACTTTCGTGAAAACCTACTACAAAGTCCATCGCAATCTTGTCCCACTTCCACTGGAATCTTCAATGGTTGCAACAACCCCGCGGCTTCGATGTTCTACCTTGGATTTCTGACAAACCAGACAAGCGTACACAAACCGGGCTACATCCCTCTTCATACCTTGCCACCAAAACAACCCCTTCAAGTCTTGATACATCTTGGTCGCGCCTGGATGAATACTTAGCTTACTCCTATGACACTCTTCTAAGATTGCTCTCTTGATCTTCTCGTCATCAGGGACACAAATCCGAGTTCTATACCTTAGCAGTCCTTGCGCATCCAACTCAAAATCTTTGTTCTCAGCTCGGCCAATACCTGTTGCCACGTCTACAAGCTTGACGTCTAGCTTCTGCGCCTCTTTGATGTCACTCAGAAATTCATTTGTGATTCTCAGCATTCCCAACTTAATGCTTTGAGGAGTTAGCTCACACACTAAACTTAGGTCTCTGAATTGCTCAATTAGCTCTAGCTCCTTTACCATCATTGCTGATGCATGCAACGATTTCCTACTTAGTGCATCAGCCACCAAATTTGCCTTCCCGGGGTGATAGTTCAACCCAAAATCATAATCCTTCAGTAGCTCCAACCATCTCCTCTGCCTCATGTTGAGCTCCTTCTGATCAAACAGATACTGCAAACTCTTTTGGTCACTAAACACTTCGAACCTTGAACCATATAGATAATGCCTCCATATCTTCAATGCAAACACCACGGCAGCAAGCTCCAAATCGTGTGTAGGGTAGTTCTTCTCATGAATTTTCAATGGCCTTGAAGCGTAAGCAACCACCTTACCTTCTTGCATCAGCACGCAGCCTAAACCCATCTTAGACGCATCACAGTACACCACAAACGGCTCATTTGGATTAGGCAACGTCAGGACAGGAGATGTTGTCAATCTCTTCTTCAATTCTTGGAAACTTTCTTCACACTGTGCGTCCCACACAAATGCCTTACCCTTACAGGTCAACTGAGTTAGTGGCAACGCCAACTTGGAAAACCCCTCTATGAACCTTCTGTAATACCCAGCCAAACCCAGAAAACTTCTCACCTCGGTAGCCAACTTGGGTGCTTCCCATTGCAACACAGCTTCTACTTTGGAAGGATCAACTGCTATACCTTCACTGGAGATTACATGACCTAGGAAATTCTCTGCCCTCAACCAAAATTCACACTTGGACAACTTGGTGTACATCTTCTTATCCTTCAATACCTCTAACACTAATCTCAGATGCTCGGCGTGCTCCTCTTCCGACTTGGAGTAGACCAAAATGTCGTCAATGAACACTACCACAAACCGATCCAAATATTCATGAAAGATACGATTCATATACTCCATGAATACTCCAGGAGCATTAGTAACACCAAATGGCATCACTGAATACTCGTAGTGTCCATACCGAGTTCTAAATGCTGTCTTAGGAATGTCCTCGTCCTTCACCTTGATCTGATGGTACCCTGACCTCAGGTCAATCTTTGAAAATACTTGCGCACCCACCAGTTGGTCCATCAAATCATCAATCCTTGGGAGTGGGTACTTGTTCTTAATTGTTACCTTGTTCAACTGTCTGTAATCCACGCATAATCTCATACTTCCATCCTTCTTTTTCACCAATAACACAGGTGCGCCCCAAGGCGACACACTTGGCCTTATGAACCTCTTCCCCAGCAACTCTTCCAACTGCTTCTTCAACTCGGCTAGCTCAGCTGCAGACATCCTATAAGGTGCCATAGACACCGGCCTAGTTCCTGGTACTAACTCAATGCTGAACTCGACCTCTCTTTCTGGTGGAACCTCAGGAATCTCGTCTGGAAACACTTCTGCAAACTCTCGCACCACTGGCACTTCACCAATTTTAGCTCGGCTCTCTGCAGACATCTTCACACTCAACGCAAACAACGTAGCCCCTTCCTTCATTACCCTGCGCAGCTGCTCGTCTGACATCAGAACAGATTCTTCCACCTCGGAAGAAAGGAAACTTAGCGACCTACTAGCGCAATTGATATGAACTCGGTTAGCCACTAACCACCCATACCTGTGATGACGTCCATCCCTTCCAAAGGTAGACAGATTAAATTAACTACGAAGTCTCTCGCCAAAGGCTAACAGAGGACACTTCAAACAAACGAGAGGTAGTCATCGACCCGCTTTTGCCGAGTGCCAATAACCATCTCCCTCACCATAGTAGACAACACTAAATCCAATCTTTTAGCACACAATGCAGAAATAAAAGAGTGTGTGGCACCAGTGTCCACGATTGCAATCAAAGGAATTCCATTTATAAAACACGTACCTTTTATCTCATTCACCACCTCGGAACCGAACCAGTACGAACACTTTACTCAACATTCTTTTCCTTCTTCGGCTTGGAACACCTCGAACTGATATGCCCTACCTCCCCAAAGTTGTAGCAAGTTATATCCTTCTTCTCACAGTCTGGAGCCTTGTGGCCTTCCTTGCCACACTTAAAACACTTAACGGCCGAGCAGTCAAAACTTTTGTGACCGGTTTTCCACATTTGAAACATATAATACTCGGAGGAGCATCTCCCCACTTGTCGCCTTGGCCCAACCAAATTTCCCACTTCCCTTTACCCTTTCCACGAGAACCTCTTATGGCTTAGCACTGCGAGAATTCTCGCTTCTCCTTTCCAGCCTTTATAGGTGGTAGTCGCGACCACCTTGTCTTCCTCGAAGATTCTGCAGCTATTCACCAACCGAGCAAATACCCTTATCTCGCGATACCCAATGGCCTCGCTTGATGTCGGGCCTTAAACCATTCTCAAACTTAATACACTTGGAGAACTCAAAGAAGAGCTCGATTGTAATGGGGATAGAACTTCACCAACTTCCGGAAACTTGGCGCATACTCGCCTCTTGATTTATTCCCCGCCCACTCTAAGAATTCCATTTCTTTCTTTCCTTGACATCCTCGGGATAATACTTCATCAGAACTCCTCTTGAAAATATCCCAGGTGATCTCTCCTTCAGCAATCTCCAACCTTTGAAGATTTTCAAGCCACCAGTCATCTGCCTCCTCGGCTAGCATGTGAGTACCAAATCTCACCTTTTGCGCAGTCGAACACTCCATCACTCGAAAGATCCTTTCTATTTCCTTTAACTGAGCCATAGCTCCGTCGAGATCATACCTCCTTTGAAAGTAGGAGGATTCTCCTCCGAACGTAGCCAACCTCCTCGCTCCGGCATCCTCACGTCACTGAGGTTCGATTCCCTATAGCAAAGCGACCATCGCTTCCAAAGCAAAGAATCAACGCAAAGATCATTCCTTCTAGCTCTTCCAGCCATTACTCTAAACATATAAACAAATCTACTTAGAACGAGCCATAAAACTCGAAATTTTGGGAACTCAAGACTCAACACTTGGTCGGACAAGACCGGACTTTTGCTCTGATACCACTATTGTAACACCCCCTTAATCCTAATACTAAATTAGCAATTAAATCAGAGTTTTTCAAAAACCACTCAAGGAGTGCTACATTTTTCTACAAGAACTTAACCAAGCAAGACAATAAAACACAACATGTCACATTTGCGCAGCTAAAACAGTGGTAGTGCAATGTACATACAGTACCTCGGCCTAGAAAGGAACCGAGCACATCAAGTGATAAGTTATTAGTTACAACATGGTCAAATA
Source organism: Oxytropis ochrocephala (assembly GCA_020916435.1). Lineage (NCBI taxonomy): Eukaryota > Viridiplantae > Streptophyta > Magnoliopsida > Fabales > Fabaceae > Oxytropis > Oxytropis ochrocephala. The sequence continues at coordinate 41,133,909 of CM037091.1, forward strand.
ATACAAGTCCCAAAAGACATAGGTTTACAACACAGAATAACCTACATACGCAGACCACTCACTACACTACTCTACTCGGCCCCCGTTTACACTACCGCAGCAAAATGACAACGCCAACGACACGGGTGAGTGAGAACCGACTCTCTCTCGGGGATACCGCAAGTTGCCACATGAGAGCAACATAAAAGCGGCTAGGGTGAGTCTCTAAACACAAATAATAAGGTTTATGACAAGTATCATGCTAAGCAACACATATAAACACCTCGGCACAGCACACAAATAACACAATCATTTAGTGCATGAGTTATATGAATGATGCAGACCCAAACTCCACGGGCATATGCATGATGGATCCATTAAGACCGAAGTCTTCTGCTATCACCTTCGGACCGAAGTCCTTAGGACCGAAGTCCTCTGCTATCACCTTAGGACCGAAGTCCTCTGCTATCACCTTATGCTTATGATTTATGCGACGCCAAGAACAATGCATAACACACAACATATACATTATTCCATTAAGTCATAACACCATTACAGTAACTCACCAATTAGACCGCAGCCTTTTATTCATAAATAGGACCTAAGTCCTCTGCTCACCTCTAGGACCGATGTCCTCTGCATCACCATTTTCATTTATTTTAATGCCCATCAGGGACTTCATCGTGTAATACTCCTCTACACATAGCCATAAGGCCAAACAACGCACATATACCCTTTTCTGGGCTAAGGCCGACGTCTCTACATCGGCCAACGACGCGGCGCCTAGTAGTGGACCAAACGGTCACTACGAGGACTACCATGTCGCTTAGGACTAAAACGTCCAATAGGGACTAAAATGACCACACATTTCACCCCTCACGCACTTGGCACTCCAAAACGACACTCACAGTCGCGCCCAGCAACAACCTTCGCGACGCGAGCGTTAAAACCACACCTCGGCACCTATAGCACCTCAGCACACTCGGCACCTCGGCACACTTGGCACCTCGGCATGCCTAAACTCTGCTCCACTCATAGTCACTCTACTTCACACTAAACGTACATCTCACCTCGTCAAGTACACCTAGGTATGATATACTCTACGTCTCGGTCATAACACCTCGGTTACTTCACGCTACACGTTGTCAACAGCACTTCAGCAGCTAAGTCTAAGTACTTTACCTCGGCCTAAGCATCTCGGCCTACTTACTCTACACCTCAGCAAGCACAAACTGATCCTTACACCTAGTCTTATGTACTCTTACACTTAGTTACTGGTGCTCTATCACTCACCTCGGCTTCTATGACCTCGTTATTACGTTTTGACTCACGATCATCACTTAAGTTTCGTTACACTAGTGGTAGGTAGATACACCTCTACAACCCCAAGTCAACCCCTTCGCTTAAGCTCAGTCACACGTTCTCTTTGTTATGAACACTCAACCCCAAATCTACACCTCGGTAGTCTAGCGTTCTACTCCATAAAACCTTACACTCTCACGTCTCTCACTTTAGCTCTCACTCTAGCTCACTGGGACTGAGAGTTTCCTCAGCTCCCATTTCACTCAGTAGCCTCTCATGACCAACACCTCAACCTCTCCACACAACCTCACTGAAAACGAGCTAAACACAACATTTAGCAGAATCAGAAACACACAACATGCAACACAGCTCAAGGAAAGAACAAATACGACTACTCACACATAACACTCATCATACTACAGAATTATACGTGAGAAGAGAGCCCCCTAACCTTGATCAGTTGAGCAAACGACCCTCTCTTCACCGATTCCTCCAGTTAACACTCGCAGCAACACTTCTCCGTTGAGCTTGAGCTTCTTCCTCGCCAAAATGCTCTCCCTTCTCTCTAGAAATCTGATCTCACCTACCAACTTCTCTCTCTTACTTCTCTTTGACTTTTCTAAGATTCCTTTGGTGAAACATGTTTCTTCTCCTTCGACACTCTCACTTAAAGCACACACTTGGGCTTCTAATGGCTCATGGGCCTCCAATGGCTCATGGGCCTCTACGCCCACCTTCTCCTTTTCACTTAAGTATCCCCTAAATGAAATAAACCCTTAATTAATACTTAGCTTAATTAAAAAGTTGTAAACCTTAAATAACTCAACTAAATAATTAATTGAACTATTTTGGGGTGTTACATCAACCCCTTAGATCTCAGCACTTCAGGAGATTGGTCTCTCCGATTGCGCACAGGGGATACTTTTGTTTAAAAAAAAACATCACTTCTATTTGGAGTTTTCATTGCTAATTATTAACATTTCCTCAATTTGAATAATGGCTTGTGCAAACCGAGTGTTGTAAATTTTAATCATTTTAAAGAGATTAATGTAATATCATTAGACAATATATTGTCGTTAAGGTGATAATAAAGGATTTATACTCCCTCTGAACTCATTTATAAACAAAAAAGTGTAAAACATTTTGGACTCAAATATAAGAAAATATTAACTAATTCAACCTTATTAAATGCTATTATCCTAGAAATGCGCTTATCTAATTCTATCTTTGCTATTAAGAGTATTGCACATTCTCAAGAATGTAAGGGTATATTTGTAAAAATAGTTTACTTTTGTATAAAATCAAGAATATTAAGTGTCTATAACTAACTTTCTTAATCTGTGTAAAGTTAGGTTTTTTTACTTATAAATGAGTCTCGAGGGAGTACGATTTAATTAAATGCTAAACTGGAAATTAGCAACTATTCCAAGAACTTTAATGTAACATTGAATCCAGAAATCTCAAAAAAAAAATTGTTATGATGCAATAATTTCATTGACTTTTATCCGGTAATTTAACTAGTAGTAATTCATTTTTCCAAAAAAATTGTAATTCATCTTTAACTTTGTTTGAGCAGTATCCGCCTTGTGTTGAGTGGACCTCGGAAGTGGACCAGATATGGGGTACGTGTTGAAGTGTTTCAAGATGCTAGAGATAAGCTTTGAGTGGATGAAGGTCGAGTCCGGATGGTTGAAGACCAACCTTGGATAGCCCGGGTGGCCTACTAGAGCACGTCGGGTGGGGTACCTGCAAACACTCTGATGCTTAAGCCAGTAACGGGAAGCGAAGAGGTAAAGAACGAGTAATGAAATAATGAGATCGTGTACATGGGATTGGAGGGTTATACCTCTATTTATAGACGATGGAGTCGTACCTGGTGCGTCGGAACATGCATCAGATCCTGACCGTTGATGGTTGATGCGTGTTGTGGAGCACGCATTGGGCCGTCCTCCAGAGCTGGATTGGACCTAGCTCAAATCCTGTGGGTTCTTGGCCCAATCCGGAACAGTGGCCCCCCAAGTCGAGGTCGGATGAAATGCTGAGGTAGGCCTCGGCTTGAGCAGTTCGTCGCCTTTGAAGAGGAACAAATGATTAATGTGCCATGTGTCAGCTTGTCAGTGGAGAGACAGAGATGTGACGTTTGGGGAGATCTAGGTGACGCTTCGCAGGGTTGAGGTTGTCTTGTCGCCCAGCATTGATGAGACACATTGAAGGGGAGCGTCGTTTCGCTTCTCGCTTGCTGGAGGGGTATATAAGGCGACTTGAAGGCCTCATTCTTCACTTCGGTTTATTTTCTGAAAATTGTGCTTCGAGAGCTCTGAGAGTTGGATTTTCTCCGACCACCAGATCAATTCCACCGCGCGTTCGGGGATTCTTGGCCGTGCGAGTTCACAGTCCATTGCCCCGAGTTCAACATACAAGCCGAGTTCAGAGAATCCTGCAAAGAGGTTAGTCTTTATATGCTTTGATCTAGAAGTTTTGTTTTTACCTTAGATGCCTTTGACCGCAGCTGACGTCGTCGCTCGGCGACTGTCGCTGATTGCACCTCACGGGGAAGATAGGTTTTCCTCGGCTTCTTCGAGGCTGATATTAATTGATTAGATAAGATAGTAATAGCATCCTCCCCTTGCAGATAGATGGTCCAAACTAAGAGTGAGGAAACACAGCGCTTTGTTCCTCCGGGCAAGCCGATCTTGAAGAGGTCGACCTAAGGCCATCCGGTGCCAGCCCCCAAGGGAGCTTCGTCTCTGTTTTCTTCTACGTGCGCCAACACATCCATGGGCCGGGAATTTCGGCTTCGGTACAAGAAATTTCTAGACAAATATCAGAGAATACCGAGGGAGGCAATGCCGAGGTGAGTTCTCGAGCTCGGCCAGGTGCAGTTACCGTGGAAGAGCACGAAACACCAGCAGATAAAGTTTATGACTAGGTATCTACCAAGATCTGCAAAATTCACCCGAGGTTGAAGTCAGATAAGCCGGTTTCTTATTACCAGAAGTACCTTGTTACCCTGCGGAGCAGAGCTGGAGATTGGTGCCCGTTCCCGGGGTCCCGGTGTGCCGTAGTCACTAAAACCTGGGTTTCTTCTTCTATGGTGTTGCCTTAGAGACCATGAATGCTCGACTTCGGGAGGGTACCTACTGCTAGAGTTTTCTTCTGTCTCTTCAACGTATTTCGCAACCCGGAGCCGGGGTCAGACAAGACGGGACAGGGTCATATTGGATTTTGTGGCCACACAGAGCGCTCTTACTTCAGGCCGGCCAATGATTCAAATAAAGATTTCAAGCTGGTGTTCTTTTTCGTACAAGCTATGAATGAAGAGGCGAAGCGATCGATTGTCGATTTCAAGGACGGAATGTTGATCAAAGAACACTTCCATCCATTCTGGAGTCGGGATCACTTTGTCTGAGGCGGAGACACAATTGAGAACCAGTATTATGCAGTGAAGCCCAACAAACTGACCGAAGAAGATGTGAAGTCTTTCAAGTTGATTAACCAATGGGGGAAGAAACTGGCAGAGAAAGGCTTGAAACTTCACTGTGGATCTATGTTTGATGAGTTGGCCAAATTCTAGGCCAAACTTAAAGAATATTTTGACAGTTGTAGTTACCTTTTTCGTTTAGTTCATTTTCTCGATGTTGATCTCGATTATTTTAGTGCCAATTCTGATCTTGTTTGCTGTTTGCAGGTAGGATGGATCTCCTTGATGACATTTTGGACGACTCCAACATTGACATGACTATAGAGGTGAGCAAACCTAGTGAGAAGAAACCTGTAGAGAAGACGAAGAAGGACGTGGGGTCGGCTTCTGGTGCCGTCCCCAAGGCCGATGCTGCTCAATCCCATTCTTCTAAGGGAAAAAATTCCGAAAAAGGCCCAAAGTCCAAGAGGTAGGATCCAAAGTTTGTTCCCAAGCGAGGCCACAAAGAAACTGCTGAGGGCGGCAATGCCCCTACCCCCACCAAAAAACAAAAAATACAACAATTGCTTGAGAAGAAAGGAGAGAAGGTAGAAGACATTACCTTGGCCGACTTCCAGATCTGTGCAAAAGTTGCCAAGTTTGGTGCGGCAGCTTTCAAAAAGTTGATTGAAACGATAGCTGAAAATTTTGCTGAGCTGCTCCGAGATAAGATTTTCGAGACCGTGGCTCATAATAGATTTATAAAAAGCGAGTTATTCGCACAGCTCGCGAGTTAAAAACTTACAGAAATCGCCATTTTTTAGAAATATCTAAAGAGAATTGGAGGCTGAAGGCTAAGGGAGAGAAATTGTCTGTCGTCCAGAAGCAGTTTACCGAGGCCCATAATAAGATCAAAGAGTAGAATAAGAAGCTCGAGAAAATTCCGCAGCTGGAGCCCGACCTTGAGAAGATGAGGGAGGATCTGGAGAAAGACAAAAAAAGGAGAACGGGGAGGAAGTGGCCAAGAAGGCTGCTGAGATTGAGGATCTGAAGAAGGAGCAGTCTGATCTGGAAAAAAAATGTTGCTTCCATGGCGAAACTCAGCTTTCAACGTTGCTTGGAGATGGAGTTTTGCTTGAGCCCAAAGTTCAACTCGAGTACGTGCAGCTCGACCACAAGGCGATGGATGGCCGAATCATGAGAGAAAATGATGTTGTCTTTGTTCCGAGTTCCCACTCCTCTCCTGAAGACGCAACAAATGACGTTGAAGCCGGGAATGAGACCCATGCTGCTGGGTTGATGTTAATCCGAATGGTGGAGAGAAGATTTCTCCTGAGGGAGAGAAAGTAGGGATCGGAGTTGAAGGGGAGAACCAGAGCTAGATTCACCTTTCTCCAAAAACATTCACATTCTGACCATCTCCTATCATCCACCGACAACCCTCCTTAAGAACCATCTGGGCTTCGTGAGTACTCTGCCACACAAAGCTAGAATTAATTCCCTTAGGCGCATTCCTAAAGTCACACCTAGGGTAGTATTTAGCTTTATAAAGTATTGCCACCAAAGAATCGGGATTAGGGGTGTTCAATGGTTTGGGTAAATCCGAACCAACCCGTTGCCCAATCCAAACCGAAGTGTTTGGTTTGGATAATTTTTGTGATCGAATCCAAACCGAACCAACCCATAAAGACCCGTACTAATTTGGTTCGGATAATGGATTTTAAAAATTAAATCCAATCCAACCCGTGAACCCGCATGTATGTACATTAGCCTTCGACAATTCTACTCCTCTTCAATGTTGTCCATTCAATTCTCACACCCATAAACCATTCATCCTTCCTTCAAAGTCCAAAGTATATTCTTACTTTCTAAGCAAGAATTTAAGCATTCAACATACATCTTATATTTCCGATTCTGATTAGGTTTGAAAGTTTGGTCCCATAATTTTGTAGTAAAAGTGTTTCAACATGGAACATGTATTAGTTCTATGTGAAACGAAGCTTGGACCTTTAGGATGAAATTCTGGTCTTCTTACTTTCTTCTTCATTTTTATTTTATGAATTAGCTAGACTAATTAAACTATCATAGTGCAATATGTTTTTAAAAATTGATAATAACATATGACCCGTGAGCCCAATCCAAACCAACCCACCTAATATCGGGTTGGTTTGGTTCGGATTTTATAAGAAAAAAATACTAAATCCAAACCAACCCAACCAATTTTATTTGATTGGTTCAGATAACGGATTTAGTCAAAATCCATCCAAACCAACCCGTGACCACCCCTAATCAGGATAACTCATTAACCTCCAACTTTGCTTTCCTAACAAAGCAATATTGAAAACAATGAGATTAGGAAAGCCCAAACCGCCATGAACCCCACAAGAGGATTAAGAGCTCCCTCCCCACCAAAAACCACTTATCAAACTTTGAATCTCGTCACAAAGAGAAGAGGGAAAAAGAAAAAGGCTCATGAAATAAGTCGGGATAGATTGGAGAACCCGACTTAATCATAACCTCTTTACCCGCTTTTGATAAAGACCGGCCACCCCAAGAATGAATCTTCTTCCAAACTCTATCCTTAATGAACTTAAAGAGTGTTTTCTTGCTCCCAATCATAGATGGAAGACCCAAGTAGCGACCCGTGCCTAAACATTCATAAACGCCAAGACCATTAGCAATGCTATCTCTATCCCCCGGAGGCACATTCTTGCTATAAAAAATCTCAGATTTTTGAAAATTGATTTGTTGCCTAGAAGCATGTTCATATACATCCAGGATTGTCTTCATATTAGTCATCTCAAATTGGCCCTGAAAAAGAGAAAACAATCGTCTGCAAACAAAAAATGAGAAATGGTCTGCAAACAATTATTATGATGTCAAATAATTGTTTTGATTTTTTTTACATACAATAATTGTTTTCATTCAAACCTATTAAAATAGAGTTTAAGTTATGTTGAATTGGATATTTTTTTTGGTAAGAGAAATTTAGGGTGAGGGGATGGCGTCCCAGTTCAAGGCAGGGAATACCTTCGGGCTCTTTGAGCACTTTCGAAGATAATTACATTTATTTCACCCTAAGGGGACTAGTGGGGAGTTGAACCCAAACCTCTCAAATATATTTCTTGTCATGCTCCACTAGGCCAACCCCTTGAACATTAACCCTATGTTTTGATGGAGTGTTTTTTGGGAGGAATGTAATTTTATTTTAATTCCTCTCAAAAATTACATTACTCTCAAAAACTATATTATCCAAACACATCCTAGAGCTTTGCATTATTTTATTATCTCATGTGTCTCACTAAATTACAATCAAATTGCACACACGTGAATAGAAATACAACACAATCTTATTCTAGAGGAATTCGAGAATATCCGATCTCTCCCTTACCACAAATCACACTTTAGTTTCTAGATACTTATCGGGAGAAAAAAAAAACACTTTAGTTTCTTGATAATCACCCTAGACAACAGTCTTCCTTTTTATTCTAACACCCCAACTATTAATAATAACTGAAACAACATTAACTCCCCCTCCTTTTATAAACACTTATTATAAGAGGTCTAACATAATATTTGTTACAAAAGGATTTTGAACGAAACATGTACGAAGTAACGAAGGTGAGGTGATGCTTCAATTTTTTTTTGGGTTGTTTTTTTTATACCCCACCCCCTTCCTTCCCACCCCCATGTATTTACCTAATACTCAAATTACCCCTCTCATAATTGACAAAATTTGACTTTGCATTGATTCTCTCTGACAGGGACACACTATATCTCCACTCGTATATACGTAAATGGAAGGTATATACGAGTGAATTAAATACTGCAAGTTGACCTGAAAAATTCAACATCGTATATTTGTCAAAGGACATATATATCGTATATAACTTATATACGAGTGGGGATTAAATTTTAAATCGTATATATGACGTTGTAAGTTTTGCCATTGTATATACGTGGTAACTGAGGTATATACGATGGGTTTTTTTTGGGTTTTTTTTTACTGATTTATGTTTGTTTTCTTGAAACAGATATTCACCCGCCTGCTGCAGATGCAGACTTTCAGTTGGCTCCGTTCGATATCGATACTACAGCGGCGTTTACCACAGATAAGGTATATTTTTCATTCTAATTTTTGTTAATCAAGTTTGGTAAATATTTAATTAATTAATTACTTAAGTACGTAACATTTCTCTATTTTGTAGGTATTTTCTCAAGCGAGGCTGTGGAAGAGTGGGCGAAAGCCATTGGTAGAAGTATTGGTGTAATGGTTATAAAAGTGAGATCGGACAAATCTGGTAAGAGGGGGAATCGAGAGAAGATTGATTTTGGTTGTGAGAAGCAGGGGCGGTTTACTATTTTAGAATTTTCGGTTCTAAAAGAAGAAGCTGTCCGTTTAGATTGAAAGCTACTTGCACTCTTCGTCATGGGGGTTGGGGTGTGACGGTTAAGTGTGGTCAACACACGCATGAGTTGCATAAAACCCCCATCAGTACTAATGCTTTTGGGCGTCTATCTAAGGCGCAAAAGGATCTGGTTAATGAGCATGCTGATCTTGATGATGGTTCGAAAGCTACTATTATTGCTTTGATGAAGCTAGATCCGGAGAATGTCACTACTCTTAATCAAATATATAGGCAGCGGCACAAACATCGGTCTACGAAGAGGGGTCCTAGAACGGACATTCAGGAGGTATTGAGATTAATTGCATCACAAAATTATTTATGTTGGAGTAGAAAGGTTCGGCGATTCGCAAATTGGTCCGACTCGTAATTCACTTCTGACTCCGTGTTCGATAGCCCGACCGTAGGGGTCTGATGTCGTCAGTGATATCATGTGGGCTCATCCCACTTCTATCAAATTACTCAGGTTGTTTCCGAAGTTTCTCATTCTTGACTCAACCTACAAGACTAACAGATACAACTTGCCTCTTTTACAGATTGTGGGAGTCACTAACACTGAGTTAAGTTTCCACGTTGCATTTGCCTATATTGGACAGGAGCTTCCTATTCATTTTCCTTGGGTATTGCAGTAGCTGAAAGATATTTGTGACTTGCATTCCATTCATCCTCAATTTTTCTTGACTGATAGAGATCTCGGCGGTATTTCTGGTATTCTTGATGTCTTTCCTTCTGCTACAAATTTATTGTGTCATTGGCATGTGACAAAAAATGTCAAAGCGAAGATTAAAGACTTGGTGCACAAGGATAGGTGGGAGGAGGTCATCTCTCTCTAGCTCTGTATTATTGATTCTGCTGATGAGTCAGAGTACTTATCTAATTTGAAGTTTTTTGAGGTTTCTTGCTCTGATAAACCTGCTCTTATTAAATATGTGCATGACACATGGTTGACACCGCACAAGGAGCGATTTATCTCAACATGGACTAACCATATCTCACACTTGGGGAATCAGACGATCAACAGGTATTTTTCGCATTTAGTATTTTTATCGTAGATTAAATTTTTTTGACACGTGTTTAATATTTTTATCGTAGATTAAATTTTTTTGACACATGTTTAGTATTTTTATCGGTTACTTAAATTTTTTTGACACGTGTTTAGTATTTTTATCGTAGATTAAATTTTTTTGACAGGTGTTTAGTATTTTTATCGTAGATTAAATTTTTTTGACACGTGTTTATTATTTTTATCGGTTGTTTTCTATTGATAACATGCTGACAATTCATTTTGATCAAATCATCGGGTCTTTTCAAAGAAGCATTAATAGAATTGAAGACAACTCCAATATTCCACTGTTTAAAAATCTTCAAGGTCTTGTTTCCTTAAATACATTGGGTCACGTGGTTAAAGAGTTTCAAAAATCTACATCTGGGTTGGTTATGACAGAAGTCGGTGTGAGTGCATTAAAAGGAAGACACGTCTTCTTCTTTGTGCTTGTGAGATAGGTATTTATCGTGCTTCTGGTACTTCTATTCCGTTGAATGTTGTTGATGATCACTGGAAACATTTGAGCTTGGATGCAGTAGATGATAAATCCACTCAGGATAAATCATCTGGCTGTGATATTTTTTATCAGTTGGATGCTATCTTGGCAAGATTTAATAAAGTGAGTGAGGAGGAGAAATTTCTTATTAAGAGGAAACTTAATGAGATAGCATTCCCTTTTACTTCTTCAACGGTTCCACCTAAATCTAAAGTCAGAACAAAAGGTGCACCAAAGAAGAAAAAAACAGAAATTATTTGATGCTAAGTGTGATCCTTCTGGGTGGGAGCATGTAGATGAGAAGGTAAAAATGACTGAAGACTCTGGGACTTCTAATATCAAATCATCGCAGCGGTCTTCCAAAAATACTTCACAACGGTCTTCCAAATTTTCTCAAGGTGCTTCTAGAGTTTTATCAGAGACAACCGAGACTAAAATCTGGTTACCATTTGTTCCATCTCACGTGCACTCTTATGTTCAAAAAGTTATTGATGTTAAGCCTGACGGTAATTGTAGTTTTAGAGCACTCGGAGTTGGTCTCGATATGGGTGAAGATTTAATTCAGGAAACAAAGGAAAGGGAGCCAGTTTATTTGAGCATGTTTGGGCAGAACAGTCTGTTAGAGCTTCGCAAGCATTAACTATTGATTCCTACGGTTTTCAGCCGGACTCGAAGTGGTTGGATTTTCCAGAGATGGGGTACATGGTTGCTACCAAGTATAATGTGGCACTAGTTCAGTTGTCATTGAATATGAATTATACTTATCTGCCTTTGAGAGGTATCTATGGTTCATCATATCTATTCTAAACAAGAGCAATCAACACTGGTTGCATATTTCAATCTCTTCCACCTGTCTGTTGCCTCCTATTGCTCCGCAGTGGTACCAACACCACTCATCAGAGTCTGCTTCATGGTTGAATCCGTATACCGGTCTTTTTCCCTCTGACAGTCTATGTGTCCTTCTGTGCACCCTCCCACTTCCGGTGATGCGCCTAGATGTGTTGAGTTAGCCGATGATTCTCTTGAAGATTTATAGATTCACACGTTTTTCGTATTACTATTGCACTTGTATTTATTATTGTACCGCGTTTTTGTAGTTACACGCGTTTAGTTATCCATATCTACACTGTTGATCAAATCACAACCGTTAAAATCCCAACCATTAAAATGAAAACCGTTTATCAAATCACAACCGTTAAAATCACAACCGTTAAAATTAAAACCGTTGACCAAATCACAACTGTTAACTTCATTTGGGCCTATCGTATATACCCTTGGTGGGACATATATACGATGTTGTATACTTAGGCATCATATATACTCCCACAAACCGTATATACGATTGACTTAAAACACATCAATCGTATATATGTCCAATGAACATATATACAATGTCTAAATATACATCATCGTATATATGTCAAAAAAACATATATACGATTGGTGTAATTTTTTTTTACAAAAAATATACGTTTTCTGAAGGGCATTTTGGGGTTTACATATAATGTGGGGGTAGGAAGGAAAGGGGTGAGGGTACAAAAAAAACCTTTTTTTTTTGGTTGAAACAACATTCCGTATACTCCCCTAATCTCCGGCTAGGTCCAAATCTGAATTACAACCACAGAATCCAACTAGGGTTTTTTACCCCCACCTTATACCCATCTACCCCCACATCCCCTACAAAAATACCAAAATACCCTTAACAAAACTTAAAAACCCCAAAATATCCCAACAGCTCAAAAAGAAAATTATAGGGATCGTATATACACCCCCAAATCGTATATACACCATCGTATATACCATTTTGGGGGCGTATACACAATGTGTAATATTAGGGGGTCGTATATACACCCCCAAATGGTATATACGATGAAGTATATACGATTTGGGGGTGTATATACGATCCCTATAATTTTTTTTAGTCAAATAAAAATTAATTAAATTATTTAAAAAATTAAATTATATATTTTTAATAAAGATAAATTAGACATGAATAATTTAGGCCTAAAAATAGGTTTAGTGTGTTGTTCGTTAACATGTGACGATGTTATGCGTCGAACGAATAATTTAGGCTAAAAAATTGGTTTCGGGCAACCCACTCCAATCATAATGAAACCACAACCATTAAATCCGAAAAAAATCCCCAAGCATGACTCCCGTAGAAAGGACTTCTTATGGGTACGGGCTCAAAATCTCAAATTCCATCGTTTACTATTTTTTTTAATTTTTTATGGTCTCCAAAAAATCTAAAAAAAATTGCATAGCCTTAATTTTTTATGGTCTCCAAACTGATCCGCTTCCAATAATCGAGCAATTGCAACTGGAGGCTCAATCGTCCAATTTTGGTTCAAGGCTGATGAAGAAGCAAGCTTCGCGATGAGATCAGCTACGGCGTTACCTTCCCGATTCACCCAAAGATAGCCAACCGAGTTGAAATTTCTAGCCATCACTTTGATATCTTTGATAATACAGTCTAGCTCACTTCGGATTATGTTTCCTCTGTAGGTTTCTACCAATTCCAGACAGTCGGACCCAAAGAGAACATCCCAAGCTTCTAAGTTCACTGTGAGCAAGGCCGCTTCTCTTAGAGCGATGGCTTCAAAAACCAACGCAGAGTACGCAAATATCCTTGAGGTAGTACCTGTAATCATCTTTCCTTGCGTGTTTCTACCAACAATACATGGTGTACCTCTACCTGTGTTCACATCATAGTGAGCATCAGCGTTAAATTTGATTTTGTTTGCACATGGAGGTCTCCATCTCACATTGGAGCCTCCATTTTGGGGGGTTTGTGGGTTGTCTAAGAACTGGGGGATGCCTCTGAGTGTAGATTTCAGCCACAAACTTCTTCACCATCATTATAGCATCCACGGAGTTGGAGATTTTTCCTTCAAACGCCATAAGGTTCCTGGCCTTCCATATGTTCCATAGAGACAGTAGCATCATATCACAATTATCATGAGAAATCGCAAAATTAGGGTTTGTAGGATCTATGAATTAAACAAGCCACTTCACCATACTGGTAGTGATTTCATTAGTAGGCACAGAGAAAATTTGCAAGGTAAACTAGATGGGAGAGATGTTCTAATGTTTCCTTAGCTCCATTGCACACTGGGCACCTAGGGTCCTTAGTCAATCTTTTCTTGTACATATTTGATCTTGTGGCTATAACATTTTGGTTAATCCTCCACCCAAACTTTTTAATCCTCTCTAGAACACCCGAACTCCAAATATTCATCCAAGATTCAGGTGAATGAGTATAAGAAGAGGTAGGAAAGTTTGTAGGGGTGTTTGTGTAATCATTTAAGCACCAGTATCCTGATTTAACAGAGAACACTCCATCTTTTGTAAACAGTCACACAAGCTTATCTTCACCATTAGTCCAGGCCCTGGTTCTAGACTAAATAGTAAACAGTCTTTTGTAAATAGTCACACAAGCTTATCTTCACCAGTATCCTGATTTAACAGAGAACACTCCATCTTTTGTAAATCAGCTATTCTTCACCATCAAAGAGAACACTCCATCTTTTAAACAGTCAAACAAGCTTATCTTCACCTAGGGTCTTCATTACTTCAATAGCTGACTTTGGGCTCAAAGATTTCTTAAGTTCACCAATATTCCAAGAGAAAGACATTGGTTATGTTAGTTCCTTTACCTTTGTTAGAACACACCCTTACTTCATCTCAACTCTAGTGCCATTAGCCAGCCGGTTATCATTTCTTATGTTAATCTAGAGAATCAAATGGTGAAGACCCTGGTTCTTTTAGTTCCTTTGCCTGCTTGGGATAGGAATTTCTCCTTCAAGCCCTCTAACTTTGTTAGCACCCTTTCTTTTATCCATTGAAGAGTCTTCCCTTTAATAATACCCCATTATGTCGGGATCCCCAAGTATTTACCTAGGGAATCCCACATAGGGATATTTTTTTATTGATCCAATAGATAAGGCTTTTATTGAAGAAATGGGCAAAGCCCAACCAACAAACAACACAATTGAAAACAAATTGGGCTAATAACAATCAGCCCAACCCAACATCTCAAAGTCAGAAAAAACACAATTACAACAAAACAACACATTCTACACACAATGAAAAACACTCTCGACACAGCGAGAAAGGATACAAGGAAAGCAAAACCCTACCCAGCATAATCAAATCTAATCAAGCTTAATTACCCTACAAATCTTCATGCAACAAGTTCAAGATCTCAATTGGAGGAGACGAAACCCAATTTCTTGGTAAAGAAACCGATGATGCAAGCGCAACCACTCTATCAGCAACCCTATTGCCATTCCGATGAATCCAGAGAAAATCGCAAGAGGTAAATTTCTTCTTCATTTCCAATATATCTAGAACAATTACTTCTATCTCACCCACAATATTATCTCTTTTGCAAGCATTAATTAAAACAAGAGAATCTGATTCAAAAGAGACTTCCCGAAGACTTAAACTAGCTGCTAGAATCACCGCATCACGAAGTGCAAAGGCTTCACCAACAAGAGGAGACAAAGCATAGATCTTTGAGGTAATTCCTGCAACTATTTTACCCAGGTTGTTTCTGGCCACAACACCAGAAAAACCTTTACCACTAATCACATCAAATTGTGCATCTGAATTAAATTTTATGACATTGTTTAAAGGAGGATTCCAATTAGCCAAAGTCCTCCTTTGACAATAATTTCCACCTGATTGATTAGTAGAGCTACGATTCTGGATAATCATAGAAGAGCAATTAGCTTTAATAGCAAATAGAGTATCATTAGGAACTGGAGCATTATCTTCAAAACACATTGTATTTCTCGTCTTCCAAATATTCCATAGAGCAATCATGATATAGCTGATCAATAATTTCTTTTCCTTTCCAGAACACCAATTTGCCTCAATAATAGATTCAAACCAATCCCCAAAATGTGTAATATTGAAATAATTAGGAACCGGACACAGTTGAAGCCCAAACCAAACTGGAGTTGTCCAAGGACATAGGAATAGTAGATGCTCTATAGATTCTTCACACATTTTACAAACTAGACATATAGCAGAAGGATAGATTTTTCTCCTCATTAGATTAGCAGATGTACTAATAGCATTATGTTTTAACCTCCAAATAAATTGTTTAACTCTTCCAGGAACACTAGCCCCCCAAATCATTCTCCAAGAAACCTCAGAGTTATTGTAGGAACTAGAAGGTTTAACATTTCTAGCAGCATCAGAATCCTTTAGAACAGAGTATCCAGATTTGACACTATAGTCACCATCCTTAGAAAAAGGCCAATATAAGCAATCTTTCAACTCAAACATACTAATCGGAGTTTGTATGGCTCCTATAGCACTTTGAGTAGATAAATTAACCCTCAGTGCATCAACATTCCAGCCTTTAGAGGAGGAATCAATTAGATCCTTAACCACATTAGCACTACACCCTTCATTAGTAACTGCCAAACTTCCAGAAGCAAGCCACCTATCCTCTGTAATACAAATATTTGTCCCATCCCCAATCCTCCATCTTCCCTGTTGCTTTAGAAGGTCTCTACCATGGAGAATACTTCTCCATACCCATGATATTCCAGATTTTGGTTTAACATTCCAAAAATCCTCTTTTACACAATAAATACCTCTCAACATTGTAGCCCAGTAATCATTTTGACCATGTAAGCATCTCCAAGCCTGTTTTGAGAGAAGAGAAAAATTCTGTAAAGATAAATCCTTAAATCCCATGCCACCTTTATTCTTGTTTTCACACATGAAGTCCCATGACTTCCAATGAATTCCCCTAGACCTAACCTTAGAACTCCACCAAAAGTCAGCAATAGCAGAGCACAATGACTTGCAAAAATTCTTTGGAAGTCTAACAATAGACATTACATAGGAAGGGATTGCTTGTATCACAGATTTAATTAAAACCTCTTTCCCTGCTTGTGAGAGAAATTGTTCCTTCCACCCTTCTATCTTTGAGAGCACTCTTTCTTTTAACCAAGCAAGAGCTTGGATTCTTGAAACACCCCATTCAATTTGGAACACCAAGATACTTCCTGTGGGTATCCCACACAGAATATGCAAAGCTTGGATAGAGCATTCTTCTCATAAATAGGAATATCAACCCCACAGATCAAACCAGATTACGAAGATTGATTTTTGCCCGAAACTCTAGTAAAATCATTTAGAATAGCAACAATTTGACAAATTTCTTCTAAGTTTGCCTTTCCAAATATAAGAGCATCATCTGCAAAAAATAAATGTGTTAGTATAGGGGCTCTAGGAGCCAGTTTGAGACCCTGTGTTTGACCAACAGAATTAGAATCAGAGAGGAGCCTTGAAAGAACATCAAAAACTAGGATAAATAGGTAAGGAGACAAAGGGTCTCCCTGCCTAAGACCACACTTAGGAATCACTGTTTTACTTCTAAATCCATTTACTTGGTAGACATAGCTTACTGATGTGACCAAAGCTAAAACAGAAGAGACCCAAGCTGAACAGAAACCAAAAGATTCAAGAACATCTTTAAGAAAAGACCAATCAACTCTATCATAGGCTTTATTCATGTCAAGCTTGATAGCAAACCCCCTACTAGCAGCTGAATTTTTCTTTTTAAGAGAGTGAAATGCCTCTTGAGCAACCACAAGATTATCTTGAATCAATTTACCCCCTACAAAGGCACTTTGTTGTGGAGAAACAATAGACTTAAGATAGGGTTTGAGCCTAGACACTATGACTTTAGAAATGATTTTATAAATGAAATTACAACAGTTGATAGGTCTTAGCTGTCCTATTTCCTCAGGATGAGGGATTTTAGGAATTAAAGCCACTAAAGTTTCATTTATAGACTCTCCCAACTCACCTGACACAAAAAACTCAGAAACAGCCCCTAGAACATCAAATTTAATAACCTCCCAATTCTTTTGATAAAATAACCCATTAAGACCATCAAGACAAGGGGACTTAAGAGCACCAAGAGAGAAAACTGCACTCTCAATTTCCCCTATTAGAACAGGAGCCATAAGACTCAAATTTATATCATCAGTGATAAGTTTTGGAACTACCCTCAAACATTGAGAAAAAGAAGGATTAGCAGGCACATAGATCTCCTTGAAATAGTTTTCAATAGCCCTAGTTATATCAGATTGGCCTTCAACCCATATCCCATCCTTGTCCTTTAACCTGATAAACTTGTTTTTATCCCTTCTTTCTTTGAAAGTTGTAGCATGAAAAAATTAGAATTCTTGTCTCATAAGTCAACCACTTCAATATAGATCTTTGGCCCCAATACATTTCTTCTTGTTTCCACATCTTATCAATTTCTAATCTAATCCATTTGATTTCCTCCAAACTAGATCTAGAATTACCAGCACTAGTTAATACCTATAATCTAGATTTAAGTTTTGTAATTTCAATCATAAACATTACGTAAAATTATCTTTACTCCAAGATAATAAAGATTTTTTGACATTTCTAGTTTTTTCCTTTAAATTCAACCACCCTACTTCTGCAGAAGAAATAGAAAACCACCCCTCTGAAACAATCTTCCTACAATCTTCATGATCCTCCCAAAAAGACTCATACTTAAAGAACTTAGGGCATCTTACATTAGGATAAGGTAATAAAACAATAGGAGAATGATCTGAATTAAGAATAGGTAAAGCAATACCTGTAGCATGAGGATAAAGAAATCTCCACCCCCAATTGACTAACACTCTATCAATCTTCTGGTAAGTGACAATACCATCCCTTGGATTACTAGAAAAAGTATATTTATTACCCTTCAAATCAATATCCATCAAACTGCCAGCATTCAAAAACTCTCTAAACAAAGACATCCTCAGAGGAGCAACAGATCTAAGCCCATCCTCATAGGGATATTTAGAATAGCTGAAAATTTACTTTGGATCGGGCCAGGAACATTTTTTCCACAAATGAGACCCGATTTCTGCAAATTAATTGTTCAAAATTTAATTGTACTCTTGCACCATAAATAGTTAGGGACAAAGAGAATAGGGCCAACTCAAGGCCCAATCCACCAAAGTAAAGAGTTTGGGGTTCAAAATTTTGTTGTTAAGTAATATTAAGGGTTTTTTTGTACCCCACCCCCTTCCTTCCTACCCCCACATTATATGTAAACCCCAAGATGCCCTTCAGAAAACGTATTTTTAAAAAAAAAAAAATTACACCAATCGTATATATGTTTTTTTGACATATATACGATGTTGTATATTTAGACATCATATATATGTTCATTTGACGTATATACGATTGATGTGTTTTAAGTCAATCGTATATACGTTTTGTGGGGGTATATACGATGCCTAAGTATACAACATCATATATATGTCCCAACAAGGGTATATATGATAGCCCTAAATTTAGTTAACGGTTGTGATTTGATCAACGGTTTTCATTTTAATGGTTGGGATTTTAACGGTTGTGATTTGATCAACGGTGTAGATATGGATAACTAAACGCGTGTAACTACAAAAACGCGATACAATAATAAATACAAGTGCAATAGTAATACGAAAAACGTGTGAATCTATAAATCGTCAAGAGAATCATCGGCTAAATCAACACATCTAGGCGCATCACCGGGAGTGGGAGGGTTCACGGAAGGACACATAGACTGTTAGAGGGAAAAACGACTGGTATACGGATTCAACCATGAAGCAGACTCTGATGAGTGGTGTTGGTACCACTACGGAGCAATAGGAGGAAACAGACAGGTGGAAGAGATTGAAATATGCAACCAATGTTGATTGCTCTTGTTCAGAATAGATATGATCTTATACTTAGACGAACCATAGGTACCTCTCAATGGCAGATAAGTATAATTCATATTCATAGACAACTGAACTAGTGCCACATTATACTTGGTTGCAACCATGTACCCCATCTCTGGCAAATCCAACCACTTCGAGTCCGGCTGAAAACCGTAGGAATCAATAGTTAATGCTTTGCGAAGCTCTAACAGTCTGTTCTGCCCAAACATGTTCAAATACACTGGCTCCCTTTCCTTTGTTTCCTGAATTAAAGCTTGCCTAATCACAAGCCAAGAATCCTCACTCATATCGAGACCAACCCCGAGGGCTCTAAAACCACAATTACCATCAGGCTTAATATCAATAACTTTTTGAACATAAGAGTGCACGTGAGATGGAACAAACGATAACTGGATTTTAGTCTCGGCTGTCTGTGATAAAACTCTAGAAGCACCCTGAGATAATTTGGAAGACCATTGTGAATTATTTTGGAAGACTGTTGTGATGATTTGATATTAGAAGTCCCAGCTTCTTCAGTCATTTTTACCTTCTCATCTACATGCTCCACCCAGAAGGATCACACTTAGCATCAAATAATTTTAGTTTTTTCTTCTTTGGTGCACCTTTTGTTCTGACTTTAGATTTAGGTGGAACATTTGAAGAAGTAGAAAAGTTGCCTCTTAATAAGAAATTTCTCCTCCTCCTGAGTGTCTGTTCTAGGACCCCTCTTCATAGACCGATGTTTATGCTGCTGCCTATAAATTTGATTAACAGTAGTGACATTCTCCGGATCTAGCTTCTTCAAAGTCGTAATAGTAGCTTTCGGACCAACATCAAGATCAGCATGCTCATTAACCAGATCCTTTTGCGCCTTAGTCAGATGCCCAAAAGCATTAATACCGATGGGGGTTTTAAGCAACTCATGCGTGTGTCGACCACACTTAACCGTCACACCCCAACCCCCACGACGAAGAGTGCAAGTAGCTTTCAATCTAAACGAACAACTTCTTCTTTTAGAACCGAAAATTCTAGATTCATTAGTAAACCCCCTTGCTTCTCACAACCAAAATCAATCTTCTCTCGATGCCCCCTCTTACTAGATTTGTCCGATCTGACTTTTATAACCACTACACCAATACTTCTACCAACCGCTTTCGCCCACTCTTCCACAGCCTCGCGTGAGAAAATAGCTACAAAATAAAAAAATGTTACGTACTTAAGTAATTAATTAAATATTCACCAAACTTGATTAACAAAAATTAGAATGAAAAATATACCGTATCCGTGGTAAACGCCGCTGTAGTATCGATATCGAAAGGAGCCAACTGAGAGTCTGCATCTGCAGCAGACGGGTGAATATCTGTTTCAAGAAAACAAACATAAATCTGTAAAAAAAAAAACCAAAATAAAACCCATCGTATATGCCTCAGTTACCACGTATATACGATGGCAAAATTTACAACGTCGTATATACGTGGTCCAAACGTTTATACGATTTAAAATTTAAGCCCCACTCGTATATACATATATACGATGGGTAGTCAACGAAGTATTTATTATCTCACTCGTATATACGTCTCAAAGGACATATATACGATGTTGAATTTTCCAGGTCAACTTGCAGTATTTAATTCAATCGTATATACCTTTCATTTATGTATATACGAGTGGAGATATAGTGGGTCCCAATCAGAGAGAATCAATGCAAAGTCAAATTTTGTCAATTATGAGAGGGGTAGTTTGGGTATTAGGTAAATACGTGGGGGTGGGAAGGAAGGGGGTGGGGGTATAAAAAAAACAACCCTAATATTAAAAGTAAATTTATTTAACTCACAACTAAATCCATGTAGCCTAGCTAGTTGGTGGTCAACTTTGCTTCCTCATGTGTGTGGGTTTGAGTATCGTTGGATGGACTTTTGTTTTATTTTTTTTAATTGATTTATTTGTGAGTACATAACTCTTAATGTAAATATGGAAAACCCAATAAAAAAGAGGTTTTTTTTCCCACCCCCCTCATTATCACTCCCACCCCCATAAATAGGAAAAACCCCAAAATGCCCCTGTCATTTTATAAAAAAACGGACCGGACCCACCACAGTTATAGGGTTTTTCGGATTTACCATAAAAAGGTATTTCCGGAAATTTGGAGGTGAATTTTCCGGATTTAGCGCAGAAAGTTGGTATTTCCGGTTCACGATTTTTGAACCGGAATTATCCCCAAAAAAGGTAATTCCGAAATTTTGTTTTTTTAAATTTTATTTTTTTCCGGAAATACCTTTTTCAGAGGTAAATTCGGTTCACAATATGTGAACCGGAAATACCTCTAAAAAAGGTATTTCCGGAAAAAAAAAATTATATAACATTTATATTTTTTTTAAATAGATGGTTATTATGGATTTAACCGTTGCCTTTACGACATCTGAGATATTTCTCACTCGAGATGCAATGACACGTTGGGCTAGAGATACCGGGAAAGCGAACAGATTCATTGTGGTTATTGTTCGAACCGAGACGACGGAGAATGGGAAAGGGAAAAAGAACAAGGTTGTTTATGGCTGTGAGAGACGGGGCACATACAGTCGAGTAGATGTTGGGTGTTTTGCTGGTAGACACAAGACATCAAAAAGATGTGGTTGTAAGTTTCAATTGAAAGCTAAACCAATGTTACCTCCTAGTTCTGATTGTAAGGTGAGAGTGGTGTATGGGATTCACAATCATGAGCTTCATAAGACTTTGTGCATTATGAGCGTTATGATGACTACACGTGGGTGTTGCAGAGCCTACGAGATTTTATGGTGTGTGATATTGCACTTCCTCAAGTAAGTCATTGCTAACTGACTTTAGTTTTTGGCATTACATTACTGTTTTTTTATTATTTCCATTTCTAATAGAAGGTCTGGATTGTGTTTCTCAGGTTATCCTCACTGATTGTGAGGAGGCTTTGATGAGTGCTATCAAGGTTGTGTTTCCGGAGGCAATGAATTTGTTTTGTCGGTATCATATTAACAAAAATGTTCATGCTCAAATTAAGAAGCTGGCGAAGGGAGATAGATCTAGTGGAGTCACTGATGACACTTTGGCATCATGTAGTTGATGCTACATTTGATGATGAGTTTAATGAGGCTTTGCATGATTTGGAGCAATCTTCTACTGATATACCCCAGCTTATTGCATATGTGAACAAGCAATGGTTGTATCCTCACAAGGAAAGATTTTGTCGCCCGTGGACGGATAAAGTAAGACACTATGGAAATACCACGACTAATAGGTAAGCAAATTGTTTGCTTATGTGCTCTATGTATATGATTGTCGTTTTTTGTTTTAATTTTTCCTTACGTGTCTGTTGGGCCCGAAAAAGTCCCCGAGGGGTTTTTCTTCGTTTACAACATTTTAAAACAATGAAGTCGCCACCAATATTTTTTTTAAGGAAAATATTGAAGAAAAACCTTTTTGGAAGGCGGATGGCCTTTTGGAAAACCGGGAGATTTGGGTTCGGGGGTCGGTTAGGCATGGGGAAGGTATTAGCACCCCACACCTCCTTTCTACCGAAAGGGAACCTTTAATCAAAGGTGTGGTTTTAAGTGTTAAAATACTTAAATTTGCCTCTTGATTGGAAAAGACTTAATGAAAATTTTTATTTGCGGTGCTTGACGAAAGTTAGCCGCTTTGGTTTTTTGAAAGGAAAAATGTTTTTGGTTTGTTGTGCTTGACGGAGGGGATCTGCTCCTACGTATCTCCCAGTGCGATGGAGAATTCAAAGCTACGTAGTTCTGTTTTTTTTGGGTTTTTTATTTTGTATCTTGTTTAATTGTGAAAAATTAGGCATTCATGATGATCAATTGAGCAAAGGCTCCAAGTGATCACCACTAGTTCCTCATTGTTAATAATCATGCAAGCAAAGGCTTCGCAGGACTACTAACAAAGTTTTTTTTGATTCATTGAAAGTTTTTTAGACAAATTAGGCATTCATGAGGATCAATCGAGCAAAGGCTCCAAGTGATCACCACTAGTTCCTCATTGTTAATAATCATGCAAGCAAAGGCTTCGCAGGACTACTAACAAAGTTTTTTGATTCATTGAAAGTTTTTTAGACAAATTAGGCATTCATGAGGATCAATCAAGCAAAGGCTCCAAGTGATCACCAATAGTTCCTCATTGTTAATAATCATGCAAGCTAAGGCTTCGCAGGACTACTAACAAAGTTTTTTTTTGATTCATTGAAAGTTTTTTAGACAAATTAGGCATTCATGAGGATCAATCGAGCAAAGGCTCCAAGTGATCACCACTAGTTCCTCATTGTTAATAATCATGCAAGCAAAGGCTTCGCGGGACTACTAACAAAGTTTTTTGATTCATTGAAAGTTTTTTAGACAAATTAGGCATTCATGAGGATCAATCAAGCAAATGCTCCAAGTGATCACCACTAGTTCCTCATTGTTAATAATCATGCAAGCAAAGGTTTCGCAGGACTACTAACAAAGTTTGATTTAATGAGAAATTATTCGAGTTGAAAAAGAATTAAAAAAAACGAGAAAAAGGTGAAAGTTGAAAAATGGGGGTGTTATTAGTTACGGGGGTGGTATAACTAACAAGAGGTGTATAAAGCAAGCCCAGTTTGCATAGGAGGGGCCCAGTAGGCGAAACTGGGCTTAAGTGAGGTGGGGGTGTGCGTGAATCCGGGTGGTGTGAGTAATAATCTGAGTAAGAAAAAACAAACTAAAATAAAAATAAAAAAAGAAGGGACACTATAAACCTGAAAACCCTAAAAAACATAACCCTAAATTCGAATTCACCCTTCTCCTTCCCCTTCCCCTGGCTGCGCGGCGCAGCCACTCTGCTGAGAGAGAGTTCACTTTGGGCGAAAATTTCGCCGGTGTTTGCGGAGAGGGAGAGGTCCGATGAGAATGGGAGAGAGAGAGGGTACGGTGGGAGGGGGAAAAACGCAGAAACAGAAACGAGAGAGGGAAAACGGAGGTTCGTAAACGGTGTGGATGC
This sequence comes from Oxytropis ochrocephala, assembly GCA_020916435.1. Classification (NCBI taxonomy): domain Eukaryota; kingdom Viridiplantae; phylum Streptophyta; class Magnoliopsida; order Fabales; family Fabaceae; genus Oxytropis; species Oxytropis ochrocephala. The sequence continues at coordinate 41,158,273 of CM037091.1, forward strand.
GTGGAGGATCGTGGCGGTGGAGAGAGAGAGAAGCAGGCTTCGATGGTGGGATGAAGGTGTGGCTCGGTGGGAAGGATTTCGCGATGGGCAGTGACGGCCGGAGGAGAGGATCTCCGGCGAACTCCATGAGGAGCTCAGTTTCCTTCAAATCTCCTCCCCTCCTCTTTTCTTTCTCAGTTTTTTTATCTCTCTGCCTTTTTTGACTGTGGTTTCGGTTTGGTGGTGTTTGGGTGAGGTCGAAGGTGGGAGAGGGAGGTGGCTCGCGGAGGTGGAGTGGGGTTAGGTGTCGGTGGTCGTTTGGGTGGTTTAATGGCTGGTTAGAGTGGTTTGGTTTGTGGACGGTTTTGGAGAGGTGAGGGTGATTGACGGTGCTAGGTGACAGTGGTGAGAGAGGGATGACCGAAGGTGGTGTGGTTGAATCTGGGTTTGTGAAGATGGGAGGTGGTGGTGTCTACATTTTTCTGGATCTGTTTTCTCTCTTTTCTGATCTGTGTTGTTTGGCTGATTAGGGTTTCACAGTGAGACCCTAATTTCTGTACAGTTGCTCCTTTGAAATTCGTGTCTGACTGTCTCTTTATAGTTAAAATTAGGTCTTAGCATTGATTACGGTTTGATCGGGCTTTGACTGGACTCTCGGTGTTTTGAGCGAGCTGCCAGTCTGACCCATCGGCTGGGAGCAAAATTGGAAACCCTAAATCTTCTGCTGCTGCCTTTTATTATTTTTTTTGTATTTTCGGATTTGTATTTTTTGGTATTTTAGTATTATTATTTTTTGTATTTTTGGACATATTGGACTCTTGGACACTCCTAAATTGTAAATAAAATTAAATGAATTTTTTTGGCATTTTGGACTATATATATTAATCAAAATAAATTAAATGAAAAAAATAAAAATAATGAAGAGAAGAAATTGGACCAAATACAACAGTGAATCGGGCTCAACTAAATGAACATGCTAGAACGAGACCCGAATAGAAAAAATAGGTCCGTTAAACCATAAACGCTAAAAATTAACTTGAAACCACGTCTGTGGGCCCAAGCCAAAATGATAAGCCCAATAGTGAGAAAAATGACTTTAAATAAGCCCACTTAGGTTCGATTAGGCCCAAATATTGAGATTAAACTGAAGAATGCGCGAAAAGATCGATCATTCACGCGCATGCCTAGCTTAAGTAACGGTATTTCGGTTTAATTAAACGGATAATTGGAATTGGCTTAAATTAAAAGGACACTATTCTAGCTACTTGTAAAGCAAGTGACAAAAAGAAGACAGACAAAATTAGGGTATTACAGTGTCATAGGGGTGAGGCTGCCCATTGGGCATTGAAGAGGTCACTGGGTTCTAGTGGTGGTGATTTATGCAAAAGCTGGGAGTCAATGCATGGGATGATCAATGCACAAATTAATAAAATTGTGGATTATTTTCAAAAGAGCATCAACCGTATAGATGCCCAACACAACATCCCATTTTACAAGAATCTACACGGTTTGGTGTCTCTTGAGGCGTTGAATCATATTGCTGGGGAGTTTGATAACATGATGGATGGTGTGGGCACGGATATGAAAAAGTGTGTTGGTTGTGTCATTAAAGTTACTCATGGGTTACCTTGTTCTTGTGAACTTGGTAGGTTGCACCTAATGGGGCTACCAATACCATTAGACATGATTGACTCTCATTGGAAGAGACTGAGTTTGGAGGCAATGGATGAAGAGCGGGTGAAAGAAGCGTCAGAAGGAGGTGACTTAAGCTATACAATAGAGGAGATTTGGAAGCAATGGAATGACATGCACCTTGAGGAGAGATGTGTTTGGAAGAGAGGTCTTGATGATTATGTATTCAGAGGCACTACATCCATGGTTCCACCTAAGCACAAAGTCAAAACTAGGGGTGCACCGAAGAAGGGGAAGAAGAAGAAAGAGTATGATGTGAAGAGAGATACATCTACGTGGGAGCACGTGGATGCATCTTTCGAAAAACCCACACAGATACCCTCAAAGATACCTCCTCGACGGTCCTCACAACTAGAATCACAAGTACCATCAGAGCTACCGTCACAGAGGTCAACAAAGGAGCGGGCACATCATGACATCCACTTGGTAAGTCACTTTCCAGATTTTTTACATAAGTATATTGATGACATTATCAATGTGGAGGGGGATGGAAACTGTGGCTTTAGATGCATCTCTACTTCACTAGACTGGTCGGAGCACATTTGGCAGATCGTTCGGAATGATTTAATTAGTGAGATGGACTCCAACTGGTTTCAGTACACACAGGTTATGGGTGATAATGTTCAGAACATTAGAGATTCATTGGTTGCTATCCCAAATAGACAACAACAACCTATAGATAAGTGGATGACCATGCCAGACACAGAACATGTCATAGCTACTAGATATCAGAGACCCCTGGTTATGTTGTCGCCTCATGAGAGCTGGACATTCTTCCATTTGAGGGGAGATTGTGTTTCCAGTCAGAGTCAGTTGGTTTGTGTTGGGTTCATCCATAGGAATCATTGGATTCTTGTCAAGTTGAACCACACTAGCTCTATCCCTCCTGCACATCCTTCTTGGGGGTCGATCGCCTCGAGATGAAGCTAGATCGTGGCAATATCCATACATTGGACGCATGCAGTTATGGTCTTCTTTTGTTCCAGATTATGTTCCAATGACACCACTTGATTATGTAGACATCACAAGTTGATTGTTTATATAATTTTACATTATTATTTTGTGCTTTTTTTGTACACGTTAAGAGTCTTAGAATATTTAAATACTCGTTATATTTTTTAAGAAAATTAAAAAAAAAATTGACGCATGGTAAAAACTGACCAAAACCTAGTTAAAAAGTCATTTTTTACACTAAAAAATATGTTTTTTTATGGCACTTTGGTGTACAATTACACCTCGTAAATAATTTTGCAACTCGTCTTTTTAACCTCAATATCGTAGTATTATACTTTGTCTACAAGTTTGTAATTTTTAAAAAAAAATTAAAAAAAATTACGCATGGTAAAAACTGACCAGAACGTAGTTAAAAAGTCATTTTTTTAAAGTAATAAAACATTTTTTATTGGATTACTAATTAACGGTCTAGATATTGCCGACCACTTTTGAACGATCTAGATTTTGCCGACACTTTAAACGGTCCAGATTTTGCCAACCACTTTTCATCAACGGTAGAAATTCATTCTACGGTTTCATTTTTCCCTATAAATAGACCCTTCCATTTCACTTCTTTCACACACAACACTCTCATGGACACTCTGAATACACAATACTCTCGTGATTTTGCACTCACTGCCCTTCACCATCAGGGCACAATCACAAACAGAGAAAATGGTGTCCATTTCGAGAGTCCAACCCCATTTTATGGAGGCTTAACGACGACATCACCTTTGAAGCTCTGAAAGAAAAAATAACAACGAAGGTGCAGGTGGAGGGTGACGAGCAAGAAGTCACCCGGATCATTTATCGCTACCCCACTATGGGCGATAATAATCGTGTTCAGTGGTCCACCATGGATGTGAAGAACAACGATGACGTTCGAGTAATGATGGACCGTTTTGACATATTTCAGATGCGGAGTCCTATTCAGTTGTATGTCGAAACCAGAAGGACCGTTGCTGAGGTCCTTCGACGTCTCCAACCACCATCTCACTAATTTCTACCGTCTTTTCATTTTCTTTGTTGTTGTGTTTTGTTGTTTCCGTTCAGAACTTTCATGTATTATTTCGTTTCGTCATCAAAAACGCGTCTTTAATTAATTTTAATTTGTTTTTAATTAATTTTATTTTTTTCCGGAAATACCGTAAAAACCACGTAAATCCGGTAGGGGGTTTGGGGTTTTCCGGAATTACCAAAAACTGAGGTAAATCCGGTTCAAAAAATGTGAACCGGAATTACCTCAGTTTTTGGTGATTCCGGAAAACCCAAAACCCCCCTACCGGATTTACCTCTTCTCTAAGGTAATTCCTAAATTTTCACTATTGCTAGGGGCATTTTTGTTCGAAACGGTATTTATGGGGGTGGGAGTGATAATGAGGGGGGTGTAAAAAAAGCCTAAAAAAGACTACCCAGAGGGTTTGTGGCACAAATATAAACTAATAAAAGGTTTTAGATTTTATTTATTTTTACCAACTTAATTATTCATTTAAGGTATCCAAATAGTATATTTAGTTATTGTCAAAAAAACAGTATATTTAATGAAGTTTCGATTTTTCGTTTGCATTATTTGGTTGCTAATATGATGCCCAATAATTATTTTCATTTTCTTTGACACACAATAATTGTGTTCATTAAAACTTGTGAAAATAGAGTTAAAGTTATGTTGAATTGGACATTAATCCTATGTTTTGATGAAGTGTTTTTTAGGAGTAACGTAATTTTATATCAATTCTCCTCAAAAATTACATTACTCTCAAAAACTACATTATCCAAACACATCCTAAAACCTTGCATTATTTTATTATCTCACGGGTCTCACTACAGAATTTGTTTTAGGCCTTCGTAGTTGTTGGGGGCTGACTTTGTCGTACTGATGTTTTTTTGGTATAAATCGGGTATCATCTGCGCGCAACTGCAGAGACCAATCTCTCGAGTCGGATAGGACCACAATGAGCAACAAAACTCTCCCTCGAGAGATTTAACACTGCTTTATGTTGAAAGCTAAATTCTAAATAATTTGATAAATTTAATATTAAACATGAAATACAATTTTTTTTATGAGTACAAAGTTTAAGAATTTAAATCGAAAGAAAATTAAATATAATAATATAAACTGTGATAAAATGTAGAATCCATTTTTAGTGTTTGAGAATTTATCAATAGAATAAGAATAAAGTAAGTTTCTTTGTGGGTAAAACTGGTATGATATGATACGCTTATTTAACCAACCAGTTTGATGTTGTTCTTACTATTCCTCTTTTCTCTTTTGGAACTTTTGTTACTCAAAAGATCACGGTTGAGAAATCAGTGCTAATATCATCGATTATGAAGTTGAAGATTGTATATTATTCCCGGTATATTTTCTGACAGGTAAATAATATCCCCAAGGAAATCAAATCTGAAAGCCATGGGAGGAACCAGCTACAATGGCGACAGATTCTATATCCCTATGTAATGTAATCATTATACTCAAGCCAACACAGATTCTATATCCCTATCTCGGAAAGTACTATATTGGTACTTAATTCAATACATAAACATTTACATTTATGTAATTATGTTTATTTTACTTATAAATAAATATAATTTATGGGTATAAATCATTTTCACCTTATTTTAATAATTTTTTCATTTTTGTGAAAAAATCTTCATAATAGCTTATTACTAATAAACATTTGACTTAAATATATGTTGTCTCTGTATATATGGTCATAATTCAGTTTGGCCCTTGTAAATATTAAGTGTTTATAGTTTAGTTCCTCCGTTAACTTTATGTTAAAAAAAGTGATGTGACAAATGGAGATGACGTCATCAATGACGTCATTGCCACCTCTCACCATATTATTGGACCCTTGTAGAAATTGAAGAAATGAATGAACGTATGAACCTGAGAAATTGAAGAAATGAAGAAACGCGCATGAAATTACTGAAACTCAACAAGAAATTTCATCTTTTATAAACAAAATCAAAATCAAAACCAAGTAACAAAATTTCAGTACTTCGGAGGATTAGTCTCTGCAGTTGCATACGCAGGAGATATCTTAATTTAACAAAAAAAAATTGTGTCTCTCAAACATAGGGTTATAGGCAATAAATAAAAATATTGTTTAAGAGTATTGGTTTGTATTTAAACATCACATTTAAGAAAACTATTTTTTTTTCAAGTAAGAATAAAAAGAAGACAACTTGTTTTTTGTTTTTTTTCCGATAACAGAAGGCTATTTAAGATAAAGGTTTCCCAATCAGCATCCTTCAGTGAAAAAGTAGTGCGACTCCTGCAAATTACTCCCTCCATTCTTAAACTTTGGTTCTTTTAGCCTCTTTTTTTTGTTCCAAAACTTTGGTCTTTTTGAAATACCAATGTACAATTTACCTATTTTTTTCAAATTTTCCCTTTATCAATTAATTGTCACTATTCACAATATGAACTCATTTGGATTCCCAAGTCAGTGGGTATTAATGCTACAAATGGGTACTTTGGTCATTAGTTATTAAAAATTTATGATTTCTTAATTTGTGTGAAATACTCTAAAAGAACCAAAGTTTAGGAACAGAAGGAGTAAGTGATAAGAGAAGTGATAGCAACACTTTTGTTCCCAGCCGACCGCCCAGGAAGGCTCGGATATGATACGCCTCCTAGCCGACTCATCTGGGCCTAGAAGACGAAGACTTGCAAGTAAAGACCACCCCGCCCTTGGCACCGAAGTACCAATCGGCAATACACAAAGGCTGACACGCAGACTACCCCTCGGCAACGGGGCCGACGCCTCCTATAAGCTCGGCCACAAGCGGGAGCCCGGTTAGACACATTAAGCAAGCCCGAGAATCTCGCCTGAGATCTCGCAGGCATTCATGTACACTTATGAGCATTGATGAGCATTGATGACACCTTGTAATATAAATATGAGCCCTTGAGGCCAATGGAAAGGACGAACATTCTTTAGATCACTCATTCTATACTCTCTCTACTCTTTAATATTCATCTTGTTCTTGCTAATTCCTTCCTCAAGGAAATAGTTAGGAACATTGGCGCCCACCGTGGGGCCGGGTAAAACTCTCCCCGGCCACACATGTCCGATGGACGTTTCTCTCATCTCATCTCACCTCTACCGGTGACAATCTGATCGTTATTAGAAATTGGCGACAAAATCACTAGATCCCAGCCCTTCCAAAGAGATAGAATCCTTCACAATCAGAACCCAGATCCATTCTCTCGAACTCAAAACAAACGAAACCTCGTCGACCATCCCTCCCTTCAACGCAAACCTCCTTCCATGAAAACAAGCCGATGCATAATCTTCTATGGAGATCCGTAGCCAAACCTCGAAGTAGTAAAGTCGATCGAAGCATATTGACCGTCAACCACCATGGTCACGTTCAACCCTCGCTCGGTGCTGCTGAAGAAAGGTGATCAAGAAACTACGAAGCTGTCGTGCATGATGCCCGCGATCAACAACACATGGTTGCTCTTCAGCCGAACCCTACGTTTCCAGATAAGTTGCCTTGATCCCAATCTTAATTCCTCAAGTTTAAGAATTAATCGTATAAGCTGCTTATATTATACCATATGCATACACGGTGATTGTCAAAATTCACAAACTACTGTTAAATCACTGTCTGATCGTTCACTTACCGCTACTTACGCCCGATGTCTTAATTTGCATATATTTAGTTCAATGATATAATGCACTGTGAGAAATAAGGAAATCCTGATTCATTAGTTTTAGTGTATAATGGTGATCCTTGCATTAGAAGAGACATTCTGGCAGGTTTAAAGCAACAAGGCGTCTGGTCCAATTCATGCAGTGATATTGAATATAGAACATCAAACGGGGTGTTGATGAAGATTAATCAGTAGCGTACCCAGTATCGTCAGTTCCGTCACCCAACCGCGTTCTCGCCGAACAGGTTCACCAAGCAGGATCGCGGAGCAAGTTATTCACCCTTACAGAACCAGAGTAGTTAGTGCCAAACCATTCTTCCTTGCTGCATTAGTTCATTATCGCCGACCTCCTTTCGGATCAGAGCTTCATCTTCAGATTCCCTTGAGGTTTAAAAGTATCTCTTTACATTCCTTCTCGAGCCTATACAAGGTTCAAGCCATTAAAAATATTTGATTACAAAATTACTATTTCTAAAAATATCCTCACAACTTGTGCAAACTGGCAATGAGTTGTGTTAAGGCTTTAGATTTTGGAAAGAACGATCCGGGCATAGAGCATTATCGGTTCATTATTGTTTGTTTACTTGTTTTGAAAAGTGGATATATTCATTAAAAGTGATTCGTTTGTCCAAAATTCCTATGACAGGGGGTAGTGAAATTCACCTACTACCTTCATTTGGCTAAACTAATTTGACTTATAATCAGATGCTGCATGTTAGCAACACAACTAGTACCATGATTAAATTAACTTGCTGCATATGTTTCTGCATATTTCTGTTTTTGATATCCCTTTTTGAAGTTTAATTGGTAAGAGGCTCCTTTATGCTTATGGAGAGACCCAAAACAAACATGAGCAGTCATTCAAAACAACAAAGTATCTCACCCAAAGGTAAAGCTAGTAGAACATTTGAGCATCAACAAGTCAAGGGACGCCATCCAAAGGAAGCCCGACAGAGCAAAAATGAGGCTATCAATCGGCCAACCAAAAATAAAGGAGCCAATCGGGCGAGGAAACCAAACCGATCGAAAACGAAAATCGAAAATTCAGAAGACGATAGGCCGAGCACTGCTGGTGCTGCCAAACTCGTCCCTGACGCATAACCGTGATGGGAGCACCGGTCAATATGAACAGACATCAACATCAAAGAAGTCTTGATGCATCTACCTTCACTTTCAAGCATCTTCCTTTCCCAATCAGGTGCTTTCTTTCCTTGGTTTATCTATGCATAATATAATGTTTGTAATAACAGGATAGTCCCATTGAGATATTATAATTACTGTTGGACCATGAAATGATATGATTTCTTTGAACCTGTGATCTTGTGATAAGATAAAAAGAAGTATCACCAATAAAAAGAAGAGATGGGGCGGTTAAAGTTTGAACTTGCTTCAATTTTAGAAACATTATGCATTAAAAGGCCATCTTTGTGTATAGTACACTTTGCTGGATGCTTGTATCAATTTTGAATTCATCATTATGGCTTTTAGCTTGTGTAAAAGAATATTATTTCCATCGGTGATCCTTGTATGGGAAGAAATTTTCTAATAGGTTCAATTTCAAAACAACATTGACGAAGCTCAATCAGTCTCATGACCAACATCTTCGTCCAGAAGTCGAAAAGGTTGCCCCAAATTATTATGATCTCTGATCAACAAGGACAAAATATAAAGCCGAGTAAGTTACTGTCTTCAATGGGAATCAAAGCAATTTACAGGAAATGAAAAGAAGACAATAGGGGAGACCGACTGAGTAAAAGTGAAGGATATTATTCACCAAGAGCATCTACCAAGCCAGTGTTACCAAACTCGCCCGGCACTCGCCGAGCGTTGCGCATAAAGAAGACCCTCGTCCGACCAAAAAATGAAGGAAGTCAGAAATCGAAGGAAAACCAAACAGGTTCACCACACAAGTTACTCCCCGATGACCCGGGCCAGGCTCATTAGTACCAAACACCACTGCCGAACACCTTTGTCGAGCACTACTGCCAAACGCCATAGCCCAATGTCGCTGCTTGTTCGCTTATCAGGTGCTTTCTTTCCATGCCTTGTCTATACATGATTTCATAATAATGCATAGGATGGATCTATTAAGGATGGCATATATTATCAGTGAACTTTGAAACAATGCTCCAGATGATTTCTTAGTAATGACGCATGCAAAAGAAGAACCTTACATTCTGCAATCATCATGATAATTGTTTGTTAACTTTTCAAATGATGTATTATCTTAATTTTTGATGATGTGCACTGTATACATAAAAAAAAATTCAGTAAACACTGAACATGGATAGTAAAGCAGCAGCGAAGCAACCAACTCATAGGCAATCTTGAAGAAATGGTACGCCAAGTTAAAAGAGGGGCGACTGAAGTTCGAATCGAAGCTCGAAGTGCAAATTTGAAGCGAAAATCCAATCTGGAAGACAAGATGAAGCCGATTAGCAAAACCCCATTGCTCAATAATGCCGCCAACATAATAGAAGACAAAAGACGAGCACTGCCGCCAAACGTTGTTGTCGCTTGCTTGCATGGTTTTACTTATCAGGGTATTGGATCACCTTTAAGTTTGAATTGCTTTGAAATCAACATAAAGTGAGGGCAGAAGCAATATTTTCGGCCCAAGAAGGGATACTCCTCAATTGTAATGCTTACTGAAGACGTTTGCCGAACACGACAACATCGCCGAAGAGGATATCATTGACGAACAGATGGCTTTCACCGACAAACCTGAACACACCTGCCGAAGCAAACAATGTTGCCAAGGACGTCTAATAAGGACGATGACGCTGCAGAAGAGAAAACCGTTGCCGAACCGATGGTTTTTGTGGAAGAGGATAACGCACGCAACTGCTATGCTCAAGGCCTCATCACCACTTCTGCAACAAACCAGCTTCCTAGGAGCAAAACACCTTACCATGAAGGGTTTCAGATACCACTCAAAGGAAAACCATCGGCCGACTGAAGACAAAGAAGCCACTCGGCCGAACTAAAAATGAGAGGCCAGCTGCTTGTACAGGGAGTCCGTTAAAAACCAACCGAAAAGGCAAATAGAGCTACTATGAAGAGCTCCCTATAAAGGAGCATTTACGGGTTTCAACTATGCAGCCCGTATAATATTCAACAAATGCAAGGAAATTTTGAAATGAAGTAATATCATATGCCAAGCCTCAACTTACTCGGAGGGACTCTGCAGGTTCTAAAAAATATCACTATGCGTATCATGCACACAACAAATGCGATTGCCATATTATTGATCAAGCAACATAGAGAGGAAAACTTCGCCCAAATTAGCAGAGCGCAATAATACCAGAAGAAATGAAAATGTAGCCGTTCGGTTGAAGAAGAGCCATCCAAAGGAAGTCTCATTACGGATCCTATTCAACTATCTCAACCCAGGTCGTATCTCTCTATCTTTCTTCTTTTTGTGTATGTTAGTCAATAAATGACATTTATATTTTAATTATTTCCTTTAATTTGGTTGTTACTTTGAGCCTACTTAAATACCCAAAACTAGGCACAACTAATCAATTGCTTGCAAAAGACATGCAAACTGCAGAACATGGTAAATAAGATGAAGCGCAAACTCAAAGAAAGCCTAAAATAAGCAAGCTCAAAGGAAAATTTCTGCCTCGGATAAGTGATGGTGCAACCAAATAGAAGGCTACGGTGAAAGTAAAACAAACCCAGAATCGGTACAAGGAAGGACTGATCGGTTCCTTCGGGAAGCCGAACGCTGCTGAATAAAAGCCGGCCGAGCAAAATTGAAAAAGTCGGTCATAACGACCGAGCAAAAATGAAGAAGCTGGTCATAATGACTAAACAAAAAACAAAGTAACCGACCACATAGGTCGAGGAAAAATGAAGAAACCGACCACATAGGTCGAGGAAAAACGAAGTAACCGACCACATAGGTCGAGGAAAAATGAAGAAACCGACCACATAGGTCGAGGAAAAATGAAGAAACCGACCACATAGGTCGAGGAAAAACGAAGTAACCGACCACATAGGTCGAGGAAAAATGAAGAAACCGACCACATAGGTGGGGAAAATGAAGAAACCGACCACATAGGTGGGGAAAATGAAGAAACCGACCACATAGGTGGGAAAAAACGGTAACCGACCACATGGAGGTGAGGAAAAAGCAGTAACCACCACATAGGTCGAGGAAAATGAAGAAACCGACCACATAGGTCGAAGAAAATGAAGAAACCGACCACATAGGTCGGGAAAATGAAGAAACCGACCACATAGGTGGGGAAAAAGCAGTAACCGACCACATAGGTCGAGGAAAAACGAAGTAACCGACCACATAGGTCGAGGAAAAATGAAGAAACCGACCACATAGGTCGAGGAAAAATGAAGTAACCGACCACATAGATTGAGGAACAAGGAAGTAACCGACCACATAGGTCGAGGAAAAATAAAGAAACCGACCACATAGGTCGAGGAAAAATGAAGTAACCAACCACCTTGGTCGAGGAAAAATGAAGAAGCCGACCAGATTAGTCGAGCAAAAACAAAGAAGACCGATCAATAAATGACAAAAACAAAAGAATGTGCCATAATAACGAAGTCCCGACAGGCAAGGACCGACCAACGTCTCGATGTTGCCCTTGGGCAATGAAGACTAAAGTCCTGACAGGTGAGAGCGAGGCTGACGAGCCACGCACCACCCTTGGGCACACCAGTTCGGTTCGACGTGAACCCATGCTTCACTGGAAACCGAAAGGGGCTTCATCGCATAGGCTAAAGTAACTGTCGTCGACGCTAACACGCTCGGTGCGGTGTAAGAGCTTTCCAATGTGTAGGCGAAGCTAACACGCTCGCCGACGGAGCCAACGAGCTCGGCACTTAGGAAAGCCCATGAAACTCAAGTCCCGACAGGTGTAGACTGGCCAAAAGCCGACATACAACCCTTGGGCACCAACAAGGCCATTCGCACAACCGGTGAAACAAGCCGAAGTAAACATAAGACACTATCAAGAAAAAGCGCAACACAAGACGCTATCAAAGAAAAGTGCAAATGAAGAATTTCGATAAGCACAACAAATAAGTGGAGAAAAAGGGAACTAAACATAAACAAAAAATAAACACAACCGATCGAGTATGCAACCGATTGAGTACAGGAGCAATCTCAACACCATGAGGAATTGCAACAATAGGAAAAGCCATCGATAGCAGAAGTGAAGACCTAAACCCCTTCTTATATAGCAAGGGAAGACCAAACTTTCACAACATACATTCATGATGATACAGAAACAAACGTCAGCCAAAGCGGGTAGCTGACCATTCAAGCATGAAACTCCAAAGAAGTCAAAGTTCCAAAGCATTAAAGATAGGACAACTGGAAACACCAAGGACCCTCAATCGAGGGACTAGGAACGTCTGTGTTCCCAGCCGACCGCCCAGGAAGGCTCGGCCACACATCGCTTCTTGACCGACACGACTGACTCCCATAAGGCAAAGGCAAGACATTTTGAGGCTTCGGTCTGCACCAAGAACCGAGGGACTCATCGGCCACACGGAATGAGGGACTGGAGCCGAGGATAAGCCAAAGCACCTTGGAACGCCTTCGCACAGAGTGCTCGCCGCTCGGGATCAGTGTTCCCACCGCCGCCAGAAGGCGGCTCGGATATGATACGCCTCCTAGCCGACTCATCTGGGCCTAGAAGACGAAGACTTGCAAGTAAAGACCACCCCGCCCTTGGCACCGAAGTACCAATCGGCAATACACAAAGGCTGACACGCAGACTACCCCTCGGCAACGGGGCCGACGCCTCCTATAAGCTCGGCCACAAGCGGGAGCCCGGTTAGACACATTAAGCAAGCCCGAGAATCTCGCCTGAGATCTCGCAGGCATTCATGTACACTTATGAGCATTGATGACACCTTGTAATATAAATATGAGCCCTTGAGGCCAATGGAAATGACGAACATTCTTTAGATCACTCATTCTATACTCTCTCTACTCTTTAATATTCATCTTGTTCTTGCTAATTCCTTCCTCAAGGAAATAGTTAGGAACAACTTTCTTTTAAACATTTTTCAAATACTCACTCTATAAGTGATTAAAATTCATGTGGTGCAACCAAATTAAAGGATCTCAATTCCAAAATTGTGGAAACCACATGAATTTTAACCAATCATAAATTGAGTGTCGGAGTGTCTAATAGAAAGTGTTACTAATACTATTTTTCAAGTGAAAAACCTTCAAAAAAAAAAAAGTACTATCAACTGTTGAAAATTGTAATTAAGTCTCATCGGAACCACAATTTATCTATTGAAAAGCAACAAATCTGTTTAGCACAAAAAGAGAAAAATTGCATTAAATATTGCCAGTCAGCATAATATATTTATTGAAAAACAACAAATCCTCTTAATTACATCCAAAATCCAATAAAGGAAAATATATCAAAAAAGAAATCCACTAATATTTTGTTTATTTATCGACTTCTATTCCTCTTCCAGTTTGGCGCCATATTACTGTGTCGCCATCAACTCTCTAATCTCTTCCGTCTCTTCGCTTTTCTTTCCTCTCTCTCTCTCTCTCTCTATTTTCCGTTCATCTCATCTTTTTCTCTTCTTATTCTTAACGCATAAGAAAACAGGAACAGAGAGAAAAAAAACGTTTCTTTTTTTTTTCTTTCTCTTTGATTTCTTTTGTGTTTGGCGTTGTGATTTGTGATGCAAGGCGTTTCAAGCAGAACACGTAGCAGGAGTGCTACGAGGTTTCAAAGTCTCGATGATAAGCGTAGAAAGAAGGTTTTGAAGAATGATCAGAGGAAAAAGGCTAAGCATGTTGTTATTGATGTTGAAAAGGGTAATAAGAGTGATGAACGTGAAGATAGTGATGTTTCTAATGATAAAGGTGGAAACTTTTTTAAAGATGGTTGTGGTTTAGCTGAGAAACCTATTGTAATCGATTTAGATTCTGATGATGATAATGTTGATTATCATAATGATGATGTTAATGTTGTTGATGATGACGGTGTTGTTAATATTAGTGATGACGATGATGATGATGTTAATGGTGGTGATGATGATGATGATGGTGATGGTTTGTGTTCTTCAAGTGATGAGAAAGGGACTAGTGATGAGGAGTTTGAAGGGAGTGAAAGTTGTAGCAGTGAAGAAAGTTGTAGTTCTTATGGTGATGAAATGGAAGATCAAGGGGAAGAAGAAGAGGAGGAGGAGGTGGTGGTGAGAAAGGTGAAGAGTGAAAGCAGTGGAATGAGAAAACGCACAAAAGATGATGTGAGTGAGAGAGACTATGAAGAAGTAGAAGACGGAGATTTTCAGAAGAGTCCTTCATCTTTTGATTCATCTAATTTGAATGAAGGAGCAGAGAAAAAGGGGGTAAAGAGAGTAAGAATAGAACTGGAAAGTGATGATGATGTTCAAGTTATTGGTTTTACTAGGCCTTCTGAAATTGAAGCAGAAAAAAATAAGAAGAAAAGGCAGTATAGCTTAAGAAGTCAACAGATAGGAGATTCAACAAAGGTCCAGAAGAGTCAAAGAAAAAATGGCAATGTCAATGAAAATTTGAAACTTGATTCTCATAAGGTAGATACACTTCCATTGATATGGAGCCTTGCAGAGAAGTCTGAGCCATTAGAAAAATCCAAGGATGAGGAGCTGGAGGAGTTGTGGGAGGAATTCGATATGTCCCTTGAAGAACAAGAAGAAGAAGAAGAAATTGATTCCCTGGTAATCCACTTTTCACTAGTTGAGAATCTCTACAAATGTATAATGTAGTAGAATTCAGTTTTAGTGCTTTACTTTTCAACAACATTTGTATTTCAAGTTTGCAATTTGTTTTCTATTTAATGCACTATAGTGATGGAGCAGTACTTGGCTGATTTTGAGTTTTCATATAATTTGATATATCTTGAAGTCATTTTGTGTGCTACAATTTGCAGATTGGCAATATAGGGGCAAATGAAGCTACCCCAAAGAACATGACAAGTCCAACCTCCCTTTCTGAACATGACTTTTATCTCGATCATGATGATGATGTTAGTGTTGGTGATGATGATGTTGTTAGTGGTGGTGATGATGATGGTTTGTGTTCTTCAAGTGATGAGAAAGGGACTAGTGATGAGGATTTTGAAGGGAGTGAAAGTTCTAGCAGTGAAGAGGAGGAGGAGGAGGTGGAGGTGGTGGTGAGAAAGGTGAAGAGTGAGAAAGGTGGGGAGACACTTCCATTGATATGGAGTCTTGCGGAGAAGCCTAAACCATTGGAAAATTCTAAGGTTGATGAGGAGGTGAAAGAGTTGTGGAAACAGATGGATATATCCCTTAAAGAAATTGATTCCATGGTAATCCTCTTTTTACTAGTTCTAAGTCTCTAGATATATTTAAACTAGAATTTCAGTTTTAGTCTTCAGTTTTCAACAACATTTGAATTTGAATTTGAAGTTTGCATTTTGTTTTTTATTTAATGCACTATATATAGTGAATGAATCGTACTTGGGTTTAGCTGCTATTGAGTTTTGATATAAATTGATAACATGCTTAAACTTTTTTGGGGTATATCTTTAAGGAGAAATCACCGAGTGATTTTGTGTGCTACAATTTGCAGATTGGCAATATAGAGGCAAATGAAGCTACCCCAAAGAACATGCGAAGTCCAACCTCCCTTTGTGAACATGAAGAAGGTTGTTCTGAGAAAAAAAGTTGCATTGAAAAGGAGAATTGTTGTGTTGATTCTTCTAAATTGAGTTTTGATGATGTTCAAGTTACTGATATTACTGTGCCTTCTGAAGTTAAAGCACAAAAGAATAAGAAGAAAAAGGAGTATAGATTAAGAAGTCGACAGAATGTAGCACTAGTGCTGGAGGAGTTAGGAGATTCAACTAAACTCCAGAAGAGTCAGAGGAAAAATGCCAACGCCAATGAAAAAGCTAATGACAGTGTGAAACTTGATTTTCATGAAAGAAAAGTGCATAATGTTAGAGGTAATGCATGGAAGGGTGGAAAATATGATGGAGATCATAATGTCAAAATGGTGAGGCAATTTAAGCCTAAAGAGCTACGCCAGCATTTAATGAATCTCCTTGGTGAATGCTATTTGGATGAGAAAAATTCCAAGAAGAGGGAGCCGATTGAGCTGAAAGAAAAGGATGGTGGTGATGTTCATAAGGTAGATACTCGACCACCGGCTTGCCGGAAGACACTTCCATCGTTATGGAGTCTTGAGGAGAAATCTAAACCTTGGGAAAAATCGGAGACCGAGATGGAGTTGGCTGAGTTGTGGGATGAAATGACTATATCCCTTGAAGAAGCAGTAGCGGTAATCCGCTTTTTACTAGTTTAAAGTCTTTAGAAATATATAAAGTAAATTAGAATTTGAGTTTTAGGCTTTACTTTTCAAGAACATTTAAATTTTAAATTTGCATATTGTTTTTGTTAATGCACTATGGTTAAAGAGTAGTTACTTAAGCTGCTTTTGAGTTTTGATATAAATTGATAAGATGCTTAAACTTTAAGAAGAAATCATTCAGTGGTTTCGTGTGCTACTACAATTTGCAGATTCGCAATATAGGGGCAAGTGAAGCTACCCCAAAAGACAAGGGAAGTCAAACCTCCGATTGTAATCATAACATATGTTTCGATGAGGAGATTGGGATATATTGCAACCGGTGTGGTTTGGTTATGACTGAGAGCAAAAATATCTCTCCACCAGTGGTAAGCATAGTTTGATGATGATTCATTTAATACTTCTGACTTGCTTAATTTTTGGCACCATTCTGCCATTTACTCTCCATGTTTAGTTGTGTCAAACAAACTTGGTTGTTGTATATTGCATGTTCTCTTTCACTTCTCTAGCACCGACACTTTCGGTTGAAGACGTACGTGTCCGGTGTCCAACATGTATTGTGTCATACACCGACACCAACACTTCAGTTACTTGAATTTTACAAATTAAAACTGGTGTCCAGTATCTATGTCTGTGTCGGTGTTTCATAGTTGTTCACTAATATCTGCATGCTTGTGTTGTGCATGACACAGGTGGATAGATTTTCTTATGAAGGTTCAGGGAATAGGATGTCATCTAGTGGAGTAAAAGGCTCATACATTGACGAATCTCAGTTAAAATATGATGATGGTGATTCAGAGGCAGATTTGTCTCACAAAGAAGGCACAGTTTGGGACCTCATTCCTGATGTCAAACAAAGCTTATATCCTCACCAACGAGAAGGTTTTGAGTTCATTTGGAAAAATTTGGCAGGAACCATTGACCTTGACAAGTTGGGGAGTCCTGATCGTTTCAGTGAGGGAGGGTGCATTATTTCCCATTATCCTGGAACTGGAAAGACAAGGTTGACCACAATGTTTCTCAAAACATATTTGAAATGGTTCCCTGAATGCCGCCCTGTTATTGTTGCTCCTCCTGGTTTATTGCCTACGTGGGAAGATGAGTTCATAAAATGGGACATAGGAGTTCCATTCCACAATTTGAACAATCCTGAGTTATCTGGTAAGGAGCATGATGATGTTTTTAACTCGCTTGATCTGTCTAATAATCCACTACGTGATAGAGAATCCCAGCGAATCGTGAAAATGTTATCGTGGTGCAAAGAGACGAGCATTTTAGGAATCAGCTACAATTTGTATGAGAAACTTGCAGGATCCGATGGTGAAAAAAGTGGTATTATGGGGAAGTTTCTGCGCGAATGTCCTGGTTTGTTAGTTCTAGACGAAGGGCATATACCTAGAACTGAAAAAAGTGGTAAATGGAAGGCTCTGGTTAAAAAAGTTCAAACTAAGAAACGGATTCTCCTTTCAGGTACTCCTTTTCAGAACAATTTTGTCGAACTGAAAAACACTCTAACCTTAGTTAAACGATCGTTTCTTAGCACAATTCCACCAGAACTCAAGAATTTCTTCCGGAATAGACAAATGCAAAAAGAGAAACCATCTGAAGGATGGTCTTGGGAGCCTATTTCTTCTGGAAACACAGCAGGAAATCTCGCTAATGATAAGATAAGCCAGTTAAAATCACGAATAGACTCGTTTGTTCATGTTGACTCAGGAAGCATCCTTAAAAAGAAACTTCCTGGATTGAGAAAATGTATGCTGACTTTGAAGCCAAACAGTTTTCAGAAGGAAATTCTAGATAGCATCGAAAGTTGTCAAAAAACTGTGAAGTTTGAACACAAGGTGGCTTTACTATCTGTCCATCCATCCCTTTTCCTTGACTGCACTCATCTTACAAAAAAGGAAGACTTCGTTCTCGACAAGGAGCGTTTGAAAAGACTTCGATTGAAACCATATGAAGGTGTCAAAACCAAATTTCTAGTGGAGTTTGTCAGGCTGTGTGTTGCAATCAAGGAGAGAGTTCTTGTTTTCAGCCAATTTATTGATCCTCTAGTCTTAATTATAGATCAATTGGAGTCGGTTTTCAAATGGTCTTTAGGGAAGGAAATGTTGTACATGTCTGGGACAGTTGACCGAGATACTAAGGAGTCCCAAATTCAAACCTTCAATGATCCAAATAGTGAAGCAAAGATAATGCTTGCATCTACAAAAGCATGTAATGAGGGGATTAGCTTAGTTGGAGCTTCAAGGGTAGTGCTTTTAGATGTTGTTTGGAACCCTTCAGTTGAAAGGCAAGCTATTGGCCGAGCATATCGACTTGGCCAAAAGAAAATTGTGTACGCTTATAACCTCATCAGTGAAGGGACTGCTGAACGGACGAAATATTGTAAACAGGCCGAAAAGGACCGGTTATCAGAACTGATTTTCTCAGATAAAAATGCTGCTGAAAATGATGAGCCAAAGAGTGGTGCAGTTGATTTTGAGGACAGAGTTCTTGATCATATGATTAGGCATGAAAATCTGAAGGACATGTTTGGAGAATGTGTTGTAGAGCCTTAGGAGAGAGATTTGTTTGGTGGTTTTGGATGTTAATTTTGAGGACTTTTGGTGCTATCATTCCCTATGCAGAACGGAAAGAAGTCTGGAAGAAATTTATTCAGTCCCTGAATGCTGATGCTATAAGCTATCTTCATGTCATGATTTAGGGTGTAGTACTAACTAATGTTGTTCTATATGCGTGAATCAATATGCAGAATTTCAGGTTGTAATTGTATGTATGGTGCTTGTAATCTGATGTTAGCATTCAAATGTGCCTTTGTGCAGCAAAAATATATCCCACGCTAATATATATATATATATATATATAGTGGCTGTGTCTGCTTTGGTGATCTTGCATCAATAGGAATTTGCTAGGATGGATGGGATATTATTTGTATATGACTCATTTCATTATATCCATAAGGAGTTACAAATTTATTACAAAAATTAAATACTTTACAGTTGAATTACAAAAATTCAGTATGTACATTATGTCATAAACTAGTTTACAAATTTCGCTAAAACCACTCTATTGTTCATCAGCCCCAAAAATCTAACATCAGATTACCAATGAGAACACTTCAACTTCTTCACATGTTACAGCTTAGCTTGTTCATCATGTCCGTTAAAATAAAGATCTATGCCTTGAAATGTAAATGCAAAATGCATGACCAAGAAAACACATGTGTGATGAGTTGAGTTGACAGCCACAATGCTTAAAATGAGTTCCTGGAATGAAAAAAAAAAATCAACATTAGCAATCTCTAGTTATACCCAAATGAGAGAGTAGCAAAGGAAATTAGAATAATAATAATAATAACAATGAATCTCCATCAGCTACCCTGCTTATAAGACTGGCGAAGTACTCCTTAAAAACTGACAGAAAGTGAATCTACAAGTTTGAAATACAGCTGAAGTTAGATACATAACAAGTCAGTCATATTGAAGTCCAAGTCTCTTGCTAAATTGGCATATCCTTATGCTGACTTAAGCATTAGAGTGTGTGCACCAACCCCAAAGTTCACCACTACGAACCACCGTACGAGAAGATTTTTGGTGACTACTTCCTCGGCTCGTTACTTAGGTACTGAATTTTGGCAACTGAAGTGGGAGAGTCGGATCTCTCACAACCTCATTTTCTTATCAGAAATTCTTCCCTCTTTCTTGAAGTTTTGTGATGGCTCCAAAAAAGCAACTTGCTGCACGTAGCTCTCAACGCCTTCTCGGCCAAGCTATCGAGGTGGTTCCCTTGATGTTGCAGGCGGTGCAGAGTCTCATGGATTTGCTTAACAATCTGGCAAAGGTGTCCGACGAGCAGAGTGCGCGTATGCTCAATGTGGAAAAAGGAATGTCCACGATGAAAGAGGATATCGTGCCACAGCGAGAATGCCAACTTTCACCCTCTCCTTCACCCAAGACGATGGCTTCAAGACATCGTCCCTCACCTTCCCAGCGTCAACACTTACGTCGTCACCGATGTTCTCCCAAGAAAGGTTCAAACTCTCCACCTAGCTCCTCTCTAAGTTCTGATTCGAGCTACTTGTCGAGTTCTCTCTCAAATACCTCTTCTTCGTGCGAATCTTGTTTCCCTTCTGAGCACTCGTGGGGGTAGGAAGAGGTCCCCTCACGAGAAGAGGTTTAGAGAATCCTCATATCGTGCTAGCCGGCACAAAGCTTCACCATCATCATCATCATCATGACCACCTCCAATCTGTACACAGCTACATGTGACAACAACTACTGCTAATGGTTAAATATATAAATGCAAGTGTAATTTTGTTTGTTGTGCACCTTGTTTGTAGGAGTGTTTTCATATCTTTTAATTTTATTCATTTGTTTGACTAGTAAAGTAAGAACTACGTACTGAACAATTTTTAAAATGTGGGAGATTTTGATCACAAAAAGTATTCCAGCTCAAATAAATTGTTCTTTTCTGCTCTTATTGTTTCATGTCAATGATCTGAACCAGCCAAGGGATGAGCTAAGGAAAACCATGAGACAGATTAAGAAAGATGTTTCATTCAGCTTGAACAAACTCGAAAAACAAACATGAATGTTAGTGGGATTGCTAAGGAATCAATTTTAAATCTTGATTGCTGTAAAATTAGTCCAAAAGGACAGCCATCTAACCTGCTAATTTGAGTAAGCGAATTTCTCACAAAATTAGTCTTTCATTGAAAGCTTTGTGACACTATGTATATAGCTAACAATGGTCGGCACAAAACAAAAATCTTTCACCTTGGCTAACTTCAACCGCGTAAACAAGGTTCAATAAATAAATAAAGATCTCCTAAATTAATAAATAAATCAAGACGGCAATAATAAATAAAAATATTGATCTTTGTAAAAAATAAAATAAAAATATTGATCTAACTAATTTGCAAGTGATGCATACGCGTAATGAAAGTCAATGAAGTGTGTTTTTGGGGTTGACTTCATCTCCAACCGTCTCATAAAAAAAGAGTAAACAAGACGATGCTGCAAATTTTCTTAACAACTTCAATTACAAACAATACCAATTTTTTAGAAGTTTCCTAGAACCTTTTATTGTGTTTTTTATTTTATTTTTATAATAAACCTTTTCTTGTTTGATTGCCGTGTTTTAAATTGGTAATAATATATTTAATAATTGTTGTTTTCAGCCTTTCATCTTTGTGTTCTCTGATTCAAAGTCTTTCTATATTCTCTTCTTTGTTCATCCTCAATATCATGCTTCGGTTACGGTTATCTCGCTTTTGCTCTGCTCAGCCAATTCCCATTCTACAAGGAAGATACAAGGTGTTTTCTCATGCCTTAAATCACTTCTTCTATTTTTATTTAATTGCAATATTTTTATTTTCTTTTCCCTTTTGAAACAATATTATAATATTTTAGGGGAATAAAGTAGCTGCCTTTCGCACATTACAAACTGGTATGTTTAATTTCATCCTGATTACTTTTTTGTTTATTACTAATTTCTTTTTTTACCCTAGTTTAACTTGAGTAAAGAAATAGGGTAAAATATATTTAGTCACTTATTCTTATTTAATTTTTAATTTGATTTCTCTTTTATTTTTATTTTTTTAAATATATGTTCAAAGTTATGGCAATGTAATCCCTCGTTTATTTTTTATTTTTTTTGGTGGTGTTTTGTATTTTATATTTATAAATGGTTCATTATTTTGTAAAAAAATTATGCCAAAAATAGTCCAGTTTTTTATTTAATTCTGACATGGTATTATTTGTAAATTAAGGGATTATTGTGAAACAAATTTAATTAAAGAAAGGACAAATTTGAAAATTAAAATGAAAGGAAAAAGTATACATTAGCACAAATCTAATTAAAGAAAAGAAAAAGAAGAAATTAAAAAAAAAAAGAAATTGGTCCAGAGAAGTGTAGGTAGGGGTGCACAAATTAATCGGTTACACGGTTAAACCACATCCATATCCATATCCGGTTAACTAAATCTGGATATTTATGGTAATTTTATAATCGGTTATTTTAATTTATCCAAAAATAGTTATGATTTTTTATCATGTTATTTTATGGTTATCCAAGAGAGCCCATCAACCAGTTTTAGACAAATTCTGTATATGTCTCTTTTCAAAGACAAATTCTGTATCTGTCTCTTTTTAATCTGACTATTGAAAGCTAGTTTTAGTATTTTTAGAAAATCACATTTGGGTCAGAGAATTGTTGGCTATAATTCTCGTTCAATGACATCTTCTATCTCAGTCTCTACTATCTAACTATTGGTAGTTAGCACTTTTTTTTTAGTACATAGGGTGCAATATTTTAAAAGACTCTATTAGGAATTCTCTATTGCCAAATTAAAGATATTGATCTAATCTCCGCCTTGAACTCTTTTCTGTTATATTTCTTTTTCTCTTCATTAATAATAAATTCAAGGCACAAGACCGGTTTGAATAATTAAAGAAAAGCAATCTGTCAAAAAAAAATTGATAAGAAAAAATTAAACTCTTCTAAATAATTAAAGAAAAACTAAATGGAGAAAGACAGAGACCCTTGACCCAATGAAAAAAGTTCTAAAAACATGACACATGACACAGAAACACACTTAACGTGTTAATTCTATAAACAAACAAGAATTGATTCAATCTAAGTTGACATTACCTGCAGAATTTTGATATTCTGAAACCCAAAAGACACACACCATGGTCTATAACAACCTCTCTTTACAACTCACGGCTATGTATTACTGCATATCTGTTTGTACAGTGAAAATGGATATAACACAAAACCAAGCAATACAGCAAAACCAACAACCTCTTTTGTACCAGAATGTCATCATAATGAGACATGGTGAACGCATGGATAACTTTGATCCTTTGTGGTCTTCTACGGCGGCCCGGCCTTGGGATCCGCCGTTGGCTCCACCTGGTTTGATTCAGGCATTCGAAACGGGTCGGACAATCCAGAAGGATATTGGGTTTCCGATTCATCGGATCTTTGTGTCTCCGTTTCTTCGTTGTATCCAAACTGCTGTTGAACTCGTCGCTGGTCTCATTGCTGTTGATGGTGATGATGATGTTTCCATTGACCCGTCAAAACTCAAGGTTAGATTTTGCTTTTGATAGATGATTTTGTTTACTTTGACTTATTAACTTTCAAACGAAAAACATGATGTTTAGTTGAAAATTGAAATTGAGAAAAGTTAGTGTCATACCGGAAATTTCACTCCATAGTGATCAAAGTTGTGTAACTCTTGAATAAAAAAGACTGTAATTTTTATGGCAATGTATTATCTTCTTCGGAAATTTCCTCTTCTGAATATTTATCCTATTATTATTAATTTTATAAAACATATCATATATTCATTTTATAATAAATTGAGATTCCGCTTGGATTAATTTATCGTTTTGTTCCTTCAATTTTTTTTTATATTAATGATTTACCTACTATTATATTTTGAGGAAAAATGATTTACTTACTTTATACTCTTATGTATTAACTAGGACACACGCCCGTGCGATGCACGGGAGGTGATTAACAGGCCTACAGATATTGTTTCGAAAAAATATCAACATTATATAAGGGAGGTATAAAAATACGCAACACATATATATAAGACGAAGATGCAACAATAGCCCTTGGTGGGATGAGGCAACAATGTCGGTCCAAAAATATAGAGTGGGGGTATATTGATAAACAGTGGGGTACAAAATGAGAGGTACATTTTGATAATAAAAAAAGTGTTTGACAAATAAAAAATTTGTCAGGGGTATATCGGACCAAAAATATAGAGTGGGGGTATATTGGTAAACAGTGAGGTACAAAATGAGGGGTATATTGGTAAATGGTGGGGTACAAAATATAGAGTGGGGGTATGTCGGTCCAAAAATATATGAGTGGGGGTATATTTGTAAACAGTGGGGTACAAAATGAGGGGTATATTGGTAAATGGTGGGAATAAAATTTTCCCACCAAAAGTGGATAAAAAAGTGTTGGACCAAAAAAATAATTCAGGGGTATGTCGGTCCATAAATATAGAGTGGGGGTATATTGGTAAACAGTGGGGTACAAAATGAGGGGTACATTTTGATAATAAAAAAAGTGTTGGACAATAAAATAATTTGTCAGGGGTATATCGGTCCAAAAATATAGAGTGGGGATATATTGGTAAATAGCGAGGTACAAAATGAGGGGTATATTGGTAAATAATGGGGTACAAAATATAGAGTGGGGGTATGTCGGTCCAAAAATATAGAGTGGGGGTATATTGGTAAACAGTAGGGTACAAATGAGGGTATATTGGTAAATGGTGGGAATAAAATTTTCCCACCAAAAGTGGATAAAAAAAAGTGTTGGACCAAAAAAATATTTGTCAGGGGTATGTCGGTCCAAAAATATAGAGTGGGGGTATATTGGTAAACAGTGAGGTACAAAATGAGTGGTATATTGGTAAATGGTGGTGTACAAAATATAGAGTGGGGGTATGTCGGACCAAAAATATAGAGTGGGGGTATATTGGTAAACAGTGGGGTACAAAATGAGGGGTACATTTTGATAATAAAAAAAAAGTGTTGGAGAAAAAAAAAATTGTCAGGGGTATGTCGGTCCAAAAAGATATAGTCGGGGTATATTGGTAAACAGTGGGGTACAAAATATAGAGTGGGGGTATGTTGGTCCAAAAATTTAGAATGGGGATATATTGGTAAACAGTGGGATACAAAATAAGGGGTATATTGGTAATTGGCGGAAAAAAAATTTCCCACCAAAATCACGTTACAGCCTTAATATATAGAGATTATTAGTTTGATTATGATTATTAAACCAATGATCAGACACAACTAGTACAATGTTCAAAATATTAGGGCTCCTCTCTTTGGCACGTCCCATTCGCTATAAGATATAGAATGGGACTAGCGTATTTGATTAACAGATGATGAGTATGGGTGTTTGACAATTCGAGTAGCGTTTAACATCTTTTGAAACACTAACATTTCACCTTTTTTGACATTTTTACCCTTATATTTTTTCTTAAATTACTTCTCATTCCTCATTAAATATTTTATCATCCTTAAATAATTTAATCATTAATTAAATATACTTTTAAGTCATTTTACATTATCAGCTATTTTAACCACTAGTTTTACCAAACACATAATTTGCTATCAGCTAGCTTATCCGCTACTTACTAACTGCTAACCGCTAAACTCAACCGCTATCCACTATCCGCTACTTTTTACCAAACAGAGCCTTAATCAACAATGTCTTTTTTTTTTAATAAACACCAACAGTGTCTTAGGTTCCGTGTCCATTTTGGTGATCTTTTGCGAACTTCGTTTGTTTAGTTGAGAGCAAGGTTGGCAAAATCGGCCAGAACCAAGTGGTTTGATCGCTTGAATTAAGAATCGGACCCTTGTTTGGTTCAGGTGATTTTGAAAACCGGTCTTATGAAAACCAGGAGTTGAACTGGATAATTAGGTAGAAATCAGGAATTGGACAGAAAACTGAATTTCAACATTTTTTCTTATAAAAATGGTATATCATGTTGATTTTTGAAGAAATAAATGATAAATGATGTTAATTTTTTAAACATGAGATATTTCTGCTAGAGTAATATTATTATCAGAGTACTTACATTGTACTATTTATGATTGTTGAATATTATAATATTATTTTGTCATATTTTCTTGGATTTAATATGTTATTTTCTCTCATTGTAAGGGTTGGGCACCCCTTGTGCCCCTTTCAATGAAATTGTTTATCGAAAAAAATATATGTTATTTTGCCTACTATATGTTCACTTATAATATTTTAAGTGGAGTTTCATTTTTTTTCTGAAAATAATATTATATATATATATATATATATATATATATATATATATATATTATTAGAGTAATATTTTTTTTCCATGTGTCATGCTCTTCAAGACATATTTATATTTGATTTGATTTGATGCGTAACTTTAAGTAATTACTTGGATATATTGTTGTGTTGAGCCTAGTTTAATTTTTGTAGTGTGAAATTATAAATTTTATTTTTTTTGTTTTAATCTTTTATATTATAATAAAAATATTAAATATTTTAATTAATTCCGTTTCGACTCCAATTCAATCGGTCCGACCTCAAAAACCTTGAATCATTGCCTCTGCTGATTCAGCAGTAGAAATTATGCATCAACCAAAAACCACAGTAAGAAGTCATGGTGAGGGCGAAGCTACTACTTGGAGCTTCACAGTTGTCGTAGGTTTTCCTCGGCGAAATCCCGTGTGGACGTGAGTTTGGGATCCCAAATGCAAATCCAAACACACACTTAATTTACTCCATTTCTCACCTCTTTTTCTCTTCTCTCATTCTCCCTCACCTCCTTCTCTCTTCAAGACTTCTCTTCCAAACCAAACACATCCTAATAGTTACTTGGTGAAACTTTGTAAGATATAGTAGTTCTACAAAGAAGGTAGAGTTCCTCAAATAAAAGTATTTCTACAAAGACTAGTGTCACTTGATTTATGGTCATTTTGGTCATTTGGCGAAAATGGTTTCGTTTTCTTTATAGATATGGAGAGTTTAGGGGATGACCCTTTAAAGATAAGGTGAAAATTTCAGTGATAAATTTTATATTTTTTTTAGATAAGCAAAAATTTCATTAATAAAGACACTAGGTGTACTCAAAACCAAAACATCAAGACTTTCACGATAACTGTTTACACACGTAAGAACATTCTATATGAAAAGTATATGAAGAATTAATCTCATTTAATTATTTTGCTAACATTCTCTCTCCCACTTCCACAACTGCAGGTCTCAATTGAGTATGGAATATGTGAAATGATGAATAGTATAGCTATCCGTCTCAACGTTTTTCCTAAAGATGGAATTTTTAGTTTTGATATAGCAGAGCGTGAAGCCATGCTCCCACCTGGGACAGTGGATAATAATGTAGAAATGCTCTATAAAGAGGTAACTTTATTACTATGAACTAATATCTCACAAATAAATATCAATGAAAATCTTATTGGAGCTGATTAAAATTGTTTTTTCTTCAGTTACCTAAGTGGGAAGAGCCAAAGTTGGAAGCAAGGGCTAGATATGAACAAACAATTAAGGACCTTGCAGATAAATATCCTACTCAGAACTTGCTATTTATTACACATGGTAAAATAACAAATTTAATTATTTCTCTTTCACTTTTGGGTGTAAATTTGTATACATAGATATTCAATTATAAATCATGATTTTCTTGGTACTTAAGAGAGGTCTCATTATTTTAGTGACATAACCATCGGTGACTGACAGTGTTAAAAAAATTTACCTCGAAGATGCATAGAAACTAAATCAATTTTCACATTTGTAAAAAAGAACTTTTAGGAGTTTAACTGATATGCTGCATGATTTGTCAAAAAAAAAACTTATATGCATTGTTAATGTAGACACTTTTTTCACTTTCAACTAATAAAAAGTTATAAAATGTGTGACATTTAAATGATTAGGATAAGTTTTGTGTTGACTTCTGTTTGGTTGACAGTGGAAAAATGTTTACATTATTTGGGATATACAAATTAAATTTACTGTTTTTAGCTGTGGTTCTGTTTTAGATAGATATTGGAAGGGAGTTTTACCTATATGAACTGAAATTTTGCAGGGGAAGGAGTTCAAGTGGCTCGTACTTCAATCAAAAAAGAAGTGTTTAAAAAAGTGAAGTATTGTGGATATGTAGAACTTAGACGTCCTATTTATGAAAAGGATCACTCATTTACTTGTGGAGAGTTTGATACACTTAGTCAGAGTGGTGAATCTGGGGACAACAATATTTCCTCCCTTTGAGCAAAGATATCAATCAAATAATGTTCAAAAGGATTAAGCACATCAAGTTTATTTAAGCTTTTACAAAAGTAAAGGATATCTTCGTTGTGGATACTAAATGCAATTAAATGTGACCGTGGACAAAAAAAGGGCTTAAAATGTTGATAATTTCTGATATTTTTTTGTGTAAAAATAATTTATATCTTTTTATCTGTATTTTTTTTAAAGTAAATACATACCAATGATAAATATATTTTTATAGTTATGCATAGTGTTAGAATGCATTTTAACTGTGCTTTGTTTTCAAGTACAAAGTTTTTAGTCCAATTTTGAATATAAATTATTGTTAAATCAATTCAGATTAAATAAGTTTCCATGAAGGGAAAATTAGGGAAACAAAATTTCTTTTTAGAAAAGTTAAATGAAAGTATTCGATTTTCGTGAATGGTGTGTGTGTGTGTGTGGTAGGTTTTTTGTGTGCTTATATTTTACAATTGATGGAGTATAATGGTTTGACAAGTTGAAGTTTGCATCCAAGTTTTTTGGCTATGTCTAGGTCTAGGAAATTGTGTGTATAGCCACTGTCTAGTAGTATTTGGATAAGTTTTTTTGTTGTGGAGGGCACTGATGCACATGGTGTGGAAGTTTGGGGCACCAGTTAAGGCTTGTAGGGATAGTTGTAGTGTGTACAGGGTTAACCATCATCCATTTCAATGACCATGAGTTGGGCTCGTTTGTGTTTGGCTTAATGTCTAGGAGTGAAAACTTCGTCACAGAACATACAGAGGCCCTTGGCTCTTTTGTCAGCCATCTTATTAGTAGTGTTGGTTCTGTTTGTTTTAGAAAAAATAGGTTTTAGGTGGTAGGAGGAGGTTGTGTGGTGGATGTAGTGGCAGGCGAAGGTAGTTTGGTAGGAGTATATGGTCTAGAAAAGCTACTGGTGTGTCTAGGGCTAGGTTCGGTAGATTTAGAGGCTTCAAACAGTCTAGCTAGGTTTGCAGCCTAGGGAATGGAGGTGGGATTAAACATACGAATGTTCATTATGTGGTGTGTTAAAGACCAGCCAAAAAAATACTAAGAAAATGTTCAGAGATAAGGTTTACCTGTGTTTGAGCCAACTCAAACTCACCAATGTAGTCTTGCACTTTGTCCTTGTGTTTGATCAAAATGAGGTTAGATAGAGGATCGTCATAAGCATAACCAAACCTCTTGACAATGTCAGCAACATAGGTAGCCCAAGGAGGTGCAATATCAAATCTTTGCCTCATGTAGTTGAGGTGCCATTGTAAAGCTAAGCCTTCAAGGTGGATTGAACCCAAGCGTACCCTAGAGTTAGCAGGGTGTTGTCTAAGGAGAAAAATTGATCACATTTATAAAGTCATTCTCTAATGTTTGAGCCATCAAACTTAGGGAACTCAACTTTTGAGATTCTGGTGGAGTACAGGTTGTGAGTATGTTGGTTCTGTGGGGGTGGTGGAGGAGGTGGAATGATGAGGGGAGGTGGTGGGTTTAATGGAGGTGGTAGGGGTAGTGGTGGGGGTGGAGGTGGTGGTTGATTGGACTATGGAATGTGTGTGGTTGTAGAAGAAGATGGTGTGTCAACAGTAGGGCGAAGGTTAAGCAGGAAGGTACGCAGCTCAGACATACCTTCTACTATTTGGGTGTGAAGCTGGTCAATACGGTTGTTGAGGAGTTCATGGTTTTCCTCCACATGGCGTGCCAGATCTTGGAGTGGCTGAGAATGGGTTACCATAAGGAATCAGGAAGGAAACGATTGTGACATGAATTAGAGTTCACATCGTTAATTCCAACTCACAGCTCAGGAATGGTGACAATGGAGCACCACTCGATGAACACACACAGAGAGAGAGAGATATAATTGCAACAGAATTAAAGCTAAGGAGAGGAGAGATAAGAGAAATTCAATATATTATATCTGATAGATAGTCTATTACAACAGTAGAGTATTTATAGGGTAAAGATTTGTAATGATTTGCCAATCATACCCTCACGGGCCTCACCAATCCCCTAAAAATTGGAATCCTAGGCAGTTAGGTAAAGATGGTGACTCACCATCGTACAATCATGCGCAAAAACCCTAACTTTCAACCCATACATGATTCCACTACCTGATGGTGACTCACCATCGTACAATTCGTGCAAAACCCTAAAATTCAAAAGCCACACCAGCTAGAAAACACTAACAGACAAAATACTAACGTTTAATAGACCTAGTACTAACAATCCTACATTTATTTCATCATTTGTGCTTCTTTAAGGCCCATGCTTCTTCCAACACTCCCTCTACTCACTAGAACCCCCTTTATGGGGTGAAAAGACCAAAAGCCCTTAATCAAAATTGGATTTTATATTTTGTTTAAACATTAAGTACGGTTCGGCGCACGCATGATCGAACCTGATCGAATCTGTTTGCGCCGAACCACTCAAAATTTACTCAGACACCTAAATTATGATTTGACCAGGTTCGACCAAGCGTGGGCCGATCCAGACCGATCAGCCGTGCGCCGAACCCTCTCCACCGTCCAGTCAACAGCTAAAATTTTGAATTCTCCTCAACAGTTATAATTTTAACAGTTCCAATAGTTTTAAGTCAATGGCTCACGTTCGATCACACCTATTATAAATAGGCTCTCACTATTCACCGATTTTCACACAACCCATTTCTCATTTTCACTGATTTTCACTCTTTCACTGATTCTCACTCTTTTACTGATGGAAGATTTAATGGAATGACAGTTGTGCCCAACCCAGAGATCCTCAGACAAATTTCTAACTACACTGCATCGCCCTGGAACAGTCGAGAACATGGCCGAAGGTGTTTCTTTTAAGTTTTGTGACAACTACTTCTGTAGGTTGGAAAAAAATATCACATTCAGCCAGTTGAAGGAAAAAGTGGAGAGGAAGATTCACAAAGAGGGAGAGTGGCGCAAAGACATCTCTCGTATACGTTACCGCATGTGCCTCTGTCTAGAAGACGACACTCGCCGCTATGAAGCTATGGATCCGGAGCGACAACAATGTTCGCGCAATGATGGAACATCATCGTAACACCCCGTTGGGATGTAAGCTCATTGAGCTGTTTGTCGAAACGATGCGCACTCCAGAAGAGGTCATTTATAATATGGAGAGCACGCTCCCCAAAAATTAGTAGTTTCGTTTATTTTTTTATGTCGTTTATTTTGATGTATGACTACGCTCTTTAAATAATAAAATTGACTGTGGACAAAAAACTAAATTTTCATTCATTAATAATAAAGTTGATTACAATTACAAGTCACTCTGAGTCAGAAGTGACAACAGAGTCGGATTTGGAGTCACTGTGAGAGTCACTGGAGTCACCAGACTCACTGCCACTCCCATTGCAGCCGCCCAAAAAAAGGCAGTAATCATCATCTGTGGAGTTTGAGTCAGGATCAGTGGACTCTCTCTCAGCATCAGTGGACATATCAGAATCAGTGGGGGCGCTGAAGACGGTGAAGCGCCCGTTACCAGTTTAACCAACATTGACTACAACACTCTCAGCAGCCCCAGAAGCGTCGCATATGGCTTCCGTGTCGATAGTGATGTTGCCATTGCCATTGTTGACACCCGATATCAGCAAACTAGCATCGAAAGAAAAGAATACAACTCTAGGCAGCAACTGTATGTAGTTTGGGATACTGATAACCCCATCAGCGCAGTAAATGGTGATCGGGAAGTCAGCCATACCTGCAAAAAAGAAGGCCAAAGAGAATCAGTACGGTTCAGATCTGGGTGATTCGAACTCAGTACGGCTCGGTGCATGCCTAATCAATCCAGATCGGCCTCTGCTCATCCGAACCTGCTTAAACAGCGAAAAAATGAGAAAATTGACGGTTCAACGCACGCCTGATCGATGTAGATCGGCCTCTACTCATCCGAACCGTGCTAAAACAGCGAAAAAAAGAGAAAAAATGAAACAGAGAGAAGGGGAGAGGGAGAGTTACCTTTTGAGAGGGAGGAGGAGGACGAACGGAGGAGAGGAGAGTGTGTGAAGGGGTGTGTGTGAGAGGATAGTAGAGGAGAGTGTGTGAGGGTGTGTGTGTGTGTCAGGAGTGTTTTTAAATAAAAAAATGGACGGTAGGGGCATTTTGGGGATATTTGGACGGTAGGGGGTTCTAGTGAGTAGAGGGGGGGTTCTAGCTGATTTTGATCCATACATGCAAAAGCGTAGGAATTTTGATACTCACTAGGTATTGCTGTGACAATTTCCTTTTCTTGATTTCGCAACTTGCTTCTGATTCATTCTTTGCTCGCTTGTGTTGCAGTGATTTCTGCGCGACGACATCTGTTTCGTCATCAACTCTTTCAGGTTGATCTCATTCATATTCTATTTTGTCTCTTGAGATTAAATCGTTATGTGAAAATGGTCATGAAGTGCGGTTTTCAACTTGTTTGATGAAATTCCTCAAAGATTACACTGTCTGTTTAAAAGAGAAGATTAGATGGCGTTGGGTGTAGTTGCATTTCCGTTCACATTCGTGGTTCCTATTCTAGGTGTTGCTGCCATCGTCTTGGTCTTAATCTAGAACTTGCATTTCAAAGGTGGTTTGGCCTGGAATTCTGACAACAAGGTCATCTTCAGGAGTGGATTCCCTCATGTTAGAAAAAAACATGAAGGGGTCATGTTTCTAATCTCCACCACTAGATCTCTTGTTTTCATTTTTTAATACTTCTTGTACATATTAAATGAGTGATTGAGATTCAACATGACAAAAAATAACATGAGAGAATCCTTACTCGGTGGGAATAGGTCGGGCCGCCTCACAGGGGCCTACGGCCCAGCCTACGACAGGCCAGACCAGGCTTTTTTTGAAAACAGATAAGGCCAAGGCTTTTTCAAAAGCCTATTTAGCTAAATAGGCCAGGCCATAGACCATCGAAAAAACCTTTTAGGCTTATCAGGCCAGCCTATTTAAATGAATATAACTAATTTTTTTTAATTACTAATATTATTTTGTATTGAATTTGGTACTTTGTGTTAAGTCATAACTTGGCTAACATTTTTTGTTAGTTTAAACATTTTAACCAACATCAATTTTTGACATAGTTGAAGTTATTATTATAAAATAAAATTTTAATAGGATGTCATATAAAGATATTTTCCTAAAAAAATTTTTTAGATCCCAATTAGAACTTAATCTTATTGACCTATTAGCTTGTTGGTCTATTTAAGTGGCTTACACCATTGAAATGTTGTAGGTCTTCTTAAGAAAATTGTCAAATATGCTTTTAAACAGACTTTCAGGCCTTGTGATGCTTTCAGAAAGGCCAGGCCTAGAAAATAGGCCTATGACAGGCCACATGCCAGACTTAGGCTTAATGTTTTCAACGTAGACCAGACCCAGACCAAGCAAAGCCTAACTCGGCCCAGCCTATTCCCACCCCTACCCGTCATCTTCATCAATCTTCATCATGTTTTTATAATTATCGGCTTGATTTTTCTTAGAGGTGAAGCCATTATAAGCTACAAATCTCTTCCCTTGAAGAGGGAAGTGAAGAAATTGATACACCTTATTGTTCTACATGCCATTGCATTAATGGAAGTGATCATTGCCGCATTGCCAATCTCTACAACTTGCATTCATGGCTTGGAATTGCAGTTATTGTCCTTTATGGCATCTAGTGGATATTTGGGTTTGTGGTATTTTTGTACCCTGTTGGAACATCGGCCATTAGACACAACTTACTGCCTTGGCATGTATTCTTTGGGCTGTTTGTGTATGTTTTGGCTATTGACACTTCTCTTGGGTTTCGGGAGAAGCTCGCATTCTTGGAGAACTCAGGATTGGTAAAAATATGAGTAATGATATTCAGACAAAAAAATTTAGACAAATATAGACAAAAACTAATCCACAACACCAATTAACCAAGTTTTTTAGGTTATTAACCAAGTAACCAATTAACCAAGTTTTTAGTTAATGACTTAAAAAACTCTGAAAAGACAGGTTGGTTAATAGCCTAAAAAACTTGGTTAATTGATGTTGTGAATTGGTTTTTGGCTATATTTGTCTCAAACTTTTTGTCCATATAACATTACTATAAAAATATGGTTCAAATATTGTGAACTTCACTTCTGTGATAACAATCTTATTTGGCGTCTTTGTTGTATTGTCTGTCGTATCTAATATGTGTGGATTTGCACTTAAGTTTCAGTTTGGATCAAATATTTGTGTAGAAGATGCATTGCTTGATTTTAGTTTTTGTTTATGGTGATGAAGTGTGATGCTTCTGTCATGAATGGTTAAGCTAGTTGCCTTAATTGGCCTTCTTGATGTTTGCTTCTGCCTTATTGGTAGTTAAGCATTTTAGCTTCAATTAAGTGGTTAAGCTTTTGTTATGGCTTCTGCTTAATGGTTAAGTGTTGAATTGTTGCTTCCTCCGAGTGGTTATAGTCTTGAGTTGTGACTTCTACTTGATGGTTAAGCCTTTACCTTATAGCTTTGATTTCTGCCGATGTATTTTTGGCATCTCTCATTGTAATTTTTTTAATTTGATGTACCTTTGTATTTTTCATTCCAAACTAGAAGTCTTGTGAATAATTTCTAGCTTGTGGTGGACTATTAGAGATATAGGTAGGGAGATTGTTAGTAGTTAGTGTATGCCTATATAAATAGGCTTGATGTAATTATTTTAGTTAACTTTTCTCATTTTTTGTTACTTTTACTCTCATCAATATAAGAGTCATTTTAAGCTTTTCCTCTTATCTTCCATAGATGACATGTTCTTCAACATATATTTGAAATATAAAAAATAAAGTTATATTTAGAAACAAATTTTAAATTAAAATTTGATATTATTTTAAAAATAAAAAACAACGTATGATTATATGACGTGTAATTTTTTCTTTTTTGTATAATCTAAAAATCAAAAATCTATTGATACTAAAAAAATTAAAGTAAGTTATAAAAATAAATTTATCATTAAAAAATAGATAAACTTAATTCTTTTAACAAACAAAATATATCTATCACAAAGGCAATTTTGTCATTAACATGTCATATATCATATCATTATTTATATTAAGTTATATATAAAATATATATTAGAATAACATATGTTAAAAAAAAAGTACCAAAAACACAAGAAGTACTAGCAAATTCGGCCATGTAACATTGCATGCCAACTCATTCATGTGTGATTTCACGAAATTTCTCTCGCGATATTTTGCATTTTTGAAAAGATAATGTAAAAAATCATTGTTGATCTTCGACCGTTCACCTTGGCTAACTTCATCCGCGAAATTTTATGGTTCAATAATAAACAAATCAAGATGATAATAAAAATATTGGTCGATGTAATATGCAAGTGCTGCATACGCGTATATTGGCTATAATTAAAGTCAATGAAGTGTTTTTGGGGTTGACTTCAACTGCAACTGTCTCATAATTTTTTAAAAAAAAAGGTAAAGAAGAGGACTGCAATATTTTCTGAACAAGTTCAATTACAATACCACTTTTTTAGAAGTTTCCTGGAACCTTTTCTTGTTTGGTCGATTATATATTTAATAATTGTTATTGTTTTCAGCCTTTCACCTCAAAAAAGGGTCTCTGTTTATTCTCTTCTTTGTTCATCGTCGTCATGCTTCAGTTACGGTTATCTCGCTTTTGCTCTGTTCAGCCATTTCCCATTCTGCAAGGAAGATACAAGGTGCTTTCTCATATCATATCCCCAATTAATTCTTCTATATTTGTTTAATTCCAATATCTTTATTTTCTTTTCCCTTTTGCAACAATATTATTATTATTATAATATTTTAGGGGAATAATAAAGTTGTTGGCTTTCACAAATTACATACAGGTATGTTGAATTTCTTTTTTTGGGTAAATGTATGTTGAATTTCATGCTAATTATTATTTTGCTTATTACTAATTTCATTTTGTTTTTATTTACAATATTATTAAATTGGTTTCTCTTTTCTTCCCTAGTTTAACTTGCGTAAAGAAATAGGCTAAGATATATATATATATATATATATATATATATATATATATATATATATATATATATATATATTCACTTATTCTCATTTTAGCTTTGATTTGGTCTTTCTTTTATTTTTAATTATAAAATTATAAAACTTCTGTTAAATAAGGAGACTAAAAATGTATAGAAAAATTAAAATAAAGATAAAAAGGTAACAGTATAAATTAGCAAAAATCTAGCTAATGAAAAGGTAAATAGAGAGGGGATCGGATCCTCTGTAGTTATGGCGGGAACTGCATAGTGCAGTTCCTTACTTCACAGCTATTGGATCAAATGGACAGTCTAAAACGTGCCAAGTGTCCCTTTTTTATTTTCCACCTTCTTTCTTCTTTCTTTTCTTCTTTATACGCTGAAACAGAGAGACGTTTATCCACTATCACCGCATGCCCTCATTGCTCTGTAATTATCCTTTGTTTCCCCATCTCCGTTCATCCGCTACCACCGCATGCCCTCATCGCTCCGTCGTTCTGCTTCCACCGCATGCCCCCATCTCTGCCTCGCCTCTGCCACCGCCACCCCATCTCCGATGTGCACTCTGATGCTCCTCTCCACCTGCGGCGGCCAGTTCCTTTAGCTCTTCTGTCTTCTCCATTTCGATTTTTCCACATCTCTCTGTGTGTGCTTAACTATGTAGATGTTTTCAATTCACAAGAAGGGGCTGCTATAAGTAGAGGATGCAGGTTGATGTACTAAGTGCCCAAAATTGCTACCAATTACTAATAGTTGGTACTAATAGGTTGAA
The DNA here is from genome assembly GCA_020916435.1 of Oxytropis ochrocephala. Lineage (NCBI taxonomy): Eukaryota > Viridiplantae > Streptophyta > Magnoliopsida > Fabales > Fabaceae > Oxytropis > Oxytropis ochrocephala. The sequence goes on from CM037091.1 coordinate 41,195,479, forward strand.
GTTGCAGGTTGATGTACTAAGTGCCCAAAGTAGAGGATGCTAGAAGAACCGAAACAAATGTTGGGGAGGTGCTATCAAATTACAGTAAGTAGAAGTGGAGCAAGGACTATAAAGTGGCTACTCAAGATGATTGAAGATAGTGAACAACATATGAATGTGGAAATGTTTCAGCTTGTAGAGGAAGAAAGAAGAAAGAATGGGGGAAATAAGTGGGACACGTAGCACGTTTTAAACTGTCCAATTGATCCAAAGGCTGTGAAGTAAGGAACTGCACTATGCAATTCCCGCCATAACTACAGAGAATCTGATCCCAATAGAGGGCGAGCGAGCGACCCTTGACCAATGAAACACATTGAAAAAGTTCTAAAAACCATGCAAATCGAAATGTCACAGAAACACACATAACAAAAAATAAAAATGGATTCTATATACTATTATGATTATTTAATTCTATCTAAGTTGACATTACCTGCAGGCAACCTAAATTTGGTTTTTTTTTTCACTCCCTCCTTGTCACTCCCACCCCCATAATTACCTAAAATTCAAAATTACCCCTGATTTTACAAAAAAAAAAATTAAAGAATTTCAGAATTACCTCAATTTTAAGGTAAATTCGGTTCAAAAAGAGAGTTCGAGGCTGGGAATTCCGGATTTACCTCATATATGAGGTAAATCCGATTTTTTTTTTAAATTTTTTGTTTTTAAAAAATTCGTACATTATATTGTGATTTATGCGTGTTTTATTTTGAAAATACGATACGAACGCTTTACGATTTAAATAACAATACGATATTTTGAAAATTCGTACATTAAATTGTGTAGAGGGTGCTGAGAGCAGCTATACCCCAAGACCACCTGCCTGACTGTTGAAGATCGTGAATCTGATACATCCACCTCACTGGCAGTAAATAGTGACTCTTGAACCACAGTTGGGGCAGCCTGAACCTCCTCCTCCTGAACCTCCTCATCCTCCTGATGCTGACCCCCATCCTCCTGCTGCTGATACTCCCGCTCCCAAGCCTCCCAACCGTCAGCAAGAGGGTCCTGATACAGCTTTGGGTGCTCTTCGTAGTGTTGCGTATAGTACTCATAATCTGGGTGGTCACGGTAGGGCTGCTCATACCGGAGCTGAGGCTGAGGTTGAGGCTCAGGCTGAGGCTGCCTCTCAAAATCTGGCTACTGCTGATTTGCAGCCATCTCTATGACTCTGGCGCAGGCTCTCTAGCGCCTCTCACGCTCAGAAGCATGTCCAGCAGCTCTGAGCCTCTGTAGAGTGTCCGGAGAAGGAGTAGCACTCCTACAAGACATACTGCTACTACTGGACTCCCCAACATGTTGTGTTCGTCGTCGGGTGCGGGGTGCTGCTCCTGAAGACTCTGCTCGCGCTACACTATTTGGTCGTCTACTCGCCACTGTTAAAAAAAAGGAAAATTTAAACAAAAAATATTAATAATTAAAAAAATAAAAAAAAGGATTTTCAGAATTACTTGTAAATCCGAAAAGAATTTTGGAAGTATGTAACACCCTTTTCTAAACCTCATTTATTTTAAATAAAATCAGAGTTCTTCGCAATTTAACTTCGTCATATTGAAAAAGGCATTACACTTTACTCTCAAAAACGATCTCAATTAATAATGTCAGATAATTTCGAAATCTCATAGCAGCGGAAAAATAATCATCAAAACACGTCTTCACATTAAAGGGTCTTAAAACCACAACTCGAAGTCTCAAATAAATATTGAAATCTAAATAAATAGCGTTTACGCCCCCCGGTGTTACATATCAGAGCGACGACACGACCCGACAGAAGATAGGAAAGCCGGAGACCTTCACTCGCGATTTACTGCGGCGTTGCCACATAAGAGCAACATTCCAAGCGAAGGGTGAGCATTAATGAAATAATAAGCAATGACAAAGATAAATAAGTAGCAGGTAACTCACAGCAAGCACATAAAACTCAACACATCATATCACGGCACAAAGTACAAACTTCATTAGTAAATAGAAACCAACACTCGTTATAAATGGACTCATGAATGAATGCAACCCCTCTGGGCATATGCATGCGGTACCGATCTCGTAAAAGGCCATGACGGGCATACCACCAAAATAATCACGTGTTGTAGCATCACAGCTACCTCGAAGATGCATATGACAATGCGACTCATGATTCATGCATAGATACACATACTCAGAGCATTTAATTAATAAATACCATACCACCGAAATTATTCTCACACAGAAATACCACGTGTTGTAGCATCACAACTACCTCGTAACTCTCACCTATTTACAGCATCACAGCTGCCACATATCACCTGTACACACCACGCCAAACAAATACAAGCACAACCAAAACACACACACAAGATGTAAATTGGCGCATAGCACCACCGCACAACACCAAAGACAATAGACACACGCAACACCACAAATTGGTGCACAAAGACCACTAGACAATTCCTGAACCTACGCACTAGGCGCGCCCACACACGTGACACAAGGGCAGCGACAATAACCAAAGACAACGTCCTATTCGTTCGATCATTTTACCAAACAAATAAGGAGCAAGATTTTTGAGCAATCAAGCGTACACGAACTCCGACAATTAATTTAGCATATCAAACGATGTCAGAATTTTGCAAACAAATATCCTCTGGAAATATTAAGATGTCTACTTTCTAGAAATAATTTTTATTTATTTGTTTAGGTACCCAAATAGTACAGTTTTGCAAAATACCTCTCAGGGTACAGAAGTTCAACAGCTTCTGTTAACTAAATTGTAACCCAGTTTTCTCTTTTAATTCTCAACCAAATGAAACGAAATCCATGTCTAAATTGAAGCCCCGTGAGTCTAGTTTACAATGAGATAAAAATCATTCGAAAACGAGTTCGGTGGAAAGAGTTATGAACAAAACATTGGACCTATACCCATACGGGTTCATGCAGTTTTTCAGATTCTTTTACCCATTTTGTAAAAAATGTTTTCTCCAGTTATACTGACTCAAACTTAGCGAAACCAGTGCCTAAAGTGAAGGAAATCGTGTCTACTTTCCAGTGAAACAAACCCCACGCAATTCGGGCCAATAATGAAGTCACAATCACAGAAATACTGGACACCTATCAAAACGGTTTCAAAACGAAATTTCAGCACATCAATTCCCTCTTTGCACAACAACCACTAGAAATCAGGTTTTTAACGAATCAACATCACGATATGATCGACAAACACAACCCACACGCACGCACGCCTGTGGCGCCACCCAAGGCAGCCACACCCGCACACACACGGCCAAGGCTATGGGCCCTACGCCGTGGCAACACGAAACGACAACTTAACACGGCAACAACGATAATCGTCACCGCCACACACCCACGCAAATAACCACAACTGCCATCAATCACAACAACTCGCAACAACAACTAATAAGATGCAACCACACACAATAATAAGGAATTAACATCAACATCATTGCGAAAGCAACCACAACATCACGTCATTATCAAGAATCATCATCAACACCATATATCATTAAAATCAATCATCACATAAAGACAAACACCATTGAAAACTCAATAACAACATATCATGCGAAATAACAACAATAGCAACATCGCACCATCATCAATTTCAATCCAACATCGCAAATAATCCAACCAAACCCTAACTACCCATATACCCTCGTCATAACCCATTATTAGTGTTAAAACCCACCCTTACCTCGAATAACGTAAGCTCCAAGACCACGATGAAGACGACACGAACGAAACCACGGCAACACACGACCCTTCCCTCTCCTTGTGCGACTCCTCTTCCTCTTTTTCCTCTTCTCTTCGCAACTCTCCCTCTTTTCTCTCTATTTCGACTCACACTCTCTCTTTCTCTCCTCTTTCTATTTTTGATTCCTTTTTTAAATGAGCATCAACACTCTAACCCTTTTTAATTTGATTTTTAATTCCCAACCATACGCTACTTCTCCTCCTACTTTTCCTCCCTCCCATAACCACTTTGGTTTTCCCTAGAAACTTGTTTTTTAATAATAATAATAATAATAATAATAATAATAATAATAATATTACTAATAATAATAATAATAATCATATATTAAGTATTTCTAACATCAATTTTAGTCCTTCTCAACATGGTCCATATGCCAAAAACTCTCCAATTTGGTCCACTACCCTATCAAATCAACTCCAAATAATTTCTAATAAAATTTGGGGCGTTACAAAGTACCTCACAAGTGAGGTAAATTCGGTTCACAATTGTGAACCGAATTTACCTCATTTGTGAGGTACTTCCGAAATTATTTTCGGATTTACAGGTAATTTCGGTAACCTCTCTGTTATACACTTACTTTTTTCCGGAAATATAAAATCTGATTTGTGAAATGTGATTTTTGTAAGTTTTCAAGGGTATTTTCGTCCGTTTAGATAATTATAGGGCTGGAAAAAAAAAACCCTAAATTTTCATATAGTAGTACCATATAAAAAATACCTTGTAATTAATTCACACTTTCCCTTGTTAAAAAAAGATCCAGTTCAGCGACCAACATGTTACTTGCATGACATAAAACCCATACTCCATTGCAATCATGACGCATAGAAATCTTTCACAACAACTCACTGCTCTGTATTACTGCATTTCTGTTTGTACAGTGAAAATGGACTTAACAAAAAACCAACAACCTCTTTTGTACCAGAATGTCATCGTAATGAGACACGGTGAACGCATGGATAACTTTGATCCTTTGTGGTCTTCTACGGCCGCACGGCCTTGGGATCCGCCGTTGGCACCACTCGGTCTGGTTCAGGCGTTCGAAATGGGTCGGACGATCAGGAAGGATACTGGGTTTCCGATTCATCGGATTGTTGTGTCCCCCTTTCTTCGTTGTATCCAGACTGCTGCTGAACTTGTCGCTGGCCTCTTTGCTGCTGATGATTCTCATGATCCCTTTTATGATGTTTCCATTGACCCATCAAAAGTCAAGGTAAGTTTTTGTTTTTGGTAGATGATTTTGTTTACTTGACTTGTTAACTTTTGAAGGAAAAACATATGTTTGGTTGAAATTGAGTAAAGTTAGTGTCGTCCGCTATTCGTTATTCATTCTCCTATCGGCTACATTTTACACTAAACCTAAACATTTAGCTTTATACTTACTAGGACGTACACATGTGCGAAGCACAGAACGTAGTTATAAAGAGTTCTGTAAAAAATGTTAAAAAAATTATGTATTGCAAAGTTAGTGGTTGATACGAATTGATAATTTACAACCAAACATAGAATGAAATTTTAATGTTAACAGGATTGTGTTTATATATGATATATTTGCGAAGATACGAGGTGGTGATTTAGAATGTGAGAAACTTAATTCATAAAAACTTTGATAAAAACACTCTTTAACAATAATGAAGGCAAGATAGTTCACAAAAAATGAATGTGTGTACTATTGGTTAAAAAAAATAGCTGTGAAATTTTCTTGTAGATATTAACTAACCAACGGTTATGTTATATGGACTCAACCATTCTCATAAAAATACTAAAATACCCTAAAAAATTTACAAATTTACAGAATATTGACCATTTTTCACTTACATATGATTTGACCAGAAATATTTTAGAGTTCATCGTATTTACCTTCCAGGAGATAGATACGATTTCCAGCAAATTTTGCATCGTATTTATCTAGATACGATTTCCTCCCAGAAGCTTCTATAGAAACTATTCAGAGACTGAAAACTCTGTTTTCATTCTTTCTCATTATTTTGATAATACGATTACAGAGAAGGTTTTTATATGAGAGTGGATCAATCTCACTCTCTAACAGAAAGGTTGTTAATCTGTTATACAAATTAACAGATTCAAAACAGAAAAACAATTACAATTAATTGAGTGAATTGAACTCTAATTACAAGATAAGATGCAGGCTTGCTTTACTCTTTGACTAAGTGGTGTTGTCTTCTTCTTCTGCGTGTACAGTGTCCTTGCTGTCCATTTGGTCTGCTGACTTGGATGTTGAGTTGTCAATTATCTTTGACTTTATTGTTGTTGACTTGGTGGTCTCTAATACTCCCCCGGCAAGCTCAGCAGTGGGTATTACTCTGAGTTTGGACCTGAGCTGAAGAAAGGCAGTGGTTCCTAAAGCCTTTGTAAAGATGTCTCAAGCACTTGTGCGATTCTTTGGAATGTCTTTGAACCTTCAGAGTTTTAGCAGCTATTTTCTCACGTACAAAATGAATATCAAGTTCAATATGCTTGGTCCTGGCATGTAGAATAGGATTATGTGCTAACGTGACAGCTGAGAGGTTATCACAGAGCAATGTTGGTGTCTGAAATGGAACTTTCAGTTCACATAAAAGGGATTGTATCCACAACAATTCAGAGGTAGCCTGTGCCATACCCCTGTATTCTGCCTCAGCACTGGACCGAGCCACAAGGCTTTGTTTCTTGGCAGTCCATGCAACTAGATTAGGTCCAAAATATACACAAAGCCCAGATGTAGATCTTCTATCATCTGGGTCACTAGCCCAGTCACTATCACAGTAAACTCTTAGGGAAAAATTTGTTTCAACAGAAGCTGGTTGGAGCAGAATGCCATAGTGTGCAGTACCAGCCAAGTATCTTAGAACTCTTTTGACAGCAAACCAGTGAGATTCAAGGGGAGATGACAGAAACTGGCATAATTTGTTGACTGTGAAAGCTATTTCTGGTCTTGTAAGTGTCACATACTGCAGGGCACCCACAATGGATCTGTATTTGTGAGCATCTTGCAAAATATCAGTCCCTTTCTTGCTTAGTTTCAGAGATGAAAGCATTGGAGTAGCACTGCCATTGCAATTCTGCATATTGGCTTTTGCTAACAGATCCCTAATATATTTGCCCTGTGTTAGAAGCAGTGAACCATTGGATGTTTTCTGCACCTCAATACCAAGAAAGTAGTCTGGAAAGCCAAGCTCTTTTAGAGCAAATGTATAATGCAGTTTTGAAATGAGCTCAGAAATTAACTTGGGAGAAGAACCCGTAATGATGATGTCATCCACATACACAAGAGCATAGAGTGTGACACCATAGTGTGAGTAAACAAACAGTGAGTGATCACACCTACTAGCAACAAAGCCAAATTTAACTAATTGCTGTGTTAGTCGTTGATACTGTGCCCTGGGGCTTGTTTTAAGCCATAAAGAGCTCTATTCAGTTTACAAACTAGTGTAGGATCAGTAGATTGAAAACCTGGGGGTTGGCTCATGTATATTTCTTCATCTAGGTAGCCATTGATGAACGCATTATTAACATCAATTTGTTGCATAGTCCAATTGTATGTCAAGGCAAGAGTAAGAATTATGCGAATAGTTGTATGTTTGACTACGGGAGAAAAAGTTTCAGTGAAATCCTTACCTTCAATTTGGTGGAAACCTTTGGCTACTAACCTAGCTTTGAATTTGTTTAGACACTACAAGAAAATCAAGGTTTTCCGGCGGACCAAATCCGCCGGTAAAGCCAAAAAACCGCCGGTAAGTGAATGTTTCCGCGAACTTTTCCGGCGGATTTTCCGCGGTTAAAAAGCGTCAGACGTAACACTTACCCTCGCGGAAAATCCGCCAGAACTACTTGATTTATTCGGCGGACAAAGCGCGCCGTAAAGCGAGATAATTCCGGCGGAAAAAGCCACGGTAAAGTGCAAACAAATCACGCAGAGGTGAAATTTTTTTTTTTTTTTTTTAAAATCCGCGGTAACAAAACAAAATCCATGAAGGTTTTTTTTTTTTTTTTTTTGATATAAAGCGCTAGGTAAAAATTTAATATCCGCCGGTAATTTAAATTTTTTTTTTTATTAGAATCACAGGTAACAACACCAAATCCGCGGTAATGTTTTTCTGAATTTATTTTTTTAAAAACACTCGTAGGTAAGTGCTATAAGCGCGGTAATATATATTTGTTTTAAAAAAAAACGTTTTTAAAAATTTATTTTAATTTTAAATTTTTAATATTTAAATTATAAATTAATTTAATAATTTGAAAATAATATTTAAATTTTAAAATCTCTTTTAATAATTTGAAATTTATTTTTAAAAAGTATTTGAAAATCTAATTTTAAATATTTTAAAAGTAAATTATTAAAATTTGAAAATTATTTTAAAAACAACTAATAAAACCAACAAACTCACAATAAAATTTAAACCAACAATAAAACCAGGAAGTTGTGTAATTTGCCTTGATTATACTTGTTATCGCTTTGGACACAATCCTCCCAGGATCAAAGCTGTACATAAGAAAGAATAATTAAAATGATATTAATTTAAAAAGACAAATTTCAAATACAATTACAAATACAAATATATATAATAAATACTTACCAGTTTCCAACAACCTCCACAACGATCGGCCGTCATCCAAAATATCAACCACGCTCGGTTTATGCATCATACACGCGCGCGTGGCGTATCTGGATCGGCAGGGGTGCCATACTACCGGTGGAGCGCGACGAGTTCAACGCCCGAGCTCGTCGATGATGGCATACGCACATAGTTGCCATGAACAAGTCGATATACTATCTTACGCTTACGGCGCGTAAAAGAAGTACATATTTTCTTTCCTTTATCCTCGAGGCGCACGGGTGGGTCCTCATCATGTGGTGAGTCACCATCTCGTAACGATGCCATAACTATTCTCAGTAGCTATAAAAAAAGTTAATAACATATATAAATGATGAATATATAACATAGGCAAATATATATCAAGACCGATAAATATAAATATTATTTGACAACAAATTCCTTTTAATGATGAATAACATAGGCAAATATATATATCAAGTCCGATAAATATAAATATTACAAACCAACAAATTATATATCAAGTCGATAAATATAAATATTATTTGACAACAAATAATATTGAACTTTGAATAACATAGGCAAATATATATCAAGTCCGATAAATATAAATATTACAAACCAATAAATTATTTAAATAAGATAACATCACATTAATTAATTAGAATCCCATTCTTTCTCAAAATCACCATCATCATCGATAAGTCAACTCCCGATACAATCGACGTGATCGATTGCGTCCTCATGATCTCGTATCTTCGCCTTCATTAACTTCATCGCCAGATATTGGACTCATCACGTAAACGAGTAATGATCTCAACTTCAATCACTTCATTTACATTGGACATTTCTTCCGATCGATATGGCACATCTTCCATCGTGTCATTTGTCTCGATGTAACCTCTTGGTTTTGTCTTAATTGCGACACACCAACCACGCCGATCACCGTGTGTTGATGGATAAGAGACATAGTAGACTTGTCTCACATTTTGTGCAATCACAAAAGGATCGTCATAATCGATATCTACCACTCATTTTAATGTCCACCGTATTTGTCTTTGGGTTAAACTTTGTTCCTCGAGGGGACTGATCAAACCAATTACAATAAAAAACGATTATCTTTTGATGATAATCAAGATAAGGGTATGCAAGTTCATAAATGTGTTCAACAACACCATAGAAATCATCTTCGCCTCTCCCGGTGTCACCACTTCATGCAAACTCCTCTATTCATCAAGCTCTCTACCTTCCATCCATTTGTGAGTGTGAAATTTGTAACCATTCACAAAGTATGTGTGCCATTCTTTAACACATCTTCGAGGACCATCGATAAGTTTCTCGGTGTTGGTTGGTAGGAGTTGGCGGAAGGGGAATACATACGCCGCTTAAACCACATTGGAAAATGCGCATGAATATGAAGCGACGATTGTTCTTCACTTACTCCTCCGATGTCAAAAACTCCTAATGAGAAATTAACAATTGTTACACACAAATGATTTCTTTAATTTATAAAGAAATTAAGATAACTAGCTAGGTTGAGAAAGACATACTCAATGAATGGTTGGACCTCGATGCAGCTTTATCAAGACATGAACATGAAATGAGTTTAACTCTTCTTACATTGCTTGATGAATTGACTCTTTTCCGCACGGACGACCGGGGAGACAAAAGACAGACATAAAGCTAAACGATGTCTTGGTGGTTCAATGTTGATTTCATTTCGACTACTTGTAGGAGCCAAATCATTGTTGAAATAATATGAACAAAAATGAGTTGTTTCACGATGCAAGTAAGACGAACATATCGATCCTTCAACTCTAGCTTTATTTTTGACTGATCTTTTGAATCACCCATGAACCTATAGAAAATTATATGTTAATAATAATGTGTTGAAATTGTAGTAAACTTCTTTCATATGTATATTAACCGACCTTTCAAACGGATACATCCATCAGTATTGGACGAGTCCACCAAGTTTAGCTTCAGCGAGATGAACAAAGAACATGCTCCATAGAATCAAAGAAACCAGGGGAAAAATTCTCTCCAACTTGCATAAGATAAGTGGGATGTCTTGTTCCATTTTTGTCGATCATCCGCTTTAAGCGTTGCAGAACACAAATTCATAAAGTATTGACTTATTTCAATGAGCGGATTCAAAACATGTGTTGGCAAACGAACTAAAAGCGATAGGAAGTAAGCACTCCATGAATACATGACAATCATGGCTCTTCATCCCATGCAACCTCCCATTATCCACATCGCACATCTTGCTAAATTGGAAGAATAACCGTCGGCATTTTCAATCGCTTTTATCCACCGATAAACTTCTTTTCGCTTGTTCGGTAGATAAAGTATAATTGGCTTTGGGTTTGAACGCCCTAGTACCTGCGCTTAACCAACGACAAATCCTTTCGCTTTGGTAGAATGATCCACGTCCTTCCTAGCCTTCTCATTGTCTTTTGTTTTACCTTTTACATTCATAACGATGTTAAATATGTTATCAAAAAATTCTTTTCAATGTGCATGACATCCAGTTGTGTCTCGAAGAGATTATCTTTCCAATATGGAAGTTCCCAAAAAAATACTCTTTTTGTCCAATTATGCCATACTCCATAACCATCCGGACGAGAAACAACACCGCAACGACTTCTACCGGAGGATATCCTTGACACTGCTCCAAACTTCTTCTCGTGTGTCACTACGGGGAGGTTCACTGTTTCAATATTTCCACTTGATGAATGCATATTTTGACCTTCTAAATGGATGATCGCTAGGTAAAACCCTACGGTGTGAGTCAAACCATGATGTTTTTCCTCCATATTTAAGAGTAAAAGCTCTTGTGTCAACCATGCAAATCGGACACGCCATCTTACCATGTGTCCCCATCCCGACAACATTCCATAGGCGGGGAAGTCATTGATGGTCCACATCAAAGCCGCCTCATGAGAAAATTTTGTTTGCGTCTTTGCATCATAAGTTAAAACACCATGCCACAACCTTTTTAGGTCATCGATCAAAGGTTGCAAATATATGTCAATGCCACCGTTGGATTGTGTGGTCTGGAATAATGGCATTTAAGAACATGTATGGTTTAGACATACACATTTCTCGAGGAAGGTTATGCGGGGTAACAATAATCGCCAACAAGAATACGGTGATGCCGATGCTTGAATATACGGTGTGAAACCATCGAGCATAAACCAAGGCGAACATTGCGTGGATCACTAGCAAAATCTGGATGAACACGATCGAAATGCTTCCAAGCTTCACCATCGGATGGGTGGCGTAATTCACCGTAATTGTTTCTATTTTCATAGTGCCATGACATTTTACCCGCAGTCTCCTTTGAAAGTAAACATCCTCTGTAGCCTTGGTATAAGAGGCGGATAGAACATTGCTTTCCGTGGAACCGGTTTGCCTCTACTCGTCCCTTTCCCGCCGGCACTGCGAGGCGTGGCTCTCCACACAACTTGCATTCCGACAACTCTCCATCATTTATCCCAAACTCATTGCTATAATATAGCATGCAACCCGACACACAACAATCAATCAATTCTCTTAGATTTTAAGCCAAGCTTCGACACCGCCTTTTAGCATCATAATAACTCTGCGGCAAAAGTCCTCTAATGGGGTTGCATCCAACATCATTTTTGTCATATATTCCATGCACAATTCAAAGACATTAAATTGAGACTTGAGACCCAACAACCGAACACACATTGATAATTTAGATTCGTTAGATCCTTCAAATAATGGTTGATTTGTCTCACTCAAAAACATATAAAACCTCCGAGCTTCTTCATTCTAACTTCTTCAAAGATCATATTGTGGTTCCTCAAAATCCAAATTAACACCGATAGCATCACGTATCATCCCCGAACAACATCAAACGGTGATTTCCCATAGTCGATGAGCCAACAAATTTCTACGATCGACTTGAAGTGCCACCTTCTACTTCTTCTTGGGCAGAACAATATCAACCTGATGAACATTAATTATATTGGCACGAGAAACTCCACCGCTACCTCGCCATGACGAGTCCATATCCGATAATTTGGCTTAAATCCATTGTTGTACAAATGAAGTCGAATGTCACCTTCATTTTTATGGATCGAAAGATACATTTCGAACGAGGACATCTAATTCCACCTTGTTGCTCAAATTCTTTTTGACGCTTAGCTAAAAGAACAAACTCTTCAACTCCTTCAACAAAACGTCGTTTCAACCCCGCTCTTCCGGGATATAATCGATCATCATACATCCAACTACGATCCATTTTTTGTGGATGTCCTAAATAAATTTATTACAACATATATGTCTATCGTAACAATAGACATTTTCATTTTTAATATTATAGCTACTATTATCTTTGTAGACTAACAAAAATTTAAATAAACTATCAACTATTATATTATATTTTACTATGACCCTAATTATTTCAATTCATTAAATCAAATAACAATAATAAACAATAAATGAAACAAATATTAACAAATAACTAATCTAAATATTATACAAAATAATATTTACTATCACATATCTTCTTATTTATTTTTTTAAATAAACATAAACAGATTTTCAAATAAAATTAAAAATAAATTAATAATTTCAAAATATCTATTTAACTAACTAATATTAACTATATTAATAGTGATTTTAAATCTAATTATTTAACTAATACAAAATAATATTTATTAATAAACATAAACAGTTTTCAATTAAAATTAAAAATAATTTAATAATTTCGAAAATATCTATTTAACTAACTAATATTAACTATATTAATAGTGATTTCAAACTAATACAAAATAATATTTACTAATTATTTTAACTAATACAAAATAATATTTACTATCACATATTATCATATTTATTTTTATATAAACATAAATGAGTTTTCAATCTAATTATTTAACTAATACTAAATCAAATAATAATTAGAATTAATAAACTAACTAATAATATTTAACTAACTAATATTAACTATATTAATAATTAATAATAATAATTTCGAAAATATCTATTTAACTAACTAATAATATTTACTATTAATGCAAAATTTTAAGTTTACATTTAACTAAAGTAACATTTTCTGTATTACCAAATCAAAAAACATTTTTTAACTAAATAATAATAATAATAATAATAATAATAATAATAATAATAATAATTATGAGTTCATTACTAACCGGTATGCCGAGAAGTCTCTGACTTAATGTTAGTATCTTCGAACAAATTCAACCAAATTGCAGATAACTCTCCAACTTTCCCCCAAATTCAAGCAATACCTAAACAAATAATATCAAAATTAGTAACTAATAACTCATATTAAAAATAGTTGCACATATAAATTACATTACATATACAAACCACAACCACAACATACCTTCATAAAAATCAGAACCAAAACAAATAGAAACAGAGGAGGAAGATGGAAACAACGAGAGAGATGACGACAAGCAAAGTGGAGAGAACAAATGGAGGAAGATGGAGACGTGCTAAGTATGAAAGAAGAGAGAATTGAAGAAGAAGAGAGAATTGAGAAGAAGAGAGAATTGAGAGAAGAATTGAAGAGAGAATGGGAGAATGAGAAAAAAAAGATGATGAAATGTATAAGTAGGGATTTTAAAGACCGTTGGGATTACCGGCGGAAATATTATAGCCGTTGACATTACCGGCGGAATTTGAATTTAATTTTTTAATTAAATATTCGAACAATTAATTACCGGCGGCCTGCTGCTGTTACCGGCGGATTTTAATTTAATTTTTTTATTAAATATTGGAATAATAAATTACCGGCGGATCAAAACAATTACCGGCGGCCCATATTACCGGCGGACCCATACAATTACCGGCGGTCCATACAATTACCGGCGGCCCCTTTTAAAAAATTAAAAAAAATAACGGATATATTTAAAAAACCCACAGTAATAGACACAAACTCGCCGTAAGTTCTGGCAAGACATTAATCCGCCGGAAAACACCTAAAATCCGCCGGTAATTTACAGACGGATAAAATCCGCCGGAAACTCTCTAAAGCCGCCGGTAATTTACCGGCGGATACTATCCGCCGGAAAGTTCGCGCCGGTATTTGACGTAATTCTTGTAGTGAGAGTTCCATCAGAGTTTTCTTTGATTCTAAAGACCCATTTGCAACCTATGGGTTTTCTATGTGGTGGGAGAGTGGTTAAAGTCCAGGTATTGTTTTTGGTTAGAGCATCAAACTCAGTTTGCATGGCTGTTCTCCATTGAGGATGAATGAGGGCCTGTTTAACAGTAGTAGGTTCTGCTATGCTGAGAAAAACCTTAGGTTTTGTCTTGCCAGTTTTTGTACGGGTTAGCATAGGGTGAGTTGATGTTGTAGAAGGTGGAGGTGATGTAGGTGGAGGTGGTGGGAGTGTCTCAGATACTTGTGTGACAGGAGGATTGACAGAAGGATTGGAAGTGTCTGTATGTGCTGCATTAGTTGTGTCAGGTAAGGGATGTGTGGGTTGTGAGGTTGATGGAGGAAGTGATGTAGGTATAGGGGTATGTAACAGTGGTGGTGGAGGAGATATGTGAGTTTCAGTGGAGGGTGAGGTAGGAGAAGTTTGTGGAGGAAATAATTTAGTGTATGGTAGTTTTGTCTCATCAAAGATTAGGTCTTTAGTAATGAAAATTCTGCCAGTGGAACTTAGGCATTTATAACCTTTGTGTTGGGGTGAGATTCCAAGGTTAACACACTCCTCACTTCGAAAATGTAGTTTGTGTTTGTTGTAAGGCCTGAGAAAGGGATAGACACTACATCCAAAGACCCTAAGGTGATCATAGATTGGTTGTTTATTGTATAGGGCCTGATGAGGTGATATAGGAGGTTTATGAGCTGTACTAGGAAGAATGTTAATCAATTGCACAGCAG
Source organism: Oxytropis ochrocephala (assembly GCA_020916435.1). NCBI lineage: Eukaryota > Viridiplantae > Streptophyta > Magnoliopsida > Fabales > Fabaceae > Oxytropis > Oxytropis ochrocephala. The sequence goes on from CM037091.1 coordinate 41,210,711, forward strand.
TAACAAATGCATGATCCCAAAATGTTACAGGTATAGATGCATATGCAAGCAAAGACAATCCCATTTCTACTATTTGCCTATGTTTTCTTTCAACAGTGCCATTTTGATGTGAAGTATAAGGACATGTAAGTCTGTGTGTGATGCCTAGATTCGCCAAGTGTTGGGTGAAAGGATGAAATTCACCCCAAAGTCGGTTTGTATCTTGTCAGTATTTTGGTGTTAAACTGTGTAGCTATTTTAGCATGGAATTGATTGAATGCAGTGAGTGCATCTGACTTATTTTTAAGAAAGTAGATCCAAGTGTACTTGGTGAATGTGTCAACAAAAGTGATGTAGTAATTAAAGCCAGTGGCTGAAGGGGATGGAGATGGCCCCCATAAGTCACTATGCACTAATTCAAAAGGTTTTGTGTAAACTGTAGTGGAATATGGGGCAGGAAGCTTATGAGATTTGCCCAAACAACAAGCTTTACAAACAAAATCAGTACATTTATTTGGCAAAGAAATGTTACAAAGCTTGAGGATAGTATTCACATTATTTACATGAGTGTGGCCAAGTCTAGAGTGCCACAATTCAAACAAGGAATCAGAAAATACACGATTGTGTGTGTGAACATTATGTGTGATTTGATTGACAGTAGGTGAACAAGCTAATCTAGACAGTTTATGATGAGAGTTTACAGCAGCCCTGGAGGTGCGAAGTTTGAAGGCATAGAGACCATCTTTCTCCTCAAACCCCTGTAGTAATACTTGTTTAGTGACCTGGGATTTAACAAGACAATATTTGTGGTGAAACTCAAAGAAAACATTGTTGTCTTTGGCAAATCTAGATACAGACATCAAATTTTTCTTAATGTGTGGCACATGAAGTAATTGATGCATATGCAAAAGTATTTTGGGATTGAAATGTGATGCAAATGCAGAGTGTCCTATGGACTTGATTGGGATGCCTTGTCCATTGCCCATGGCAACCTTAGCAGAGCCTGTATATGGAGTACTAAAGTCTAAATGCTCACTAAAGGGGGTAACATGATGAGACGCACCTGTGTCACCGCGCCATAGTTCATAATCAGAGCTGAGAGCATCGGTAGCTTCATTGGTGGTTGCAAAATTTACTTGTGGCTGTGAGGTAGAGACTTCTTTGGAGTCTTTGCTGGTAGTTGATGCTGGACCATCAGAGTTCTTGGAACTAGAATTGGATTTTGGCTTTGAGGCTTCAAAATTTTCATCGAAGCGATACCAGCATTCCCCTGCTGGATGCCCATATTTGTTGCACAGTTGACAAGTCGGACGTGATCCTGGTGTGTAGCTATCATCTGTGGGCGGTGCACGCCCTCTTCCACGGCCACGCCCGCGATTGTTCCTGCCACGCCCACGGTTATTGAATTGAAAATTGCGTGAGGCTTGAGCGAAGTTGGCACTGACTGGTGTAGTCGTCAATTCTTGGCGATGTTTGTCAAGTTGGGCTTCTTGGACTAGCAAGAGTGCTTCAATATCAGAGAGACCTGGTGAATCAGGGCGGCCATAGATCATCATCACAAATCCTCCATATTCTTCAGGGAGGCCATCAAGAAGCACGTCTATCTTGTCTTGATCTGTAATAGGTTCTCCTATGGAGATTAAAGAATCACCAAGAGCATGAATCCTCAGGATATACTCTGAAATCGAACGGTTTGCCTTTTTGGTGTTCTTGAACTCTGATCTTAGTTGACGAACCCTAGCCTTGAGGTGTGAGTAGTAATGCTGGTGAATGCGATCCCACACCTCGTGAGAGTGTTTGCATGTGAGGACACGAGGTAGAACGGTGTCCGAGAGGGTGGAGAGCAACCAAGTAAAGAGTAATTGATCTTGTACTAACCATTGTTCGTACGCATCGGAGACTTTGTCTGCGAGTTTGCTTGCTTCAGAGTCATACTTCGCCGGAATGGATGGATTCACCAAGAACCGGTGAAGTTTATACGAGGTGATGATTCCCTCGACTTGCTGATTCCACATGAGGAAATTTTTGTCCTCGAGTTTGATCGTAAGTTTGGGAACATACGCGAAGCCATGCGATTGATCTTTGCCATGTGAAAAGACCGTGAGCGGTGCGGTTGGTTCCTGTGGTGACGGCGGAGTCGCCATAGACGGTTCTTGAAAGTTTTGGAACGCACGAAGAAGAAGAAGCTGGAAGCGGGTTGAATCGTGGCGGTTGATACCATATAGAAACTATTCAGAGACTGAAAACTCTGTTTTCATTCTTTCTCATTATTTTGATAATACGATTACAGAGAAGGTTTTTATATGAGAGTGGATCAATCTCACTCTCTAACAGAAAGGTTGTTAATCTGTTATACAAATTAACAGATTCAAAACAGAAAAACAATTACAATTAATTGAGTGAATTGAACTCTAATTACAAGATAAGATGCAGGCTTGCTTTACTCTTTGACTAAGTGGTGTTGTCTTCTTCTTCTGCGTGTACAGTGTCCTTGCTGTCCATTTGGTCTGCTGACTTGGATGTTGAGTTGTCAATTATCTTTGACTTTATTGTTGTTGACTTGGTGGTCTCTAATAGCTTCAAAAATAGTAAGTCGTATTTACCTTCATCAAACATAAATCCGATTTTCCTTAAAAAATCGCATCGTATTTACTTTATTTTGAGATAAATAGGATTCCTTTTTTTATTTTATAATTTATCTGGTTTTTGTCCGGGAAATTGTATATAGGTAAATACGACTTGAAAAAACATAAATCGTATTTACCTATTACAAACATAAATCCGATTGGTTCAATTTTTGTCGGGGGTATGTCCGTACAAAAATATAGAGTGAGGGTATATTGGTAAACAGTGGGAGTAAAAAAAAACCTAAAATAATATGTGCTTAACAATGAGAGGTACATTTTGATAATAATAAAAAAAGTGTTGGACAAATAAAACAATGAGTGAGGTCTTAATTTTTTCCAAATTAATAATGAACATAAAAAGTTTGCATTATTTACAACTAATGCCATCAAAAAATTTCCCTCCAAATTGGATGCTACTTCTATAAGGGAGTGGTACTGACACTCTGTGATGCAGGCGGCCAGCAATGGAAAGATACTATTTGGCATGGAAAGATTTACACACAACTCCCAAACACTCAATACAGCTCACGGGTTCACACCTCAACATTAGCACGTGATATCTCTCTCTAGAGTGTGAGAAAAATCAAGAGAATGATATAACCTTAAACCCTAGCAATAAATATGCTTGAACAACTAAACTATGCAACCTACACATACATAACCACATAAATGCCATATACATCAAATTTTCAGGCCAACATAATACTGTCACCACACTCCGTTTCATTCACATGCATCAGGTAACACACATACATGGATTAGCCTAGACGTAAAAACAGATTTGCCACTCTAAATCTATCAAAAAGTCGATAGTGTAATTATAAAGAGGGATACATATAACCCATGGGCCTCTCGGGCCATCCTAATGGGCCAACATGCAAAAGGGGATGGGTTGGGTCAGCCCAATTATTTATTGTATTGTTTTGGCCCATGCTTCTTACACACCCTCATCTACTCATCAAACACTACCAAATCTCTAAAATTCAAAAAATACCCTTATAAAAATGCTGCGTTTTTTATTTTTTTGTGCGTATAGGACGGTTCAATAGTTAACCATCGAACCAGTTCGATGGCAAACTATCGAGTATTGTAAAAAATTGGAACATGGGGTGTGTCTGATATTTGAGATGGTTCGATACTTAAAGTGCGAACCTACCTGTTACTAATCAGAATGAACAGAATTCCAAGTTTCATGTTTTAAACAAAACGTAAGACAAAAAAATGAATTTACACAGTATAGAAATAGGGAAGAACAATGAGACGGAGCGCGTGCTAGAAGGTAAGGTCCCACGGGGTACCCGTGCATGGACCATCATTGACAGGCTGAAGACATTGGCGAGGCCAATAACACGGGGGCTGAGGAAGTTTAGTTGTGCCAGCCAGGAGACAGATGCTCTGCCATAGTAGTTATGTTTATGTTGTTTGTTTTAGTAGGTTATTTTATTTTATTTTTTATTTTTTATGTTTTACCAAACAAATTTGACATTGTAGACTTTTTAACTATATTTATTCCGTTCATTCCCAATTTTTTTTTTGCGTAATTGAGACAAATTTCAGAACAAGAGTGAAATGTGAGAACCTCGTTTGGATTGATTTTAGCACGTGCAAAAATAACATCAAATCTATCTCATTAACAGTGGTTCAGACTTAAACTATTGAATCGGTTCGTTAATTAACAATCAAACAACTATTAGACAAATTTCGGGTGTGCAACATAATTTATAGTACTCGTTACTTTACCATCGAACCGTCCAAAACTTCCAAAAAAAACACTGCGTTTCATTAAGGGCACTATTGTCTTTTCACGCGTCTGTGTAGTGTGTGATGAGTAGAGGGGATGTGTAAGAAGCATGAACCATTATTTTTTGTAGTCTAGTGCAATTCAAAACATTGGGCTAGTGACCCAGTCTAGTCTAATTTTTAACAAAGAAAAGTAAAAAATGGTCAAAAACACAAAAAGCGGCCATAATATAGCCCTTGGGCCAACTAGCATTAATTTATTTGGGCTTTTACTTTTCCCACACCCCCTTGTACTCATCGCACGCCCCCAAACTTTTTTTTCCAAAAATGACCTCGCGTGGGACGCTCATGCAGCTTGGTTTAAGTGACTGTTCGAACGACCTTGTCCGTATTAAGGAATTTGTGTTGTTCGAACGACATCGTCCAACTCGCTCGAAAGCGCATCATACGTGTTAAGGAATATTGCCAACCGTTGGTGTGAGGTGTGTGTTGGTGCCTCAAATGGCTTTATTCGAACATGTTCGAAGGTGTGGCGTTGAATAGCGCGTTCAATGGTATCATTCGAACTAATGTTATATGTACGAAACTTAAAAATCGAAATGCGAAAATGTAAAACGCGCTTTTTTGATTTCAAAAGTTGCTTACCAATAGTCATATACAACGTTGTGTACCAAAATTATAAATCTAACTTAACATTGACTACCATCGATTATCTTTACTTAAATCTACACAAGGAAGGGGATGGGGGTTGTGATTGTATGAGCAAACACTTCCACTTTTGCACCCGGCTAATAAAAAGCGAGTCCCAACCTCTTTGCTATGGGTGCCCTATTAGTATTCCACATAATATCCTAGCGGGGCATTGGACTTCCAGCTTCATAAAGATCTTCAAAAGACAACAAAAAACATAATGTTATGTAATGTTTTCAATGACTACACCGAATCTAAATAGAAGATACGCACTGTATAAAGTGTTTGTGTCTTTGATACGAAAAGAATGTTGAACTGTCGGGCACTTCTGAATGGCGCAACATTGAAGGGAAAAATTGTGTAACAACAATTAGGTGACCAACAAGTCAGGACGACTTTGTACTTGTTACTGATTAGATACCCCATATCCGGTATAGTCATCCAATTATCTTCAACATTGTTCTCATGATGTGCCCTCAACAACACCTTCATCAAAAATGTGACCTTACCAATACCACCATACAGTCGAGTGTAGAAGTCATTGTATTGGTTAAGCTCCTCCATTAGATCAGTTCTGACTGACTGCCAAGCCTCCTCACCCCTTCCAAGAAATGCTGCAATACACCGGAATCCACAGTTACCATCACCAACCACGTTAACAACTTTTTCAACATAGGGACGCATGTATGCGGCAAGATCCCTATTATGTATGTATTAAATACATCCATAATCTGCAGACATCGATGTCTGTAACAATAGGATTCGATTGTAAGAGCAAGAGCTGCTTTGTCAAAGTAGAGCTGTTGAAACAAAGAGCGATGGCGACTGTACGTAACAATAGGTGTGGGTGTTGGTTTCTTATTTAGTGGAGGAGAAGGGATTGTAGTAGCACTCGCTACCTTGAGTTCTCTTTTTGCTTAGTGATGGATTAGGTCTTTGACACGTTGACAAAGTAGGAGTAGCGGTTGAACCAGAATGTATGGGTTTGTAGGCGTTCCACTCCTACTTTGGGGGAGTAGGTCGTTTATGAGACCGAGCAAAACATCCACTAGATCCGAGTCAAATTTGTCATCTACATGCTCCCAAAATGACTTGTCTCGCTTTGTTGAGTAATCAACATTCCCTTTCTTATCTTTTTTGGTGCTCCTTTGTAATGATCGTATCCGGAGGTGGACACATAGAAGTCGTGTCGTGGAATGCCAATTCACGTGCTTTTGCCTTAATCATAACTCTACCTGGCGTGATCGAGGCCTCAAACCTTCTTCTCTCGATAGCTTCAAGTTCAATGTCTACACTCAACTCATCATCCATTACCTCATGCTCGTAATTTGAAATTCAACCTCTGCCAATGTTGGTGAATCATGCTCAACGGAATTGGAGTGCAGTCCATCATAACCCTACAAAAAAAGCGACATTGATTTAGTGACAACCCATATAATGTTGAGTTTATAGACAAAATAACAAGATGAGTGTACATCATACCTTGAAAGCTCACATGCACATGGTAGCCCGTGTGTAGTCCTGAGTGTGCATCGACATAATGATGGGTTAAGTGAAACGGATCCAGTCTGCTGCATCTCACCCAAAATATGGTCTATAGCATTAGATGAAACTAAACCCTTAATATTGCTGCCAGAGCATTCATCATACCTGTGTCTCTGTCAGTAAGTATGACTTGTGGAAGTTCATCCTGTTTCCTAAATAAACCCCTCAATTTGTCAAGAACCCATGCAAAGTTATCTATCCTCTCCCAATTGACATAAGCAAATGCAGCAGAGTAAGTCTTCTCTTTTGATGTTACACCAACGATCTCAACCAACGGATACCTGTACCGGTTGGTTTTATAGGTCGAATCAATCAACAAAACAATCGGGAAGGTGTTTAGAAGCTCAATGGAATCGGATGTGCCCAAAAGATGTCTTTCACAACAATGGTTCCTCTCGCAAGTCGAGTCCAATAAACATAATTATCGCGTTGCAAATAAAACATCGGTTGTTGGAGCTCACCCTACCTCACGCATAGCCGATCGTTGCCTTTGACGACGGTTGTATATTTGTTTCACAACCGTATAGTTATCATCGAGCTTCATCAATTTCACTCATTAAGGATCAATTTAGGCCGAGTATGATTCCTAGTCATTCTAGCCACTAGTTCATTCTCTTCGAACTTAACCTACCAATGTACTGGACGTCCATCATGATAAGTAGCCATGCCATGGTTATGAGTTCCATTCATAACCCTCAAAATCCATCCTCCAAGCTTCTTAATAATTTTCCTTTTCATGCGGGGGACAACAACATTTTCTAGTGTTTGTGCAGGCTTTCCTCAACATTTGTCTTATATGATCCAAATTTTATCACAAATCAACATGCAGTATTGTTTACCTGATCGTCGTCCGGTGTCAGATCTTCCTATAACAATCACCATCCCAAGAGATTTCCCAACCGCACGCACCCAAGTCAGCAGCTCATCACGAGTAGGAAATAACTGAAATTCAATGACTAAGTGTCAGTTACATAATTTGAATAGTTCCCTAAAATTAAAACAACTAAGTCATTCTCACCGTATCGCTTTGGAACGAACTACTAAAGTCTTGGGATTCGACGACGTCGATTGACATGTCAATCTGATACGATTGACATCTCACAACTAAGTTGACAACTCAACTGCTCCAGATGCTTCCTCATTTTCATCCATTTAAACAAAAAAACCTGCACAGAAGCTGCAACTTATCAGTTGTTGTCATACGCCTGTTCGAACGGCCTCATGCGAACAGAGTTCGAATGAGGCTGTTCGAACAAATCAAATTCACACCCCGCTTAACACTGCTCGAACACGTTCATGCGAACATGTTCGAACGACCCTGTTCGAACTGAGCGCGTTTGCAGAAAAAAAAATGGCGTAAAAAACTCAAAACAGAACCAAAATGGAAAATGTTTGGTAGGGTTATTACCTTGAGCTAGTTGCAAATGTTGGGTAGTTAAATGGGAGTGAATGATGAAGGTGAGGATGGGTGGGTTTTGGAGTGGAGAGATGGGAGGTTTGGGTGTTGGAGAGAGGGGAGATTTGTTGTTGGAGAAGAAGAGGGAGAGGGGTAGAGGGGGAAATTGAATTGTAAGTGGGGTTAGTTTGGTAAATGTGTTGGGTGAGGGGGTGTGTTTGGAGTAGGAGGGGGTGTGGGAAACGTAAAAGCCTTTATTTGAGCCGCCGATTATAGCCCATGAGCCTACGAGGAAAGCCTGTTGGGCTAGACCATCATTAACCTTTGTTATTTTTATTAAATAATATCAATATCCTTGTTTATCTCTCTTAATTTCCACAACTGCAGGTCTCAATTGAGTATGGAATATGTGAAATGATGAATAGTATAGCTATCCGTCTCAACGTTTTTCCTAAAGATGGAATTTTTAGTTTTGATATAGCAGAGCGTGAAGCCATGCTTCCACTTGGGACAGTGGATAATAATGTGGAAATGGTGTATAAAGAGGTAATTTTATTATTATGAACTAATTTCTCACAAATAAACATGTATGAAAACATTATTGGAGCTGATTAAAACTGATTTTTCCTCAGTTACCTAAGTGGGAAGAGCCAAAGTTGGAAGCAAGGGCTAGATATCAACAAACAATTAAGGCCCTTGCAGATAAATATCCCACTGAGAACTTGCTATTTGTTACACATGGTAATATTTATTTTTCTTGCAATTTTGGTGTAATAAAGCCTTTTGTTTTTTGGTAAATAAAGCTTTCTAAAAGCATAGTCAATTACAAAAACATGATTTTTAATGTAGCTAACAAAAGTTTATAAAAAGAAAATTGTAGTTAAGAGGAGTCTCACTTTTTCCAATGAGATGACATTTTTTGTATTTGTAAAAAGGGAATTTTTTTTTTAGGAGTTTAATTGGTCTGCACCGTGTGTAAACAACTTTTATACTTTCAACCAATAATAAATTATAGCATGTGCGACTTTCAAAGATAGTTAGGATACAAGTCAAGCATTTATATGATATGTCAATTTCTGATTGGTTGACAGGTAAAAAATCTTTACACCATATGTCCTTACCAATTAAATCTATTTTTAGTTGTGTTATTGTTTATTAGATATATGGAGAAACAACTTTGTATTTAAAGTGTTGAAGGGAATTTTACCGATAATATTAGAGTTGAAACTTTGCAGCGGAAGGAGTTCAAGTGGCTCGTACTTCAATCAAAATGGATGTTGTGTATAAAAAAGTGGAGTATTGTGGATATGTAGAACTTAGACGTCCTATTTATGAAAAGGATCACTCATTTACTTATGGAGAATTTGATACACTTACTCAGAGTGGTGAAACTGGGGTTAGCAATATTTCCTCCCAAGGCCTTTGAGCAAAGATATATCAATCAGATCTATGACATTCAAAAGGATAAAGTACATCAAGTTTATTTAAGCTTTTTACTTTGGAGCTAGAGGAAATGAATTTTATTGGATACTAATACAATTATATGGAATCTTGAAATAAATTGGCTTAAAATATAGATAATTTTGGATATTATTTTGTGTAAAAATAGTTTATAAATTTGTATTTGTATCCATACCATGTAGAAATTGTAAATAGACTTAAAGCATTGTACTTGTTTGTAATTTTCTTTTTCTGATATGTAGTTGTTCTTATCACTTAAGTCAAGTGTTAGTGTGATAAGAAGACCTATGATAAGTGAGGTGTGCTATCATAACTGTTTCTGTTATACAGTTAGATCATGGTTGCACACACTCTTTCTTTCTCCTACTTTTGTATAAATACTTTTGATCAATGAAATGAATCCATGAGATTTTCTTCAATCTGAATCTCTGTTTCTGATAATTGGCATCAGAGCTCGCAAGGGCCTGATTGTGCGAATTTTGTGTTTTTCCCCAAATTCCATCGCTAGAAACCCTAAATCTTAACCTTCTCAATTTGTGAACAATGACTGAAAAAGAAGCCACGTTTCTGCAACCATCAATTCCCAAGTTTGATGGGCATTATGAGCATTGGTCTATGCTCATGGAAAATCTCTTGAGATCGAAAGAATACTGGCCGCTAATTGAAGAAGGAATCTACGAACCACCGGCCGACGCTACACCGGAGCAGATCAAGAAAGGTGAAGAGTGCAAACTCAAAGACCTGAAGGCCAAGAACTACCTGTTTCAAGCCATTGATCGAACTATTATGGAGACAATTCTTGATCGAAGCAATGCGAAGGCAATTTGGGAATCAATGAAGCAAAAGTACCAAGGATCTTCCAAAGTTAAACGTGCTCAACTTCAAGTTGCAAGAAAGGAGTTTGAAATACTAGGAATGAAGGATGATGAGAGCATCAATGAATATTTTGGGCGAACACTTGCAATTGTGAATCGTATGAAGATGTTTGGTGAGAATCTTGAACCCGTAGTCATAGTTGAAAAAATCTTGAGGTCTCTTCCAAAAAGGTACAACTATGTTGCTTGTTCAATTGTTCAATCAAACGATGTGACTACTCTTTCTGTAGATGCTTTGCAAAGTAGTTTAATAGTAGAAGAACAGAGAATGAAGGATGAGAGTGTTGAAGAGCAGGCTCTCAAGGTTACAAATGGTGGAAGGTTTGGTAACCGTGGTAGGGGAAGAAACTCATCAAGAGGAGGACGTCGTAGAGGAAGAACCAACAAGGAGTTGATTGAGTGCTACCATTGTAAGAAATTGGGACACTACAGGTATGAATGCCCCAATTGGGAAAGCAAGGCCAATTATGCCGAAGATGAGCAAGAAGAAGAGGTTTTGCTGATGGCATGTATTGAGGAAACTTTGATTGATGATCAAGAACAATGGAGGATTGACTTAGGTTGCAGTTATCACCTGATGAACAAGACAGAAAATTGCCAAGAAGGAAATAATGTGCTCATGGCACACACTGATAAAGAAGAAAGTGGTGATCAAGAAGTGTGGTTTCTTGACTCGGGGTGCAGCAATCATATGTGCGGGCGAAAGGATTGGTTTTTGGACTTGAATGAAAATATTAGAGTTTCTGTCAAGCTTGGAAATGGCATGAAACTGATGACAGAGGGTAAAGGGAGTGTTAAACTTGAAGTGGATGGAATAGTGACTGACGTATATTACATTCCTGGTCTCAGTAGTAATTTGTTGAGCATTGGGCAGCTTCAAGAGAAGCCAGGTCTTGCTGTTGTGTTTCGGGGAAATATGTGCAAAGTGTATCATGATGATAGAGGTCTCATTCTGCAATCCAAAATGGCATCAAATAGGATGTTCAAAGTAACTGCAAAGGTAATTGTAACCTCATGCTTCAAGGTTTCTACTGAAGACAACACTCACCTATGGCACTGCAGATTCAGTCATATAGGATACAGATCACTACAACAGCTTGCAGACAAAGAGATGGTGACTAGCATACCAAAGATAGAACAACCAACAAAGATATGCAGTGCCTGCTTGAAGGGAAAGCATCATAGAGAGCCATTTCCTCAGCAGAGCAATTGAAGAGCAGAAGGGAAACTTGATCTAATTCATGCAGATATATGTGGACCTATCACACCTCAGTCTCACAGCAAAAAGAGGTACTTCTTAACTTTTATAGATGACTACACTACGAAAACTTGGGTGTTTTTCTTGAGTGAAAAGTCTGAAGCACTAGAAAAGTTTAAGAATTTTAGAGCTAAAGTAGAAAAAGAGTCTAGTTGTGAGATTAAATGCTTAAGAATTGATAGAGGTGGTGAATTCACCTCTAAGGAGTTTGAAACATATTGTAGTCAACATGGAATTAAAAGGCAACTCACTGCTGCCTATTCACCTCAGCAAAATGGTGTTGCTGAGAGAAAAAACAGAACAATATTGAACATGGTTAGAAGTATACTGTCTGAGAAAAATATGCCAAAAGAGTTTTGGCCGGATGCTGTAAACTGGTCCATACATGTCCAAAATAGGTCTCCTACTGTTCCCTTAAATAATGTCAAACCTGAGGAAATGTGGGGAGGGTCAAAACCTGCAGTACACTATTTTAGAGTGTTTGGATGCATTGCACATGCTCATGTTCCCAAACAACAAAGAAAAAAACTTGATGATAGGAGTACCAAGTGTGTTCATCTAGGTGTGAGTGAAGGCTCTAAAGCATATAAGTTGTATGGAAGGTTTTTTTGTGTGCTTATATTTTACAATTGATTTTGTATTGTTTAAGTAAAATCTCTTAAAAAATTTCTGTCTAAAGATACATACCTGTCTAGCCTCCGAATCATCTGTCATGTGATAATTTTCTGGTTTTAGGTATAGGTGTGAGGCCCTTCTAAACCAACCAAAGTACCAGTCAACCGTGTATGGCATACCATCCTCTACACACTGACCGCACTCAATAAGATAGTCGTTGAAGTTCGTTCACATCAGGTCAGCATCATCACGAATAACAGACGCCCGTCTAGAAGATTTGGGGTCAGTTGGGATCCCCTCTACGAATAACAGACGCCTGTATTGAGTATGGAATATGTGAAATGATGAACAATATAGCTATCCGTCTCAATGTTTTTCCTAAAGATGGAATTTTTAGTTTTGATATAGCAGAGCGTGAAGCCATGCTCCCACCTGGGACAGTGGATAATAATGTAGAAATGCTCTATAAAGAGGTAGCTTATAGCGTTTTTTGAAACGCTAGTTGAAGTAGCGTTTAAGCTTATAGCTTATAGCGTCTCATCTTTTTAGTCATTTTTACCCTCATTAATTTTATAATATTCCTTCTTTGTCCTCAACAAATTAAAACATAATTTTTTTCATATCTCTAATAATGAATTATTTTCCTTCTTTTTTTTTCCTCCGCCTCCCTTCTTTTTTTTGAAACGCTACTTGAATTAGCGTTTGAAAAAACGCTAAACGCTACCCGAAAAACGTTAAACGCTAGTGCTTACTAAACACGTGTACTCTTCACCCGCTAGTTCCATCCGCTACTTTCATCCGCTAGCGGCGTCAAACAGAGCGTAAATCAATTTTCATATTTGTAAAAAGGAACTTGTTTAGGAGTCTTGATATTAAGAGCATCCAACAATTTGAAAAATCTAGCTTTCTTCTTCATTGATTCGAAAAGTGTATTTACAGTAAAAGACTAACAAGACTATATATATTAGAGAAGCAGAAATAGTTACTGACCAACTAATAAAACACAAGTTAAATAACTATCTAACTAATCTTGGGTTAAGTTAACCATCTTTTCAGGTAATAAGGAGTTTAATTGATATCCATCCTTTGTCAAAAACAATTGATATGCATCGTCAATGTAAACACTTTTTACACTTTCAAGTTGCAACTAATAAAAAAATTATGGCATTTGTGACTTTTAAAATGGTATGTGTGATAAAAAAAAATCTATGTCAACTTCTGCTTGGTTGACGGTGGAAAAATATTTACATTATTGATGCATACTAATTAATTTACTTTTTTACTTGTGATTATGTAATTTATTAGATGTATGGAGAAGCAACCTTGTAATTGAAGTGTTGATTTACCTATTCGAATTGAAATTTTGCAGGGGAAGGAGTTCAAGTGGCTCGTACTTCAATCAAAAAGGAAGTGTTTAAAAAAGTGCAGTATTGAATGAAGTGGGCTTCCCGTGAACACCCAATATTCGAATCCTGGGTGTGGCAAAAAGTGGGGGAGTGATTCGAATCTTGGGAGAACCTGCACTTTTTGAACCTGCACTTTTTGCTCGTACTTTTTGTCACAGCTAATACTCGAACCACTTCCCGTGAACACCTAAGATTCCAATTTCCCATGTGGTTCTCCCCTCCAAACAAAATTTTTGCCACACCCAAGATTCGAACACGAGACTATTGAATGAAATTAGATGGGAATGTGAAAATAAATGGGCTTAAAATGTTAATAATTTATGATATTATTTTGTGTAAAACTAATTTATAACTTTTTATCGATTTTTTTTGGCAAAATACCGTTTGGGTTTCTTAACTTATTTTCAGTTTTCGATTAGATCTCTTATGTTTTAAATGTAATGAATATGTCCCTTAACTTTTAAAATCATTGCACCATCATCCTTTTTTGATTTTTCGTTTAACTCTGTTAAAAAAAAAGCTTAAGTGACTGACGGTGCTGACGTGACTTAGTTTTTATTTAAAAATTAATTTTTTATTAATTGTATGGCTTGTGTGACAACGGCACACATCATTTATAACTAATTTTATAAAAAAAATAAAAGGAAATTGCCTCTCATTCCCCTCTATCTTCTCCATCGACACACACCCACCTTTCCCAAATCTCAAACCCCACTTTACCTTTCTTGTCATCAACTTGAATATCACTGAAATTAGGGAGAGGAAAACGAAATTGAGATCTGTTTCTAACCTTGTGAATAAGCATGGATAAGCATGGGTTTTGCGGGATTAATTTGCATTTCCAACAACCTCCACACTCAGCTTCTCGCCTTATACAATGGTCCCAAATTGCCATTAACGACGAAAATAATACTATTAGCGAGGAAACATGTCGTCGCTAATACTCTTTTTTTTTTGTAGTGAATCTTGACAGTAGAATTTGAATAGATTACTTTTTTCTATGCAGCAATCTTTGTTTGCAACAACGTATCATAATCCTAATAGTTGATGATATTTTAGCAAAGAGACTTTTGGCTGATACGCAGCATTCTAGCAATTTTTGTGGGCAAAAAAACGCAACAGTACCAAAAAAAAATTATTACTTAAATAACACACATTTTAGATTAAATACCAAACTAAGCCACTTTTTTTTTTCTTTGTAGAACTCGCCCCCCCCCCCCACCCCTAGTTCTCAACTAACATTTTGCAATTTTTTTTAAAATCCTTTGTAGAACTCGCCCCCCCCCACTCCTAGTTCTCCACATGGTTTTTTAATTTTTTGATTTTCTTGTATTTATTTAATTTTATTAAAATCTAAATTAATTTAATTTAATTACAATAATTAATTTAAATAATTAGAATAATTATTTATAAAATAATTGGGGTAAAAAAATGAAGATATTAAAAATTATGCAAAATCTAGGCCAAGTAAATAGTGTCGGTAAGATGTAGACCATTAATTAAAACCTTGAATTTAATAAGTCATAAAAATACAACTTCTTTGCTATGAAATACAACTTGTCAAACTAATAATACATTAAAGTATTAACGAAGAAGATGAGACCCAGCCCACACCGCTCTAGATTACGGGATTACGTTGTGACGCTGACGCCATTGTGGTTGTTCGGGTTCTTCCTCGATCGTGGCGGGGAGGTGGGTCCGAAATAATTGGGGTTGGGGCTCGGGGGCATGTTGGTATTGATAATATTGTGGCACCGATGAAAAACTTGCACCACGGGCTCGGGGAGGTGGGTATTGATAATATTGGGGCAGTGATGAAGAACTAGCACGGCCGGGCTCAGGGGGAGGTGGGTATTGATAATATTGAGGCACTGATGAAGAACTAGCACGGCCGGGCTCAAAATGAAATTTCCCACAAAAGAAATAGCCATGGAATTCATCCAAACATATCACCTAAACAATTTTGTTGCATACCAAGTCAACAGATCTAGTACTAAAGTTTGGGAGATTTCTTGTGTTCACGATACGTGTTTGTGGAGGTGTGTTGTGAGGCTCGGAGCAAAATCTGGTTTGTGGGGGATTACACAGTTGACTCACCCACACACATGTACAACATCCAATATTTCCCAAGATCACCTCCAGATGACGTCTTTCTTCATATGTTCTCATATCCTTCCACTTGTAAGGCAGGATCCAACAATATCAGTGGCTGTGTTGATCGCACACATCAAGGAGCGATTCACGTACACGAGTTCCTACAGGAAGGCTTGGATTGCTAAACAAAAAGCAATCGAAAAAGTATACGGTAATTGGGAAGACTCTTACAAGGAGGTAACCAGATGCCTAGTGGGTTTCTCTCACTATATACCAGGCACAGTTATCGACTGGCAGTACAAACCATTCTATGAGAATGAACAACAAGTTACCAACAAAGGTGTTTTCCACCGCATCTTTTGGAGTTTTGGCCCGTGCATACAAGGCTTTAAATTCTGCAAACCAGTGGTGTCTGTTGATGGAACATGGTTGTATGGTAGGTACAAAGGGGTCCTTCTTTTGGCAATCGCACAAGACGGAAGAAACGGAACCTTCCCAATTGCGTATGCAGTTGTCGAGGGTGAGACAGCGGAGGCTTGGTATTTCTTCCTATCTCGTTTAAGACAATTTGTGACACCACAGGAGGGACTCTGTTTGATATCGGATAGACACGAGTCTATCAAAAGTCTTTGTTAGCGTGTAAACACCAACTGAAACACGATTCTCAGTATCCGCCACATAGCACGTAAACTTCATGAGACACTTTAAGAACACTCCTGCCAGAAACATCTCACAATATGGGTCAAGATCTTTGAAACTTTATTAATTTTTATTATGTATTTTGCATTCCATAATTACCAACATCTTACTTTACTTGCTTCAGCATACTCAATGACGGAGAGATCAGCTAATCACTACAAAAATAAAATTGCTGACGAAGTAGGTCCTGATGGCGTGCATTGGGTTGAAGACATTAACCTAGAACAGTTGTTGATATCGCGAGATGGAGGTTGCCGTTGGGGCACTTGACAACAAACCTTGCAGAGTGCATCAACAATGTCCTTAAGAAGTGCGGAATCTCCGATCCGTTCATTAATAGATGCAACATATTTTAGGATGAACGAGATCTTTGTGAAACGCGGAACACAAGCACAAAGCGATGATGGCATCCGAACAATGTTCTCTCAAACATTGATGAAAAACATTGCTGAAAACATCAAAGTGTCACAAACGCACACCGTCGCAATTCACGATCGTGCCAGGCAATTGTTCCGAGTTCGGGAAGAACAACGACCACAAAGTGGTAGACCTGCGACCACATTTGTGGTCGATGTAACACCCCCTTATATCTAATGCTAATTCAATTAATTAAAAATCAGAGTTTTTCAAAAACTTTCCACGCACCTCGAAGAGGGTGGTACTTTTCAAATAAAACATCATCAAAACATAATTAAAATCCAAACGCATCAACGCGTATCATGCATACATAGTCAAGTGGGTTACAATCCTCAAAATAACCTGTTTAACGTTTACATTAGTCCATTAATAGTTTGCAGCACAGCGGAAATAAAATTGAGTTCACATACTCAATACATAGGTTCAAAATAAGTTTAATACATAACCATAAATAATACTAAGACCCAACCCCGTGTTACTATCGTGAATGACTCAATAAAACCCCAGAGCGCAAACCATCACTCGGAATCACTGTTTGTCGCCACGAGAGCAGCAACAAGAAATGCTAGGGTGAGTCTCTTTACATAATTTATAACAAGTAAGATAAGCATTATAATTAAGAATCATCTAGCAATAATAGTACATAGTAATCATGCTAATTGCCATTCAATTATAATATCCACAAACAGTAAAATTCACCATTTAAGCATCAACAAGGTTTCTATGAATGTATGAATGTAAGCATGTATGCAATATGCATGTGGATCCATACTCACCACCAAACCCCGTCGGGCAACACACCACCAATTTTGGCCGAAGCCACATCACCATCCTCACCTTCGCGTAATGCATATGATTTATGTGACACTATGACAAATGCATCATCACGATCCATCAAAATATATATTAAATTACCTTTGGGACCGAAGCCCACGTCATTTATTAACTCACCACCATTGTCAATCATTGACCATCACCATCTCAATTATTAATCACCACCACCTCAATTATTAATCATCACCTCATCATTTATTAATCATCACCTCATCATTTATTAATCATCACCTCATCATTTATTAATTATCACCTCATCATTTATTAATCATCACCTCATCATTTATTAATTTAAATCACACCTAAGGACCTTTTCTTCACTTAGGGACCAATTTGACACGCCAAAATTAATTTGGGAACTTAGGAATTCAACAGCACAAGGTTTTGGAAGATCTCCACTGGAGGCGCGCACACTGGCGCGCAGAAGAGAGGCGCGCAAGATGGCGCGCGGATAGGTCGCTCTAACTCTCAAAGTTTCTGTCCTTCTGAGAGAGGTGTGCGCACGAGGTTACGCCAGAGGGACGCGCAAGCAAAGATGGCGCGCAGCCTTGATCAATCCTTGGCCTTCTTGCGCGTAAGCTTGCGCTAGCGCATACAAGATGGCGCGCAAAGACACCATTTCAGACACAGCGCCAAGTTGCCCAAAGAATCGCGCGCCCCCCCCCACACACACACACACACAGTTTTAATCCCAGCGCCAAGTTGCCCGGCAGAATCGCGCCCGCACAACCCCACGCGCACAATTTCAAGAACCAGCGCCAAAATGCTAGGCATTTGGCGCCCCCTCCCAACCTATACTCAAACACACTTCAAAACCTAATTCCTCCCAACCAAATTATTTCTCACATAACCACACCAACATAGCCTTTGAATTATTAATACTACCCATCACATTTACATGCTCATACTCATATAATCCAATCATCAAACATATAATATGCATTAATTACACTCATGTTTCCATAGCAACAATCAACATGTCATAACCAAAACAAACATTTCAAACATAAATCAACATGTAAGTAACACAAGTTCACACAACACATCATTCCTAGAATTATTCCTACTACAACACACATCCTACAAGTTATCAAAAATGTAATGGAGATTCCCTAACCTTTGCAAATTGAAGAATGTAAGTCCTCTATCCTCCAAAAGCCCAAGAAACACCAAAACCATCACCAATTCCAACTTTGAGCTTAAAACCCCATTAATGGCAAAACAACAACAAATAGGAATTAGGGATTGAAACTAACATCAATAGCTAGAGGAGGAAAAATGGAGAAGATTGATACCAAAAAGTCCTCACCTTGAGCCAAGATGGAGAAGTTCTCTCCACTTCTTCTCCTCTTCCTTTCCTTCTTCCTCCCATGGTTTCCCCTCCTTTCTCTCCTTTACTCTCTCGGTTCCCTTTCCAGTGGTCCCCCTCCCTTTAATTCATTTCCTTCCTTTCATTCATTAATTAATTAACTCTAGGCCCACTCATACCCTTACTTGCACCCCTCTCTTTTGCTTTCACACACCCATCCATTAAAAGCCCATAATGCTATCTACACCTCCCATTTCAATTGATTCCACCACTCCCTAATACTTAAACACCTCCTAATAAAATAAAACTCCAATAATTAATCAATTCTAATATTTCTCCACAACTTAATAAATCTACTTAAATAAATGTTGCAAGTTTTAAATAACTTAATTAAATAAATAATTAAATGAATAATTAAATAAATAATTAAATTATTTCGGGGCGTTACAATTCTCCCCCACTTAGAATATTTTCGTCCTCGAAAATCTACGCTAATCTCAACAACGAGATGAATCTATTTCGCATTTAATCTCTTTGAAAACTTACACGATTTAAATCCTAATGTTAACCCCGGTACATCCACCTACAACCTTTTCAAAGTTCTATTCTTTGGTCTGTGAAACACTAACGTATGTGTCTACTTCTCCTCATGGATCTCAACCTAATATATTGACTCCACCTCTTAGGTTACATAACGTGTACTTTCATTCTAATCATAAATCGCCACTTACAGTTCAAGAAGAATGACACACAATTCCCACAGTAACGTCTCCCCCACTTGGCTCCTTGCCCGAACTCTCCTCTCCTTCACTATCTTATACGAACGATTGCTACCCTCCTCAAAACCTATGCTAAACTCATGAAATCAACATCCACTCTTCTTATCTCCTCTAACCGTTATCATCCAAATCCTATCGTACACACAACAGATCAAACACCCTTCCCTACATTCTTACCCCCCAATTAAGTACTCTAACCTGTAGGTTGTCAAAATCCTACTCGACTACCCAACACAAGAGACAACAACAATTTTGGCGGGCCCCCAACAAATTTCTAACAACCGTAATTAACACAACAATACCAATCTCAACAAGTTATCATATATCTAAAATCATCCACCTCAACAATTAACACGATCATAACAACAAAATTCAAGTTCGACCTATTCCACAATTAGTCATTTTATTCCACGTTCAAATTACTCTTTCTAAACTCAGGTGCAGAAAATTCTGCAGCTTTGCGCCTACTTTGGCGAATTAATTAAAATAGTAAACGACCTCGGATTTCGACAAATAAATACTTGTTGGAAAGCCACGGATGTGTAGTTTCTGAAAATGTCTTTAAAGTTCCAAAACAATGAGCCAATTAATACAGTTTTTAGAAACAACCCAAACAGTTTTCAGACTTGACATATTCTGCCCTCCTATTTCATTTCACGCTAAACTGACTTAAACTTGACCGAATGAGACAAAACTTCGGCCCGAATAAAAGCATTTTGAGTATAGTTTCTAATGGAAAAAGAATCGTTCAAAACGGAGTTCATTTGGAGGCATAGAACTTTCAAAAACTGAACCTTCCCACATATTGATTCTAGAAATTTGACTCGACTTTGGAGATTCACAACTGGAGCTACACAACTCCGAATTTCACGAAACCAGTGCCAAAACGACCGGATTCAAGTCTATTTTCGAAAACGCTCAGCCACAGAATTTTTGACTCAACCAAACAGTACCAGTTTTCAAAAGACTGAAACAGCATCCCGTAACACACAGAAATTATACGCAAGTGAAACTCACAATTATCAATCACCAAAACCAATTACAATCATCACATACTTATACATTTCATCAAACATCAACTAAGCATAACCAATCATGCAACAAATTAAACACGCAATTTCGAAAGATTAAACATGTAGGCTTCTTCTTCGATTTTCTTTATTCCTAGAGATTGGTTAACATGCAATTTTACAACTTCCCTAGAAAACATAATGGGCATGCAATTCTACTAAATTTAATAGATTTCATATCACCAAAATAATATAACCAACACATGCTTTATAACACACTTGTTTCGATTACAAGACTTGATATTGGTTTAAGCAAATGAAATTAAATCTCCTTGTCAACATCTGGCGAAGAAAACTAATTCAAGTAATATAAGTGTATAAAAGATCTCGCCGCACGTTTCATCATTAGATTTTAGGAGCCACGTAATCAAACCAAGAAGTGACAATTAATAATGGTAATAGCAACAACAAGGGCCACCGTTAAATCATAAATCGAACGAAATTTTCACAATTGGAATTCATATTTAGAAGGTATTCAAAAGTGTATATGTTTGTTTCTAAAACCTTGACAATTATTATTGGACTCACATTCTCGGAGCATAAAAATTTTAACTCATTAAATTATGCAATTTATGTCCAATCTCATAATTTTTCAAACATCATTAAATCACAACCTAATCGGTTCAAAAGCCGAATTTATGTCACATTTGAAATAAAATCTTAAAACAACTTGGAAACAAAATTCAACACTAATTTGACATCCCATTTGTTTTCCAAAACATAAAATTTTCCAAGTACCGTTCCTTTTGAAAATCTTAGGACTTACAGTTTTGCCCGAAACGAGAAACTATATGCAATCCTAAAGCTCACTATCACACAATTATGCAACCACATAAACCACTACTTATTAGTTCAAAATTCTAGTTTCCGACATACACTCGGAAGGTAAGGAAAGTTAATTATTAACTTTGACAAAACACATCATGCTCACGAAACCGGTCAAATAGAAACATTGAAAATATCGAAACTTCAAGTCATGTAACCTTAATTGAGATAACGAAAATATAGCATTACACACTATTTCATTTTGGCGTACAATCTTAGAAACAATTAAGCATAAGTCAGATCAAATTCCTATTCAACACAGCAACAATTAACCTCTAGTAGAAATGTCAATCAAGCGCAATAATATTCAACAAACAATCCTGCAATTATTGTCTAGTGTATAATTCACTAAGATTAGGTCGTATAAGGTACTCTCTATATCCTAACAAACCAATCCAGCAGTCAATTGAATTAAAATTAGCGCGTGCATCCAAAGTGAGTAATAACCTTGAGTTATTGTCGCCTCTTTCATTGGGAATGAGTGATTGGGGTGATCGGTCCCTCCTACTCATTCAACCAACTAATTAAGGTCACAAAAACTACTTCCTTTCAAATTTAGAACTACCGCATTAAAAGACTTTTAACGTAGTCCGGAGTGCGAAGGCGTCGTCACGACTTTCACTCATTGGACGTCGTTAGAACTCTTTTAATCACACATAACCTAGTAATACAACAACGACCACAATGCATAAGGTCGATGCTACAACCAACGATTTACAGCTCAATCACCTATACCCCACTAATTCAATATAACTCTCAATCATAATCCAAAGAATTAAGTCGCAAGGCACGCCAATGAATTAGCAAACCAACAAAGTTAACGAAGAATAGACAAAGAACATAATTTATGATTTAGAACGAGTACCAAGACTCGAGGTTAACAGACTCGACAACTTGGCGGACGGACCGAATCGCTCGATACCACTAATGTAACACCCCCTTATATCTAATGCTAATTCAATTAATTAAAAATCGAGTTTTTCAAAAACTTTCCACGCACCTCGAAGAGGTGGTACTTTTCAAATAAAACATCATCAAAACATAATTAAAATCCAAACGCATCAACGCGTATCATGCATACATAGTCAAGTGGGTTACAATCCTCAAAATAACCTCGCTTAACGCTTACATTAGTCCATTAATAGTTTGCGTAAAGACAATGAAATAAAATTGAGTTCACATACTCAATACATAGGTTCAAAATAAGTTTAATACATAACCATAAATAATACTAAGACCCAACCCCTGTTACTATCGAGTGACTCAATAAAACCCCAGAGCGCGCAACCATCACTCGGAATCACCTGTTTGTCGCCACGAGAGCAGGCAACAAGAAATGCTAGGGTGAGTCTCTTTACATAATTTATAACAAGTAAGATAAGCATTATAATTAAGAATCATCTAGCAATAATAGTACATAGTAATCATGCTAATTGCCATTCAATTATAATATCCACAAACAGTAAAATTCAGTCATTTAAGCATCAACAAGGTTTCTATGAATGTATGAATGTAAGCATGTATGCAATATGCATGTGGATCCATACTCACCACCAAACCCCGTCGGGCAACACACCACCAATTTTGGCCGAAGCCACATCACCATCCTCACCTTCGCGTAATGCATATGATTTATGTGACACTATGACAAATGCATCATCACAGTCCATCAAAATATATATTAAATTACCTTTGGGACCGAAGCCCACGTCATTTATTAACTCACCACCATTGTCAATCATTGACCATCACCATCTCAATTATTAATCACCACCACCTCAATTATTAATCATCACCTCATCATTTATTAATCATCACCTCATCATTTATTAATCATCACCTCATCATTTATTAATTATCACCTCATCATTTATTAATCATCACCTCATCATTTATTAATTTAAATCACACCTAAGGACCTTTTCTTCACTTAGGGACCAATTTGACACGCCAAAATTAATTTGGGAACTTAGGAATTCAACAGCACAAGGTTTTGGAAGATCTCCATCGAGGCGCGCACAATCGGGCGCGTTAGAAGAGCGCGCGCAAGATGGCGCGCGATAGTCGCTCTAACTCTCAAAGTTTCTGTCCTTCTGAGAGAGGTGTGCGCACGAGGTTACGCGCAGGGACGCGCGCGCAAGATGGCGCGCAGTCTTGATCAATCCTTGGCCTTCTTGCGCGTAAGCTTGCGCGCGCGCGCAAGATGGCGCGCAAAGACACCATTTCCAGACACAGGCGCCAAGTTGCCCAAAGAATCGGCGCCCCCCCCACACACACACACACACACGCTTTTAATCCCAGCGCCAAGTTGCCCAAAGAATCGCGCGCCGCACAACCCCCCACGCGCACAATTTCAAGAACCAGCGCCAAAATGCTAGGCATTTGCGCCCCTCTCCCAACCTATACTCAAACACACTTCAAAACCTACTTCCTCCCAACCAAATTATTTCTCACATAACCACACCAACATAGCCTTTGAATTATTAATACTAACCATCACATTTACATGCTCATACTCATATAATCCAATCATCAAACATATAATATGCATTAATTACACTCATGTTTCCATAGCAACAATCAACATGTCATAACCAAAACAAACATTTCAAACATAAATCAACATGTAAGTAACACAAGTTCACACAACACATCATTCCTAGAATTATTCCTACTACAACACACATCCTACAAGTTATCAAAAATGTAATGGAGATTCCCTAACCTTTGCAAATTGAAGAATGTAAGTCCTCTATCCTCCAAAAGCCCAAGAAACACCAAAACCATCACCAATTCCAACTTTGAGCTTAAAACCCCATTAATGGCAAAACAACAACAAATAGGAATTAGGGATTGAAACTAACATCAATAGCTAGAGGAGGAAAAATGGAGAAGATTGATACCAAAAAGTCCTCACCTTGAGCCAAGATGGAGAAGTTCTCTCCACTTCTTCTCCTCTTCCTTTCCTTCTTCCTCCCATGGTTTCCCCTCCTTTCTCTCCTTTACTCTCTCGGCCCCTTTCCAGTGGTCCCTCCCTTTAATTCATTTCCTTCCTTTCATTCATTAATTAATTAACTCTAGGCCCACTCATACCCTTACTTGCACCCCTCTCTTTTGCTTTCACACACCCATCCATTAAAAGCCCATAATGCTATCTACACCTCCCATTTCAATTGATTCCACCACTCCCTAATACTTAAACACCTCCTAATAAAATAAAACTCCAATAATTAATCAATTCTAATATTTCTCCACAACTTAATAAATCTACTTAAATAAATGTTGCAAGTTTTAAATAACTTAATTAAATAAATAATTAAATGAATAATTAAATAAATAATTAAATTATTTCGGGGCGTTACAGTCGACTTCAGATCAAAAACCTGTGAGTGTGGGGAATTCCAGGCCCTTCATTACCCATGTTCACATGCCATCGCAGCATGCTCTAAATGCAGTTACGACCACTTGCAGTTTGTCGATCCACCCTACACAATGCATCATGTTTTCAATACTTACATTGTGGAGTTCCCACCCTTGCCAACTGAGACCTCATGGCCTGATTTCAATACGATTGAACTACAGCATGATCCAACTAAAAGAAGAGATAAAAAGGGTCGTCCACAGTCTACTCGTATTCGCATGCAGAGATGGATCAAAGAGAACGGAACCCGCACTCAAAAGATGCGGAATTTGTAGAAATGAGGGTCACAACAAAAATAACTGCCCTAACCGCAATGTAAACTAGTCAATGTTGTTTAATGTATTATTAGTTTCAGAAGTTGTATTTAAAAATTAACAAGTGGTATTTTTATCAATTATTAAATTTAAGGTTTTAATGTTAAGTCACATTTAATTAAGTTGGATCACTCATTAAATATTTTATCTTCAATCTTTAATAATGTGTTGTGCAGAGTGTACATTGTGCAGTCTTTTGCATTGTGCAGTAGCTTTGCATTGTGCAGAGTGTGCATTGTGCGTGTGCATTGTGCGAGTGTGCATTGTGTAGAGTCTTTGCATTGTGCGAGTGTGCATCTTTGCATTGTGCGAGTGTGCATAGTGCAGAGTGTGCATCTTGCATTGTGCGAGTGTGCATAGTGCGAGTGTGCATCTTTGCATTGTGCGAGTGTGCATTGTGCGCGAGTGTGCATCGTCGCGCAGTCTTTGCATTGTGCGCGAGTGTGCATAGTGCAGAGTGTGCATCTTTGCATTGTCGCGAGTGTGCATAGTCTTTGGGTCTTTTTTTTTATTGAACGGCCTAGATTTTGCCAACATTATTTAACGCCCTAGATTTTGCCGACATTATTAAACGGCCAAGATTTTGCCGATACAATTTAACGGCCTAGATTTTGCCGACACTAAACCTTACAATCAACGGTTATGATCACCCTAGATCAACAGCTCACACACGATCACGTCTATTATAAATACATTCTCAAATTACACTAACATTAACACCACCAGTTTACCCTCAACCTACCCTTGCCTTCTGACTCATCTTCTCTTCTCTGCTTCTTCCCCAAAAACCATCGCCCCACCCGCTACAATGGAATGGCGTAAAGACGAACATGTATCGGCAAAAATAATTTAACAAAAATAATAATAATAACAATATATAGTAATTACAATAATAATAATAATAATAATAATAATAATAATAATAATAATAATAACAAATTCCTAACCGCCCTTTATCACAATGGAACTGTCACCACCGACGAACATGGCGTTGTGTTTCGCTGTTCTAACCATGTGTTATGCGGGATGAATAAGGACATCACATTCGCCCAACTCAAGGAGAAGGCCGAGAGGAAGATTCGTCCCGCAGGAGCGCGGGCGTAAAGACGTGGAGCGTATTCGCTTTCAAAAAGTTCAATTGTAGAGATGATGGGACCGTCCAAAGATTCACCATGGAGATCCAAAGCGACGACGACGTCTCAGCGCAATGATGGAACATCTAGCTAACGCCCGATGGGGCGAAAAATCTTAGAGTCGTATGTAAACACAATCACGCACTCCGAGAAGAAGTCATGCATCTTCTTCAACATGGACCACGCGCACCACAACAACCCATACTTACGCACACAGTAAAGTTGAGTATCGATGACTAACAAACCTCCGGGGCGACCATTCAGTCCGTTGATTCATAGTCGTGAACGTGAAACTAAACATTTCGTGCTTAAGAACAACATCACATTCGCAGAATTGAAAGAAAAACTAACAAAAAATGTCAAACTAGATGGTGTGGAGCAACAAATTAAAAGTATTGAATGTGAATCCCCCTACATCTGCAGCTTTACCCCACTTAATCGTATTCAGAAGTGCCTTAAGCCTATCAAGAAAGACGAAGACGTTCGTCAAATGTTTGAGAAACATGAAGAATTCCAAGGTTTCATTGAACCTTATCTCAAATTGTTCGTCGAAAACGTAAGAATCGCCCAATCCATCCGCCGTAGCTTGAATCTGCCCAATCTGTAGAACTAGGTTGTATTATGTTTTCATGTCGTTTCGTTTTAAATTTCCTATCCTTGTATTTTTGCAATTTGTGTTTTTCATTTATGTTCTTATCGAATATTAAATTCTGTTCCAATTTTTAATATCTTAATTTTTTAACGGATTTTTTATCGTAATTATTTTATAAATAATTTTATTAACTATTCTAATTATTTAAATTAATTATTGTAATTAAATTAAATTAATTTAGATTTTAATTAAATTAAATACAAGAAAATCAAAAAATTAAAAAACCCTTTGATGAACTAGGGGTGGGGGGGGGGTTGCGAGTTCATCAAAGGATTTTAAAAAAAATTGCAAAATTTCTTTGGTGAACTAGGGTGGGGGGGGGGGGCGAGTTCACCAAAGAAAAAAAAAGTGGCTTAGTTTGGTATTTAATCTAAAATGTGTGTCATTTAGGTAAATAATTTTTTTTTTTGTCTACAGTGGAAAATTTGCCATTTTTGTGTGCATCAACATATCTTCAATTTTATGAATGTGCTTATTTTTTTGTAACTCGGTATCCATTGCAAGCAACGGTAGAGGCTAGTCCTTCTAGCCGAGTAAGATTACAACGGAAGACAAAGCTTCTCTCTCAAGATTTTTAACGCGGCTGCATTCTCAAGACCAAATTCAAACTCAAGGCCTTGGTTAAGCTGAAAGAGACTCGTACCATCTCATCCAAACACTCTTGAGTGATAATGCATTTATTATTTACATATATCATCAATTTAATGCACATTTGGATAACATAAAGCTGAATAATCTTATATAAATGTGTCGTTAATTAGTGGCTTGGCTTGTGGACACATTAACATATCATATCACTCCTTACAATGAGTTCACTACAAAAAGTGCCTACCTTAGCCTTTGTGAATACAACCCCTCATTTCATGGCAATTGGAAGATCCTTTGGAAGTGGAGAGGTCATCACATTCAATCTTTCATGTAGTTTGTGCTCATGGAATTTTTTTGACTAATTCTAGAAGGCATAGGTGGAATTCTACAACGCCTCCTACATGTACGATTTGTAGTAATGGCGATGAGTAATTGATGCGTGCACTTCAAGACTGTATCTTTGCCATCGAGATTTGGTTGCGCCTTATCCCCTCAGCACATGTCCAAGATTATTTTGAAATTTATGGGAAGGACCGGGTCTTTGACAACTTGGCTAGAGGAACGATTAATGTCCAAGGTTTCCCTTGGCAAACTACATTCATAGTGGCTTGTTGGTATATCTGCTATGGAGGAACAAAAGCATTTTTGAGGAGGGATTTCAGAGACCTCGTGACGAGGTTAACTTAAGACTTACTGTCGTGAAAGATATCATCCATATGTAGTCTTCTAGGAGGGTGGATTCTCAAACGGATACAACTCTCGTAAAGTAGCTCCCTAGGGGAGGATGGTTGAAACTTAATGCCGATGGGGCCTACAAGCTTAGCTCAAATAGTGTTGGATGTGCACTACAAGAAATTCACGTAATACCGGCAGATTTTTTCTGCCGGTAAATTTCCGGCGAAAAAAGTAGTGTTTCCGGCGGTTTTTTTAATATTACAGGCGGTTTTTTAAACATTACCGGCGGATTTTCTAAAAAAAAAAAAATTATTTTAAAAAACCACAGGTAATGTTCAAAAATCCGCCGGTAATTTACCGGCGGATTTTCTAAAAAAAAAATTATTTATTTTTTAAAAAATCCGCCGGTAATGTTCAAAAATCCGCCGGTAATTTCTGGCGGATTTTTGAACATTACTGCGCGGTTTTTTTAAAATTTTTTTTTTTAAAAAATCATGCAGAATGTTTAAAAATCACTTCTAACTATTCAAAAATGTCTATAAATAAAATTTTCTCCTACACTCTTCTCATTCTCTCATTTCTTTCTTTCTCATTCTCTTCTACATTTCCTCTTTCTTCTTCCTTCTCATTCATTCATATTTCTTCTACACTTCTTCATCTTCATTCTCATTCTCTCCTATATTCTTACTACTCATACTCTCCTTCATTCTTATTCTACTACATTTTTTACTTACTTCTTAATAAATAAATAAATAATTCAAATAATTTTAAAAAAATTAAAAAACTAATTCAAAAATAATTTTAAAATTTAAATATTATTTTCAAATTATTAAATTAATTTTTATTTTAAATATTAAAAATTTAAAATTATTTTTCAAAAACGTTTTTTTAAAAAAAATTATATATTACCGCGAAAATGGACGTGTTACGGCGGTTTTTTAAAAAAATATATATTTGAAAAATTACCGCGGATTTCACTTATTACCAAGCGGTTTTTTTAAAAATATCGAAAAACTTACCGCGGTTTTGACTTATTATCGCGGCGGTTTTTTAAAAAAACAGAAAAATTACCGCGTTTTTGAGTTGTTACCGCGGTTTTTTTTAAAAAACTAAAAATTACATGGATTTTCAGTTTATTACGCGTGGTTTTTTTTTTAAAAATATCTTAAAAATTACCGGCGGTTTTTCACTTGTTACCGGCGGTTTTTAAAAAAAAAAAAATTACCGGCGGTTTTTTTAAAAAAAAAAATATCTGAAAAATTACCGGCGGTTTTTCACTTGTTACCGGCGGTTTTTTCCGCCGGAAAAGACCCGATAATTTCCGTGGAAAATCACGCAGAATCGCTTCACGTGACGGCGTTTTAACCGACGGAAAATCCGCCGGAAAGTTCCGCCGAAAACCGTCACTTACCGGCGGTTTTTTGACTTTACCGGCGGCTTCTGTCCACCGGAAAACCGTGAATTTCTTGTAGTGGTGGAGGCCTCATACGTGACATGCATGGCAAGTTGGGGAAAGGTTTTCTTAAGAATCTTGGCAAGTGCTCAGCCTTTCACGCTGAGATGTGGGGGGTGTGGGTAGGTTTGGAGATGGCCTAGCAGCTTCATATTCCTAAGCTTGTCTTGGAAAGCGATTCTAAATCCATGCTGTACATGATCAACTGAGCAAATAACACATTGGGCCAACACTTCACTCTCTTGAAACACATTAGGAAGATTCTGGCTCGTGCATGGGAGCTTGAGGCTATCCACACTTGGAGAGAGGGGAACTTTTGTGCCGACTGGTTGGCAAATGCGAGTCTTTTAGTGAATGACATGAACACTGTGCCGATGGATGAGCCTCTTGATGGGATTTGAGAGCTTCTAAAGGATGACTTAGCTGGGGCGTGCCTCAGACCTATTAGATTATTTCCTAGTTTTTCCTTTTTTGTTTGTTTGGGCGTTAGCTCCCTTTGTTTACCCAAAAAAAAAAAACAGATCATATCATATTTTTTGTGTAATAATAAAAACTAAAAAAAACGATTTTGACAAAAAAACGATTAAATATGTACAAAAAAAAAAGATTAAATAACTCAATTTGAAAAACGAGTAAAAAAACGCAAACCCCGCTTCCTTTGGACGCCAAACCCTGCTTTCTTTGCACGCTACCACCACTCTCTATTTGCTATAAACCCTAAACCCCCCAGTCTTCTCTGATCAGAATTGAACCAGAATTGAACCCCACTCCCATTTTCAGTTCACGATTGTAAATTCTCCCTCTACGTTGGCGACGGTGAATTGATCAAAATGTCTGCATTTGGAGCTGCAAATACCAATCCAAACAAATCCTATGAGGTAATGTTGTGAATGTTGAAGCTTCATATTTGGTTCATAATTTATTTTCCACATAAGGATTTATTACAAATCTTGAATTCTATTTTTTTAGGTAAGCCAGCCACCTAGTGAGTCTGTTTCGAGTCTTTGTTTCAGCCCCAAGGCCAATTTTCTCGTTGCTACTTCATGGGATAACCAGGTTTTCCATCTCTCACTTTGATTCTAGCTTTAATCTTTGTATTGCATTTCATTTCTGTATGTTTTCTTGATTGATTGACAATTTCTTCCCTAATAGGTTCGATGTTGGGAGATATCAAAGAATGGAACTGCTCTTTCTAGCACACCCAAGGCTTCAATTTCTCATGATCAACCGGTAATGCACTTGAATTTCAACAATTTTAATGAAAATATCATCATAATCATCGTGTTTCTTTGAGAATGAAGTGGCATTGGTAATGTTTTTTTAACTATGAAGCACCAACACAGACACGGATATCGGGCGCGACATAGAAATACACACCAGTTTTAATTTGAAAAATGCAAGTAATTGAAGTGTTAGTGTCGGACACCGGACACGTCTTCGACCTGAAGTGTCGGTGCTATAGAGTTTTTAACCTAATGACCTAATGGTTTCTTGTTGTTCAAGGTTTTGTGCTCTGCTTGGAAGGATGATGGAACAACCGTTTTTTCTGGAGGTTGTGACAAGCAGGTCAAGATGTGGCCGCTTCTGTCTGGTGGGCAACCAGTGACAGTTGCCATGCATGATGCTCCTGTCAAAGATATTGCATGGATACCAGAGATGAATCTTTTAGCCACAGGAAGTTGGGACAAAACAATAAAGTATGCATGTTGATTCTTTTTCCTTGTTATGTCACTTATGTGCCTTTTTCGTTATTATGTAGTAACAATGTGAGATCAATTTAACTTTGCAATTATTACTGTGTGTCCTTTCTAGCATGAGTTAGGGTCCATTTTAGATGAACAATAGTTTGAGAATGGACAACATGTAAGAATAAAAGGTACATAACACGATATTGCAATTGGCCAATAGCTAATTTGTATCAATTAGGAAGTTGATCCAGTATATTATAATCAGCATTTGAATTATTTGCATTGTCCATTCTTAAAATCTAAAGGACTATTGCGTGAGGGAGTGATTTGAGAGAAGTAATAAACCTCTTTATCACCAATGACTTGACTTTCGGGCCTGTTGGTTCAAGATATGATATAAGAACCTTTATGGCCAAGATAAAGGTGGACCTGTGTTTTGTCCACGTATCAAGAGGGCTCCTAGGCAGATTGTGGAGGCATGTTCAGTATAAGTCCATTTATGAGTTTTCTTCTAACATTTTATGTTTTTTGGGATAATTGTTTCTTCATGAGAAACTTTCACAAATGAGCAAGGTTCATCCTTTTCCTTTTATCTTTATGAAGCTTAGTTGTGTCTCTGGGTGACACCGACAACTGCTGGTATTTTTTGGGAAAAATGTATCATCTGTTGTTCATTTTCTCGGTATCCACATGGTGGTTTACATTGAAGATTTAGCTACTTCATAAATTGTTTATGCTATATTTTCTTTGTTAGGTATTGGGATACTAGGCAGTCCAATCCAGTGCATACTCAACAACTCCCTGAACGCTGCTATGCAATGACAGTGAAGCATCCTCTGATGGTTGTGGGAACTGCAGATAGGAATCTGATTGTCTTCAACTTGCAGAATCCTCAGGTAATATTTTATTCTAAAATAAATATTCATAGCGTTGCTGCTTGTAGCTTTATATGCAATATGTTGGTTTTTAATCTAAGTTATGAGTTTTATACTTAAAGACGAAGATTCAACTAGAAATTCTATTCAGTATCCAATTGAATTAGCATGGCGCCTGCTTAGAATCTTGCAATATTATGTATCTACTCAGTATCCTAAGGTAATTTCTTTTTTTGAAAAAATTGTGATAGGAGTGTCCGAGAGGTGTCAAAGCTGTATCTAAGAAGTGTCCAAGTCAAATAATATTTTTTTGAAAAAATTGTGATAGGCTTGTTCGAGAGGTGCCCAAGCTGTATCTAAGAAGTGTCCAAGTCAAATAAATAAATTTTTAAATGCAACACTGTAGAGAGATGTCTGATGTGTGTCTTGTCAGTGTTCAACTCCGACATGGACACGCAACAAGACACTCTCAAGAGGTGTCCGTGCTTCTAGTGAGAGAAAAATGAACCCATGGAACATACAGCCCAAGCTGAACATGAGTGTCCTCGTTGACACTATTTTTTGTTATCCCAATTATAGTTTTACTTTTATATATATATATATATATATATATATATATATATATATATGTATGCTAAATGTTAGATACTGTTTTTTTTATCCAAGTTTACTTCGTGATATTTCTAGTTTTCCATGATTTATGAAGAGGGACAATTAATAAGTGAAGATTACATGTTAATATTTGAGGAGCTATTGATTTCAATAAATGTCAATATTATATGTTTTTCTTATAACTTGTGTGCAAATCCCATCAGACTGAGTACAAAAGAATAGAATCGCCTCTGAAGTATCAGACAAGATGCGTTGCTGCTTTTCCTGATCAACAAGGTTTCTTGGTATGTATTAACTTCTTGCTTTCATTCAAATACAGTCATAGAAGTTTGGAGTACTAATTGTTGCACTTTTATTTTTAATTACTTTCATTACTGCCAAACTTAGACCATACTCATATTTGGAAAGTTATACCATACTTATACCATACACATATTAAAGTTAAAAAATATAAGAATACTCAAAAATAAACACATTCATAAGTAATCATCAAAGTTCATAGGTGTTGGATGATAAAGGGTAGAAAAGAAAAGAATCTGTTGAGAAAACATAGATAAAAACAGAATAAAAGGTTCTGTAAAGAGATAAAAGTTATGTAAAATACTAAAAACAGAGGAATAAAAACAGAATAAAAGTAGAGGAAGCAAGCTGTTAAAATCAAAGATGAGAACTTGTTACTCAGGCCTGCAAGGGACGTTTTTAGATAGCTGGACGGGTTGCAACAATGTGCAGAAATAGAAGAGGAGAAGAGGGACGTCTCTGTTTCTCTGCCGCTATTAACTAAAGTTATTTGCTAGAGGGATTTTGAACTGATCCCATTAATTGTTGAGGCAAATGCCTTCTTTATTGAGATAGAACGTATTATTAATTATTAATTTAGATTAAAGTAGAACCATATAGAGACCGCAAGTTAAGTTTTTGTTGACATTTTCCTCTGCCATATTTGTTTATTATTATACAACAACACAATTTTTGTCTTTTCTTTCAATTTTAACAGTTAATGTATTATAGTGCTTTTATGCCCTTGGGTTTTTTTTATTGTTGCTATTATCACTATAGATCTTTGCCGTATATTCATTAAGCTCCAAATATTCAAGTTACTGATATTATAGAATATCTACTACTGTTTCTCTGTAGGTTGGCTCATTAGAAGGAAGGGTTGGAGTACATCACCTTGATGAATCAAAACAAAACAAGAATTTTACTTTTAAATGCCATAGAGAGAAAAATGAGATATATTCGGTCAACTCCTTAAATTTCCATCCGGTAATACACTGTGTAATATTAAAATTAGTTAAATTTCATTATAAAAGTTGTGGGTTTAATATTTTGATGTCTTTCCGTTCAGGTACATCACACTTTTGCAACTGCTGGATCTGATGGTGCTTTTAATTTCTGGGATAAGGACAGTAAACAGAGACTCAAAGTTTGTGCTTTTTTCTAAAATTCTCCTTCTCACTTGTCCTTTCTTGCTGAATTTGATCTATGAATTTCCAAAAGACTCTGTAAGCTTTTGCACCTTTGTTTGATAGTATGATCCATCTGAATGTGTATGGCTGAACAAAAACATATGTCCAGTACTCTAATTTGTTTGTTATTGCTTAATGGGAAAATGGAAGGAGCAAGCCTTTCGGTATTTGGTTGTTTGTGTTTCTTTGTTCTTAAAGCCCTAATCACTGTACTAATCAATCTAGAAAGTAATATAGTCTTCTTTCCACCTTCAGTTATCTCTTTGAAGTTATTATTTTGTTAGTCATTTTACTTAATGTATTTTGTAGGCTATGCAAAGGTGTAATCAGCCCATACCTTGCAGTGCATTCAATAATGATGGTTCGTTATTTGCTTATGCGGTATGTTTCTTATTGCTAAAAAATCATACTTATTTACTTTCTGTTCAGTTTTATATATTTTTGTTTCTCCATTTCCCCTTAAATACCGAAACCTACCTGTTAGGCTGTAAGATCTGTATGATATGCATATCTTGCCTCTCTCTCTCTCTCTCTCTCTCTCTCTATATATATATATATATAGACCCATGTTTTATCCATCAACAATGGCAACCAAGCCTTTTCCTTGAGTTGGTTAATAGATCAATCGAAGTCAAAACATACTGTCATGTATTAGGTTAAACTTTACAGGCAGATCATTTATCTCTAAGTATCGTTTAATGGTTTGACCATCGTTTTCTGTGGTCTCCTGTTACCTCTAATGATTGGACTATCCTCGATGTGGACAATGGTCCTTGCTGGTGCTTCTGTACGCACTTTGATGATATCCTGCCACTGCCTCTACGATGGGGGCTATCGCAAGTTTTTGTCTAATGATTGTATTTCTAATCTTGTCTTGTCTTGTTTAACCACTTATCCATCATAATATTAATCTGAGACGTTAAGTTTATGCTAGCTTTATACGTCCATACATTAAATTCATACAATAGTAAATGGTATGTGTGTGGTAAAAAGTTTCTTTTAAGATTGAATGATATTTGTCTTGTTTGACCAATAAATATTGAGAATATTAAAAAATTTAATTTAAAACGCTAAGTTGATG
The DNA here is from genome assembly GCA_020916435.1 of Oxytropis ochrocephala. Classification (NCBI taxonomy): domain Eukaryota; kingdom Viridiplantae; phylum Streptophyta; class Magnoliopsida; order Fabales; family Fabaceae; genus Oxytropis; species Oxytropis ochrocephala. The sequence continues at coordinate 41,246,291 of CM037091.1, forward strand.
AATTTAAAGAGAATGATTTTGTTGAGAATGGATGCATCTTTGCATCTTCCCCTCCCCTCAGCCCCCAAAGGATATCACATAACTGTAGCATCTTTACACAGTTAATTAATTCTGATTGAAACAGAGTATGAAGTGAGTTCCCCAATTATCATTCGTCACTTGGATTAGATAACTGTTGGTTTTATGCATACACAATGGGGATTGTTCCTATCAGCAATTTGCATTTTTGGTTCTTCATGAACATGCTTTTATAAGTACTTTCACAAGAATTTGCTTGCTTTTTACGGACATGTTGATGCATCCCTTCAATTCAATTAGGAATAATTTGGTTCTGAATGTCTATAGGTTTGTTATGATTGGAGCAAGGGTGCAGCAAATCATAATCCAACTGCTGCGAAGAACTACATTTATTTGCACTTACCACAGGTACAATAATCTTCATGTGAATGTATTTAAACTAAACTTACAGGATAGATGAAGATAAATGAATATGAAAGATTGAAACATAAGTGGAAGGGCCACAGTGGTAGTCTTTCAAATGGTGTATATATCTTGTGAAAAGAGGACTTATCATATATTTGCCCGTAAGATTGTATTATTGACTTTTCACAGGGTAGCTGGCTGGACCACCTCCCTAAACCCCCTCCCTCACTAAAAAATTCTAGTTGATGAGTGCGTCATTCGTTTTAGTCTTTCTGTAATTATCAAAATACATTTTCATTCGCATATTGATTAGTTTATTCTTTAATTGTTTCTTTCCATTTTTCCACCGAACAAGTTTAAGAGTTTACGAGTAAGTAACTGTTTTTCTCATGTGGGCAGGAATCTGATGTTAAAAGTAAGCCTCGAGCTGGAGCAACGGGTAGAAGGTGAAGTTTTGGTGTGGAAGGCTCTCTCTTTTGGTGCATTCATAAGGCTTTGAAAATGGAAGCAACAAATTGGTTGTTTGATGTGGTGCAACAGCTAAAATGATTAGATTCTAACTCATTCTTTTGGTTTCCTTCCTTAATTTTCTTAGGTTTGATCTAGGAGGGTTAGGCTACTACACTTTTACCAAATGTATAGATTTCAATTTCAATTCAATGACGTTGATATTTTCATGTGAATGGAGGATTTCATACACAAAGAAGCAATGTTGGACGCTTTGCCTTGTCATTTCGTGATACGAATGTTATATCATGTTTTTATTCTTGGCAATCCCAATTGCTAAAAATTGGGAGAAAAAATCAATTGAGTTTTTTTTTCCGACAAAAAAAATCAAGAGTTCATGGGCGTAGAGCTGGCAAAACGGGCTACCCGACCCGCATTGGGCTCGGGCTTCTACGGTCTGGGCTAAAAGGAAATAAATCCTGCAGTAAAAACACTAAAATTCAGCAGCAAAAAACATTCTAAAATCCCAAAATGGGCTCAAATTTTGCTCCTTGCATGCTGACTTGCTGCTTGAAGGAGGAGTGTGTTTGTTCGAACTCAAATTTGGCTCATGTTCGTACAACGTAATTGATTCTTCTGCTCCTACGTCTTCATAAGTGAGAAGGGAGAGGGACTTTGAATTTGATACTTGAGAGTTTGAGGGATTTATAATTTGGTAGAAGAGAGCTTGTAATTACTTGTATTGTTTGGGAAAATGGAATGGGATTGGGAATTTGCCATTTTAGTTTTGGGAGCGTGTGTTTTGGTGAATTGGAATTTGGGTCTTGGAATGGCATCATGGCCGATGGTGTGTATTAATATCTTTCGTGGTGAAATGGAATGTGGGATCACCGAATAGACTTAGTGTGACTGTGTGGTTTTTTTTGTTTAATTCACAAGCTTACAGGCTACCCATGGCCCGACCGGGCTAGCCCGGTACGGGCTCGGGTATTTTAGGGTCGGGCTAAAAAGTTCGGGTGTAAATATGGGCTCAATTCCTTCGGCCCAAGCCCTATGTTTTCTCGGGCTAGCCCAGCCCGACCCGACGAGATGATGGGCGTATGCCGTATTATGGGCTTTTATTTGTAGCGATTGCTTCATTATTTTAATTGGAAAAAAATGTTTTTAATTATTTATTTCTCAATTATACCACCAATTAGTCAATTGGTAACCAACCACTTTTTGATTTGTGATTGGTGGTGGTTGTAAAACTTGATACACAGTATGTGTATATAAATTAAACTCTTAATTATTTATGGTTGAGATTTTTTTTTTGTCCATTTAGATAAAATGATAAAAAAATACCACACGCACATACTTTTTTTTTTGGTCTAGGGGTCTTTGACCCCACTCCGTGTCAGGGAAAGCGCTCAATAATCCGGAGTTCACTTAGAGAGTAAGTAAGCTCTCACCCCCGATTTGTTCCATCCGGGATCGAACTCTGTCTTAGCTTAAATCATCCGCTTTAGATAGAGTGCATTAACCACACGCACATACTATAACACATACTTATTTTATTTTTTTTGAGATTTATAACACATACTTATAGTGCTCACACCCGGGTAACATTAATAGCTTCCTTTCTAAATTTGTCGTAGAGACGTAAATATGTGAGGTAGTGATAAACACTCAAGGAAATCACTGGAAAACATTAATAGTGTAATCCAAAAGAGTAATTTATTTTTTTGTGCAAAATAACTTCGAAAGACAAATAAAAAGGAAACAAGGAAATAGTAAAAAAACTCATGAATGGTTTCATTAGAACCTTTATATTGTATAAAAAAAGAACCTTTATTTAAAGATGAAGCCAACACTGTCTGACATGAAGAAACTTAGAAACACCATAAAAATATATTATATCTGATGAACCATGTAGGAGAGAGTGATAGTTCACGGACCAAATTGAAGGTTTACTCTAAAAAATTTGCAATAATTAGATGAATCCATCAAAGCATCTGTATATACACGATTACCGTATCATAACTAGAAAATGCTAAGAGTGTTTTTGGATGAAGCAATTTAAAATTCTAAGTAATTTAAATTCTTTCATTTATATTTTTTTGTTTGGATAAAATAATTCTTTGTTTAAAATTGGGCTATTTTCACAAGGTTCAAAAAAAGTTGGGGTAAAATTTACGAGGACCACTGCAATTTTTTTTATATAAAATATGTAAATTTAGAGGGATCAATTTGTAAAACTTGAAATTTTATAAGGACCAAATTGCAAATTTTGAAGCATATATGGACTAATTTAAAAAATTATTGAACTATTTTAACATTTATATTTTCTAAAAGCAAAAAGAGAATTTCAGATTATTAGCTTTTGGGTGGTATTTGAAATTTCTAAAATACTTGATATCATTCTTAAGAAAATTATTAAAATAAAGGCTTAAATGTACTTTTGGTCCTTATTTTACTTAATGCGCAATTTTGGTCCCGCTATTTTATTTTTGTGCAATTTTGGTCCCCCTATTTTACTAAATGCGCAATTTTGATTCCCTTATTTTTTTTCCGCAATTTTGATCTCCCTATTTTACTAAATGCGCAATTTTGATCTCCTTTTTTTCACAATTTTGGTCTCACTATTTTCCAATTTTTGCAATGTTGACCGAATTGGTTTTTTCAACTCTTAGCTGCTGATGTGTCAATATTTTAATTGATATAGCACTTGACTAAGCCTACTTGACATGTCGTTGCCACCTCATATATTTTTTTAAACAAAATTATTTTATTTTATGAAATATTTGTTTTATATAATTATATTATTTTTAAATTTTACAAAGTAGAAAATAATTTAATATTTTAAAATAAATAATTTTTTTATATTTAATATTTTAAAAGATAATTTAAAATAAATGAACTATTTTTATATTTTATATTTTTTAAAAAAAGAAAATAACCAAATTATTTTTATATTTTATATTTTAAATTATAAAAAAAATTAATTGTTTAAAATAAATATTTTGTTTGCTATATTTAGCATTTCTCCAAGCTTTTGAATTAGATCCATCAGAGTATGTGGTGATACTGCCTGATATTGTATTTGTTGGAGCTTGTAGGGTTTCAAAGTCAAAACCGAAACTAAGGGTGTGTTTGATTCATTGCGATGAGAAGTGACCTGATCGACAACTCTCAGGTTGTACTGCTTTTTTGAAAATCAAGCATTTCTGATCTTGATGTAAATAAGGGCAATGGACTGGACAAATACCCAAATTCCTGTACCTCACAAAACCACAGTACAACTTTTCTGTCCCACAGTACAACTTTCCGATCAATAAAAAAAAATACCAAAATAGTTTTATTTCTTATTCAACAATTTTTTTCTCTCCTCTATTCTCTCTCTCTCTCTCTCCTATCCCTTTCTTCTCTATCATTTTCTCTACCTCTTTAATACTTTTTCATCTCAAGGACATTACAGTGCAATGCAACTCCAATGCCAACTCATGCTAAACACACATATTAAAGTTTATGCAAGGAGTGACATTTCTTCTAACTATAGCCATGATTATTAAATCGGAATACATATTGGGTATCCGAAGATTAATTTTCTGACTCGTGTATCATATTGTAAGATAAATAAATGATCAAAAAAACATATAACATTCCTAAAGCAACCTCCCACAAATAAACCGCATGGATTTTTTATAACATTTACACCAATCAAAGCAATAAATCACAGAACCAATCAAATTGTGAAAACAAAGAACAAACATGCAAAGCTTTACCTCATCCGCTCAGTTCCAAATGCAGTGTGAGGTCGTAATGTTCCGTGCGATGCCGCATTTACTCCATGCTTCGTATTAATCATCTGTGTGACGCTGTAATGCTCAATGAGACACCTCCTCCGCTATGTAATGCTCCACGCAATGTCGCAACTGCTTCGTGTCACGCCGGAATGCTCTCAGCCCATCGCTCTATCTTCAACAAAAACAAATCAAAGAAAACAAAAGAGACAAATAGAAGGGGAAAGAAATGTGAGAAAAAATAGGAGAAGAGGAGATGAAAATGTGAGATGCAGGGAGAAAATAGAAAGAGATCGCACATACCCTCATGGCCAGCAACTCCATTGTTCTTCCCTCTCGCCCCTCACTCCTATCACCATCTGATTGCTAACTCTTTTCCTCTGATCTCTTGGCTTTTCTATCTCGCGGCTCCCTCTTTGTGCCTCTTGCAAAATCAAAAGGTGAGTAAGAAAGTGAAGAAAACGTGTTTGACATGCGGTGGTGTTGGGCAGAAGAAAGAAGGCACATGGGGAGATGGATGAAAGAGAAACAGAGGATTCAATGGAAAATGGATGTTGGAAGTTTGGCCATCTGTTGCATCTCTGCAGTGTCAGAAATAAAATACAACATGTATGACATGCACCAAAAGTGAGTATCAAAGCTGAAGATCCCACTCCATGGGTTGAAGGTTTTGGCGCCAAATCTGAGCAAGGGAACTAAGGTAACATAGCCATCCATGTAGGATTTCCCGCCAAAATTCATAGCCACATAGGATTTGCATGAAGTGCATGATGGAGCTCCAATGAAGAGGCTAGCTCTGCTTTATGTTCTTTGATATATATATATATATATATATATATATATATATATATATATATATATATATATATATATATATATATATATGGGTTTGCTAATTTACACCCACTTAAAAAATAGAAGGTGTAAGTTAGCACCTAACACCTTCTTGATTTTGACAAAAAAAAAAAAACCAACCCTTAACTTAAAAAGCCACTTTAATGAATGGATAAAAATGTTATTTAGAATTTTCAGATTTAATATTCTTTTTTTCACTTTCTTCTCACAATCAATGTCTTACTCTCTCTCTCTCTCTACAATAAATGTTTTTCTTAAATACTTTTTATGAGATAAAATAAAAGTATGAGAATTAGTACAATGTTAATTTACGTAAAAAAGAATTGATTAACCTGTACAACTAATAATGTTTCTACATTTCTATTATAAGTTTTTTTTAACAATTGTATATTTTTTTATGAATGTTAACTTTTATTATAAGTAAAAATGATTATATTATAATAATGTTTTAACGAAAGTGAAAGTCGTTACATGTATATAACTTTTTTTTGTACCATTACAGTTTTGGTACCAATTTTTGACCATTATGTGTAAATTACTTTATTTTAAAAAATTTGTACAAAAAAAATTATTTTTTGGTAAGTTTCATAATCATAAACACAAAAAAGATTAAAAATTAACTTATAAAAATGAAATAAGAGAAACATTTATTGTGGAGAGAGAGAGAGAAAGGCATTTATTGTGAGAAGAAAGAGAAATGAATAATATTAAATCTGAAAATTTTAAATTACATTTTTATCCATTCATTAAAGTGGCTTTTTAAGTTAAGGGTTGGTTGCGTCAAAAAAAAAAGTTAAGGGTTGGGTTTTTTTGTCAAAAGTGGGTGTAAATTAGTAAACCATATATATATATATATATATATATATATATATATATATATATATATATATATATATATATATATATATATATATATATATATATATAGTAGGGATCATTTTACTCAAGAGTAATTTTAAAAGAGTTACTTCACATCCTAACCGTTGATTTGTATATAATTCAATGGTAACAATACACACCACCAAGTAGTGGTGTATTATTACCATTGGATTAGATTGAAATTGGCGATTAGGATGTGAGTAACTCTTTCAAATACTCTTGGAGTCAATTGAACTTTCGACTCATATATATATATATATATATATATATATATATATATATATATATATATATATATATATATATATATATATATATATATATATATATATATATATATATATATATATATATAGTAGTGGTAATATCAGTGTGGTGGTGCGTGGAAATCCTCTTAAAAGCAATATGAAAAGAAGGGAAGTGGAGGAATTGGGGAAACAACTTACAAAAGAGAAAATATCATATTTTTTAAGTGGTTGTTTTGTTTACAACTGAGGCATCGAATGTCTTATATAGGAAAACTAAGGCTTACTATTTAAACCGGTTAAAAGACTACTATTACATTAGGTAGCCTGTAAACTAAAAAGACAAAATACCATTATTAATGCCGGGTACACTTGGGGCCCCATCGACACATTGATAATGACTAAAGTTGAAAAAACAAAAAAGAAAATTGTGGAAAATATTCCCTTGGTCGACCACCATATCTTGAATTTATTATTTTTAATAAATTTTTATTAACTCCAAGAGTACCTAAAATTTAATTTAGTTGGAGAATTACTTTAGTTGTTAATAAAAATTTTATTTTAGAAAATGAGATAGCACTCATAGATAGTGGGGCTGATCTTAATTGTATTCAAGAGGGAATTATCCCCACAAAATATTTTTCAAAAACTACACAATCTCTTACCCAAGCTGGAGGAGATAAATTACAAGTTAATTAAAAGCTTTCAAATGCTTATATTTGCAACCAAAATATTTGTTTGCCAACTCATTTTATTCTAATTAAAAATTTAACTCATAGAATTATTTTAGGTACTCCATTTTTCCTTATTTTATGCCAATTAGAAATATTGATCAAAATGGTATTACTATGTTATAGATAATAAGGAAATTATTTTTAAGTTTATTATTGATCCTCATACAAGAATATGCTCAATAAAGTTAAGGATATTCTTCTTAACAAAGAAAAACAATTATGTTTTCTCAAAAGTGAAATTAATATTTTCAATATTAATGATCATCTTAATAAGGAAGAAACTAGGAGACAAATTAAAATTATTGAACAACAATTTGTCTCAGAGGTATGTAATGATCTACCCAATGCTTTTTGGAATAGAAAACAACATGTTGTTGCTTTACCCTATATTGATTACTTTAATGAAAGTTAGATACCTACTAAAGCTAGACCAGCTCACATGAATCAAGAATATCTTGATTTATGTAAAAAAGAGATTAATTCTCTTCTAGAAAAAGGATTAATTAGAAAATCCAAATCTCCTTGGAGTTGTACAGCTTTTTATGTTAATAAAAATGCTGACTAAGAAAGAGGTGTTCCTAGATTAGTTATTAATTATAAACCTCTTAATAAAGTTTTGAAGTGGATAAGATATCCAATTCCTAATAAGAAAGATATTTTAGATAGGCTCAATGATGCCTTGATTTTTTCAAAATTTGATCTGAAGTCAGGTTATTGGCAAAATTCAGATTAATGAATCTGATAAATACAAAACTGCTTTTACAGTTCCTTTTGGGCATTTTGAATGGAATGTTCTTCCATTTGGATTAAAGAATGCTCCTTCTGAATTTCAGAATATTATGAATGATATTTTCAATTCTTATTCTGATTTTATGATTGTCTATATTGACGATGTTTTAGTATTTTCTAAAACTATTGATCAACATTTTAAACATTTAAAAATATTTAAAAATTTGGTTAAACATAATGGTTTAGTTATATCTGCTCCAAAAATGAAACTTTTTCAAACAAAAGTTAGATTTTTGGGTCACGAAATAGACCAAGGAACAATTATTCCTATAAGTAGAAGTATTGAAATTGCTGCTAAATTTTCTGATATTATTTCTGAAAAGAAACAATTACAAAGGTTTTTAGGAAGTCTAAATTATATTTCAGACTATTATGAGAATTTAGCTTAGGATACAACTATTTTATATAATAGGTTAAAGAAAATCCCAGGACCATGGACAGAGAAACATTCTCTAGCTGTCCAGAAGATCAAAAGTAAGGTAAAGTGTTTACCTTGTTTGGCTTTGGCAAACCCCAAGTATTTCAAAGTAGTTGAAACAGATGCCTCTAATATAGGTTATGGTGGAATCCTAAAGCAGGTTATACCAGACAATAATAAATAAGTTTTAGTAAGATTTACTTCTGGGAAATGGAATCCGACACAGTCTAAATATTCGACTATTAAGAAGAAATGCTTTCTATAATTAAATGTATATCAAAATTTCAGGATGATTTATTAAATCAAAATTTTTTGCTCCGTATTGATTGTAGCTCTCCTAAATCAATCATTGAGAAAGATGTCAAGAATCTTGTATCAAAACAAATTTTTGCTAGCCCAATTATCTGTACTTGATTTTGATATACAATATATTAAAGGGGAAAATAATTCTCTTGCTGATTATTTAACCCGTGAATTTTTGTAGGGAAATGACACCCCCAGTAGGGGAAGAGATCGTGACTATGGCCGTGGCCGTGGAAGCAACAATTTGTTGCCCTATCAGGGAACAAACACTCCTTTAATAGGGGATTGGACTACAGTTCATAGAACTAGGAATTTACAGCAATTGCCTGCACCTCCAAAGAAAGAATATCTTCCTTCTTCTTCATCAAATAAAACATCAACTTATAAAGATGCAGCTATAAATGAAACACCTCAAGAGGTAACCGATTATTATGAAAATCCTATTACAGAAGACATAATGCATGTCGAAGAAGAAGACATCAAATTGACTCCTAATGATGGATGGTCAGTTAAAATGAGATATCTCGAATCAAGAAGATATCTTGGTCTTTATGGTAAGTCCAGACCACATCTGGAAATACTCTTATTAGTTACTGAATCAGTAACAATTACACACCATTATCAAAATAATAACCTAGGAAGTTTTATAAACTTCAGTAAATGTCATATCAATAAGATATTACTGCAAAAAGAATGGGGACTAAACCCTAATGGGGAGAAAGCAATTAAAATTGCTGAAGGCAAATATGTCTACTTTAATTATTGGGATTATATCCAAACTTTTACATTAGCTTTTTATTGCCAAAATCCAAAGAATAAGCATTCTTGGTTTTTCAGCATTAATCCAGAAATTCTGGAAAAACCTATACCAAATTGGTTCTATAATTGGTGGATAAAATTTGGTCCTTCTATAGAAATTCTACGAAAAAATATATTGGATTTATATGATTGATGGTGCAATCATAGTCCGTTGATTTTGAAGAATGCTTCAAAAATGATTACAGGGCAAGATCCTTGTTTATACTTTATCAAATTCCAAATCCCATGGATTTGGAGATGGACAATTACCATTGCACAGGATAAATTTAATATTCCTATCCTCAGAAGAAATTTATTCTACAAATGGTGGATTAAGATGCCTAAAGAGGATCTTCAACATATGGAAGTCAAAATTAAAACAGCTATAGCTGAGGACCAATCCAGGCCAAAAGAATCAGGTTCTCAAGAAATGTCTATAGACAATCTGAAAAATTACTTTTAGAAAATACATCTAAATGAAACGGAAGAACAAATTATGATCAGAACATTAGATCACATGAAAAATCAATTCTTCAAAACTTTTAAAGTTAAAAGTGATGATGTATCAATGAAAACCAGTAGTTCACAAGGATCACTAGACTCAAACACCTACAATCTCCTAGCTGGAGAATCTCAAGCAGAGGAAGAAGAACCTACACCTGAAGATTTCTGGGATGCAATGATACAAGGGATGAGTCATCAAATCAACAAGGGGAAATGACAACAATAATAAATTATTGTTGTCGACATATAATTTGAAGATTCCAAAGTGGCCACTCAAGTAATCAAAGATTCAAAAGGCCACTCAATTACTTTTGACAAACACATAGGACCAAAAAGTTCAAGATATGGTGGTCGACCAAGGGAATATTTTCCACTATTTTTTTTTTTGTTTTTTCAACTTTAGTCATTATCAATGTGTCGATGGGGCCCCAAGTGTACCCGACATTAATAATAGTATTTTGTCATTTTAGTTTACAGGTTACCTAATGTAATAGTAGTCTTTTAACCGACTTAAATAGTAGGCCTTAGTTTTCCTATATAAGGCATTCGATGCCTCAGTTGTAAACAACCACTTAAAAAATATAATATTTTCTCTTTTGTAAGTTGATTCCCCAATTCCTCCACTTCCCTTCTTTTCATATTGCGTTTAAGAGGATTTCCACGCACCACTCACTCTGATATTACCACTAAAAGTACTATTCTTTTATTAATTTCTTAACATGTTAAACTAAGTTATATATATATTGTTGCGGTGAAGACCCTTGAATATATATATATATATATATATATATATATATATATATATATATATATATATATATATATATATATATATATATATATATATATATATATATATATATATATATATATCCAATGAGTTGAAAAGGGTTGGCAATACAGAGAATAGGAAAAGGCCAAAAGCTAGTGTTTAGGAAACACTATAGACGAAGCGTTAACAAATAAAAAAGAAAAAGAAACACCGTAGTATGCGAAACAGTGAAAAAACGCGTGAAATAACAATGAAACGTTGCATTTCATTTAGGAGGAACCGAAAACCCAAACTACAATGTTTTGCTATCTTCAAGCTTGGAACAAACCCTAAAACCTGCATTAACACAAAACAGGTTGCGAAACCCAACCCGACTGCGCGCTGTTGAAGAATTGTGTGTTGCGCTTGTGAATCGTGATTCATATGATTCTAATGCGATTTGAACAATTCATGCAATGATTCAAGCACAAAAACATCTCTTTCTGTTTCTCCCGTTCGTTAAAGATTCTACAAACGGTCTGCATCGTTTGCCATGGATTTCGAACGCCATTCAAAACACACGATACAAGCGATACTAACTACTATAGATAGTGGGTTCTTGTGAGAAATATTTATTTCCTGGGTCCCACTCGTAAATTCTTCTTTCTATCTTGTATCTTGCAACACCCAAATGAGGGAAGACTCATTGGACTGGTGCTTTCCCTTCCCGAGTTTCTTTCCTTGCAAATTCACCTCATACAAACAATGTGAAAGGGAGCAACATTAGGGAGTAAGAAGCAATTTTGCTGTAAAACTAAAGGATAATCCTAATTTATTTATTTATATTCCATAAACCAATCAGTCATTTTACAAATCAGTGATCAATACCTGAAAATGAACTTCAAAAGGTCACAGAGACAATTCAAATGTCATTTGCATTGGGTAGAACAGCAACTCAAAATTTTGTCTGATGCATATAATAAAAAAGAATAAACCAACGTCATAAGAAACACTGACACAGACACGACACAGATACAGACATGGACACTAATTTTAATTTGAAAAATACAAGTAATTGAAGTGTCGGTGTCCGATACAATACGTGATGGACACCAAACACGTCTTTAACTGGAAGTGTTAGTGCTACAGAGAATAAAACTCACATCTGATGGTTGAGCTGGTTGTTTTACTTTTGGGACAGAATTCGTAAGGCATGAAGCAATAAGATCAATTGTTAATAACAATGTAAGTTGCCAAAATCAGTAGTAACGGAAACATTTCTTCAAGGAAAAGTCAACCTTGGCCAAAAAGAAATAGAGGACTTCATCTTTACCATTATAAACTGTGAATCATGCACCAAGAGCAGTCTAAACAAAATGTGCACCAAAATTATCTAAGAAAATCAATGACAAACCTAATCACAGTCGTGTATATATCCAATTTCCTAGCGTGGCAACTGTATATTAGAAGAGAACTAAAACCTATTTATACTTGTCTGTTAGAATGTGAATAGATGGAATGGAAAACTAATTGCTTTCACACCTATATTTCCTTCCTCTATAACCCAAAACCAAGTGAAGCAAAACTTGCATGGCTTGAATATCAGTCAAAATTCTAGTCCAGCATTTTGGTGTCTGACATATTTGTCAACCTACAAGAATTACAAGGAAGCAACATTAAGATTCATTCATGAGTCAGGTTTCAGGACAAAACAAAGGAGCATTTAATCAAGCATATGTATTTGAACAGAGAAAAAACAAATGCTGATCATCATAATAGTTGATGAACGAGACTGAATGAGAAAGAATCACCTTTACTAGCAGATCTTAGTAAATTCTACCAGCACACTCCATAGCACCACAGTAGCAATTCTTCTTCTTTACATTGCCATCTGGATCAAGCACTTGATCTATCTTGCAATTGTAATGGTAAGTCAGCTCCTGCATTCGTGGGATGTTCTCCGCCGCAAACAGCATGATATGAGGAATCCTTCTATCATCATGATCATAAAGGACATTTTGCGCAAACAGATTAGGTGAACAACTATGGTTGATGAATCTAGCCACATTACCATAGTGGGCAGCATCAATAGTAAAACCGCCGTCCTCAAAAACCGGACAAGAAGAAGAAGAAGAAGAACCTGCCTCCGCTTCAGCAACAACGGTCAAAAGCTCTTGCCACAAAGAACGATCATTGTAATAATTCCCAATATCAAACAAATACTCATCACTATTAACCCTTTTCTCAGCTTCCTCATCTTTAAGAAGCTCACCCGTATACTCACATACAAAACTCCCAGACGGAATGCTATTATGGGATCTCACACCCCACCCTTTTGTCTTAGTCCTGAAAATCTCAAGCTTAAATCCAATCCCATTTTGGCTCACTCTATTATGGCAAGTTGAAGAGCACTTGCAAAAAGGGCCACACTCATAAACTAAAGACTTTGGTGCCATAATAGCCTTATTCTTATTAAACGCGATTCTCCCTCCATTCCTAAGGGCACACAAACATTTTCCCGAATCAGAGCATCCACCAACACAATCACACCCTAAAGGGATTTTCAGATTACACCACTTAGGATAAACCATACGAGGAATGTATTCAAACAAAGGAACCCCTTCACCATCCACAGTGTTAACCACACATATAGGAATATGTTCTTTCCCGTAAGAAACATCATCAACACACAAACCCTTTCTAGTTTTCAAACTCTTAGATTTCCTCAACTCATTCCAAGCAACCTCGACTTGACCGGCTATTCTAACCAAACGAAACTTGTAAACAAGCTTCCCATGTGTTCCCATTTCTTGCCAATATTTAACAACCTCATAAAGCCCATAATAAACATACACATTACCACCGCCAACATCCTTAGAACCAGATTTAAGTATAACTCTAACAGGATTCTTAACATCAAAACTATTCTTCAAAGCAAGGTTCCCGCTTTCAAGTTTTTGATCCTTAGGTTCTCTTTTTGCACCTCCACTTTTAATAATATTCCCTCCCATACCGGTATACACTAACTCATTTGTACTATCCATTTCATCATCATATGACCCTGATGAAACAACACTAGTAGCAAGTATTTTACCGTTATGTTGTCTCACATAATCAATGCCACGCAGGACTTGGCGATGAAGACCAATTATATTCATCTCTCTCCAATATTGGAATTCATCACCAACTTTAACGCCAGGAACAGTTCCTATAATCGGCTTACCTATGTTAACGAACTTGTCGCTTTCTTGAAGAGCTCGATACGCTCGAAGTGAAACTCCCTTCCCAGGACCTGCATTAATAAAAAATGAATTTTATTTCATTAAATTCTCTAACATCTTTAGCCTTAAACAAAAAGGAAGAGCTTAAGACAATGAAGACAATGAGTTCAAAGAGACTAATGAAAGACATAGAACAAACTAACTAACCAAATACTATACATTAAAGAATCAAATTGATTAAAGAAAAACACCTTTGTGAATGTATTTGAAATTTTGTGACATTCAAAGAATAGGCGCCTCACACATGACCAAAATAACTGATTAATTGTTAGAAGAGGGGAAACGCTACTTTCTAGGGTTTTAACCTTCTATACTCATTCAATTCCTTCTATGTGTCTCTTATCTCCCCAAATAAAATACAAATTATTTTTTTTGACCAAAAAATACAGATTATTGTAAGGTGTAAAAGTGTGTGCAGAATTAATTAGTGTTTTTTTTAAAGAAAGAACTAATTAATGTTAATTTGCTAAATAAACGAACATTCTTAATTCTTCTTAATTTCTGTGTTATGGATAAACAAATGTTAATGATCCAATAGAGGTAGTAACAGAGTTCGGAAAAAAGTTACAGAATATTACCAGCGTTCTTGTCGAGACATCTACATACGGCATGAAAAAGACGCAAAGTTGACCTCACTCTGTTTCTTGCCACGTCATCATCAGAAGCGGAGGAAGATGACGACGGTAGTGACAACAACGACACCTTTGCAGTGTCGTTTCGGTTACTGACGTTACGAAAACGGCGTTCTCCATGTTGACGAAGCAAGTCTTTGTTAACTGAATCCGTTTGATTTGCAACGACATTGTTGTTGTTGAGATGACCACAAAGAAGAGGGA
Source organism: Oxytropis ochrocephala (assembly GCA_020916435.1). Taxonomy (NCBI): domain Eukaryota; kingdom Viridiplantae; phylum Streptophyta; class Magnoliopsida; order Fabales; family Fabaceae; genus Oxytropis; species Oxytropis ochrocephala. The sequence goes on from CM037091.1 coordinate 41,261,336, forward strand.
AATCTCTGCTATAAAGCCGTGGTTTCTTCTTATTGTTGTTGATTTTGTAAGCATTTGCTGAGAAGCTTGGTTCAGCTTCTGTATCAGTGGGTTTGGAGTGTGGGCCCAGTGTGGAAGAGGAAGGACCACAATTTGAAGGGAAATCGCGATACGCGGGAATGACTCGACGATGACGATGACGCTGAGACATGGGAGTGTACGGTAACATTGCTGAGATGATGAGACCACAACTTCTTCAAGTTTACAACATTGCTTCCAGATGAAGGATTATTGGAATGAAATGAAACGACAGTGAAGTAGCGAGTGTTTAGGAAGCAGTGTTTCTTGTAGGAATAGGAATTTCTAAAAATGTTTTTCAAATTTGTTTAGGAGTTAATTAATTTCAATGCCAGTTGGCAAAAGGTTTTTGAAAATTAAAATAAAAAATAAAAACAAAAAATGCGTTGAAACGTTTTTTTGCCATTAATGAGAGTCAAATTTTTATTTGCGTTCCTCTAGGTGTTTTCTAACTTGTCAAAAAAAAAACTTGAGTAGAAAAAAAAAAGACTTGTTTCTAACTTTTTTTTGTTTGACAATAGTTTGTTTCTAACTCCTTTGGGGACACTCTACTTAAAGTAACGAGCTATCTCTATTATATTCATCCGCGAAACTTACACCTATTCATCCACTTCATCATCCACGTCTGGGATTCGAACCCCTGTCTATTTGGTTATGCAAAGGCAACACTACCACTATACCAATTATCGCATTTGATGTTTCTAAGCACATATTTTTAGTATATTTCTTTCCATTTCAATAAAGAAGCGCTGCAGCATAAATGGTCTTGATAATTACTACTATCATTATTATATTTATTTATTTAGTTATACCCTTTCTCACAAACAAGTCAGCACAAAAAGAGTGAACAATAATCTAAGAAAAAAAAACGGAACAATTCATGGAATTATTTTTTTCATAATATATATTTTAAAGTTTTGTTGTAGAAATATTTTTAATATAAGAAAATCATTCTACCAATTCTTATTACTCTCTTGGATTATTACCCTTTTTTATAAAAAAATACTATTTTCTTACAAAGATAAATTGAATGTATTAGTTTTTTATAAGTTTTATTTTTGCAAATTAAATTTTATACATATGAAATTCATAAGTCTTGAAAGTTTGGAAATATTTTAATCGAGACCGGGTCAATAGTCATGCGGTTCAACTGTTAACCCTTCGGTCCAACCCTTGACCTAGTACCTTCACCGAGTCGATCACCAGTCCGGTTATTAAAACATTGGTTCTAACAACAACAAAATCCACCAAAATCACAGTCCAATAATTCTCCCCATTTATTGTCACTCAGAATCAGTTGACCAAACGCAACCGTAAAAAAATAACTCAATCTACTTATTGGCACCGAAAATCAACTGCAAACCTATGAAAAAAATACATTTTAAAATTAAAAAAACGCAGCTGTAAAAACCTAAAAAATAAATATTACAAGATTTACAACATTGAGTCGTTTGGTGAAAAAAGACCTCAGTGAAATTGAATTCCTCTTGATGTTGGGACTCATAATCAGGTTCAACCTAAAGATCTACCTCAGAGGTATTAAGGATGTCGTAGATGCGTCCTTGAATCTCTATCATATCAACGAGAAAAATGATTAAATCTTCACAACTTTTTATTTTGGAGACAGCTATTAGGTCGGTGATTGTTAAAGATAGTTAAGCTTTTGAAAATTACCTACATGTTTTTAACAATCACCACAGATTAGTACTAAAATGACCTATTGCTGTCTCCAAATTCAAATCACCTATACATGCTTTTAGCAATCCACACAGATTACTCCTTATGGTTGTCACAATTGTAACATAGTATAACTCATCGAAAGATATCTCAATAACAATATTATAACCTGTATTCCATTACTAATCAAAATTTACATAAACAGGTATTTCTAACCTTAACATCTTTTTCTAATTCATCAAAAACAATTCCATACAAATTTACTGGAATTGCCTTCAATTCCACCTATGAATTTAACGAATATTATAGTGGAGGATCCGATTGGTATGTGAAATTAACGAATATGAAATTAACATTAGGGGTTAACGTAAGTACCTGTTTGAGTCCCACCTATGAATTTAACATGGTTTAATCGTGATTCCAATGGAAAAATCGTGAAGATAAATCGTATATGAGTTTGTAAACTCGAATGATTTCGTTGAGTAGATACTCCCATCTGTCGTCGTCCACGTCGCGAGAAAGAAGGTGCGTCATGCATAGCCATTGTTGATCGGAAGCAAGAAAAACAAATCTGATTCATGAACATAGACAGTTATGCCACAAGAGTCTTCCAAGTTTCCATTAAGCCGCATAACAGTAAAGGAAAGTAAAGAGTTTCGGCTATGAGGGTTTAGAAGATGGTAAGTGTTGATTAACTTAAAGCTTCATTTACGAAAGTAGCACTAATATTTTACAAAAAACCAATTCTACCCTTTTTGGAATTACACTTACTTAATCTTCCATTGTGTGCTTCAAGCTATCCTTACAACTTTATTAAACTATCCTTCTTCTTTTTTGTGTGGATATACTATCCCTTTTAGAAGTTCTCCCTATTAGAAATTACAATTACCATACCTTACAAAATATTAACGTAAGTACTTTTACATTTTTTATTCCTCTTTCAATGATTTCGTTACAGAGGCTCCTACACCTACATTGTACGTGCTCTCAAAAATGATTCTTTTAGTCAAACTATTATATTTTATCCAATTTATTAGATTTTTAATTTTTAATTCTTAAATTATTCACTTCATGGTCATCCCGAATCACTTCCACAAATTTATGTCTGTTTATTCTCATTGTTCTATGTGCGATTTGTAACCATTTCACCTTATAGTATTTATTTTTTGTTGAATGACCACAACTAACTTATATTATTTGAAGCATAATACAAAAATATTTGCACAGTATAGTTTTTGATAGTTACCATCCTACAATTACAAACTAAACTCAAATTTTTTTTTCCCATCAAAATAACGACTACCATTTCCATGACCAAAAAAAAAATAGTTTGCTTCATATGAGTTGAGGAAAAAAATTGGGGCACGTAGGTCCAAAGTTTTTTTTGCGTTCACTTTATAATCATTTTCTCGCCCTCCTTTAGAAATATATGTATAGAACATAATAGCTTAATTTCAGATAGTGCCCAAGGTATTTAATATCTCATACAATGGGCTTAAATATACAACTTTTGTTTTTTTAATTCGTAACAAAATTGTCAATTTTTATGTTATAAGTGAATGTCGACCCGTGCTGGCACGGGTGAATTATACTAGTTATATTAAACCATGAATCTTCCACCTATACATATATTAAACCATGAATCTTCCACCTATACATCCACATGTCCTTCCACATCACTAATTACGTCACCTTCCTTTTAATCCACGTCAGCTTCGTTTAAATCCACGTCAGCATGTTATTTTGCAATATATCACCAAAAAAGCAGAAGCTGGTGATCGAACCCATTCCCCCATGTTACCACCTCTTTACGCTGACCATTTGAGCTACTAAAATTTCATGCTACTAAAGCGTATTACATAATGTTTATCCTATTCTTTCTTTTATTGCAAAACTTTTTACCTACTTTTTATATCTATTTATTATTTATTTTGATACATATATATATATATGTGTGTTATTATATATTACATTTATATATTATATTTATTCGACATCTAATATTTTGTATCACATTCCATAGATTTTATTGTATATATTTACTAACTAGAATGTTATTAAATATGAGTAATTTTATTCATTTCAACTTTTTTTTTAATTCTCATATTATAAATAATGTTATATATTAAAAATGTTTGTCACATATTTCTGTATTCAGCTTGATGCACATACAATTAGAATCAATATACAACTTTGATCGATTAGTATATTTGTAGTTTACAACGTTTGTGCTTAATATTCTTCTATTCACTACGCTGCACTTAGAAAATAAGTAGAGAGAATAAACAAAATGACAGAGAACATTGATCCCGCGGTTGTCAAGGTCAATCACCTTAGTCAAAAACAAGCTAAATGTCTTTATACAAAGGTATATTTGCTATATATTTGTAAGTTACTACTTACTATTACTATTTTGGACCGTATAATACTTATAGCTAATTCTTGTTGTAATAACATCTCAATATGAAAATACCCCTGAAATTATATACCCTGCGGTTGTCACTACTAACTTTTAGAGTACTATTATGGCAAAAACATTGATCATGTGGGTCTCTCATAATATACTGTGGTACTCTTGCTATTTGGAATTTTGAACTTAGTGGTACAAAGGAAAAGACCCTTTTTTCCACTAGCTACTCTTGACTACTCTTGCTATTTACATGTTAAAAGAGTGGTATCTCAAAAAGTATAAATTTTGTATTCTTTAGAGTCTCTCTTCTTTTTCCATTCGTTCCCTTCCCCAATTTTTACTTTTGAATCTATTCAAACTACTAACATAACCAAGTTTTTTTTGAATTTGTTTTTGTCCTCCAAAGTAATTTTCCATCTTTAGGTATAAATATTATTCATTTGGGGTATGGTCATGTGCCAAAGTCAAGGACACCTCTGTTATTCGTCTCATTCATGATAAGACTGAACCCAATTACACAATCTTATAAATATTTAAATAAATCATATGCAACAAACAATTGTATTTTCTTTTGAAGCAACAAACAATTGTATTGAATAACAGAGATCACTTCTTGGTGCTGTAAACTACAGAAATGCCGAGATTTCTAGTAGTTAACTTGCTCCTGGAGTTTGTAATTTGTTACTTTTTCCTGAGTTGATTAACTTCTTTATGCTGGCTTGTTAAAGTCAAATAATCATTTTTCAGTTTGTTTGGCCTTGTTGATGATTCTGATGAAGAAATGAGTTTGTCATTATTGTCATGGTTATTGTGTTTGTGATTTTGTTAAGTTAGTACTTGGCAATCAACTTGAACTAGTGCAATGGTGATTCCTGATTAGGCCTTCTGATTAGTTAAATCCAAAAATGTAATACATGACAAATACTTTTGCTCTTTTATAAAGGTCTTATGATAATAATATTAAAAAAAAATAGGTTTCCTGCGGAATTTACTGCAGAATCTCCTGCGGAGTTACCGGCGGAAATCCTACCGAATATACTGCGCAGTTCCTGCGGAATTTCCTGCCGAATCTCCTGCTGAATTTTCCTGCCGATTTAAAAATCCACAGGTAAAAATTACCCACGAACGAATTAGCTGGGAACCATAATCCGCAGGTAATTCCGCAGGAAATGCCGAGATTTCTAGTAGTGAGTGTCGTTAACTTACCACTGGTTGGTCTGCAGTCTTCAAATTAGCAATGTTTTATATAGTCATAGTGCTCGAAGAAATCAGCAAAGTAAGAACGGGAAGATCCATAGGATAAACCTGCGAAAATGTAAGGGTTATTACATAAAGGATCAGTTTTTCAGTAAATAAGGAGATGAAAAAGTATCATTAGCAAGAAGGAGAAAAAAAAATAAGGACAGTGTAGAACCTTGCGAACTGGTTAAGGAAATTCATAATTGGAAAAAATACAAAGCGCACAGCATATAACCGTTCCACTGTTATGAAACTATAGCAATATGAAGAACAAAAGAATCATAAGAGAATGAGAGAATATATCTGTCTTTGTATTTCTCTTGACCAGTCCATTTACACATAGGAGATAGCCCTATTTATAGGGTAGGAGTGAAGTTAAAGATCAACCTATGTAAAGCCACTAGCAACCCATTACAAAGGGAGTAAATACAATAGTAGTGGAAGAGGAAGAGAAGTGGACATCCATATATATTATTTCATAACACTCCCCCTTGGATGTCCACCGAGGATATGCCTCATTAAAACCTTACTAGAAAAAACCCAGTGGGATAAAAATCTAGTGAAGGAAAAAGAGTACAATATCCTTTAGGGAACTGCCTCGTTAAAAACCTTTCCAGGAAAACCCTGTGGGACAAAACCATGGTAAAGGAAAAAAGAGTGCAGTTTTTTCTCCCCCTGTTTGAAATGTCACTAAGAATATGACTTCCAACATCTGAGTTTTCTCCCGAAGTGCATATGAAGCAATCTATTTTGTTCTTTCATGATCACTTGTGAGCTTTGTCATTCAATATTATCTTCGGACATCTTCCTTGAATTGTTGGCATTTGAGCTTGAAATGAAGAAGCAAGAACCATAGATTGTTTTATAGATTATAAAGATATTTAAATGTCTCCCCATGTAGATAATAGTTGGCTTACAATCGACTTGATATAGATCGGAAAAATAATTTATATCTGCATGGTTAATTTGTGTAACACACATAAAATGATTTATTCATTATAATAGTCAAACAGTAAATACGCATCTTACCCCTTTTTCTCGATGAATTTTGGTTTGTGATGAAATATCACATAATACCTTGATATCAAGGGATACAACATTTGTAATATGCATGCATGCTTTCATAGTCTTCTAACTCAAATATTTCATATATTCTTACCACACAACTCATGTATTGAATATAAATAATCTCTACAGATCAATATGAGACTTTGTTTTTCAAAAGAATTTATTTGAAGATATTTCTTTATATCTTGAATCCTTTTGGGATTTCTCGATGTAGAGATCGGATGTTCAACCTTAAAAACCCATTTTATATAGTTTGAGGTCATTCATATAGAACTATTTCTTTGAGTAATCTATAATTTTGGAAAGCTCTTCAGAGTTCCAATAATAGCAAACTATAGCACATTCGTGTATTGATCTTTTCATATAACTCTATGGACAAGTGGTGTCATTTTTATATCCCTCGTGTAGAATATAAATTTAGACGATTATACCATATGTGTTCAAATTACATTATCTCATGGAGGGATTGATTCAATTTGAGTAATAATCTCGAGATTCCAAAAAGTGTGCATTGTAATATTAAATCCTTCTGGGGATCTTTGATAGTTATGACTATCAAATGAGTCATACAAATAAATTGTAGCAATATTTATCTTGTGAAAATTGAGTTCTTCATGCACTACAAGGCTAATTAAGTCTTGAAAAGTACTTGTCCAAATTTCTGAGCAACATGTCGAGTTTTGTATCTCACAATTTCACCATTCTCATTCTGTTTTGCACACACAAAAATCCATATGTACACGTCTGGTTTCACACCTTCAGGTGTTTGGACTACAGGTCCAAAAACTTTTGTAAATTGAGCTTAATTCTGCTTCAATTTCATCTTTCAATTTTGGCCAATTCTCACTTTGCCTACATTTTTTAGTAGACTTTGCTTCATGATCCTCGCCATCAATTATCAACTTAGCGCTATAATATATGTGAAAATATTGTCAATGTTGACTTCGTTTCGGTTCCATTGAATTTCATTCTTGACATAATTCATTGAGATCTCATTAATTTCATAACTTTTTAGGTACCTGATTAGTTCTTCTGGAACTGTAATGTCAATTATGTCTGAATACTCTTTTAGAGTTTCTATATCCTCGCTTGGACCATATTTTTTTAGCTCCTTTTGTTGTTCGAGGATTTTTATCTTTGGAACCGATTGGTCTACCACTCTTCAGACGTGGTTGAGACTTATTTGCAATATTAGATTGTCCAACAGGGACATCCATTGTATTGGAGCATTAGCAGCTGATATATATGATTTGGTCACACCTTTTGGATCAGTAAATGCATTTGGTAGACAATTTGCTAAGCTTTGCAAATGAATTATCTTTTGAACTTCTAGTTCACATTGTTTAGTTTGAGGATCAATATGAGATAATGATAATTCATTCCAACTGATCTCCTTTTTTTCAGCTGCTTATTCTCTCCCCCTAATGTTGGGAAATCTAATTCTTCAAATGATAATCATCGATCGACTATAAACAAGTATCTAATTGTTGGCTCAAGATACTATAATATACATGGAGATTTATATCCAATATATATTTCCAAAATTCTTTTAGAACCCATTATAGTGCATTACACATCCAAAAATTCTAAGATGGGAAATAGTAAGTTTGTGACCAAAACCAAATGTAAAGGGGAGAGTTGTGATAATTTTTTGGCTTGATGCGAATCAATTTTACAGCATGTAAAATTGCATGTTCCCAAGTAGAAATTGGAACTTCTTATCTCATAAGTATTTGGTCATGTAATTAACTTTAGACGTCTAAAGAATGGTTCTTCAAGACCATTTTATGAATGAACATATGACATTTGATATCCAATGTCAATTCTAATAGTCATACAATACTTATCATATGCTTTCAAGGTGATTCACATAGTAACCTCTTACTCAAATTAGTTGAGCAAACAATCTCACAAACTTCAGGTTGTGAGTTGACGACAAATATATATAATATATATGTGGCCATCTAGTTGATGCATCAATTAAAACCACAAATATCTAAATGGTCCACGTGATTAGTGTACTTGTTTAAAAATATCACCTTATATCAGTTCCAGAAATATGAGAGATGTATTCTCTCGAATTGTCATTTCCTTTGGGAATTAGTGAACAGAAGAATTAGTAGATTGAAGAAACTACCGGCTCTTCAATACAAGTTCACATAGAAATTTCAACCATTATTCGCATCATAATATACTCGGGATGGTCCAACCGATTTGCCAACAACTACATTATTTTGATATCTAAACTTCTGGTTTACAATAACATGTGCTTCAATTGCACATATATATATAAGTGTAGTACAAATCAGAGGAAAAAGTAGACAATTTTTCCACTACACTTATTTTATCAAAGTATGTCCCGTTATATAAAAATATTCAATATATCCTTCATCTCTCGTTTCAATATGATTTCTATTTATATGAATATATTTGAAACTTAATAAATTTCTACGAGACTTGGGGAAATATAATGCATTCTCAATGTGTAAATAAGTTCCCCTGGATAACAGTATATTAGCTCTTCCGGAGCCTTCAATTATTTTTGAAGAGTCGGATATAGTACTAACTTCTGTTTCTCGCTTCACTAAATAGGAAAAATATTTTATTTTTTTTATCATTTAAAATATATGGGTAGTTGCACTATCAGCGAAACACATTTATCCATTATTGATGCTAGTGTCAATACTCATTCTATCCTAAAATAAAATAAATATGATAAAAGATGGGCATGAGAAAATTGAGTCTCTACAATATTATATGCCTACAAAAGATCAAACTTTGGGAGCTGCATAAAATACAATTTCTTGAAGAAGAAAAAAAATTAGTAGAAAACTATATTTGCTACTCAAAATAAGGAAAATAAAGAGCACAGAAAGTCTCTCTCATAGAGAACTATATTTTCTAAACAAAAAATGTCTAGTTCTTTAGGATCTAGTCATACAATCAATTCTTCTTATTCCCTTTTTTTTCATGCAATATTTTTATTTGGAATTCTAAGCAAAAGAAAGAAGAAAAATTACACTTTTCCATAAGATACTAAACCACTATTAGGAACAACAAAGGTCACAATCACAAATGATACAAATGGCACTTAAATAGGATAATGATAACATTTATCACATCAATTGTCATCACCACAACTTTTCTTGTACCAAAATTATAATGTGAGTCATTCACTTCTGGGAATGAACTTCAATTCATTGAGTGGTTTGTGAGTATTCTTTACAATCACCATATCACATAAACTTGATTCATAATATTTTTCTGAATTTTTTTTTTCTCATTTTGCTAATTCATGAGAATATTTGAGACATAAATTACATGTCTTTTCCTTTTCTTCAAAACATACTAAGGTCAAATTGATCTTTCTCATTAATTGTTCTTCAAGAACTATACCACAAATTTTAAACCATGATGAAAAAGAATCATGCTTAGACCAATTCTGCAGGGATGCTTTATTATTAAGTTATTCTTTCTTTGAGTTCTTCAAGAACTATCACAATTTTCATAGACAATGATAAAGAAAACAATTATTTATGCAATCCTATAAGGATATTGGTTTACCAATTCATTAGTTCTTCAGGAACTATAACACAATACTTCTTCAATGATTATCAAGAAAAACTATACTATGAGCAATCCTTCAAGGATGCTTGGATATACATTAAAATATTAAGTCCTTCAGGAACTATATCATAAACAATGATATATAGAAAAATTATTTGTGCAATTCTCATTTACCAATTGAATTCAAATTGTAACATAGCTCCTAAATTATACCTCAGCTCCGGGCGTAGTAGAAGTACCTCATCGGTCAATCAACCGGGGGAACTGCCTCCCGCTCTTCCTGTTATGCAGGAAGCTGCTGTCCCCTACCCCTATCAAGAGAATGAAATTATAGGGGGGGATTGCGTGGAATCCATCCAACGCAGACTTTTGGCGAACAACGCGTCTCCTTCAGCCCATGCCATTCAACTGGCTCGGATTCAGGCCGAAGACCTCTTCGAGGTTAAGGTCGAGATTGTCAGGGGGATGACCCCCTTGATCCTGAAGGGGATTGGCCAGGATGGGGAGCGCGGGCCCTAGACAGCCCCCACACCCGCACGGGGGGAGCCTTCCCTCGAAAGGCTAGCCCAGCTAAGGGATGGAGTAAAAGCACTATGAATTAACGGAAAGTTTTTATTTTAAATTATAGGAAGAAGGACAATCATAAACTAAAGAGACATGCCACACTTTTGCAAAACCAAGAGACAATAGGTGTCTTTGATTTCATGATACATCGCATAATGTTAGAAAAGAAATTTATATAATCAATATGATAGTAAAGAATCAATTTCCATACTAGTGTAGCAAAGGAATATCAACAATTCATTTCAATCCTAAGCTGTACCACTACTTGAAACACGTATATGAATAGAGTGACTGGACCTAGAGAACTAATAAAAAGGGAAAATGAATAGACTACTAGAATAACAATAATTAACTGAACCAACAAAACAGTAGAAGGGTACAGAAAAATTCCCAAACCAAATCGCAAAATAAAATAAAGCAATGATCACTAAAAGAATAATTTAGAATCTTTGATCTCTACAAAACAACAATGATTTCAAGCAATTGGGTGAGACTTGAGAGATTAAATGTGGGAGATCATAAGATTATGAAAACAGGAGTATTGACATAAAAGAGCAACTCATAATAACATGTATATATAAAGATATATGATATAATATTTCAGCATATTAGTATAGACTCGATCACATCAATACATACTTGGGTTTATATAAGAAGGCATGGTGTCAAACATAGAAAAACAACTTTTCTTATTCAAGAACAATCAAAGTCCAAATTACGGTTTGCATAGATTTAATATATGTCAAACTAAAGCAAGAGCTAGGAATTTTACCTTAGGATGTTGGAGCTTCGTGCTGATAACGTGTTATGAAACTATAGCAATATGAAGAACAAAAGAATCATAAGAGAAGGAGAGAATATAGTAGTCTTTGTATTTCTCTTGACCAGTCCATTAACACATAGGAGATAGCTCTATTTATAGGGTAGGAGTGAAGTTAAAGATCAACCTATGTAAAGCCACTAGCAACCCATTACAAAGGGAGTAAATACAAGAGTAGTGGAAGTGGAAGAGAAGTGGACATCCATATATATTATTTCATAACAAAATTATTACCATTACTTGGTTTTTAATTGAAAAAACACATTCTCGAGAAATCAGCTACCCATATCATATATTCGCAAATCTTATATTACACAACCGTTAAATAAAACCGGTTTAGGGAAAGAAGCATAAGAACAAAAGTAGGAGCATAAACAACAGTCTAATTACACATATTAGATGAAGTCATAATACAATTAGTTTAAATTGTAAAATAAAGAACAATTTGTTAAAGAGTAAACCTGTAAAGAAAAGAAGCATAAGTAAATCATCAATAGATAATTTCGATCCAATATTTTACGACGATTAAGCAGGAATTTTGTGTAAGTTATGTTCATGTAATAGGAATTCGAGGGATTGATTTTTAAAGTTGCGCGTAGAGGATACCCAGTTTATACTAAAAAAATGTACACATAAAAACTTAACTCATAATTAAAGAGAAAAGAAGACAACATAATTAAAAAGTGAAACACGTACGTAGGTCTAATGTAGAGTTTGATTTAAAAGTAAATATCAATTTAATTATGCTTCTAATACTTATTGATGCGAAATTATCTAAATAAAGAAGAAAATACCAATTTAAACATGTAATTTTTTTAGATTCTAAAGTACCCCAAAACATACTGCCTAGAATCACACTTTACGTATTTTGCTATGAAATTGTTTTTCTATCAAATAGATTATTGACGAATGAAGTATTTTAATAGTTAAAAAAAAATTGAATCCTAAAGTAACCCAAAACACACTGTCTAACATTTCACGTTTTGCCACAAAATAATTTTGTCTCCATCAAGTACACTAAAGCACACTATTTAGCATCCCACTTTAAAATATAAAAATATAAAAAAATGTAGATTAGTCATCGGTAAAACTCTGTTGGGAGGATATAACCACACACGCCGACAAAACCGAGTACTTGTGGCCAACCAGCTTTCCCGGTGTAAATTAGTCATCAATAAAGCCGATTTAAGCTACACACCAATGAGCTGATAACAAAAAAAAGTAAAAGAACGGAAAAAAAAAAAACCAAAGTGAGAAAAAAAAAGCCAATTGACCAAAAAATTGGAGGATGGAAACAAAAATTCCCTCCAAAATTAGCGGCATGTTGGCTAACAATTTGTTAAAGAGTAAACCTCTAAGAAAAAAAAGCATAATAACAACAGTAAATAACAACATTAAACAAAATCTAAGTATCTTTTTTTTTACTAAACAAATTCTAACTATTAGAAAGACATTACATTTAAAGACAAAAGTCAAACATATTAGATCAACTAATAACACAAAAAGCTTAAAGTTGGTAATGAAAATCCAGAAGAGGCAGCGGTTCAAGGTTTTTAGGATTCAACCGGTTGAATTGGGGTCGAACCAAAATCAATTAACTAAATTATTTAATATTTTAATTTCAATATATAAAGATAAAAAGCCATAATAATTGTATACTAATTTTGTCTAGCATCCACGACTAAAATCACCGTAAAGGCTTCCATTAGAATCATCAGTCAAAGTAAGATGTCCATGAATCAAATTAGAATATTTTGTTACAAAATGTTGATATTATGTAAAAAAGGTTGTGAAATATTAGTTTAGTGAGCACCGCATAAATGGAGCATTTAAAATACCGTGTGTAGGTGTCCGAGGATGCAAATTGGAACAATTGGTTGGTGATAGCTGTATTAAATTTTCATGTGTATTAAATTGAGAGGCATACCAAAAAATTGGCTTTTGATTACATCACTAAACCAAGTGTTTAGTGATGGTCACTAAATTAATTTCATCCATTGGATGCTCAATATTTTTTCTAAAATACATCTAATGGTTATTATTTATAGAGGGTATTTTGGTACTCTTCAATATTATGTCTAATAATTATATAATTATTAATAACAACCAATTAATATATTTCCTATTTTTAAGGCACCACATTAATATCATGTTTATTATTCCTATTAAATCTTATTTCTTTTTTCTTTCTTTCTCTCCCTAAATTCATTAGAATCAACTTCATTTTTTCTTTTTTTCATGTTATTTCTCATTCCATTCAATATTCACGATTTCAACAATCAATTTCAATCATATAAATCGATATATTTGATACGATTGTCTCCTTCAAATATTGACAATCTTCAATATTATTGATGGCTCAATACGAGATTGATGATTATTGGACGAATATAAATAATGGTGCTAGTTCTAACCACACCATAGCTAAATGGTGGCTAGCGACTCACAACCACACCAGTGAAATAGTGGCTAGAGAAACATAAGTGGCTAAAACAATCCGTGTCGTTGGTTAGGTGTATATATATATATATATATATATATATATATATGGGGAACAATTGGTTGGATGATATTTTCTGTAATTAAATTTGGGCGTTACTTTTATTAATTTTCCAAAACATGTATAATAGTTGATATTAAATTATTATATTTTTATTAATTGGTAGTTTACATATTGAGAGTGATGTATACCAAAAAATTCTTCCCGGGTGAAATTAGAAGACCATGCCAAGCCGCATACATTTCTAAGATAAACATGAAGAGCACAAAACAAACAATAATATGCTATAAAATGAAAAATGCAGCAAAGAAAAGAAGCAAAGACCTTCAAAGTTCCTTTACAGTGAGTGCATCTAAAGCAAGCTTTATTATAAGAAGTGCCATCAGCAGAAAGCTGATCAACAGGGTAAACGGTTTTCTCACAAGCCTTACACTTTTGCTGGGTACCATTAAAAGACATCGATGTGGGTATAGCTTTTAGATCTGATTTCACCACCAACTGCAAGTGAAAAGTAACATAATTGTGACAGTGTATCCAAACAACTCAATGAGGCAATCAAAATAAGTATGATAATTCACTATAGTGCAATCAGATTAGGACCTATTCCTAGTAAATAATTCGAAAACTATATTTAAAATATCACATCTGTATATTATGCTCTTCAAAACAACTTTTCAACAATCTTAAAAATCGCATATCTTATTACACGGGTATATATATATTTAAAACTATATTATGCTCTTCAAAACAACTTTTCAACTATATTCAAAACTATATTATGCTCTTCAAAACAACTTTTCAACAATATTTAAAATAGCACATCTGTAATAGTTGTTAGCAAGACATGTAGAAATATATAGTGAACATATTTGATTCAAAAAAAATCCATGTTGATGAAACAGATTTGTAGGCATGTATGGGAGGATTATTATGATGAGCGTATAAGTTTGATTAGATCAGTTTGATCTTATTACCTCGGGCTGGACACCGGTCTTCAAATAGGCAATATTGACGTAGTCAAAGTGCTAGAAGAAGTCGGTAAAATATGAACGGGGAAGATTCATGATTGAGGCCTGCGAAAAATGCAACAATAGAAATAGTCAGTGTGCGGAGTGTGATATGTGCCAAAACGGTGTGAAAATATGCTCCATCATTGTATGAGTTAAAAATTATATCAGCATCATTCAATCTTGGTGCATCCATTTCAAGGAAAAATCAATGGTGTTTCAAGTATCTCTAACCGCGTAACACATTTTTTCAAAAACTAAATACACAGAAATATTGCCTTAGGAACGTATTAGCACCACTGTGGAAAAAAAGAGCTTGATGATAGGCTCCTGCAGCAGATCTATGCGCTGGTCCAGGTTTCAGACATTAGTGAAACTGCCCATTATATTTTAGGATTTATTGCGAATTTAAGTGCACTTATTGACAATGTTTTATTGTCTCCCTCTAAATTAAAGTTAATGGGCGCCAAAATCTAATTTGATTAGAGCCGTTGATCAACTTCATTGTGTGTCTTCCGTTGATTCAGTTTGATGCTGCAAGATCCAACGCTGAACATTACATGGGATGGGTTAGCGCATAGACCACACGCATGTGAGCAAAAAATCCAACGCAATTTCAGCCCTTGATCACTTGAAACACACACACTCTATGCATCGCAGTCGGTCAAAGTGCCATGTATTATTTTCGTACTGACGTATAATATGCGTCATTTTTCTTGTCTACTGACGTGTAATGCACACGTCAGCTATTCATGGTTTATTATAATTAAGATTGGTTAAATATGTTTTAGTCTCTATGTGTGTGCTTGATTTGTTAAAAAATAGAGGATTGGACCGGACAACTCTAGCTGTACCTTAATTATTTGATTTGAAGAACTGTTCATGCTACTGGACAATGGTAGAGGCAAGGGACTGAACAAAACCCCAAACTCATGTCCCTTACAAAATCACATTACAACTTTCTGTCCTATCGTACAACTTTCTGTCTACCCAAAAATTACCAAAATACTATTTTTATTTTATACTCAATAATTTTTTTCTCTTCTCTCTCTCTCCCTCTCCCTCCTCTTTCCTTCTCTCTCTCTCACATATCTCATTCCTGTCTCTCTCTCTCTCTCTCTTCCTCTCCCTCTCTCATATCACATATCTCATTCCTCTCTCTCTCTCTGCACTTGTCCAGTTTCGTATTGTCCAATAATGTACTATACTGTTTGCGAATTAAACGGACCCTATATGATTAAAAGAATTATTTTTAGTGTTTATAAAAAACTTCACTCCTTTTTAATCTTTATAGTTTCTTTCGTCAATGTTTTTAGTTCTTTATGACATATAATAATATTTTTTGGACCTTTTGATAACACTTCTAAAACATATTAAGAATCCGTTTGCTACGACTTAAATTAAAGAATAATCATTTTTTTAAAAAAAAACTATTTTAGAAGATTTCCATACGTTTGTTACAACTTTTCAATAAAAAATGATAATCTAAAAACTATTGTCAAAAAAAATCTAAAAATTGCTTCAAATGATAATCTATTTTAAGTAGCTTCTCATAAAAATAACTTTTTAAGAACAATTTATTTTTAAAATAAATGATTTTCAGTATGTTACACAAACACAAAACAACTTCTCATTTTCCTAAAAATCTCTAAAAATTAATCTCTAAATTATATAACCACAAAATCACATGCAGTTAGAGTGTGGGTACTAAGTATGAGTATGGGCACTTGGGTGCCTCGAGCATATGGGGAGAAGCACCATAGTTGTTCCTCATGAGCAGGGTCGTCCCATACAATCGAGGGACCTTGTGCAAATATTAAAAATTTGGCCTCTACTATTATATTAAATTGGGCCCCTAGTGAAAGAATTTTACTTAATTTATTGTGGGGGCAAAAATCGGCAACGAATATACCCAAAAATCAAATATAGAAAAAAGTAAATATAAATTAAAAATACTATAGCTACCAACAAAAGTAAATTTCTAAAGAAACCAATTTAATTCGTCAATAGAAATTTGGTTAAGAACTAAATATCACAATATTCTTTTTTTAAGCAAAAAATCACAATATTCTTAAAAAAAACAAATATCAATTTAATTAATTTTGGTTTTAAAATGCTAGAATTATTTTTTGGAAATTTTTATATATTTATTAAAAAAAACTTGCTAAGAGCAATATATATATATATATATATATATATATATATATATATATATATATATATATATATATATATATATATATATTAGTTGAATACATTCCAAAGAAAGAAAAAGAAAAAAAGGGAATGAAAATGAAGAGAGAGAGAGAGAGAGACAACGTGCATGCATACCCCTTTCAAAGGGAAAAGTAAAAAAATGAATGAAAAGGAATTGCAAGAGTTAGGGATCGAACCACACTGATCCCTCAATAAATATGTGGAAATTTCAAAAAAATATCCCTAACTCAGTATGAAGCCATTCATGGAAGAATTTGGGTTTGGTTCTTTTAGGGTTTCAGATTGGGAATTGGGGGTTTTAATGGAGAAAAAGACATTTTTGGGTATTGTAGGACCTGTTTGTTACACTGAAATATCTAATTAATATCCAAGTCAGCAACGTAACTGACACCTAAGCAACGTTAATGCCACCTCAGTGTTTTGGTAACAAAATTTTACTAAAAGGTCAACGGTGTCAACGTTAGGTAACTTAAAGGGCCTATTTGTTACAAAAAAAACTTAAAGGACCTACTTTACAAATAAATAACTTAAAGGTCCTCTGGTGTAATTTTGCCTTTTAGGAATGAAAGGCATAGAATAAACTAACTAACCAAATACTATACATTAAAGAATCAAATTGATTAAAAAAAACACCTTTGTGAATGTACTTGAAATTTTGTGACATTCAAAGAAGAGAAGTGCTAGCAATATTCTCTTTTAGACACTCTCTCAAAAACTCACTTTATGTTTGGTTAAAATTTATTTGGTCCCACTAAATTAATGAGTCTTGACTCCAAAGTGGTGAGACTCACATGAATTTTAACCAACCGTAGAGTGAGTGTTTGAGAGAGTGTCCAAAATAACTGATTAATTGTTAGAAGAGGGGCAACGTTACTTTCTAGGGTTTTAACCTCTTTATGCTCATGCATTCCTTCTATATGTCTCTTATCTCCCTGTTCGGTACCTGGACCTCGGAACTGACCGAATCTGGGGTACTGGTTGATGTGCTTCTGAATAATAATGATTGGCTTCGGATGATTGAAGACTGAATACAGATAGTTGAAGATGAGCCTCGGACCGTCCAAGGTAGCTTGCTCGAGCACGTCAGGTGGGGGGGGGTACCTGCAAGACTCTCTGATGCTTAAGTTAGTAACAGAACGTGAAGAGGTAAGTAATGAATGAGAGGATAATGAGAATGTACCTGGAATTGGAGGGTTGCACCTCTATTTATAGACGAAGGAGCCGTACCTGGAGCGTCAGATACAGGCGTTAGATCCTAACCGTTGATGGTGGATGCGCGTTGTGGAGCGCGCATTGGGCCGTTCTCCAGAGCTGGATTGGGCCTAGCCCAAATCTTGTGGGGTTTTGGCCCTGTCTGGTACAGTGGCGCCCCAAGACGAGGTCGGACGAAGTGAGGTCGGCCTCGGCTTGAGTAGTTTGTTGCCTTCGAAGAGGAAGTAATGATTGTTGTGCCACATGTCAACTTGTCAGTGATGCGATAGAGATGTGATATTGTTTGGGGAGAATGAGGTGACGCTTTGCTGAATTGAAGTTGTCCTGTCGCCTTACTTGCTGAATTGAAGGCGAGTTGAAGAATTCATTCTTCAATTTGATCGGCGAAGTTTCATGCCTATATAAGGCGAGTTGAAGAATTCATTCTTCAATTTGCTTCATTTGTGAGAATTTGTTCCCTGAGAGCTCTGAGATTTCAAATTTCTCCGATCACCGTGCCGAGATCATCTCCGCCGCGTATTCTAGAATTTTTGCTGAGGCGAGTTCATCATTAATCGCTCTGTGTTTACCTTTGATGAACTTGACTGCGGTCGACGTCGCGTTGATTAGATAAGGTAGTGATTGTAGTGTCCTCCCCTTGCCGACAGATGGTCCGAACCAAGGTACCTGGGGTGGAACTTCTACTCTATCCTGGAGTTTAAAACCATGGTAGAAACGGAGTCACAATGTGAAATTAGTTGTCTACGAACTGATAGGGGAGGAGAGTTTAATTCCAATGTCTTTATTGATTTTTGTGCTGAGAATGGGATTAGAAGAAAACTTACAACTGCATATACCCCTTAGCAAAATGGAGTTGCTGAGAGGAAGAACATAACAGTAATGGAAATGGCGAGAAGCTTGCTCAAGGAAGCAACTCTCCCTAAGAAATTTTGACACCGGTGAAGCAACTCTTTATTGATTAGGAGCTCCACTTTTAGCTACCAGAAAGGTACCTGGGGTGGAACTTCTACTCTGTCTTGGAGTTGATGAATTTGACACCGGTGGAGTATGTCGTTTGTGTGACAGAGCGGCAACGAAGGTGTTGTCTTGTTGTGAGTCAAAATAATTATCAACATGTTCTGACAATGATGGCTCTCGCTTTGTTGAGAATTCATCGCTCTTCTTTTTGTTTTTCTTTCCCTTATCCTTCTTAGGTGCAGCCTTTGTAGGGACTCGTTCCAGAGGTGGACACAGAAAAGTAGTGTCCGGGAAAGCCAACTCACGTGCATTTTGCTTTATCATTGGTCTACCAGCACGATCATCCTCATCAAACCTCCATTGTATAGTCTCAAATTCAATCTTCAAATTAAGGTCATCAATTGGGATTTCAGAAGAATCTTCATTATGGGAAACAACAAAAGTAAGCCTCTTCCAATGATTATGTATTATATCCAACGGAATGCGAGACAGGTTCACCAAGTAACTATGAAATATATGAATTTGAGATTACAAACATAATCATTATATGTTATATAAAACTAAAAGAGTTAGTTAAATGAATTACCTAGCAAGCTCACATGCGCACGGTAGACCGTGCGTCATTCTAATCTCGCATCTGCACTAGGAAGAGCTCATCCCAAAGAAGTTATGCTTGAACTCTTTGTTGAGATGGTCCATTACACACGAAGAAACTAAACCCTTAAGGTTGTCATAAATTTTGCTCCAATGACTAAATTTGACTCTGCTTAGACTCATCTCAAAATGCCGCTTCAACTCAACATGTTGTGTCTTAAGCATCTCATTGACCGAATCCCAACACTTACACATATCGCCCCTAGTGTCATGTAGAACATTCTTTAAAGCTGAGTGTGCCGACTCCACACGGTTGGTGGTGGTGTTGACGAGGTCCATATGACGGCTTATCCATGCTTCTATAAATCTCTCTTTATGGGGGCGGTCCACGTCTTCTTCACATATGCAACAAAGTTGTCAAAAGGTTGACTTACTTCCTCAAATTCGCCCAAAGCCAACTCAAAAGCTTCCTCAGTCTTCGCATGGACAAATTTTTGGAAATATTCCTTGACTTCGTCAACTCGGTCCATCGGTGGCTCTTCATCGCCCTCAGCAACAACCACAGGATGAATGTACAACCTTGTCTTTGCCCTGACATTCTTCTTTATGTGAAATCGGCACAAGTTTTTGGAATCCAGAAAAACAATGGCCAAAGCATTCATAATAGCCGTGTCATAGTCGGTAAGTATCACCTTTGGCATATCTTCCGGTCTTCTAAACAATCCCTTCAGTTTTTCAAGAACCCATGTAAAATTACCCTTGAATGCAACCGAGAAAGTATGCTCGGTTGATGTCACACCGACAAAGCTGCACATTTTTTTTCTTTATTCAACCAAAAAGTATATTGCTTTTAGCAAATATTTTTTTGAATAAATATTTCAAAATTTTCAAAAAAATAATTCCATCATTTTAATTTAATCTTTTCATTTTCTCAATATTTCCAATTTACCCAATTTTCCTAATTTCCTTTCAATTTTTGTTTTGTTTTGTTTTTAATGTTGTTGGTGATTGGTTTGTATGTCTTTTGACTAACGTAACATGTCGTTCGAGTAATATTATTTACTATTTAAATAAAATTGTTTGAATTTTTAGTGATTTATATGATAAAATTTTAATTAAAGCCCCATTTTTAAGATTTGCACAGGGTCCCCAAATTGTTTGGGACGACCTCCCCTACACATGGGCTGCTCTTTCTACTTTTTCTTTTTGCAACTTTTCAATGGCATTATAGGTTAATATGCAAAGATTATGTCTCATTATACAAACATCTTATTTGTGTTTACACTCAATAAATATATATATATATATATATATATATATATATATATATATATATATATATATATATATATATATATATATATATATATATATATATATCTTTTCTATCTCACCATTAAAAAAAAAACATAAGAACAATCTCATGCCATTTATTCAGCAAGTAGATGTTGGATAAAAGAGTTTTGGCTAAAAACTCAATAGAAAAGTAAGGGAGAAAAATTTATCACCATTAGTTAAAGTAAAAAAAAAAAAATAGAACTAATGATAAACAAATATATCTAAAAAATACAAATCTTTAAAATAGAAGAAAAATGATGAAAAGCTCAATGTAGATAATGAATCAACTGGTTACAACTTTGCATGTGAAGAAGAAAAAGAGACGGTTTCACCCGTCCCGTCCGTAAATGACAATTGTTAGAGTTCCTCTACAAAATTCACTTACGTAAATAGATTTAAATACATCGATAAATAATATTATAATTTAAAATAATATGATATAATATAGGTCGAGCCCGTGCGGAGCACGGGGCATAACACTAGCTAAATTGATCTCCACGTTTTTTTGTGATAGACCAATTTGGTTTTTCAAAAAAGATAAAATGTAAATTAATTAATATGGAAAAAGGAATTGCTATAGAAAATCAAACAAACAACAAGTGTCGATAAGTAGTCAGTCAAAATAGTTATAACTTAATTTTAATGTTTCTTAATGCAGTTTCCTATAACTTCATTTTTCTAGAAAATTAATGGTTTTGAATACAGTTTCCTATAAGTTCATTTTTAAGGAATTTTCAATTAATAACAGATGAAGAGGATGTGAGAAAGTAAGTATATAATAGCAATATTCGGTGCTATTTGGTGTTGTTGGAATCTAATCTAGGGATGACTTCTAAACTTCACCATGGAGATAATAAGAAATCAAAGCCAATCCACTTTTTCAAGACCATGCTCCCTAAAACTCTTTTGAAGGGAAAACTGGTAAGAATATCTGGATTCAATTTCATTTATTTTTTTTGCTTTATGTCTTTTTATATATTGAACAATTAATATATGTTTTCATATAAAACAGAGAATTCCACAAAGGTTTGCAAGGAGATATGGAAAACGTTTACCCAACACAATGTTTCTTAAACTTCCAAATGGTACAAAGTGGGAAGTTGATTTGAAGAAACTTGATGGAAGAATTTGGCTTGATAAGGGTTGGAAAGAGTTTGCAGAGTCTCATTCTCTAGCAAATGGTCAAATATTGGTTTTCAACTACAATGAAAGATCTTCTTATTTTAATGTAATTATCTTTGATTTATGTAGTGTGGAAATAAAATATCCATTCAACAAGGTACATAGTAAAAGTGCCAATGATAGTGCATTACATCCACCAAAAAAGAAGCAGAGAACAAATGGAAACATCAAATGTGAGAGTAATTCCGATTTACAGAACTTGAAAGGTAAGGGTTCTAGATTTTCATCAAACGTGAGAACAATGATTCATTTGTAGATAGGGGATTACCCAACACTAATTCATCATCTTGTTTGTAATGTTCTTGTTTACATCTATTGGATGAAAGAATTTGCCATGATACATATGTAATTAATGTAGTTTTACTTTTTCTTCTCTCTCTCTCTCTTAGGTAAGTTGAAGAATTTGAAGAGAAGCAATAATGACATGAAACTCACTAAAAGATCATCCATCAGGAGTTATGGTGCTCATGCTGCTGGCAATGTTATATCTTTTACAGTGATAATCCAATCGTACAAATTAAAATGGGGCTTGGTATGTTCTGAAACAATGCAATCATATAATCTATATAATAAATTCTCATGTGTGATGATGATACACTAAAATATGCATTTAATGCAGTACATACCAAAGAGAACAATAGAGGACTACATCAAACAAGGTGGGGAAAGTGTCATCCTGCTTGTTGGGGATAGATCATGGAGGGTTAAGTTGCTCCATTACAAAGACAAATCAGATACATGGTTTTCTAAAGGTTGGTCAATATTTGCAAAGGAAAACAATTTAGAAAGAGGAGATACTTGCTTCTTCAAGGTAGTAAGCACTAATGGTGAGATGGTGATGAAGGTTGCAATTTCAAAATGGTGGCATTTAAAATGGAAAAGTAGTGATTAGATTGTCAAAAGTCATCATCAAGCTTTAACCTAATGCAAACTTTGAAGCAACTTTGTTGGAAATGGTGAATGACTAAGAGACTTTTTTTTCTAGTGAATGTAAATGGAGAAGTATCCTTCATAAGTAGCTAGGGTCTTGATTTCACCTTATTTAATTATGATCACATTCCTAAATTATAAGATACTCTTTCCGTCTCATAATAATAGTTACTTTAGTAAAGAAAAATTGTCTCAAAATAAATGTCATTTACGATTTTCAAAGTAATGTTAGTTGTTATTTTCTTCCTCCAATTGTACTCTCTAATAAAAATAATATTCATCACTCTCAAGTTATTATATTCAAATTGTGATTGTTTGTTCGTTTTTTCGATTGTGCTATAGCATGTGCATATCCATTTTATCGAGTTTATTTTTAATGTGTATTTTTAGAGTTCGATATAACATATTGTTATGTATTTGTATCTATGTTTTCATTTTCTAATTCTCAAACCCTTTGCTTTGCTTGGAATAACTTTCCCAAGAATATAAAGCATTACAAAATCATATACGAGAAGATATAATTAAATAATTTGCAAGGAACGAACTCAATCAGTACCTAGGTTCGATCTTCGAAACTTGTGATAACGCACTCCTTCTAAAAGGACAGACTCAACTAGTAACGAGGTCAAAGACCTCTCGACCAAAAAAATTGTATCTATTGAAAGAGTAAAAAGATTTTTAACTATGTTTTTTTTTTCTCTAAAAAATACGATATTTTTATTTTTAGTTCTCAATAAATTTCTCTTCAAAATTTGGTCAATTGTGCGATTTCAGATGTTAAGTTAGTGCTCACCTTTCTAATAGATTTTCATGTTTGCACTTGTCACATCACATTTTTTAATGAGTAGGATGTCAAACTTTCTACCACTAATGTTTAGTATGTGCTCAATTGGCTAATGATTATCACACTGTCACTTACCATGTCACATTTTAATTTTATATGACTAAGATGTAAAATCAAAATCACATCAATTGTAAGCAATTATGGAGTAGAGGAGTTGGGAAAGCTATTAGATGAAGAATCATGTGACTAGTTTTTCTTTTTCTTTTATAAATTCCATTTATGCATTTTGTTCTCTTCTTTTTATTATCAACAATGCTATTTAAAAAAAAAATTTGACAAATCGACAAATCACCAACCTACAACACCAATTACCCAAGTTTTTTAGACAAATAGCCAAGCTGTCAATTAACCAAGTTTTTAATCCACGCCTCGAAAATTGTGAAAAACCAAGTTGGTTATTTGTCTAAAAAACTTGGGTAATTGGTGTTGTAGGTTGGTGACCTGTCGATTTGTCAAATTTTTTTTTGTCAAAATAGCATTTTTCTTTTATTATACTTAAATAAACTTGTCTATTCCTTGAATTCCTCACGTTTACTTAAACTCTCAAATTTGACAACCTTGCTGCCATGGTCACCCTAAAAAAAACAGATATGCTATATGGACAACCATATTTACGACAAATACAGGGACACCGTATAGTTATACGCACATACACACACGTTTTGTTTCTTTTTGTTATTTTATCAATTTATATTAAAATCAGTAATGTTAAAATTTGAAGAAAAAAAATCCCTAAAAACAATCCCTCTCGCAAAGTGCCAAACCCTGTTCTTCTCTTCCTTCACAACTCGTCCTCTCAGCACTTCTTCTCTTCCTCTCTTCGAAACGACGAAACCCACAACGAAACCCAAGCATTTGTGTTTTCGTCTCCCTCCTTTTAGCAAGCCATCTACTCGTACCTTTTTTCTATTTGGTTCTCCTTCATCTATGTGCGATTTCCCTTTAGTTCCCTGTCAAAGAAAGGAAGCACATAACTGATGAAACGCAAAGAAGAGAACCACCAAGAAGATGAGAGAACCACAACAAGATTTCGGTTTCAGTTTACTCTTAAAGGTACTTTTTCTTTTAGTTTCGTTTGCTTCTTTTTTTTGGGGGGTGAATTTGATAGATTTGGTTTTATGTCCCAATTATTTGGTTTAGGAACTATGAAATCTAAATTTGATGAATATTAGTAGTTTGTAGGGCATCCATTTTCTCAATATCTCTTTAAATTTTGATTTTATCATGTTGGTATCATTGGTTCATAATTTTGGACAGAACCCTTACTTGTATTGTTGAAGCTTTTTATTTTATGATGAAATGAAATGTTAGGCTGGTGGAATTGTTGATGATCTATCTTTTAAGATTTTCCTATTCATTCTATAGATAGATAGTGCTTGATAAGGTTTTAGCTACTTAAGAAGATTGTTGTTTTGCTGTTGGTTTTAATTTTTTTAAATGGATTGGAGTGAATGTAAGGCTCAATGTTGTTATAGCTTCTCCTTTCCCACTATCTAGGATTGTTGACTATGATAAGTACTTGGTCTATGTTTACAAACCATTTTTTTTCCATCCCACATTTTTAGTTTACCTAATCAAACTCCTGACATTTATATATAGCAGAAAAGCCAAACCTTTTCTGGGGTATGATAGCTACTAATTTCAAGTAAGAAGAGCTATTAAAATAAGTATATGATTTTTAACTAATCCTTATAAGTTTACATGTGTTTATTGTGAACTGTCATTCCTTCTTATTTAGTTTCAGCAGCTGGTACATGTGTTTTATGCTCTCATTATTTCTATATAGCTATTAGGTTTCAACAAAATATTGGTTTTAGTTAATGATATATATATATATATATATATATATATATATATATATATATATATATATATATATAATTGGTTTTTATTGTGCAGAATTGGTGTGACACCCATGTTTAGAAATTCATGGATAGTATGTGAATGCCCTATCGTACATAAAGTAAAGTTCGTAGGCGATGGATATACCCATTGTAATGTAAAGGAAAATTGCTTTATTGAATTCAGAGGTGCTCCATGTGCCTCTAAATGTAACTTCCAAACCGAACAAGTTATTATCGAAAGAAAATTGGTCCCTGACGAAATAACTTTTTAAGAAGTTAGTTCCAAATTGGTAAGTTGAAGCATGAGGTGTGCTTTAGTTCATGGTGACAGTACACTAAAGTTTTCAGAGATTTGTGATATAGATTTACTGCCCATAGTGGTTTAGTTCATGGTGACAGGACACTGAAGTTGCATATGCTTTTCTCTCAAATTGTTGTTCATCCAAGTTAACCATTAAATCAGTGATACTTCTACCTTGTTCTTATTGAAGGGAGCAGAAAAAAA
The DNA here is from genome assembly GCA_020916435.1 of Oxytropis ochrocephala. NCBI lineage: Eukaryota > Viridiplantae > Streptophyta > Magnoliopsida > Fabales > Fabaceae > Oxytropis > Oxytropis ochrocephala. The sequence continues at coordinate 41,287,868 of CM037091.1, forward strand.
AACTAAGTGATATGACTATTAGGATCAGAGTTTTGTGCTTTTTGTTCTAGTTACTTAACCCATTTATTGTTCTGCTATTGCACATCAGAACACCAGGAGAGACGTGTACGTGCTTTAGGTTTTAAGCTGTAGTTCTCATTGGCCCTTTTGGTTTGTACAGGTTGGAGGTGATATACCATTCATGGATCTTTTGACAATGTCTGAAATAGACTTCATGGGATCCTGACAATTCAGTACGAATTCGTGACGTTCTTATCTTCAAAGAAATTGTGGACATATGCAGCTCTTAGATTATTTTGTTTTGACAATATATATATATATATATATATATATATATATATATATATATATATTATCCTCTGGTTCTAATTGTTGTAAATGATGTTGTTAGAGAGTAGGATTTCTCTCTCTTTTCAGTTATGCTAATCTAACAGAATCTGATTGAGGGAATTTCATTTTCATTCCTTGAATAGAATCAATTACAATTAGAGTATTTGTATGTTAACTGAGCTATGCTCAGTTAGTTACAACAGCTAGTATTGTGTGTGCAATATACAAGTGAGGTGTATGGTGAGGTGTGTTACATCACATTGACTAAGCTAAAGCTATTCTTCTAATACTCCCCCGCAAGCCTAACTGGGTGTTGTGCACACAGTTAGCTTGGCTCTAAAGGTGTCAAAAAGAGTAGGAGGCAGTGGTTTTGTCATAATGTCAGCGTATTGAGATGTGGCAGGTACATAGGTAACTTGTAGCTCTGATACCATGTTAGAGAGTAGGATTTCTCTCTCTTTTCAGTTATGCTAATCTAACAGAATCTGATTGAGGGAATTTCATTTTCATTCCTTGAATAGAATCAATTACAATTAGAGTATTTGTATGTTAACTGAGCATAGCTCAGTTAGTTACAACAACTAGTATTGTGTGTGCAATATACAAGTGAGGTGTATGGTGAGGTGTGTTACATCACATTGACTAAGCTAAAGCTATTCTTCTAATAGATGTAAATGACTGAAGGCTGATGCAAATTATGTAAATGATTGAATGTAGATTTTTTGAAGCACCTTGTATAGACGGTGCAAAAATTAACAATTTGAAACAGTTAACCAGGTATCCAACTGAGATACCCAAATTTGTAGAAAAAGTGACCATCGTATCATGTTTATCAATTCCTTGTGAATTTGACCAATAGAGTAAAAGAAGGGACTAAATGAGTGGTTTGGGACTCATATTTATAAGTACAAGGTCATGGTTTATTGAAATGGCATGAAAAGTAGCAATTCGAAATTGTTGACCAGGTTAACAACTGAAATACCCAAGTTTTTGAAACAAATGACCATGTTATCATTATCATAATTTTCTTGTGAATTTGACCAATAGAATAAATGAGCATACTAAATCAATGGTTTGGGACCCATATCTATAAGTACAAGGTCATGGTTTGTTGAAATGGGATGTAAAATATGAATTCAAAATATTTCCCCATCACTTTAACAACACAGATACCCAAATATTTCAAGCAAATCACCAACCTTTCATTTTCATCAAATCCTTGTGAATTTAACCAACAGACTAAATGAGATTACTAATTTTTCAGCTTGAATCAAATCAGCAAATTCCCTTCACAAATACCCAAGTTATTTTTATAAATGACCAACATGTTATTTTAATTTTTTGATTGTGAAACTGAACATAAGACTACAAGTGAGTACAAAATGAGTGGGTTGGGAGTTGGGACCCATAAATGTATTCACAAGGACATGGGGTCTTCAAATGACATCTAATTTCTCAGTTTGAATCAAATGACGATGTTCCATTCACAAATACCCAGGTTTTTCATAAAAATGACCAAGATGTAATAGTCATCATTTCTTTGTGAAATTGACTATGAGATTACAAGATCGTAATAAATGAGTGGGTTGGGACACATTTATGTAACCAAAATGTGATGAATGGTTCAAATGACATAAATTTTGTCAGTCCTAAGCAAATCACCTAGTTCCCTACAGAAATACCCAAGTTTTTCATAGAAATGACCAACCTGTAATAGTCATCATTTATTTATGAAATTGACTATGAGACTATAATAGGGTAATAAAAGAGTGGGTTGGGACACATTTGTGTAAGCATGACGTGATATGGAAATAAGATTTGTAACAAGATAAATTTATTTGGACCCCAAGAATAAAATATTTTAACAAGATCAATTCATAGGGTGTTGAAAAGTCTTTTATATATATTGTATAGGATAGTAAGTACCCCACATTTGCATCGTAGGGTGTTAAATATCTTTGGAACCCCTGTTGGTCATGTGAACCACTTGTCTACTTTAACAATAATAAAATCAAATGCCAGCAAATTTACATTTTTAGACATCTTACAAATTTGACATTTGTCACAAAATAAGGGTATTTTGGTCATTTTACCGCTAAAAGACAAAAAAAGTACTATTGGTGTCAGCTTTTTAAAAAAAAATTTGGTATTGTGCAGTCAATATCATCCATTACGACATCTTGTGTGTGTCGACCTCACTTTTTTTTTCTTTTTCAAAAAAAAGTTTTATTTTCAGTTTTAAAAACTAATTTCATTTTTTAAAAAAAAACTGTTTTTCCTTTTTAAAAAACTGTTTTTTTAAAAAAAAAATTTCTTTGCTTAAAAAAAAAAATAACATTTTTTTCTAAAAACTGTTTTTAAATACAAAATAATTTTTCATCATTTTTTTTCCCAGTTTCTTTTGTCATAAAAATTAATTTTTTTCCTCTTTTTACTAAAAATACTTACTCACTATTTTTATAATTTAGTCAAACTACTAAAAATAATTACTTTTTTTACAATGATCAAATTAATCATTTTAACCACTACCCATTGTCAAAAAAAGACGTACCTGTAAAAAAAAATTAAACTTAAGTTTTCTAAATTAACTCTTATAGAGAAAAAAAGTCATAATATGTGGCAATGGGACCAGTAATGTGAGACCGACAATGAAATCAACAACGGGAAAGGAGAGTGGGAGCAGTGAGGAAAAGAGAGCGCTAACGGAGTGCATATTTTAGAAAATATTATTTTATTTTTCTTCAATTTTACTTTATCTATAATTTATTATTTTCTATAATCTATCTTTTAAAACTATTAAGATCTATCTTTTAAAACTATTAAGATCAATCAATTTAATCACTATGAATTGTAAAAATAAAAAAAACTTTACCCACTACCAAATATTTCAAAATAACTTACTTATAAAAATGTGGCAACGTGAGCGACAACGAGAGACTGACAAAATGGGAGTGGCAACGGGAGAGGCAACCGAACTGACAATGAGAGAGGTAATGAGAGCGCCAACGGGAGGGCCAACGGGGATGCATATTTTACCTTTAATGTCCAAATACATTATTATGGATCAATGTAATTCAGATTGTCAACAGGGATGCATATTCCACTTTGAATTTGAAATCATATATGTTGGACATTGTTTATAACTTATGAATAACTTCCAAATTATTATTATGACTTCATAGCAATACACCGACCATACAGTATCAATTTTTCTAATAAATCTTTTTTCCATCATTTTTTAACTCGACTTTTTTTCCTTTTTTTTGTCAAAAACATTAAAAGAAAATTCCCTTTTTTTACTAAAAATAAATTACTCGATAGTTTAGTAGAAACACTGACAATGGGATCTGCAACGCAAGTCGCGACAACAGTCGCAACCAAAGCCAACGGGAGCGTCAACGAGGCTGCTAACGGAATGCCCAACGGGGATGCATATTTTACCTCTAATTTCCTAATACTTATAATTTGCATTTGTATGTTATATGCCACAATACTTATCTATTTCCTCTTTGAATTTCAAATTATACATTTTTGACATTGTTCACAACTTATGAATACCTTTCAAATTACTATTATAAATTTATCACAATAAACCGACCATACGGTATCACCCGTGCGTATGCACGGGTAAAAAACTAGTTGTCTTATAAATACTAGTCTTCTCAACTTGTTTCCTTAGAAGTTATCAAACCTACTACACCATATCCATTATTGTTATTCTAGCCATGCCACTTTCTCAAGTAACACAATACCAAATAGGCACAGTCTTGGCCATTGTTTACTATGATGGAGAGGAGGTAACAATGATTAATGGAGTGATGTTTGAAAGCGAAAAGATGAAGTCGATTAGGGTCAAGAATGACATGACCATTGAAGAACTCAAAACGAAAATTGAAGAAAAGAGTGGAGATGAGTCAAGGATATTGCGTCAAATCTACTACATACGCCCTAAGGAAGCTTATGGGAGTGTTGAGTATATAATCAAGATGATTAATATTACTAGTGACATAGAAGATATGCTGACCATTCACAAAAGATTTCGTTGGTGTCATAGGCCCTAAGGAAACTTTCTTTTTTCAGCTCTAGTATCTTGATTCTCAGCACACCACTCCAACTCAAGCAATAGGTCTTTATATTCATTCATTGTATTTTACCAATTTCAGTGATGTCCATTAGCTTATTTAGTCGATCCCTATATATAGGAGACCCATTTTTGGATAAACTGTGGCGTTTAAAGTGTAAGCCTATTGAACTGACCCTTCTTTGGAGAGGCTTTTTAGCTTAACCATGTCAGAAGGAGAAATACCCAAGTTTTATGTAACATTAACCAAGAACTGAATATTCGAAAGTTTTGTTTCAATAAAATTTGTAGTTTCACGTTGGCCATTATTTGAGGTAAAAATAACCCTGATATGTTAGTCAAAAGTGGAAGGATATTGAATTGACCATTCATTAGAGTACCTTTTTATGTTAACCATTGCAGCAAGATAGATACCTAACATTTTTGTAACATTAACCACGTTGTGAAATTCCAAAATTTACTTAAAGTAATAATTGTAGTTTCACGTGGGGCATTATTTGAGGTGAATTGATTCCTGATATGTTAGTCAAAAGTGGAAGGATATTGAATTGACCCTTCATTAGAGTACATTTTTAAGTTAACCATTGCAGCAGCATAAATACCCAAGTTTTATGAAATATTAACCGGGTAGTAAAATTCCAAATTTTAGCCTATTGCATTGCAACAGGATAAACTGTAGTTTCACATGGGGCATTATTTGAGGTGAATTGATTCCTAATATGTTAGTCAAAAGTGGAAGGATATTGAATTGACCCTTTCATTAGAGTACATTTTTATGTTAACCATTGCAGCAGCATAAATACCCAAGTTTTATGAAATATTAACCGGGTAGTAAAATTCCAAATTTTAGGTTCAGTCAAAACTGTAGTTTCACGTGGGGCATTATTTGAGATCAATTGATTCCTGATATGTTAGTCAAAAAGAAAAGGATATTGAATTGACCCTTCATTAGAGTACATTTTTAAGTTAACCATTGCAGCAGCATAAATACCCCAGTTTTATGAAATATTAACCGGGTAGTAAAATTCCAAATTTTAGCCTATTGCATTGCAACAGTAAAAACTGTAGTTTCACGTTGGCCATTATTTGAGGTAAATTGAACCCTGATATGTCAGTCAAAAGTAGAAGGGTAGTGCATTGTCAATTCATTGGAGTACCTTTTGAGGTTAACCATTTCAGCAGCATAAATACCCACGTTTTATGAAATATATACAAATCACCCAGCCATTTCTTTACAAAATCTATACAAATCACCCAGCCATTTCTTTACTTTTTTATTATTTCTTGCTGTTTCAACACTTACTACTTCTTCCACCTCACACGGTTTTGTCACATTCTCACTTAAACTTATTGCATTGCTTGTTGATGCCATTCTACAATCAGCTTTTTCATATACTTCCATTTCATCCTAAAGCATCGAAATCCTCATCCTAAATTCCTTTGGTATGCCCCCTATTCTTCCATATCGCTTTCGAACCTCCTCAATAGCTTCTTTCACAATTTCATTTGTATTGTCTTCATCGTTCAAATCTATATCTTCAATAAACTAATAACAACAAAATATTACAAATCTTCTCCATATTTTCCAAATTTAAAGAAAACATCATTAAAATCTAATAAACCAATAACTTACATAACTTTTTAATGAATTTCCCCTCAACAACATGTGCTCAACTGCCCAAAGCTATAACACAAAATAGTTCACTTTTTAACATAACCAACCACATATATGACCAATTCAATTTAATAAATTTATGAACAAATCTAATTAAAATATCTCATTTTTACAGGTGAGGTTTGCCACAGTACCTACAATATGATCTTGGCGTCACGGTTCTTCCATTCGTTGAACTTGGGAGCAATACGATTGACGCTACGAACTAAAAAGTTATAAACAGCACCACCCCAATCATATTTATCCAGTCTACCTAAATCATCTAATATCCTAAATGGTAGGCTTTTCAATTTGGGGGTTGCACGAGGAAAGTAGAAAGTGGCGAAACCGAGGATAATGTATAGCCGACAAAAATCCTCTACATCATCATCAGATGTCAGTTCTCTCAATTTCTCAACAATACTTGACACATTAATAACCTCACTATTGAACAATTGTCTTACTCTAGACCCGACCCCATCATCTTCATAAACGGGTTCTCCAACAACGCGAAGCCCCAACCCAATACAAACCTCTAAAGTTGTAAACGAAATTATCATATTGGCAACCCGAATGCCTGGACTATGTATGTCCCACCTACTTACTAATTCCCGAAGTAACACTCCACAAATTAAGTTATTTTCTTTAACATCGACTAACCATTTGAAAGGTGTCGTTAGAAGAAGTTTCTTTTGTTGTCCTGTCAAATTTTTGTTAACCTCCACTAATTCCTTCGTATTCACAAAAGTGCCTCACTCAGATCTCTGAATTGAAATGAATGAAAAATTAATAACCAATACAGAAATATACAAGTTATACAAAATTTCAAATCGTGTCATAACAAACTTACATTCAATTCTTTTTGCTTATTCTCTTTCAAACTTCCCATTTTCAGATCAACCCAAATAATAGTATTCGTTCCTGAAACATTATAGATCGTTCATTCACTTTATTCAGCAATTATCACAATTACTGAAAATGGTTAAAACACTTCATCTAAGTTAAAACACTTCATCTAACTTAACTTCTTGTGTAACTCTTTGTTCAGCAATTATCACAATTACTCATAATGGTTTCCTGTAAGTTTTATTACCTAATGTGTTTGTCATTTGATCTAACAAGTAAAATTCATCAGACCCAACCTAAGGTAATTCGTTAGAAAAATAACTAACCACACAGATGCAAATGAATACCATAAAAACGGGTTTACATACCTTACAAAACACGGGAATGTGAACGTCGTTGCTTGCCGTGGTTGCCGAAGACGGAGATGGAAATCTGAACGTCGTTGCCACTACATTCAGTTACGAACTGAGTATTAAGAGGAAGAGAGCTTTCACTATTCTTGTTTCCAACGATTACCACACTTGGAGGGAACCTGAGCAAAGACTAGTGGTGAGAATGAGAGAGAACGAGATAGAGAGAGAGTTTTTGCGATGACGAACGAGGGAACGCAGGAGTTGAAGAATAAGGAACGATCGGAGGAAGAATTGAAGAATGAGGAAGGAACGGAGGAAGAATTGAAGAATAAGGAAGGGGAGAAAGGGGAAAGGTGATTTACCGAGAGGGTTTTTGCGTCAGGGAGAAGGGGAGAAAGGGGAAAGGTGATTTTTTATTTTAATTCAAACAATTGTTTTATTATTCATTTATAAAAATAAAAAAATTAACACATGTGTTATCTGTAACAGTAATGCTATTGGGACCCACCGTATATTAACTGTATTTGTCCCCTGTTGTCCGTTTTATGTTGTCCCAATAGCATTACTGAAAAAAAATTCAACTTTGCTACTTTTTATATTAAAATATTCTTTTGGCATCCTCCTTGATATATTAGATTTATTTTTGATACGAATAAATTTTAGGGTGTGGATGGTGCTCCAGTCCAATGTAAGGAATTTAAATTTACCTTACCTAGGGAGACTAATGAGGCTTGGCATTCTAAATTTTATTACCTTTTCACATTTCAGTTCACTATTGTTATCGTGCACAATTTCATTGTCAATCGCTATTATTCTTTTTTTTAGATAAGCAAGAGATTCATTGAAACCGAGCACAAGTCGTGCCCAAAAGTTACAATGGTAAGGGGAGGGCCTCCTCAAAACCTCCCAGAGCCAAAACCCCATTGGAAAAAAGACTCTGGAAGGAAAAAGAGTACCTCACACAAAGGAAAATGTGCAACAATGGGAACAAAAATTGTCCTAGCCCATTGCTTCTCCCCTTTCTACAAAAGTGTCTAAATTAGTATTTAAACCGTACATTAAATTACAACATAGATAAACACCCAGCTGGGCAATTAAACCACTCTGCCCAAGACACCCTGCAATTCCTCCCCTTCCTAGCCTTGAACCAACTCCTTAATCCCCAACACAATCGATGTAACTGAAGCAACCTCGCCATTAAAAATTGTCTTATTTCGTGCCATCCATATGCTCCAAATTACCGCCATCCAAATAAGATGTTTAACCCCTTTTGCCTTTTACCTTTCACCAACCTCCCAAACTCCGCAAAATGAGAAACCACGTTGTGAACACTCAATTTTTAACGGTATTTTGACGTTTTTTTCGGAAAAATACGAAAATACGCACTTTTTGCGTGTTTTGCGTGTTTAGTCGTCGAATACGTCATTTTACTCGTTTATTTCACTTTCGCGCTATTTTTACTCTTTTTTCAACGAAAATATATATAATTCGAAAATTACAAAAAATAGTAAGTTTTATTTAATTTGTTTGAGTAGTTGTCTTTCTACAAATAATTCAAAAAACTAATAAAACGAATTCGAAATTGAATTTTAAATAGCAAAAGGGTCCGAAATAAAATTAGAGTTTCAAGTAGCGCTCCTAGTTGTTGTTGGGCTTGATTTGCACACTCCAAATCTGAAAAAATTCAGGCCCAGTCAAACATAGTCAACGATAATTAATGTCTAAAACCTAATTTATCAATATAAATTCACAGTCAAACAACAGTCAAAGGGAGCCGATTTTGGAAAAACCACTTTGCACGTAAATTAGGGTCCCATTGTGAAAACCCTAATCAACCAAGCAACACGCATCTAAAAAAAGAGAGAGAGATCCGAGAAAAAAAAAATGTAGACATCGGTCACCACCTCAAACGACCTCTCACCCTATCCAAACTTCACCACCGAATCCCCACGCCACCCATGAACCACCACAACCTCCAACCACCCCAAATCGCTGCTCTCCCACCGCCATCGCACCAAACAATGGCGAAACCTCCCGAACAACCATCACAAGCCACCCACAGATCATCAACCACCATAAAACGTCCCAAACCGAACCACACCAACAGCCACCTTCGGCCTCCACCCAAATCCATCTCCAACCACCATCAAAACCACCACAAACTCCTCAACCTTCCAAACAAAAACAAACCAGAAAATCAAAAGAAATGTAGAAGAGAAAAGGGGAAAACCGAAAATGAGGAAAAGCTAAAAAAAAGCGAACTCGAAGTCCGCGGCGTGCGTCTCGACGCGTGATATCCGTCGGCCGGCCAGAGCCTCCAGTTCGCCGCCGCGTTCTTCCTCCCTCTCTCCCCTTTCTCAGATCGGTTACTCTCTCTCTCTCTCTCATTCTTTCCTCCGTTTTCCCCCTCGGATCTCTCTCTCTCTTCCATGGCTGAGCACACGTTTCCCTCTCTCTTAGCACTCTCTGCGGCGGAACTGCAGAAAAAAATAATAATAAATGAGGTTTCAATTCTCTGTTATTATTACCCTTATGTTATTTTAATTTAAATGTTAACACCTTTCCAAACCACACACCCCCAGTTAGCGTGACTACAAGCCCACGTGTATGTTGTTTTTTTGGCCAGCGCCCAACTTCAAAAAAAAACGAGGCTGGGCCTATTCTTACACCCCATATTTTTTTTACACAACTCCCTGTAAATAGTTGCACCCCCTTTTACTCTTACACCCCCATTTCGTTTTTTTTCATTATTTTAGTATTCTTTTCTCATTCTCAATATTGTTAATTCATTTTATTTATTAAATCAAGTTTATTCACTTTAGAAACAATAATTAGGGTTTGACTTAGATGTACGTCTTATCAAACCCACAACTTTGATTTAAGGGTCTTTAGTTGTACGACTTGGACCTTAAATCCCTTTAAAATAAAAATCACAAACCTACAAATGAAACACTTAGCGCCTATTTTCATAGAAAATACAAAATCTAATGGATTCGATTTGGATGTACATCCTGTCAATCCGGTTTAAGGATCTTTAGTTGTACAACTTGGATCTTAGACCCCTTCAAAAAAATAAAATCAACCAACAAACAAATTACCAGGAAGAACTACGTGACTTTTGAGTCTCTCATCGCACCAGAGAGTACGTAGGCGCGGGGTCTCCCTGTCAAAGTCAAAACTAAATTTTCTTAATTTAGTCCATATCTTGTTTTCTTGTAAATAATTAACGTTTTGAATATTATTTTGTGGTAAACAAATAAATAGGTAATTATTATTGCACAATCAAATTTAAGGTAACTGTCTTAGGACAGATGTGTTAGGGGTGCAGTGAAATTAGGTTTTCACCCCTTCCCTTCGCATAATCGACTCCCGAATCCAACCTAGGTACGCAGACCATTAATTCTTTCAATTAGGTTTTTCTCAATTTTTCCTATTTTAATAAATTGGGTGGCGACTCCTCCAATAATTATATTTTCGAGCCGGCTGCGTCGAGATCCAGGTCACGACAGATGGCGACTCCACTGGGGACAGTGAGAGTCAAGCCCGATATGTTTGGTTGTGCAAAATGACTATAAGGTACGCTTTGTTTACCCTTCTTAGTTTCTTATTTATTTATTTATTTATTTTCTTTCTTTGTATATATTCATTTTATATTTATATATTGTGCTTGATATAAACCCTAGGTTAGTTGACATGTATTATTTGTTGTTTGGTTGTACTTTGAAATAGTTTGTGGTTTTATTTTATTTTATTTTTAAGATTTGAAGTTTGTATATTCCCTTCACACACTACGCTGTGAGCACACACATTGAGTTTGGCTTATACCGGAGCCTAAAGAAAAACACTTAAGTTAGAACGAGGTCAGTGTAGTGGTAGTCATTTTGGATGTACATCCCGGTGTCTGCGCCATGAATTCCTCATCTAGAGTACGATTCTCCTTGAGGGTATTCACATTTTGGATGTACATCCTGGCGTGTTTAACCTTTCTAGGAGAATACTTGACTCTAGAGACCTAAAATCTCTGTAGGTTATAGTTGCTAACCCAGTGAGTGTTCACAATAGAAAGGCAATAGATCCATAGGGTTCAAAGTCCAATAGCACGGACTAACCAAATTAGGTTTCAAAGGGAGCTATCAGTTCTCTTATCCTTGTTTTTTTATTGTATATATTTTTTCCTCCTTATCAAAAAATGAAAATCATAGTACATTTCCCCCCTTGGTTTCTTTTTTGTCTTAGTTTTCCTTGTTTTTTTTCTAATAAATTCAATTTTTTGAATAACAGAAAAAAAATCATATTGCATTTCATGCATATCAAACATAAAAAAAAAAAGAGGGGTCATATTGCATTTCATACAAAAAAAAAATATCATATTGCATTTTCTTGCATGAAAGACATAAAAAAAAATCATGTTGCATTTGTAAAAAGAAGGTCATTTCATGTAAAAATAAAAATAAATAAATTAGGATTTACCGCGTGTCATTCATTCGTATTGCATAAGTCCTTAAATTTTTTTTTTGCATGTAGTGTACATTTTCATTTCATTGTCATTCATCATAAAATTTCTCCATTGTTTTTCTTTGTATGTATGCCAAAAAAATTTGCATATCTTCATGGGTAAATAAGCAAAGCACATAGCATATTCCCTTCAAGGGGCAAAAAATTTGCATTACTTTTTTTGTCATAAAACAATGAAAAAATTACAAAACAAATGCATTTTGCATCTTAGGGTGAGTGCTTGCATTCATATCACACATTTCATAACATATTGGTTTCTTTGACCCATTCTCATGTAGCATTTGTCTTCTCTTTAAAGAAAATCAATAAAAAAAAGAGTTTTGAAGTCATTAAGTTTTCATTCATGTTAAATTTTTGTGCTTGCATGAAAATGGATACCAATCAAGCTTAGACTCATGGAATTGGATCATACTCTTGAAAGTTGTTGGTAAGATTAGCCATTGGAGGATTAGAGAAGTAAGGTGAGAAGAAAAATATCATGGGGCACTATACTGGGGCATATTGGGAAAGATGAGTGAAGAATAGGGAGACATAAGGTTGTGGCAATGTCTTGAATAAAAAGTTCAAAGCCCAAAAAAGAGAGGATTGTCATTAGCGCTTGTTTAGTCATGAAAGCTTGAAACCAAGTTAACTTAGTTGAAACTTTACACTAATGGATTTGCATGGATTTAAGGACCCACTTCCATCATCTCTCACCCGTGTTCCCTTAAAACACCGAACCCTTCTCGAGTTCTTGCCCCAAGCGATAATTATCAAAGCCCTTTTGGTTGTATCATTCAAGGATGAGCCCGTGAACGAATATCGGGTTTTTAAGGTCCATTTCCCCTAAAAAAAAAAACAATAGACAAAAAAAAGAAAAAAAATATATAAAGAGCAAAAGATGTGTAAAAGAGCGAATGTTGTTTTGAAATTAAAATTTTGCAAATGAGGAATCATGATTTCAAATGAAGAGTGGTCGTCTTTATCCATCCCAAACAAAATATATCCCTTACCATCCCCTTTGAGTCTGTAATGTCCATTCGCTAAACCCTGGACAAGGATCAACACTACAATAGAATTTAGTGCATTCAGTTTTCCAAAGCTCTGAAATCAAGGAGGTAATGGAAGAAGTTCCAAAAAAAAAACAAAAAACAAAAAAAAAATGAAGCCCGCAAGACTGAAAGCCTGTATGTTCAGTCTTCGCAAAAATTAGGGCACAAAAGAAAGCAAAGTGAAAAGCATTGAAAATCGTGTGAGTGTGATGTCTTGGAAACACCATATAAAGTTGAATGCACTAGAGATCCTTGGTCCATTTAACCCGTATCCAAAAAAACATTTCTTTAAGCCTTCTAACCATTTTTTTTCCCATAACTCATAGCCCATATCCATAAAACATTTCTTTAGCCCTCCATTCATTTTCCTTCTATAAACCCATAACCTAACCGATAAAGCATTTCTTTGAGCCTTCTAATCACCTTTCTTCCATAGACCATAACCCTTACCCGTAAAACATTTCTGGGAGCCTTCTAATCATCTTTCTTTCATAACCCATAACCCATAGCCACATTGCAAACCTCTAAAAGTCCACGTTGATTGATGAATGATTGTTTTCATGTTCACAATGTTAATTTTGAAATAATCATTTGCTTCTTTTAAGCTATCTTTTGCTCTAAAAAGAAATGTATATAAAAAAAAAACAGAGAGAATCCCGCGTGATTGAAAACTCGAAAGGGAGGTCTAGGCAAAAATTAGGGATAAGAGAAAAAAATAAATAAATATAAAGCCCGCTAGACTGAAAACCTGCAAAGGCAGTCTAGGCAAAAATTAGGGTACAAAAGGGGAATGAGACTTACAATGAAGCTTATGTAGTTCACTGGGAAATTTCTTCTACTTGGGCCAAACAATAGTGTACATTTGGGCAAGTGTGTGAAGGATAAGCTCGAGAGTCTCGGTAACAACCCCACACTGGGGCAAGGTTTCGTAAAGACCCTTTAGGAGTCAAAGGTTTCTTGCTACACCATGTAGTATTCTCTCAGGGCAATGTCTTTCACCAGAATGAGGCAAATTCTTACCATACCCTACATCTGTCAAACTTTGTTTGCCACACCAGTGCACTCTTGTGAGCAACAACGTTTACCACACTGGGGCAAAGTTTCATAAGACCCTTTAGGGGTCAAAGGTTTCTTGCTACACCATGTAGTATTCCCTCAAGGCAATGCCTTTCACTAGAATTTGGGTAGAAATCTTACAATACCCAACATCTATCAAACTTTGTTTGCCACACCAGTGCATTCTCGTGACCAAAAAAACGTTTACCAATATTGGGGCAAAGCTTGTACATGGCCCTTCATGAGTCAAACTTTGTTTGTTACACCTGTGTAGCATTCTCTCGAGGCAATTCCTTTTTACCACCACCGGGGCATAAATGTTTGCACGACCCTTGAGGATGTCAGATTTTGCTTGCTACGCTTGGTAGTCTTCCATCTGTGAGAAAATCCAACCCAGCAAGTTAGGCACCTCAAGTAAATGGAATGCCCAATAACTCAAGGTTGCCATAATACATTTTCCCTATCATCTTGTGTCGTCTTTGTCCTCCCTATGGTTTCCCTCTAAAATACCCTTCACTTTCAAACCAAAAATCCAAAACCCAAAAATTCCAGCTCTTAAATACATGTGAATCCATGCATGCTCATTAAGTAATGCTTCAAAATAGTCAACTTGGAATCAGTAATGTGATTTAGAGAGAGCTAATGATAATCAAAAAAAAAGGGAAGAGAGAGAAGGTCAAATTTGAGGGTGATTTGCTTGAAAGGTGAGAAGTGATCATAAAAATAGAAAAAGGGGTCTAAGCAAGTTAGCTATGTTGAGGACAAGCTTCCATATGAGTACAAGCTTGATTGATTTCAAATAAGGCCTGCACAAAAAGAAAAACTCTTAGTAAATCCAGCTTTCAAGACAAGTGCATAATTCATGCATTTCACGTCATAGTTTGCATACATTTTCATTCATGCATTCCACTTCATAATTAGAATCATACATTTGTGTTCAATACTTTGTAAATAAAGTTATAAAAACCATCCAAAGCAAGGTGTGCATTTCATGCTCTAAACTTTGTGTTATCGGTTCAGCCCTGGCACATTCTTTCATGCTACTCTGCTTCAGCCACTGCATTTCCTTCTCATCTCCGTACTCTGGGTTCAGCCACAGCACATTCTTTCATGCTACCGGTTCAGCCACGGCATTTCCCTTCTCATCCCCGTGTTATCGGTTCAGCCACGACACATTCTTTCATGCTACTGGGTTCAGCCCTGGCATTTCCCTTCTCATCCCCGTGCTATCGGTTCAGCCCTGGCACATTCTTTCATGCTATCGGTTCAGCCCTGGCATTTCCCTTCTCATCCCCGTGCTATCGGTTCAGCCCTGACACATTCTTTCATGCTATCGGTTCAGCCCTGGCATTTCACTTCTCATCCCCGTGCTACCGGTTCAGCCCTGACACATTCTTCCTGCTATCGGTTCCGCCCTGGCATTGTCTTTAAATTTCTTGCTATCGGTTCCGCCCTGGCATTGTCTTAAATTTTATTGCTATCGGTTCCGCCCTGGCATTGTCTTTAATTTTCCTGCTATCGGTTCCGCCCTGGCATTCTCTTTAATTTTCCTGCTATCGGTTCCGCCCTGGCATCGTCTTTAATTTTCTTGCTATCGGTTCCGCCCTGGCATTGTCTTCAAATTTTATTGCTATCGGTTCCGCCCTGGCATTGTCTTTAAATTTTCTTGCTATCGGTTTCGCCCTGGCATTGTCCTTAATTTTACTGCTATCGGTTCCGCCCTGGCATTGTCTTTAATTTTCACGCTATCGGTTCCGCCTTGGCATTGTCTTTTATTTTTCCCGCTATCGGTCTTGCCCCGGCGTTGCTTTTATCTTTTGCTATCGGTCTCGCCCTGGCATCGTCTCCATTGTAATATAGCCCTAACATCGTACTTTTTAAATTTAATGGTTTTCGATTCGCCTCAACAATCAAATATTTCACCGGTTAAAATTGAGGTTCATGTCCGTACTTATCTCTTACTTTGATAATACAACAAAACATGGAGAACATGGCTTTGTGTATTATATCGTAAGAGAGTAAGCACAGAGGGGCAACTGTGAACACTCAATTTTTAACGGTATTTTGACGTTTTTTTTCAGAAAAATACGAAAATACGCACTTTTTGCGTGTTTTGCGTGTTTAGTCGTCGAATACGTCATTTTACTCGTTTATTTCACTTTCGCGCTATTTTTACTCTTTTTTCAACGAAAATATATATAATTCGAAAATTACAAAAAATAGTAAGTTTTATTTAATTTGTTTGAGTAGTTGTCTTTCTACAAATAATTCAAAAAACTAATAAAACGAATTCGAAAATGAATTTTAAATAGCAAAAGGGTCCGAAATAAAATTAGAGTTTCAAGTAGCGCTCCTAGTTTTTGTTGGGCTTGATTTGCACACTCCAAATCTGAAAAAATTCAGGCCCAGTCAAACATAGTCAACGATAATTAATGTCTAAAACCTAATTTATCAATATAAATTCACAGTCAAACAACAGTCAAAGGGAGCCGATTTTCAGAAAAAACCACTGCACAGAAATTAGGGTCTGACTGTGAAACCCTAATCAACCAAGCAACACAGATCTAAAAAAAAGAGAAGAGAGATCCAAAAAAAAAAATGTAGACATCGGTCACCACCTCAAACGACCCTCACCCCTATCCAAACTTCACCACCAGAATCCCCACTGCCACCCATGAACCACCACAACCTCCAACCACCCCAAACCGCTCGCTTCTCCCACCGCCATCGCACCAAACAATGAAACGAAACCTCCCGAACAACCATCACAAGCCACCCACGGATCATCAACCACCATAAAACGTCCCAAACCGAACCACACCAATGCGCCACCTTCGCCTCCACCCAAATCCATCTCCAACCACCATCAAAACCACCACAAACTCCTCAACCTTCCAAACAAAAACAAACCAGAAAATCAAAAGAAATGTAGAAGAGAAAAGGGGAAAACCGAAAATGAGGGAAAAGCTAAAAAAAAACGAACCTGGAAGTCCGCCGGCGTCGTCTCCGACGTGATATCCGTCGGCCGGCGAGCCTCCGAGCCTCCGCCCACGTTCTTCCTCCCTCTCTCCCCTTTCTCAGATCGGTTACTCTCTCTCTCTCTCATTCTTTCCTCCGTTTTTTTCCCCTCGGATCTCTCTCTCTCTTCCATGGCTGAGCACACGTTTCTCTCTCTCTTAGCACTCTCTGCGGCGGAACTGCAGAAAAAAAAAAATAATAAATGAGGTTTCAATTCTCTGTTATTATTACCCTTATGTTATTTTAATTTAAATGTTAACACCTTTCCAAACCACACACCCCCAGTTAGCGTGACTACAAGCCCACGTGTATGTTGTTTTTTTGGCCAGCGCCCAACTTCAAAAAAAAACGAGGCTGGGCCTATTCTTACACCCCATATTTTTTTTACACAACTCCCTGTAAATAGTTGCACCCCCTTTTACTCTTACACCCCCATTTCGTTTTTTTCCATTATTTTAGTATTCTTTTCTCATTCTCAATATTGTTAATTCATTTTATTTATTAAATCAAGTTTATTCACTTTAGAAACAATAATTAGGGTTTGACTTAGATGTACGTCTTATCAAACCCACAACTTTGATTTAAGGGTCTTTAGTTGTACGACTTGGACCTTAAATCCCTTTAAAATAAAAATCACAAACCTACAAATGAAACACTTAGCGCCTATTTTCATAGAAAATACAAAATCTAATGGATTCGATTTGGATGTACATCCCACAATCCGGTTTAAGGATCTTTAGTTGTACAACTTGGATCTTAGACCCTTCAAAAAATAAAATCAACCAACAAACAAATTACCAGGAAGAACTACGTGACTTTTGAGTCTCTCATCGCACCAGAGAGTACGTAGGCGCGGGGTCTCCCTGTCAAAGTCAAAACTAAATTTTCTTAATTTAGTCCATATCTTGTTTTCTTGTAAATAATTAACGTTTTGAATATTATTTTGTGGTAAACAAATAAATAGGTAATTATTATTGCACAATCAAATTTAAGGTAACTATCTTAGGACAGATGTGTTAGGGGTGCAGTGAAATTAGGTTTTCACCCCTTCCCTTCGCATAATCGACTCCCGAATCCAACCTAGGTACGCAGACCATTAATTCTTTCAATTAGGTTTTTCTCAATTTTTCCTATTTTAATAAATTGGGTGGCGACTCCTCCAATAATTATATTTTCGAGCCGTCTGCGTCGAGATCCAGGTCACGACACACGTCTTCTACTACACCAACCGATGACCCCATCCAAGTGAAGATATTGCTCCATACGCGCTTAGCCACCCCACAAGACACGAACAAATGATCCACCGTCTCATCTTCCCTAAAGCACAAAACACAGTTGAGCTCAAGTTGTGACTGAATAATATCCCCTTCTATCCAAAGCAACTCTAGTGGCAATCCGATGCAACAAAACTCTCCAAGCGAATAATTGAATTTTGGATGGAACGTCACATATCCATATTTTCCTACAAGCTGAAGATGTATCGGTCTGCTGCAAATTTCCTTCACCTGCAGAAAAATTCAGCAGACAATCATAGCATTTTCTCACCGAAAATCCTTCCAAGCCATCCGGAACCCAGGACCATTTATCCACGCGCTGAGACAACACGATAGGCAACAGCAACTGCTGCAATTCTGCAGCTGCTGCAACCGATCGGTCTGCATAAAAATGCAGCATACCATCGGACCGAACCAAGTTCCAACGCCAACCCTCGCTCGTCCATTCGCCAAATTTATCAACCGTTTCCTCCTTTGACCTGCAAGCATTATATAAATATGGAAATAAATCCTCCAAGTGTCCCTCCCAATCCAAGCATCCTTCCAAAACCTCGTCATATTTCCGTTTCCCACTTTAATTTTGACTAGTTGATGGAACCACTCTTCTTGTAAATTACTATCCGATCCTAGCAAACATAAATCCCTCCACCATAGTGATTTCTTCTCCCACCCTCTTCTATTCTCACCCATATCGGGCCATCTCCCCCTCAGCCCATACTTCTCCTCCACAACTACCTTCCATATAGCACTTCTGTCTTCACCCAATAGTCTCCACCGCCATTTAGTTAATAAAGCAATGTTGAACAATTCCAAGTTTTTTATGCCCAAGCCCCCTTTGTCCTTGGGTAGACAAATTTTTTCCCACTTCACCCAAGCCAATTTCCTATTCTCATCATCCCCCCCCCATAAGAACCATGTAGCTTTGTAATTTCCGCAATAACATTTTTAGGAGCTTTGTAGAAAGAAAAAAGATACAAAGGGAGGGAAGCAAGTACCGAGTTGATGAGCGTTACTCGACCCCCTATGGATAATTGCCTACTCTTCCAGCTATTCAATCTAGCTCTCATAGAATCTATGATTGGTTGCCAAGTGCTTAATCTACGCGGGTTTTCCCCGACCGGCACCCCCAAAAATTTGAAAGGCAATGCCCCCTCCTTGCAAGCCAAAAATTGAGAAAAGCCCTCCAACACCCTTTCATCTATATTCAGCCCAAAAACATTACTTTTCGCAAAATTCACCCTTAGCCCCGAAACCATTTCAAAGCTTCTCAAGATCGCCTTCCAGCACCGAATACTCTTATCCCCCCCCATCACAAAAAAGAATGGTGTCATCGGCAAATTGCAAAAGTTCCACCGACAAAGGATTGTTGACGTTAAACCCATTAAGTTGGTTCGACTCTACAGCTTTCTTTACCAAGCCTGCTAAACCTTCCGCCACAATCAAGAACAAAAAAGGTGCTAATGGGTCCCTTGTTTCAAGCCTTTCTGTGCCACAAACTCCTCCGTTGGACTCCCATTAACCAAGACCGAAATAGAATTCGATGATATACATGCCCTCATCCATTTCCTCCATTTCTCCCCAAACCCCAGTCTACCCAGCATATACTCCAAGTAGCGCTTTTGACATAAGCGCTCCTTATTGAGAACACGGAACGACCATTAGGAGCGCTTAGGGGACGAGCGCTCCTTATTGCTAAACACGGAATGATCATAGGGAGCGCTTAGGGGACAAGCACTCCTTATTGCTAAACATAGAATGATCATAAGGAGCGCTTAGGAGACGAGCGCTCCTTATTGCTAAACACGGAGTGATCATAGGGAGCGCTTAGGGGAGCGCGGGGAGGAGCGCTCCCTTTTGCATAACACGGAAAACACAAAAACACACACTACCTCACTTTCGTTTCTCACACTACCTCACTTTCGTTTCTCTCTCACGTTCAACGCACCTCACTCTCGTTTCTCTCACACAGAAAAATTTGATTTCATGTCTAATACAAAAATAAATTTTCTTCCATCTCTCGTTTCTTCCAGCGATCTCGTTTCTCTCTCGTTCTTTCATCTTAGATCGAAGCACATCTTCAACAATCTTCGAAGGATTCCATGAGAGCAAATCTACATACTGATTCCATGCCAATGCTTATGAGATCGCCGCGAACGGAGGAAATCGAAGGCACCTCTTTGTTTTGATGCTAGGGTTTGGTGGGAAGAACAAAACCAGATTCTTTTCTCTCGTTCTACTTCTGTCTCTCGTTCGGTATGCTCTAAGCTCAAAGGTGAAACCCTAATCCTAAATCCCCATCTTCCCTTTCTTCGATTCATCTTTGATTTGATATTGCAATGTCTCTCTATTCTGGGTTGGAATCTTCTTAAATGGGTAGGTGAGTTTGGAAAGGTTTGGACTAGATGAGTGGAAAGAGCACCATGTGTTTGTGAAATTGTTTATGAGAAACGGAGGAAATAATTGAAGAGTGGAGAGGTTTTGTTTTGTTGTGAGGCAGAGCAGAGGTTTTGTTTTGTTATGAGAAAGGAGAATGAAATTGAAAATGGTGGGAAAGGCTTTCGTAAGAAAGGGGAATGAAATTGAAGCTAATAGAACTAAGCTGCATACTTAAGTTTCTACACATAGCCTTACACAAAGAGCATAGAATAGTTGAATTAATGTGATTGTGTTATGTGAAGTCCATATAAACTAAAATTTTATAATATTTGATGCGTTATTGTTATTTCTCAGGCCTATGTACATTTATTCTTCTTCCACCAAGCAATACAAAGATATAATATTTGATGCCTTATTTTCAGCATTAATAAGTTGGGAACACAAATGAGTGTTGTTGGATGAACTAGTGCATTTATTCTTCTGCAGAATGCAAGAAACAAGTTGTATAGTCATCTTAGAATTCTATGCAGAACTCAAAGCCTTAGGAAAGATCCATCATATAACATTGTAAGTAATATCTCTAACAGTTATATGAATTAATGAGTTCTCACAGTTGGGTTATCTTTGTTATATTATAACAGTTATATCATGGCTAGATCAATGGAAGATTGTTGAGTGACTGATCTTTCAACTGTGGGGTTAGTGGATGGCAAGGTAATAACTTTATTCCATTTCTATTGGCTTCAAGTTACTATAACTGTCGGTACCCTTTTGTAATGTTTAATCAATTTTTGCTTTATGTCACAAGTCTTATGGTCCATTCTTGATGAGTATTTGCATTTACCTGAGATGCAAGTAACTATTACGGTTGCTAAGAGTTTGTCAATTGAATTTCAGAATGATGAAATAACAGTTCAGAATGCTCTATTGCCAAGCTTTCATCATCTAAAGACTATTAAACTTCTCAAATATGAAAAATGATGACAAGTGCAATTGTGATGACAAGTACAAGTGCTATGATCAACCTCATGTTATTGTACTTTATATTTGTACAAATAGATTCATGAATTAGTTATTAAGTTTTGCAAATTTTTGATTTGTGTGTGTTTCAGAATGCATCTACAAGTGCTATGGAACAATTAAAGATTAAAGTGGTCTACTTATCTACAAGGTGACAAATTTTTGTGCTACCATCTAAAACCACCCATATTATCGTCACTTTGTATGTTTTATGTAATTCGTCATTTACATTTAGTATGTCCCAGACTTCATTGGATTGTAAAAAATGTCAAAGTCTCTTACTCTAAAAGCCCAACTCACCTTAATAACATAGTACGTACTACATTCCAACTATCCTCACGAATCGTCCTTAGTAGGTGTTCAGTATTTGAATTTTTTTTTCCTGTGCGTAGCACGGGTGTTCGTCCTAGTTTGGTTTATGAGTATGTTCCAAATGGATCTCTTACTGAACATCTTCATGATCCACTGCTGAAAGGTATATTAAGACATCTAATATAGGAACAGAGTCAAACATGAAGATTTGTTTTTAGATTTATATCAAAAAATCTTAACCATGGTATTGGAGCAGGTCACCAGCCTCTTATCAAATCAAGATTGTCTTCAAACACTATAGTTATCCTTGTAAATATGCTATTTTTCTACAACAAATATAGCTAAGCAGATGAAAGTGATTTTGAATCAGAGAATATATACTTCTTAATTCAAACAAAACCATTTACTTTCATTTTATTTGATAATTAGGTAGCAGATTTTGGACTTGCAAAGCTAGTAGAAAGAACCAATGATGAATAATTCTTAGCAACAAGGCTTGTTGGAACATCAGGCTACCTTCCACCAGAGTAGGTTTTATGCTTTTCAACTATAAGTAGAGAAAATTACTTAACAGTTAATTTTACTTTTGATATTATTACCCTTTTTTTTTTCTTTTTAGACCTGTGTAGGAGCTTCAAGTGACTATAAAAACTGATGTATTTGCATTTGGAGTGGTTCTGTCAGGTTGATAACAGGGAAACATGCACTATTTCGTGACAGCCAAGAAGCCAATAGTATGAAATCACTTATATCTATTGTAAGTGATTACAAAACATTATAAAAATGATATTAATAAAGTATTTTTACAGAGGTTATCTTAGCATGTTTTTTACTTTCAAATCAAAAAGGAACACTGCACTCATTATAAATCAGTTGCTTCCTATCTTATTGTCTTCTAACAAATCAGGTTTCATAGAGGCTTTGTCTAGTCATTATGCTTTGTTGTTCAACCAAAAAGATTAGATTCAAAGAACTACTGGAAGATTAGGTTCCTTCATTCAGAGAGAGTATAGCATGAAATGATTCTTTGCTGAGCTAATATTTTGGAGGATTGGAGTAATGCCTGGTGTTAGTATATTATGTTTTATTCCTAAGTTATCTTAGTATAATGTAATTTTTGTTATGTAAGGTCATTGTGACCTATTTGCTTCAACTTTACTCATGGACAAAGTTGTAATTTTTATGGTCTTGGTTTGTCTTTAAGTCTTTACCTAAATTCATTAATAAAAGTGCTATTTAATTTTTTTAATATATGTATTTTTTTAAATTTATTTTTGTAGTAATGGTGTAAATATTGCATTTAAATGAAGTATTATTGTTGTAATGTGAAATAGAGAATATAAAATAAACAATTTTATTTTTAAAAAAAATAAGGAATAAGGAGCGCTTATAGTAGAAAGCGCTACTTATTGATAGGGAATAAGGAGCGCTTATAGCTGCAAGCGCTCCTTAATCTCAGATGTGCTAACACAGGTAGCGCTTTTTAACAAATTAAAAGCGCTACTTATTGTCTTAGCGCATCTGGGAATAAGGAGCGCTTACACTAAAAAGCGCTACTCTTGCCTATTCATTAGTAGCGCTTTTGGAGCGCTACCTTTGGATGATTGGCAACAGGACTGGAGCGCCTGTGAGCGCTACCTATGGTCTTTTCTGTTGTAGTGCTTGGTGTTTATTTGTCATTTCATCTAGTAGACAAAAAAAAATGCAAACTTATTTCACTATCAAAATAGTCATAGGTTCAAAAAAGAGTCATAATATCAACAATCCAAAAGCTTACAACCACTACATATGCTAATACAAAATGGCACACCTATGTCTGCTCCACTGATGAATCCAAAACACCATAATACATAAATCTCTAAAAAGACGTGACATTTCTTTAGAAGGTCCTTGATTGACACAAGTAATCTTTTAAAAATAATTAACGTTGACACACCCCACGAGTAAGTAGCGCTTTCTACTGGAGCGCTACCTTTGGATGATTGGCAACAGGACTGGAGTGCCTGTAGGCTTCAGATGAGCAGGGTAAGCAAACTGAGGATATGTCTCGAAGATTACAACAATAATATGATTGTGGGGTGTGTCAACGTTAATTATTTTTAAAAGATATCATATGAGTTATGGTGAGTTATCCTCAGTTTGCTTACCCTGCTCATCTGAAAACCACAACATATAAACAGTGAGATTTAAGAAAATCTCAGTGAATTCCTCTTCGATAACTCACCATAACTCATATGATATCTTTTAAAAATAATTAACGTTGACACACCCCACAATCATATTATTTGAGATCAACAAGGGGACCCAAATCCTTTCCGAATGAGCCTAAGCCTTGAGACTTTCCTCTCAATCTATGTATTCCTCTTATCGTCCGTTAATTCATTTTCATCATATTTACATCATATAGTATACATAATAGTTCTCTCAAAAGGGTTCCAATTGAAACAATTGTCATGGTAAGAATTGATAAAATCATCACATACAACATATCATTGAATTAAGGATTGAGAGAGGTTAAGATTGCACCAAAGAAATTAGAGGAACAGTCGAAATAACAATGACACCCAATAGGTGGCACGTTCAATTTGAGGGAAATAAAGGTTCACCCAGAGTTGAGGAAACCACATAGGGCCTTGCATCTTGAGTATCCCTTCGTACTGTTGAATTTGATCAAGTAGTACATACATCCCTCTATAGAGGCCAGCCAGAAAGAAGGATCCCCATGCATAGACGGCGTCGCTCAACATCAGGGCAATGAAAGGTGGAGTTCTTGGACTCCTGCAGAAACTGTGCCAGAAAAGAACTTGCAGAAAAATACATCAAGAACCATGTGTGCTCGGTGGCCTCAGTCTTGGATTTCTTGGTGAGGTATGTGGGATGGCGCCCTTTTGCATGAGCATGTTGGAAGTTAACTTTCGGTGGAAGCTTGCAGGGCTGAATCGTTGTGCAATAAATGAGAAGCCTAGTAATGTCGGGGTATCTGCAAAGACACTCTAACGCTAGAGTTAGTAGAGAATCGTGGAGTATGCAGGATAGGGGTAATGCATACCTTTTGTGGCTATGTGAGTCCGTATTCATAGATATCATTATTGCTAACTCTGAGTCGTTGGATCGTTCGTGTGAATCTGAGTCGTCGAGGCTTAATGGCTCGACCCTTGGATGTGGATCCAAGTGATTGGGCTGGCCTATGTCTTATTAGGCACATGGACCTCGTGGCCCAGTATGAAATGTTGGGTCATGGACATGGGTCCTGGTTATTTGGCTGATCTGGATTCAATTCGTTAGTGGACCTCATGGCCCAGTCCAGAACAAATTGATATCTCGCGTTGAATATAAAGAGGATTTACAACTACCAGCTAGTGTATCCTAGTGCAATAAGACTTTATGACTTTTTGGTTACCGTATTATTTGTGCGCAGTATCTACCAATGTTGTTGGTGATTAATCTACGCTGGGAAACCTGGCTGACCACGTGTATATCTTGCTTTGCCGGTTCGTGTGGTTCTCTCATCTCAATAGAGTTTTTGACACAACCAATATTCAAACTCGATACCTTGGGCAGGATCCAACCCTAGTTACCACTGGACCAACCCCGACCGATACTATGTTGGTAAACTTACTTAAATAGAGAAACTAGGAAACAAATCTACAAATAAGGAAACTAATTTTAGAATTCCCCAAATAACAAACTAATGCAAATATTAATAAAGTAAGAAAGCTTATTTTTTTTACACAAAAATAAGAAAGTTTTATACAATATCAACATTCTGTGATATGAGTATTCCGTAAAAAATCAGGTGATACGATTTGATTCATAAAAAAGATCAATTTGTGATTAATTGTCATAAATTTTTTTATTATCAAACTTTCAACAAATAGCTAAAATATATACTCAACTATTTACACCATAAATCAAAGTTGAAAATCAAAATTGTGAAAATTTTGAGAGCTCCCTCCATATTCCAAATTCAAATATATATATATATATATATATATATATATATATATATATATATATATATATATATATATATATATATACACACACATGCAGATGATTTACCTACATATATTTGAGGGGGTTCAAGTGAACCCCCTCAAATAATAAAATTAGCACTGATACTTTAGGGAAAAATATTTTTGCATCCCCTGAAAAATATGTTTTGCACCCAAGTTCTTAGTTTTGCACCAAAGTTCCTAATTTTGCACCACTCTAATGCACCACACTCACACAATCACTCACACTCTTACTATATTTTATTTTAAAAAAAAATTTGTCTCTCTATCTCCTTGGATCCATTCTTGTTCTTATTATCCTAATTTTTGAATCTATTAGTATTATTTAGTTTGTATTTTGTGTTAGTGCTATTTAATTTGAATTTTTTACCAACAACAGTTGATTTGAGTGGTAACATGGATCCCATCGCAATGTCTCAGGTTCGGATTTTGGGTGTGGCAAAAACTCAGTTGGAAGAGGAGCGCCAATATTGATTTTTTTAGTGATATTTAATTTGTATTTAGGAACTAATTTGTGCTATTTAATTTGTATTGGTCTAGTGCAACACAAGTTGAACTCGATAAATTCTTCTTTTTTGGTTCGACACTAGTTTTGCTCATTTGCAACCGTGTATGTAGAAATAACTTTCTCTGCTATGAATATTGTGAAGAAAGGTTGCGTGATCGGATGTGGGATACATGGATGAACGATGGTTTGGTGACGTACATTGAGAGTGATGTATTCAATAAAATTGACTCGAGAACATTATTCAACGATTTGAATATGAAATCACGTAGAGAGAATTATGAAATGTATAATTTATTTATTTAAATATATTACATCTTTTCTAATTATATTTTTAGTAAATTGTGTATTTAAAAAATTGTGACACCCCCGAATTCCTGGGTCCTGGATCCATTAAATATATATATATATATATATATATATATATATATATATATATATATATATATATATATATATATATATATATATATATATATATATATATATATATTGTCGAAACCCCATTATCCTCCCCACTGTTCCATTATTTTTGTGTCACTGAAATTCATTCATTAGCAGCAATTGCGATGGAAAGAAGTTCAAGTAGCACCACCACCACCACAGCCATATTCGAGGAAAGCAATAAGGAAAATATCCCACCAAGCAATAAAGGGGAGAAGAACCTAATTCCAGCAAAGGACCCATCTTTCAAGAACAAGAACAAGAACCCAATTCCACTTGCTGATATCACTGCTCTCTTCAACAACTCTGCTATAACTTCAACACCAACAACAACTACAACTACAACCAGGGGTAAACGGCAAGACGAGTAAGATCTTGGTTATTTGATATTATTATTTCTTGATATAGTATTTGATATTATTTGCATAATAATGAATCGAGCTTTGTGGATTCGGGACTTCGTGTGCATGCATGTCAAGGGGATATATATATATATATATATATATCGATAGTATTGAACTATATATCTTGAATAAATAATAAATAGTAGTATATAGTATATCATTCCAAGTGCATGCAGTTTTTCTCATCCGTCATATTTAGTATAATTAAAGGGATAAAAATGTGTACCAATGAACACTTAATTAGATGAGGTGGTTGGGGTTTGCTTAACCAAAATCTTGAGTTCGAATCAAACCTTCGACATGCAATAGTGCAGTTTTCGTTTTGTATATCTTATAAGAAGACATTCTTGCTTTAGACATTTAGTCATGGGGGGCTCACTACGCCAGCGTACAAGCTTTGTCAGCGTTTTTTTTGGGCATTGGTAGCGTTTTAAAACGCTAGAGAAGCTGGCGCTACTAATGCGTACACCCCATTAGTAGCGTTTTTTAAGAAACGCTAGCCATTTACCCAAATGTGTTTTAGACATACGTAGCGTTTTATATAAAACACTAGCCATTGACCCAGCGCCTTTTTACAATTCCTAGCGTTTTAGAAACGCTAGGGATCCCATAGCTCATTTTACTACCATTCCTAGCGTTTTAAATAAAAACGCTTTAGGATCCCATAGCTCCTTTTTTACTACCATTCCTAGCGTTTTAAATTAAAACGCTAGGGATACTATAGCCCTTTTTACTACCATACCTAGCGTTTTATATAAAAACGCTGGGGATCTTTAGAGCACCTTTTTACTAGCATTCCTAGCGTTTTATATAAAACGCTAGGGATGCTATAGCATTCCTAGCGTTTTATATAAAACGCTAGGGATGCTATAGCACCTTTTATTAGCATTCCTAGCGTTTTATATAAAACGCTAGGGATGCTATAGCACCTTTTATTAGCATTCCTAGCGTTTTCTGTAAAAACGCTAGGGATCCTCTAGCTCCTCTTTACAATTCCTAGCGTTTTATCTTTAAAACGCTAGGTATTGAATGAATTTTTTAACTTCATTTCTAGCGTTTTCACTCTAAAACGCTACCTATTGATCGAATTTTTTTAAATATTTTTTTATTTTGGTTTGTTCTCCATTTTAATTACAACCTATAAATTCATTCCCTTTTCAACAAATTCGAAAAAAATACATTCCAATCCAATATATCATTCAAACAAAATTCACCAACAAAATTCATCAAATAATATTTCCAATCCAATATATATCATTCTAAGAAGTACTTACAACATAATATAAATCCAATATATACAACATAAATAATAACTAAACTATTATGAATCTCAAAACTTGCTACAAAAAGCTAGAAACATAATGGCACCACTCCCCTTACTCACGTAAGTTCTTCAAAGTTGAGTAATTGGATTTTTTGAAGTGGGAAAATACTCAAAATAAAATGAAATAAAATTAGAATTAAAATGTTTATTAAATTTGAGTAAGTATTATAATATCAATATAAAAAGAAATCTAAGTAGTTACCTTGGTTGGGATTGTTACTTTGTCATGAGTGATAATCTCCTTCATAAACCTCATAACATAGTACCCACAATCATTGCTATTTGGTTGTTTAGGACACTACAAAGCAAAAGATTATAACTTAATTGTCACATTTTTATGACCAAAAATCAATTAAAATTATAAGAATGATTCTTAAAAAGCTTACGATTATGGGTAGCCATCTTGTTTTACTTGTAGATAATCCCAAGTATTCTTTCAAAGCAATCATAACGTCATACATATATATATATAACGTTAAGTTGAACAAAATACATATATTAAATTATACAAATTAAAATGAGAGGGTTACACATACACACCTCTCAACCGATTCTACGAAGTCTTCGTGAGACGTTGTAATGGCCTTGAAGTGAATCCGGATAATAGACAACATTGTGCTTAGGGTTTATTGCAAAGAGTACCCAATGTTGCTGCAAGTAAATGAAGAAACGAATGAGTACACATTAATTTACACTATAATACAATCCTCAAAATAATTAAACAAGTGATTGAAGACTAAATTTCTCACCCATTATTGAGTGGTGCCAAAAATAAAGAGTCGCCTTCAAATGCTTGGCTTCCATGAAGCGTGAATGGATATAACTTTGTACTTCACTCTTTATAGTCTTAATGCGTTCCTCTGTGTTACCTTTATGAAACACAACTATACAAGCCGGACACAAGAAGAAATACTACATGTCCGTTGAGAAGTGACCGTAAGACGACGATTGTACAAAAACCTATAAATAATATATATACAACTTTCGGATCCTCATATATATACTCTAATATATACTCTAATATAAACAACTATTGTGTACAAATAATTTAATACATACCTCTGTATACTCGATATCGATGGCGTTGGCCCAATCCATCTCAACTATAGCTTTCATATCCTCGATGTTGATCATTACCAACTGTTCCAGGCCCACAATGTTATCGGGCGGTAAAAAAATTTGGTCGTCCTGGTTCATTTTTTTAATGTGGACCTTTAGAGAATCGATGTAGTTCTGGAATTCATCATTGGGAAATTGACCAACATGTTGGACTGGCTGTATAGAAGATGGTCGGGAGAGTTTGGTAGTGGAAGGGGAAGGTTGGGAGACTTTCATGGAAGGGGAAGGTCGGGACACATGGGGTACCTAGTATATATTAAAAAAATGATTAATTAGCTAGTTAGTTAACACACATTATAGTCATTTAATTATTAACAAAAATATTGTCACTTACAACGACAAGTTGTTCAGGCCATGCCACAAAAGTACTAAGCGCTTGATCCACGAAGAATATATCCGCATTAGCAATTGGAATGAGCAATGGTGCACCCTCTATTGAATAGTCTACCCTAACTCTCAAATGGTTTTCGTGCATGGCCTGATTGTGCGATGTGGCACTCAATTGGTTACATATCAAACCCACGCGCAACCTTTCGATGTGGGTTTGCAATATATAGCTCACACTCACAGCTTATCCTAAATCAATTATAAAGAAAAATAAATATACATGATAATTTTATCAAATACAATTGTACAAAAAACAGGTCGAGTTTTGTTAAATACCTGTGTTGAAGGGATGGTGCAGCTATCTCGGGCGCTATGGGGGGGTGCAGCAGGCTCAATAGGTTCAGCAGGGGGTGGTGCAGCAGGGGATGGTGCACCAATCCTTTGTGCCAAGAGCTGCTTAAACATCTCTCTCTCTCCATTAGCACAAAGAACATTCTTGGATAGCTCGTCATACTTTTCCGCCATGACTTTACAATCCCGCACCCTTGCTTTGGCTCTTCTTTGGCCCAAACACGGTTGTCGGAGGAATCCCATATCCATAACCTCTAATCCGACCTGCTCTCTTCCCTTCCCAAGGCACGAGCAAGGACATCTTGGTGACCATCACAATCTGTTAAATCTCCTTGTGATACAGATTGTGATATGCTTTGGCGATGCACAAACATAAATAACGGATAAAATTAATAAACAAGTGTCAAGTGAAATTTAATCGACAATAAAAAATATGTCCACATGTCAAAAAAATCGAGTAACGGATAAAAATAATAAACAAGTGTCAAAGAAATTTAATCGAGAATAAAAAATATGTCCACGTGTCAAAAAAATCGAGTAACGGATAGAAATAATAAACAAGTGTCAACGAAATTTAATCGACAATAAAAAAATATATGTTCACGTGTCAAAAAAATCGAGTAACGGATTAAAAAAATACTTACAATTTTGTCCTTGACCTCCTTAGTTTTCGGATCCACAATCTCCCCATCCTTGTTTTGTCGGGCCTCTAACCGCACAATCGCATGCGATCAAGGATTCTTGAGTTGGATCTTTCCCCTCTTCCAGTAACTATTTAAGTTTAATAATTGTTAATCAACTGTAAATTAAAAGATTCATTAAATCATAATAAATTAAACTAATTTCTTACCAATCTTTCTTCGAGAATTTGATATCCACTAGAACCTCCTCTATAAGGGTACTCGGGATTAGAAGCTCTTTCTTTATTCGCTTTGCTCTTTTTCTATTTAAAAAGATACTACTACATTAATGAATGATATCTACTTGTGAAATATATATATATAACTTAAATAATTAATATACTAACCAGGAAATCCGGATCTGTAGTGCGTATATCTACAAATTTGGTCCATTCCTCCTTAGTTATAATTCCCGCATACAGTGCTGGAGGCTCCTGTCTGATGGTCCCATCAGGACGTTTCAGATACTTTTTCCCCACATCAGTTCTGTAAGCCCTATGCAACCTTCCCGCTTCCTTCAGTATCCAATCTCTTCGGGACTCATCGACATCAAAGTGTTTCTAGTTATACATAAAAATGGATTAAATAAATATAACTAAAAAATCACTAAATAAGATTATTAAAGAGGTCTAAAATTATATACCTGTATTAAGTCCCAAAAATCATCTTTCAGTTTAGGCAAAACTCGATTATCTTTCTCATTCCAACTTTTAATTGAAATTGGAAAGATTTGCTTCACCTTAGTACCAATAAAGCTAATTAAATTTGTGCCGTTGTCTCCAATTGGCAAACCTTTAACACTCCATCGGACCTTAAATAATTAAATCATTAAATAATTAGATAACTTGGAAAGGTAGAGAACAACATTAATAATTAGTAATTAACTTACCTTATATTTCTCGTGTCCTTTACTTATCCGATTGACGATATTCTTTTTCGATGTAATTCCTCGGGAGTGAACTTCTTTGTGTTTCTATCACCCCATCACCACCACGACTACTATCGTGATCACTATGTGATGCCATCCGACTTGCAATCACCCAA
This sequence comes from Oxytropis ochrocephala, assembly GCA_020916435.1. Lineage (NCBI taxonomy): Eukaryota > Viridiplantae > Streptophyta > Magnoliopsida > Fabales > Fabaceae > Oxytropis > Oxytropis ochrocephala. The sequence goes on from CM037091.1 coordinate 41,319,948, forward strand.
ATGAATAAGACTCAAAGTGAGTTTTAGCTTTCTAATTGTTTAGAACCAACAAACACTTAACAAAATATAGAAGAAGCCATGCACAAAGTAACAAATCAAAGCCATGCACTAAGTAACCTAGAGTAAACATACATAGAGTAAACCTAGAGTAACCTAGAAGCCATGTACGGACTAGTATCAAGAGTTCATCTTTTGTTCAAAATGCCAATAACGAGAACATTGTTATAACTAACATGCACTAAGTAACCTAGAGTAAACCTAGAGTAAGAGTAACCTAGAAGCCATGTGCGGACTAGTATCAAGAGTTCATCTTTTGTTCAAAATGCCAATAACGAACATTGTTATAACTAACATGCACTAAGTAACCTAGAGTAAACCTAGAGTAAGAGTAACCTAGAAGCCATGTACAGACTAGTATCAAATCTTTTGTTCAATAACGAGAACATTGTTATAACTAACATGCAAGCAAAGTGCAATCTATGTACAATACAATCGGGAGAAAAAAGAAAATCCATACCGAGAAAATGTGCGTGGAGATGAACGAAATGGGTAACCTTGGTTGTGCGTGGAGATGAAAGAAATGGGTAACCAGGTTGTGCGTGGAGATGAACGAAATGTGCAACGGTGATGAACGAAGATGAACGAAGAGGTACGATGAACGAAGATGAACGAAGATGAGTTCTGGGTTGTTCGTGGAGAAAAGTTAGGTAGATGAGTTCTGGGTTGTACGTGAGTGTGTGAGGGAGATGAGAGGGCGCGCCTTGTAAAAATTTTAATAGCATTCCTAGCGTTTTTACATAAAACGCTAGGGATCAACTAGCGCGTGTTTACCATTCCTAGCGTTTTCAGTAAAACGCTAGGAATGCTAGTAAAAGGTGCTATAGCATTCCTAGCGTTTTCTGTAAAAACGCTAGGGATGCTATAGCACCTTTACTAGCATTCCTAGCGTTTTATGTAAAACGCTAGGGATACTATAGCACCTTTTACTAGCATTCCTAGCGTTTTATGTAAAACGCTGAGGATCAACTAGCGGCGTGTTTACCATTCCTAGCGTTTTGATAAAACGCTAGGAATGCTAGTAAAAAGGTGCTATAGCATTCCTAGCGTTTTCTTTAAAAACGCTAGGATGCTATAGCACCTTTTTACTAGCATTCCTAGCGTTTTATGTAAAACGCTAGGGATGCTATAGCACCTTTTATTAGCATTCCTAGCGTTTTAGAAAAGCGCTAGGGATCCTCTAGCTCCTCTTTACAATTCCTAGCGTTTTAACTTTAAAACGCTAGGTATTGAATGAATTTTTTAACTTCATTTCTAGCGTTTTCACTCTAAAACGCTACCTATTGACTGATTTTTTTAATTATTTTTTTATTTTTGTTTATTCTCCTTTTAATTACAACCTATTAATTCATTCCTTCCAAAGAAAATTCATCAAATATCATTCCAACAAAATTCAGCCAATATCATTACAATCCAATATATAGATACACACAAAATTCAACCTATTAATAGATATTTTTGTTTACAAATCATACAACATAATAAGTAACTTACATTATGAAACTCAAAAGTAGCTACAAATTAAAGCTATACCATATATAACATAAATGACTACTGTCTTGACCACTAGATCTCATGATCACTAAGTGATGCCATCGACTGCAATATAACATAATCCATGTTATTGTTAAATTTACAAAAACAATATAATAATTATCTATTAATAAAAATAACGAGAAATCATTAAGTCTATATTACCTTTTCCTTTTCCTAGATAAAATTTTTTTGCAATTCGCGTCTTGGTATTTTTTTTCCGACGAATAAAAATTCCATCATTATGATCTTTTCTAAAATATACAACATCCTCTATAGAAGTATTTTCCCTATTATTGGTTCTCGATGTTCTCAAAGAACGGGTCGTCCTCAACACCAACATCATCGGGTGCTTCATCATCATCGTTGTTATACACAAATTTTTTGTCGACCAATAGAACAATAGACCAATTGATATTAATCGGATCGGTGACATAAAACACTTGTTGAGCTTGCGATGCTAAAATAAAAGGTTCATCTTTATATCCTAACTTGTTGAAATTCACCCGCATGAACCCTAATTCATCAATCAGAAACCAAGATTTGTTGTCAACCCATTCACATTTGAACACGGGCTCCTGAAACATATTGTAATCCAACTCCCATATGTGTTCAATGAAGCCAAAGTAAGACATATTCGCATATATGGGATTTCTATCTTTGTACTTTGGATGCATGCATAGAATGAGCTACAAGAGTCACCCCACTATTTTGCATTTTACTCGATCATCTTGTTCTTTTGTATAGAAAGTGCACTCGTTCATTAGATAGGCTGTTGTAAGAGAAGACATGTATATTTGGACCTTTTGCTAACCATCTCAATCTTTTTGAAATCAAGTAGGATTCAAACACACTCACCATCAATGTGATGTTTTAGCCACACTATGAAACTCCTATTGTGTTCTTTTGCTAACCAAACTTGCTTCTTTCCCGGAATTGACTCTTAAGAATCTCCTTGTGCTTGGCAACATATGAATCAACCTCACTATCATTGTGAAGAACGTACAAGTGTGCTTGCTCTAGTTCTTTCCTTGATACCATCACTAATTTATTTCTGTCATCCCTTTACTAATCCTTCCCCGCATGACGAGACCTTGGCGGTCCCACGAATATTCAAGACTAGATAGATAGGCGGTCACGAACTCAACACTTCTTCAACTATGTAGCGCTTCAACAATACAACCTCGGGTCGTGATCGGTTTTTCACATATCCTTTTAATATCTTCATGTAACGCTCAAACGGATACATCCATCTCATGTAACATGGGCCACACAATTGTGTCTCTCTAACCGATGAACTATTAGATGAATCATTATGTCAAAAAAGGAAGGTGGGAAATACATCTCAAGCTCACACAAAGTGACAGTAATTTCTCTTTGCAATGTTGGCAACTTTCCAGGTCAATCACTCTACTACAAATCGCCTTAAAGAATAAACAAAGTTTGGTTAAGGTCCGACGCACTTTCTTAGGCAAAATGGATCGTATACCAATGGGTAGCAAATTCTCCATGAGAACATGACAATCGTGGGACTTTAGAGACTTTAACTTGAGGTCTTTAATCGATACAAGAGTCGCCACATTTGAAGAGTATCCTCTCTGAACTTTAACTCCATGAAGAAACTCACAAAAGACAGTTTTCTCCTTTCTAGATAGAGTATGAGTCACGGGAGGTAGATATGTACGTGTACCCTTCTTTACCTGACCCAATTCAGTCTCAAACCCATACTAACCAAATCCAACCTTGAGTTGATGGTATCTTTAGTCTTACCCAAGATATTGAGTAAGGTACCAATGACACTTTCAAGACATTCTTTTCAACATGCATCACATCAATGAAATGCCTTACATATAATGACTTCCAAAGATGGCAACTCAAAGAAAATCGACTTTTTCTTCCACCCCGTTTGGCAATCTCTCCCGCAAAAGGCTTCCCAAATTTAATGTTCAAATCTTCCACCTTTTCAAATACTGCTCGCCCACAAAGCGGGGAGCTCTACGTGTTTCAGTATTCCCATCAAATGCCTTTCTCCACAATCGATAGTGATGAGTTGATGGCAAAAATCTACGATGACCAAGATAGATATTCTTCTTACCATGTTCCAACCACATCCAATCTGTGTTATCTTCACATATAGGGCATGCACACCGCCTTTTGTTCTGTGTACCGGATAGATTGCCGTATGCGGGAAAGTCGTTAATTGTGCCAAAGATCATAGCCCCCTCGGGTGAAACTTTCTTCTCTGAACCCATCATACACCTCTACCCCGATCTCCCACATTTGCTTCAAGTCTTCAATTAAAGGAGCCAAGTATACATCAATATCATTTCCTGGTTGTTTGGGCCTGAAATTAACAAAGACAAACATCATATATTTGCGTTTCATGCAAAGCCACGGCGATAAGTTATAAATCGCCAAAATCACGGGCCATGTCTCGTGGGAGCTACTCGATACCGTGCGGGTTAAATCCATCAGCAGACAATGCAAGGCGTAGGTTTCTCGGGTCATCCCCAAATTAGGATACTCAATATTGATTTTTTCCATTGCGGAGAATCACGGGTGTCGTAGCATACCATCTTTAATCCTTTCATCCTCATGCCATGTCAAGTGTTTTGCATCTTCCGAACTACGATACATGCGCCTAAATCGAGGAATTATAGGAAAATACCACAACACCTTTTGTGGAGCGGACTCTTTCTTCTTATACTGCGGTGCATTACATTTAGGACACGACTTTAACAACGCATGTTCATTCCGAAATAAAATGCAATCATTCGGACAAGCGTGTATCTTCTCATAGTTCAAGCCAATAGACCCCAACATTTGCTTTGCATCATACGTCCGAGAAGGAAGCACATTATCATTCGGCAACATTTCTTTCAGAAGTGAGAGTAAATCGGTAAAGCTCTTATCCGTCCATCCGTGGCGAGTTTTCAAGTTATACAACTTGATCACGACCAATAATTTTGTGAATTCATTACAACCCGCATACAATGGTGTCTCTCGCATCGCTTATCAACTTCTCAAACATTTCAGGACAATCATTAAGATCCTCTTCAACCACCTTTGCCATCTCTTCAAATTCGTTCGCATCAAATGAATGTGTTCCGGTGTCAACCAGCGGCGCATATCTCTTACTAATATCATTCATATTTGAAGATTCACCTTTTTTCTCACCGTGCATTATCCAACAAGTGTAACTTTGATCAATTCCATTCGCCTTTAAATGTCGTACCAACTCCTCTGCGATGAATCGATTTTACATAACAAAGACCTTAAACAAGGACATTTCATACCACTAGAAGTCCCTAAACGTTCAACAAACGACAAATTACAAAATAATCCACTCCAATGCATACTCCTTGGACAGATTTATTGGCGGACATCCAATTTCTATCCATAATTTCCAAATTATATTTATAATAAAATCCCGAGAAGAGAACTTTAACATATGACCCATCAAGCAATTCGAATATAATGAAGAATCAATTCATATAAAAAAACAAACAAAAATTCCTCTTTTAAAATTTTTTCAAATCCACTCCTTATTTTCCCAAGCTATATCTATATCATATTCTATTTCTATTCTCGGTCCTTTGGTCAAGACAAAGGAACCATATAGTCTAGTCTTCCAAATAATTAATTTATGTTTAACAAGAAGAGGCTAGTGGTAAAAAAAAAAAAAGAAGAGTCTAGTGTGCACAAGTGACAAAACTAATATATTTCTAAACTAGAACCCACAATTAATATCTAACAAGAAACAGAGCAAGGAACAAAAAACTCACCAATGTTGTCTGAGTGAGAGAGATGATGTTCACTGAGAGAGATGATTTTCCTTGAGAGAGATGATGTTAATTTGAGTTAGGGTGTTAGGGTTTTGCGTTTCTGGGTGAGTGATTTTGCATTTACGGGTGAGAGTGTTAGCAGAGAAAGGAAGTAGCTCAATAGGAAACAAAAAAAATATTATTTAACCATACCTAGCGTTTTCTAAAAAACGCTAGGGATCTATCTAGCGTGTTTTCTAAATACCTAGCGTTTTGAATAAAAGCGCTAGGGATCTGTCTAGAGTGTTTACTAAATACCTAGCGTTTTATAAAAACGCTAGGATCTATCTAGCGTGTTTTCTAAATACCTAGCGTTTTGAATAAAAGCGCTAGGATCCGCATCTAGAGTGTTTACTAAATACCTAGCGTTTTATAAAAAACGCTAGGGATCTATCTAGCGTGTTTTCTAATTGGCTAGCGTTTTGAATAAAAGCGCTAGGGATCTGTCTAGCGTGTTTTCTAATTTGCTAGCGTTTTAAGTAAAAGCGCTAGGGATCTGTCTAGCGTGTTACCTAATTGGTAGCGTTTTACTTTAAAACGCTACTAATGGTGTAGCGTGTTATTAAAATGGGTAGCGTTTTTTTATAAACGCTACTAAAGGTGGCGATCTCTTTTTACAATTCTGGCGTAGTGGCTGATGCAGCCACTCTCATCGTTTTCTTCTTCAGTGTAAATTGAGGTTTATCTTAAATAATAATAACAATCTGTCTCAGCGTACGTCATTCATGAGTTCTTTAACAATGATCGAGAACATGGCAAAAACCTTTTCTAGAGTTTGCTAATGTTGATTTTTTTCATTCCAGGAACTCATACTAAGCATTATGGCAGTGCTTTCTTAATCATGCATGCATGCATTTTGGAGTTACATTTCAAGGCATGGATCTTTATTTTAAGAGACATGATGGACAAGTTGTAACATGTGAAGATTTTTTGCTTAGTATGAGAAGCCCAGTAATGGCGGGGTACCTGCAAAGACACTCAATTTTCTGCATGCCATGTAAATGATGCATATTTTACTTACTATTGTGAATGGTGTTCTAATTGGATTGATCTCTCTAATGTGAAAGAAGAGAGCTTGTAATGGATGTTTCTTAATTGATTTGGTATATCTTTTAGCCTTGTATCCAATATTTTAAAGATATATTTATTCCTCATGAATAGAGAATGAATTTCTAGACAAAGTCTGCAATCATATTTCGAATATAAGTAGTCTCGATATTAGCCGAATTCTTCACATGTATAGGATCCATTTAAATGGATGAGAGGATACTGAAACTTGTGGTTGCCCCAATAAAATCTGAACATAACAAACCTGCCCACAAAACTCAGAGATACCTAGGATTTCCAACAAACACCAAGAATAATACATCAAAATGTAATATAGCGTCTCGTAAATGTCCCAAATTTGGGTGAAAAGCTTACTATGTGCTGATTGGGCGAAAAGGGTACATAATAAACCAGTATATCTCATGCTAAGAAACTAACCAGCACCACGTTACAAAACCCTGACAGAGAGATCTAAGGCTATAGAGAATTGAAAGTGAATTGTAATTGCATTGATTCCAAAACAGTGTACAGTATAGTATTTATACAAGACTCAATCACAGTTGAATCAGTTGCAACTGATTCAACTCTCTAACAAACTCTAACAACCTCTTAACTGAAATCACCCTAACTTTACTAATTCAATTACAAAGATAGGTAACTTGTTGACTTGTTATCAGCCAGTACTGGAGTGTTGACTTGTAGGCTTCTTATTGGCTTGAGAAGTCTCATTCTCTATTATTCCCCCTTCAAGCTCAAGGAGGGATTTTACCTTGAGTTTGGACCTGAGAATGTTGAAGGCAGATGTTCCAAGTGGTTTAGTCAGAATGTCTGCAATTTGTGCAGATGCTGGAACATGTCTGATGAGCAGTGTCTTTGCTATAGCTTTCTCTCTTACAAAATGAAGATCCATTTCTATGTGTTTGGTCCGAGAGTGCAGAATAGGATTGTGAGCCAAAAGAACAGCTGATAAGTTGTCACAAAGAAGTGTAGGAGTGTGATGAGGTACCTGCAATTCTGTCAATAGGGATTGAATCCAAAGCCTGCAGTACCCTGTGCCATGCCCCTGTATTCTCTTTCTGCACTTGAACGAGCTACTAAACTCTGCTTCTTAGCACTCCAAGACACAAGGTTAGGACCCAGAAAAACACAGATACCAATAGTTGATCTTCTATCATCTATGTCACTACCTCAATCACTATCAACATAGACTCTTAGAGAATATTTTGTGTCAGGTGAGGCTGCTTGAAGATGTAATCCATGATAGGAAGTACCACTTAGGTACCTAAGAAGTCTCTTGACAGCCAACCAATGTGACTCAAGGGGACAAGAAAGAAATTGACACAACTTGTTAACACTGAATGCAATTTCTGGCCGAGTTAAAGTGACATATTGCAGAGCTCCTACCAAGCTTTTGTACTGCAGAGGATCTGGTAGAACATCAGTACCATGTTTGATCAGTTTCAGATTGGCAAGCATAGGTGTAGGTACACCATTACAGTCACTCATATTAGCTTTCTGAAGCAGGTCTGAGATATACTTTGTCTGAGTTAAGAGTAGAGAGCCATCATGCAGGGTTTTAACCTCAATGCCCAGGAAATAATCTGGTTTGCCTAAATCCTTTAATGCAAAGGTGAGATGCAGCTTGTGAATTAGATCAGTAATCAGGGATGCAGATGTACCAGTAATGATAATATCATCCACGTAGACCAGAACATACAAAGTGACACCTTTTCTAGTGTAAAGAAAAAGAGATGTATCACATTTACTAGTGTGAAATCCAAACTGGAGCAGAGCAGAGGTAAGTCTCTCATACCAGGCCCTAGGTGCTTGTTTGAGACCATAGAGAGCACGTTGTAGCCTGCATACCTGAGTCTTGTCTGAACTTACAAAGCCTGGGGGCTGCTTCATGTAAATTTCTTCAGTTAGATGCCCATTTATAAAGGCATTGTTAACATCAACTTGTTGCATAACCCATTTGTTAGTAAGAGCAAGAGTCAGAATTATCCTTATAGTGGCAGGTTTCACTACTGGTGAAAATGTCTCCCTATAGTCCTTACCATAAATTTGATTGAAGCCTTTGGCTACCAACCTAGCTTTGCATTTATTAAGGAACCATTAGGGTTTTGTTTCACACGAAAAACCCATTTGCAACCAATGGCTTACCTCTGGGGGGGGGGGGGGTAGAGAGGTGAGTGTCCATGTATCATTCTTGTGGAGAGTGTGATACTCCTCTGTCATAGCAGCAAACCATTTTGGATCAGTGAGGGCCTGTTTGACTGATGTTGGCTCTGCCACAGTCAAGAACACTTTTGGTTTGAGTTTCCCAGTCTTGGCTCTAGTGGTCATAGGATGCTGGGATGTAGTAGGTGGAGCTGGTGGTATTGGATCAACTCTGTTTGGAGTGGGTGGAGGGTCATTATTGGGACTAGCAGGCTGGTGGAGCTCTGTGAGAGGTGAAAGGGCCTGTGTCTGGTCAGGTAAAGTAGTTTCTGGATTTGGTGAAGGTATAGTTTTTGTTGAAGTTGATGAGTTAGACTCTGTGAGTAGTGGAAAAGGAATACGAGCTGATTCTGTAGTGGGAGAGATACCCAGGTCACTGGAAGTTGTGTGTGTAGGAAAGAGAGTAGTGTATGGAAACTGTGTTTCATCAAAAAGGACATCTTTGGTGATGTAGATCCTACCTTTTGCACTAAGACACTTGTATCCCTTATGTTGAGGAGATATTCCAAGGTTCACACATTTTTATACTTCTGTGATTAAGCTTGTGTTTATTGTAGGGTCTCAAAAGTGGAAAGCATGTGCAGCCAAATACTCTAAGGAATGTGTAGTCAGGCTTCTTATGGTAAAGTGATTCATATGGTGAGATAAAAGATGGGTGAGCAGTGGTAGGAAGTCGGTTTATAAGGTAGGTAGAGGTGGTAAAGGCATGATCCCAAAATGAAAGTGGCAAAGAAGCATGAGAAAGCAAAGTGAGTCCCATCTCAACTATTTGCCTATGTTTTCTCTCTACAGTTCCATTTTGGTGAGAGGTGTGAGGGCAAGTGAGTCTATGGTGAATACCTTTAGAGGCTAGTAAATCAGTAAAAGGACGAAATTCTCCACCAAAATCAGTTTGCAGTGCCTTAATAACAGTATTGTGTTGTGTGTGCACCATAGCAGAAAATTTTGTGAAGGCCAAAAGTGCATCAGATTTAGTTTTAAGAAAATAAACCCAAGTGAATTTAGTAAAGGCATCAACAAATGCTATATAGTATTTATAACCAGAACTAGAAGGGGAGGGTGTAGGTCCCCATAAATCAGAGTGAACTAGTTCAAAAGGATGAGAATATTCAGTAGTGGATGCACTAGCATGTAATCTATGAGATTTACCCATGCAACATGATTTACACAAAGAAATATCTGCTTTATTTGGCAAAGAGATGTTATACAATTTCAGAATTGAAAATACAGTATTTGTATTGGCATGGCCTAACCTAGAGTGCCAAAGCACATACTTTCTAAGAGCACTATCAGACACATTTGTTTGAGACTTAGAATTAGAAACAAAATTGCTAACAACAGAAGAGTTACATGTAGCAGATGCAGTATGATTAGCGACCGTACTGCAATTAGTTGGTGGACCTATAGGATAATTGGGGCTATAATTAGGGCATGACCAAACCATAATTTAGTCTTCCAATCATTCAACCTTTTTGTTCTTTATGCTTTTCTTGAATTTAAATTCTTGCATGACCAAACAAGGGTTAATTTAGGAAAAAGAATATTAATCGCGAATGACCAAACGGATTAATAGTTTTAGTAAAGGGATTGGTAATTAAATAAAATAAGGGAATTCAGGTAGAATTAGACATAGGGGAATCGAAGCTTGCAAGTGAAACCGTGACTCTAGACCTCTCTCCATTAATTAAATTTAGCATTTTAATTCTTACTTTTTATTTATTTTTATTTTAGTTTCTATAACCTTCAAATTATTGTTTCGTCTAAACAATATATAATCTTGACTAGTTTAGTACTTGTTAATTAATCCCTGTGGACACGATAATCTTTTATACTACTTCTGCGAAAGAGTACACTTGCTCTAAGTGTGTCTTTGACGCAACAAGTTTTTGGCGTCGTTGCTCTAAGTGTGTCGTTGTAGTATAGTGGTAAGTATTCCCGCCTGTCAAAAAACACCTTATTATCTCTAGAGAATCTAGACACAGAAAGCAAATTCTTGGAAATTGTAGGAACATGCAAGAGTTTACTGAGTTTAAGGGCTATTGATGGATTAAAAGGACTTGGAAAACTAGCTGTGCCAATGGCCTTAATAGGCACTTGCTGGCCATTACCTACAGAGACCTGGGTTGAGCCTCTGTAAGGTGTGCATTTGTCAAAATTGTGAATGTGAGGTGTGATGTGGTGGGACACACCTGTGTCCTTGTACCAATCCTCATCAAGATTGGTTGCTGTCAATTCTTCACCAGTAAAGGCATAGTTATCCTGAACTTGCTTTGGTGTTGCATTTAGTTGATCCTTGGACTCATTCTTGGAGGTCTTGGATTGAGAGGAGCCTGCCTCATTGTGAGATGTAAAGGACTCATCAAACCTATGCCAACAATCAACAGCAGAGTGGCCATACTTGCCACACAAGTGGCCATGCTCGAAGGATTCTGTGATGAAGAAGATGAACCAATTGAACGGCCTCTGCCACGATCTCTATTGTTTCTACCTCGACCACGATTCTGGAAATTTTTGCGAGAATTGAACGAAGTGTGAGCAAGATTTGCAGTTACAGATGCTGGTGTGAGTTCTTGCATATGCTTCTGAAACTGTGCTTCTTGAACAAGCAGCAAGGATTCAATATCAGAAAGGTTTGTAGAATCAGGTGATTTTCCAAAAATCATCATAACGAAGGGGTCGTACTCTTCTGGTAACCCGTCAAGAACAACATCAATGATGTCTTGATCAGTGATATTTTCTCCAATTGAGACAAGAGAATCAGAGAGAGTGTGAATGCGTAACAGATATTCTTCAATTGAACGTTCCCCCTTTTTCGTGTTCTTCAATTCCGATCTCAATTGACGAATTCGAGCTTTGAGATGAGAGTAGTAATGTTGATGGATTTGATCCCAAACCTGATGTGCATGTTTGCATGTGAGAACCCTAGGTAACACAGCTTCGCTGAGTGTGGACAATAGCCAAGTAAAAAGCATCTGGTCTTGGACCAGCCAACGATCATACGCGTCGGAGTTGTTGAGGGCGGCATGTAACACCCCAAAGTAATTCAATTAGTTATTTAATTGGGTTACTTAAGGTTTACAACATTATTAATTAAGCTAAGTGATCAATGTAGAGTGTTTATTTTATTAGGAGGCGTTTAAGTAAATAGAGAAAGGTGAGATTAGAGGCCCATGAGTGATTAAGAGGCCCAATGTTTCCTTGGAAGCCCATACGCATGGCTTAAAGAGAGTGACCGTAGGATGAGAATTCATTTTGCCAGCAAAATATCAAGAAAGGTAAAGGGAAAGTAAGAGAGGGAAAAGGGTAGGTGGAATAGTGCTTCTAGAGAGAAGGAGGAGATCTGGGCGTGGAAGAGCTGGAATTGACGGAAGAAGAGCTGCTTGCGTGAGCTGATCATTGTGTTGAAGTGTCGAGAGTGATCTTCTGCAACTAGTTGAGGTAAGGGGCTCTCTTTCACTTATAATTTTGAGTATATGATGAGTGTTGTGTGTGAATGGGTTTAGAGTTGTTTCCTGAGTTGCGTTTTGTGTTTAATGAATGTTTTAGATGTGTTTACTTCACTTTGGTGAGGATTGTGATGGTTGTTGGTGAGTTGGTTGGGTGAGAAACCAATGGGAGGAAAATGGGAACTGAGGATACTCGCAGTCCCAGTGAGTATTGTGGGAGTAAGAGCGTTTCTAAGTTTAATCTTAGGGAGAAGTACCCAAAGGAAGGAAGAGGAAGGTTAGCGTGAGGCGTAGAAAACCGAGGTGTAGTTGCCTGAGTAGGCTAATCTGTGAAGAATGTATGTGTCGAGAGATGTGTGTGTGTTGAAGTAAGTATCTGTCGAGAGAGAGGTAAGTGTCGAAGAATGTAAGTGTTGAGAGATGTGTGAGTGTCGAAGTATGTATATGTCGAGAGAGAGGTAAGTGTCGAAGGATGTAAGTGTCGAGAGATGTGTGTGTGTTGAAGTAAGTATCTGTCGAGAGAGAGGTAAGTGTCGAAGTATGTAAGTGTCGAGAGAGAGATGTGTGTCGACATTTACATGAGTCGAAGGAGCGTAAGTAGGGTTATAAGGGTGTAGTTGTGTGGTTAGGTGTGAATGAGCCGAGGTAGTGTAAACCAGCTGAGTCATGATTGAGGTGGAATCAGTATGGTAGTTGTGGTATATGTGTAGATACCGAGATGATTTATGGTGCAGAGTAAGTAAGCCGAGGTGTATATGCCGAGTTGGGTGGTGTACGTACTTAGGTGGAGTTGCTATAAACTAGTACAGTCGAAATCAGGCTTATCTGAGATCAACATAGTCGAAGTCAGTATAGGCGAGACTAGTGTGGTCGAACTTAGGCGCAATTCCAAGCGAGTGTAGTCGAACTGGTGCAGCCGAAGTCTTGCGCATTCGAATCTAGCGTAGTTGGGGGTCGGTAAATAGGCGAAGTAATGCGTGGGTTTCACGTTAGGAAATGTCGACCATAGCGTAATCGTAATTTGAGTGTGACGAAGGCAGAGGTATCGAAAGAGTAGTGAGCCGAGGTGCGGCCCGGTCTTGAGGTGTGTGTGTCTTGCCGAGGTGCCAAATGGGGTACCGAGGCGCTGCGTGTGAGCTAAGTGTAGTGTATTTCACTGTGAGAGGCGACGGCGAGTGCGACGGTAGTGACGTTAAGTCCAAACGATGGAGCGATAGGTGTCGTTTTGGTCCTTAGGTGTAGTTTTGGTCCTAAGTGACGTTGGAGTACTCGGATTGACTGTTAGTCAAATGCTTGTGTGTCGAGGTGCTCGTTGAGTCAAGCGACGACCTTAAGCAACAGTAGGCGATGTAGAGGCGTCGGCCTTAGTGCCGTAATGATGTGTGAGAGTTGTTTTGGCCGTAGGCTACGAGTAGAGGATTAAATAAACGTTGAAGTCCCCGAGGGCATTGAATAAATGAAAATGGTGAATGCAGAGAGGACTTGGTCCCTAGAGGTGAGCAGAGGACTTAGGTCCTATTTATGAATAAAAGGTTGCGGTCTAATTGGTGAGTTACTGAAATGGTGTTATGATTTAAATGAATAATGTATATGTTGTGTGTATGCATTGTTCATGGCGTCGCATAAATCATAAGCATAAGGTGATAGCAGAGAGGACTTGGTCCCAAGGACTTGATCCCGAGGTGATAGCAGAGGACTTGGTCTGAAGGTGATAGCGAAGACTTCTGTGCTAAAGGGATCCATCATGCATATGCCACTGAAGTATGGGCTCGCATCATTCATATAAATCATGCACTGATTGTAGTATTATTTGTGCTATGAACTGAGGTGTCATAGCTTGCTGAGCTAATTTGCTTTGTGTGAGTTGATGAGTTGAGTTGTATCTGTTACATGAGCCTAGGGGTTTTTAGTGCATTCTTGGCATTACATTTATCATAAACCTCTATTATATGTGTTTAGAGACTCACCCTACTGCTTTTGTGTTGCTTCTCATGTCGGCAACCTGCAGGTGATAGCTAGCGAAGGTCTTCCTTCTTCTGTTGAGTTGTGGCGTCTACTCTGGTAGTGTGACACTGGGGGGCCGAGTAGGATAGTAGTTGTTTTTGTTTTGTTTTCAGCTGTTGAATTGTAACCTATTGATTTTTAAATAAAACGTGTTTTATTTCCGCTGTGTATAAACTTGATAGTTTGATTTGGTTTCTAAAAGTGAAATGTAATGCTTCCTTGAGAGTGAGGTTCTTGAAAACTCTGATTTTAAGTAATTAATTAGTAGAATATAAGGGGGGTGTTACAATAGTGGTATCGAGCGATTCGAGTGCAATCCGCCAAGTTGTCGATCGTAGAGTTTTAGAGTCCCTTGTCGATCTTCGACAGAGACTTTGTTGTAGAATTTGTTAGGTTATTTGCAACTGTGGATGGTCTCATTGAGACAGGTGTAATTAGATTATATGACTGATGGATGTAGTATTACTTGTAGTTTGTGACTGTTGTTTGTGACATTGAGGTATGTGTAATTAGAGGGGTTTTAACGACGTCAAAAGAGTGGGAGTCGTGACGACGCCTTCGCACTCTAGAATCTGCGTTAAAAATTTCTGAGTTGTGTAATTTTGAAAAGACGTAGTTTTGTGACCTTAAGTAATCGGTTGAGTGAGTAGGAGGGACTGATCACCCCAAATACTCATCCCCAATGAAAGAGGCGACAATAACTCGTGGTTATTATAAAATTTTGAAAATGTATTAATTTCAACTTGAATAATTGAGTGGTGAGTGTAAGCTTGTTTGACTCTTAATGTATAGGTAAGTAGGTGTCTTAGAAGAATAAGATGCAGAGATGAAGAGGGCATTATCTGTAGCTTGAACATAGGATGAAGTAAGAGATGAGCATGAGTACTTTAAGTAATTGATATAGTGTAGCTCCATGACGGTAGATTAATGGTGTTGGGATAATGGAGTGAGACTGTGGAGACCCTGAGAATAGGGTTTCGGTATAAGGTAAGAGCGTTGTAGGTAAAAGTGTGGTGTCGGCTGTAGATTATGTAAGTTGGAGTGAAGTTTGTTGAAATATAGTGAGACATATATAAGCTTAAGTGTAGAGGAGGAGGTGTAACGTGTGAAAGTCTAAACTAGCATTGTCGAGATGTAAGTCTTTATGTGGAATGGTGGGTGAGTCAAATTGTAGTGGCCGAGGTGCTGCGCTAACCAGAATAACGCAGGTGGCTACCAGGCTAGTTTGGGTGCTATTTTAGGGTGCTGTGTACGTCTGAGTTGAGGATTTGTGAAGTCCAGTTGGGCGAAGACGTGCGCTTTAGTCCTTAGGTAATGATTTGGTCCTTGTGGTGACAAGTTAGTTTACTACTGTTGGGTGTTGAGCTCGGAGGCGCCATTGTCGAACTAAGGGTGTGTTGGACTAAGTATAGGTATCGATTTGTACTTGTCGAGGTGAGGCGTATGTGTTTCAAAGCGTAAGCGTTGAAAATAGGTGACGGAGCGTAAGTGTAGTGACCGAAGTGACTAAGTGTAGGTGCGATGGAAGATAGGATGTGTATGCCAAGGTGAATGATGACGAGGCGTAGTTTGCCTAAGTGAGGTGTAGAGGTGTTAAGGGTAGTGTAATCATGCCTAAGTGTGGGCTGGCAGTAGTGCGGGGATGTTCGTCCGAAAGTCGGCATGGCCGAGATGTAGGAAGGTCGTAGTTATATTGAAGTGTTGTATACGTTGTGTACTTAAGTATATTAAGCGAGATGAGTTGTTGTGCTTAAGTGTAGTGTACCTAGGTGAAGTAGCCGGCGCGGGTGTTGCGCGCGCGGTGTGGGTGTGTTCGTGGTGCGTTGCGTATTGTTGACTTGGTGTGCCGAGTGGCTTGGTGTGTGTCTCGGATGTGGCGCCGCAATCGGCAAGCCCGTGCGTAGCGTGTGTGTCTTTGGACGTAGGTGCCGGGTGTGGCGTCTTTGTCTTTGCCTCCTGCGCGCGTGTGTGCGGGGTGTGGGGCGCCAGAAGGGTGTGTGCCCCTTGAGCCTGGGTTGGGGCGTGCTCCATGCGCCTTTCGCTGGGTGCCGAGTTGGGCAGCCTGTGCGCGTGTGCTGGTGAAGTCTTGGCGCAGGGCAGGGCGCCATGCCCGTGCCCATGCTGCCTGTGTTGCTGAAAATATTTCACCTGAATCATATTGAGGTTGTCGTGTCTTGAAAAATCATGTTGGTTTTGTGGTGAAATTTTGGTATTCTCTGTTGATTGTTTAAATTGTGAGTTGTTAGGATCATTCAAAATTTTTTTTGATTGAGTGCCTTGAAATATTAAATAGTGATTTATATTTAAGTTATAGATTACGGTTTTGCCAAAGGAGTAGAATAATTCTTGGTCTGCAAGAAAACAACCCAATATAGTGGAGAGATTGAGAAATAGTCCAAAGCAAGCTATGGTTAACAAGAAAGACTAGAGGAGGGGTTAGTACCATGTTTTCCCCAATTTTGTAGATCGATGTAGAGGTTGTAGGAGTATATTAATCCTAGTTGAGATATGCCAGTATAGTAACATATAATAACAGGTGTAGTAAGTGTGAATACAATGATTCTGTCCATACGGGGACGATACCTAAATGAAGTAGGGTGTATGAATTAAAGCTGAATAGTAGAAAGAGACATTTTTAGAAGCCAGTATGTTTGTGGCTGCAATTAATTATAGTAATTGTTATCTAGTGAGACCTTGCACAGTGGGACTTAATTATTGAAGAGACTGTTGGAAATTGACCTTAGTCATTCAGTGTGAATGCGTAAGCTGAATTTTGTTAGCGGCAGAGCGTAATGTTGGTGTTTCAGATAGCGAGATTGGGATAAATAGAGCAAGGGAAAGTTTATAGATATATGAGTTTAAGCTTGGCTTGTTTCGTGAGCAGGAAGTGATCTGCCAAAATTAAATGATTAGCTTTCATCACTTTCTGAGTTTATGTCAGAATTAAACTTGAGTTAATAAGTAATTGTTATGTGGTTGCATGCTCCAGTGATAGTAAGGTTAGGATGTTGAGTTCGGAAGTGAGCACCAGAGATTGGAACTTAAATGGGTAAGCTAATAGTGAATCGTCGTTGAGAGTATAGTATCCCTATACCGGATAGATGGTGTTTGAGTAGTCGAACAGGATCTTGATAACCTACAGGTTAGAATAACTACATAGGAGTAAAAGTGTAGAGCGTGTGGTCTGTTACTTAGTGTACGATGGATTATGGATGAGGACAGATAGAGGTGATTTATGAGAAAAAAGGTACATGTTTGTTAATGATATTCCTTACAACTTGATTAATTGAGGGGTGTCTTTGGTTTGTGTGTCTTTAATTTGGGGGTTAATAGTGGGAAGATGTAAAGGTAAGGATTGGCACCTAGAGTTTGAAGTTCATGCAAATTGATAAAGCATGCCTTTTTGGAAATAGTTTGGGAGAGATCAAGCAAAGTGAAAGTAATTGTTATTAAGAGTACGATATGTCGAATAGTATCTATATGGTAACAAGGTAGTCGTGTGTAACTTTAGTGTTCATGGAATTGATGAGATTTCGAGGACGAAATGTTCTAAGTGGGGGAGAGTTGTAACACCCCAAAGTAATTCAATTAGTTATTTAATTGGGTTACTTAAGGTTTACAACATTATTAATTAAGCTAAGTGATCAATGTAGAGTGTTTATTTTATTAGGAGGCGTTTAAGTAAATAGAGAAAGGTGAGATTAGAGGCCCATGAGTGATTAAGAGGCCCAATGTTTCCTTGGAAGGCCATACGCATGGCTTAAAGAGAGTGACCGTAGGATGAGAATTCATTTTGCCAGCAAAATATCAAGAAAGGTAAAGGGAAAGTAAGAGAGGGAAAAGGGTAGGTGGAATAGTGCTTCTAGAGAGAAGGAGGAGATCTGGGCGTGGAAGAGCTGGAATTGACTAAGAAGAGTCGCTGCGTGAGTCGATCATTGTGTTGAAGTGTCGAGAGTGATCTTCTGCAACTAGTTGAGGTAAGGTGGCTCTCTTTCACTTATAATTTTGAGTATATGATGAGTGTTGTGTGTGAATGGGTTTAGAGTTTTTTCCTGAGTTGCGTTTTGTGTTTAATGAATGTTTTAGATGTGTTTACTTCACTTTGGTGAGGATTGTGATGGTTGTTGGTGAGTTGGTTGGGTGAGAAACCAAGGGGAGGAAAATGGGAACTGAGGATACTCGCAGTCCCAGTGAGTATTGTGGGAGTAAGAGCGTTTCTAAGTTTAATCTTAGGGAGAAGTACCCAAAGGAAGGAAGAGGAAGGTTAGGCGCATGAGAGCGTAGAGAAACCGAGGTGTAGTTGCCTGAGTAGGCTAATCTGTGAAGAATGTATGTGTCGAGAGATGTGTGTGTGTTGAAGTAAGTATCTGTCGAAAGAGAGGTAAGTGTCGAAGAATGTAAGTGTTGAGAGATGTGTGAGTGTCGAAGTATGTATATGTCGAGAGAGAGGTAAGTGTCGAAGGATGTAAGTGTCGAGAGATGTGTGTGTGTTGAAGTAAGTATCTGTCGAGAGAGAGGTAAGTGTCGAAGTATGTAAGTGTCGAGAGAGAGATGTGTGTCGACATTTACATGAGTCGAAGGAGCGTAAGTAGGGGTATAAGGGTGTAGTTGTGTGGTTAGGTGTGAATGAGCCGAGGTAGTGTAAACCAGCTGAGTCATGATTGAGGTGGAGTCAGTATGGTAGTTGTGGTATATGTGTAGATACCGAGATGATTTATGGTGCAGAGTAAGTAAGCCGAGGTGTATATGCCGAGTTGGGTGGTGTACGCGTGCTTAGGTGGAGTTGCTATAAACTAGTACAATCGAAATCGGGCTTATCTCGAGATCAACATAGTCGAAGTCGATATAAGCGAGACTAGTGTGGTCGAACTTAGCGCAATTCCAAGCGAGTGTAGTCGAACCGTGCAAAGAAGTCTTGCGCATTCGAATCTAGCGTAGTTGGGGGTCGGTAAATAGGCGAAGTAATGCGTGGGTTTCGCGTTAGGAAATGTCGACCATAGCGTAATCGTAATTTGAGTGTGACGAAGGCAGAGGCATCGAAAGAGTAGTGAGCCGAGGTACAGCCAGTTTGTCGAGGTGTGTGTCTTTGCCGAGGTGCCAAATGGGGTACCGAGGCGCTGCGTGTGAGCTAAGTGTAGTGTATTTCACTGTGAGAGGCGACGGCGAGTGCGACGGTAGTGACGTTAAGTCCAAACGATGGAGCGATAGGTGTCATTTTGGTCCTTAGGTGTAGTTTTGGTCCTAAGTGACGTTGGAGTACTCGGATTGACTGTTAGTCAAATGCTTGTGTGTCGAGGTGCTCGTTGAGCTGGGCGACAGCCTTAGCGCTGTAGGCCGATGTAGAGACGTCGGCCTTAGTGCCGTAATGATGTGTGAGAGTTGTTTTGGCCGTAGGGCTACGAGTAGAGGATTAAATAAACGTTGAAGTCCCTGAGGGGCATTGAATAAATGAAAATGGTGAATGCAGAGGACTTCGGTCCTAGAGGTGAGCAGAGGACTTAGGTCCTATTTATGAATAAAAGGTTGCGGTCTAATTGGTGAGTTACTGAAATGGTGTTATGATTTAAATGAATAATGTATATGTTGTGTGTAGTATTTATACAAGACTCAATCACAGTTGAATCAGTTGCAACTGATTCAACTCCCTAACAAACTCTAACAACCTCTTAACTGAAATCACCCTAACTTTACTAATTCTAACTTTACTAATTCAATTACAAAGATAGGTAACTTGTTGACTTGTTATCAGCCACTGGAGTGTTGACTTGTAAGCTTCTTATTGGCTTGAGAAGTCTCACTCTCTATTAAAGGCATTATCTATTCCGGATGGCTCAAACGCCTTTAGGCCCAAATGAACTAGGCCCATGATCCATATAAATTGGATGACTTCGATTCACTCCTTTCATCGCACGGCTCAATTACCTTCCTACTAATGCGTGCTTTTCCACTTAAAACACACCACGTATCGACACTCTTCCCTATGAAAGTGTTGTCTCATCAACTTTTCAGGTGCGCATTTATTACTGCATATCACATATTCCCAATGCTGACTTAAGCATTGGTGTGTGTGTGTGTGTGTGTGTGTGTGTGTGTGTAAGTATCACACCCCTCGCCAGATCAACGCGAGCAGGAGAATCTCGGCTCTACACTTGAAATGTTCTAGCTTCTCAACTTGGTGAGCATCTAAACCTATTACATGACAGAGACTTGCATCCAGTACAGTTCATTACTAAACCCTACCACACAGTGGCGGATCCAGGACCCCAGGGTCGGGGGGTTTAAATTTTTTAAATACACAATTCGCTAAAAATATAAATAAAAACATACTGGATTAAATCGTCTCTTTGAGCTTCCAATACTTTTTTGTGGAAAGTTGTGATTCTAGGTTGACACGGCCATTTTTGCAAATACGCTCTCCGTATCTTATCTTGATCATTAGGATGATATGTCGCAATTTTTCTTCGCAAACCAGGATCCGACGACAACTCATCTAAATTAACTTCAACACGTGGCTCTCATTGTTGTTGCGAGCTTGATCCACATTCATCAATTGGTCTCTTAACTAAAAACTTATCCATTTGATGACCTAATTTAAATTCAAACACACCAATATCTTTTTAGAATTAAGCTAAAACTAATTGGGGACTAACACTAATTACCAAAATAATATATCAAAACAATTGTGATCTCAAATTTCCCTAAATTAGAAATTAAACACCTAAAATCAGAATTTAAACAATCAATTAGAGTTATCAAATTCCCATAAATCAGAAATTAAACAATTAGAGTTTCCAATTTTCCCCAAATCAAAATTTTAACAATTAGAGTTTTCAAACAATCAAACTATGAACTACTATCCAAACAATCAAACAATTAGGGTTTTCAAACAATCATAGAAAAAACTATCCAAACAATGAACTACTATTATTACTAACCTAGTTGGAGAGATTGAGCAAATTGCACAAAGAGAGAGAGAGAGTGGCTGTGTGACACTGTGACTGTTAGAGAGAGAGGTTGAGATTTGAGATGAGAGATGCTGTGTGACACTGTGAGAGAGATTTGAGACCATGAGAGAGAAAGGTTGAGAACTTGAGAAGTTGAGATGCTTGCGTGAGAGAGATGAGAGAGAGAGAGAGACGCTCAGATGAGAGTGAATGAGATGAGAGGCGTCAGTGAGTGACCGTGAGAGAGAGAGTCCGCGTGCGTGAGTGAATTTGGGTATGTGAAATTTGGGTCTTTGGTGCAAATGGGTGCAATATTTAGGCTATTGGTGCAACTTAAAATATTCACTGGTGTTAAAAAAATTTTATATAAGGTGGTAAACAGATTTTTTTTTTGTGGTTCAACTGAACCCTCTCAGCACAATGTGGGTCCACCCCTGCTGCCGCACCATTTGCACTCAAATCTTTGAGTTCTGCATGCATATTGTGTTGTTAAATTTGATATTAAAGTTCCAATGAGGGCATATAACTCTGTAAAAATGCCTCTAAAGTATCACTCTATCTTATTTATTTAGTAACTAAACTATAAAAACATATTCAATAAGGGCTTTATTTTTCTCACCCCCTCAACATCAATCCCACCCCTATAACTACCCAAACGGACAAAAATACCCCTGCAAATTTACAAAAATTACATGGTTTGTTAAAAAAAAATTAAAAATTTTGGAATTACCTCTAAAAAAGGTAATTCCGGTTCAAAAAATAATGGAATTTCGGATTTACCCTGTAATTCCGAAAAGATTTTCGGAATTCTCAGAAATGAGGTAATTCCGAAAATTAATATTATTTTTTTCAATTATTAATATTTTTTATTTCGAACGAATAATTTAGGCTAAAAAGTTTTCGGACAACATACTCTGATCGTAATGAAACCACAGCCATTAGAAGCGAAAAAAATCAAGAATCAAGACTCTCCTAGAAGAGACTTCTTATGGGACTACGGCCTCAAAATCCCAAATTCCATCGTTTACTATTTTTACGATTTTTTTAAATTTTTCATAGTCTCCAAAAAATCTAAAAAAATTTGTATAGCCTTATTTTGGTTTTGTTAGATTTTTAGTGGTGTTTTTATATTTTTTAGAGTAGTTTTGACTATTTTTGGACATATATACGATGTCTACTAACCGTGAGCAGGAATGTCATGATACGACTTTCTGAGCCTCTGTAGAGTGTCCTAGAAGAAGAATCACTATCTTTCTTTGGCCTCCCAACATGCCGTCGTCGTTTGCGGTCTTCGCTCCCGAAGACTCTACTCGCTCTTACACCGTCCTGCAGTCGCCTACTACTGCCACTTTGTAAAAAAATAATGTAAATAAAAATATTAATAATTGAAAAAAAAATTGTAATTTTGAATTACCTCGAAATAGGTAATTAGGTTCACAAATTGAACCTAATTACCTCATTTCTGAGGTAATTCCGAAATTCCTTTATTTTTTGAACCGGAATTACCTTTTTTAGAGGTAATTCCGAAATTTTTAATTTTTTTTGAATCAGAATTACCTTTTTTAGAGGTAATTCCGAAAAAATTAATTTTTTTTTTAAAAGACAGGGGTATTTTTGGGTTTTATGGTATTATGGGGGTGGGATTGATGTTGAGTGGGGTGAGAAAAATAAAAGCCATTCAATAATGTGAATACCCATAAATTTTGTTTAAACAACAATTTTTTTGTTTAAAGCTCTATTTAAGTTGTATGTGTGCCCAAATGTGGCATTTTACTTAAGATGCATTTGAAAGTTTAGTTAATATTGACTGACTACTTGAAAGTTGCAAGTTAAACAAGGGGAAAATAAAAAAGAAACAGTTCTCTTCTCTGCACATACAAAAAGCCGTGGTATCGATTCGTGGGTGGGTGGTTATTGATTGAATCAGGTGACAAATAAATACGGTAGGGAGATGGAACAAGCAGCCGGTGGTGGCGGTGGATTTCAATGGTGGTGGGGTTTGGCAAGCGCCGCTCAAATGGGATTGGGTATACGTTCCTATGTAAAGGGTGCAGGTGATTCAAGTCTCATGCCTTTGAAAGCCTTCACTGTCGCCTCTCTCTTTATCGGTAGCGCCGCCTCCGCGTCAATCCTCATCCTCCAATCCAACGGCATCCACGGGGTACTCTTACTCTTACTACTACTACAATCTTTCTCATTTCATTTTATGTTTTGTAGCTCCTGGTTTGTGATTTTGTGGCTTAATTCCATTTAGGGTTTCGTATTCATGTATTTTTTTGGAACTGTGTTTTTTTGGATGCCAAATTTTCGTGTATAATTGTAATGTTAGTTTGTCGGATTGGAACTCTGGAGGACTTTCTTGTTAAACTCCCTAAGCGTCCCTTAGGTTACCACCCGGAAGATGAGCTATTATTGTCTATTGAAGTCGTGTATTGGGGAGTTTCGGTAATGTGAAATGTGTCTCGGAAATTGAGCTTGGAAGATGATTTTTATATTCCTGAGTTTGCAATTAAATGGGTGGGTCTTATTGCTTGTAGAATAAAGAAATGAAAATGTTTTTTTGGTGGAGATATAATTGATGGATTTTTGAATAGGTAATTATGGAGAGTGAATTCTGATAAAGTTTTGGTTTATTTGTGGCTCATTAGTTTGTAGCGAGGACAGGACAATTTCCCTCTATACCATTTCAGTTAACTGGGGGGATTGATTGAACAATGTTAAAAATGTCATAACAAGGAAGGTAAGGAATTCAAGATGCGAGTTTAAGAGGTGGTGAGTTGCTTCTAGACTGAAGTTGGGTGTAGATAATCTGTTTTTAGTGGAAAACAAGGGACAACTTAACTTTGTGTGATCAGGTTATCCTGCATAGTATAAAGCTGAAATTGGTTTCTGTCTCTTTTTTTGTGCATTATTATTGAAGAAGCTCTTTCTAAGAAAAGCAAGTTAGAAAGGAAGGTTGATCTAGAATGGGGATAATTCTGTATACTGTCAAGGATGAGTTTGACTCTATGCTTGGTGTCTTGTCATGACGGGAGTTTTATAGCCCCAGGTTTCCCTTTCTGGTGTATACGCCACCATAGTGAATTGTTCTTCAATGGCTTTGATGGCAGGCAGTCTTAGTTTTGATTTTGGTTCCAGCCATCTTTTGTTCAATAGTCGGATTCTTTAGTAACAATTATTGATTGACAAATGATATGCTTTTTTTTTAACAAAACTGTAAGATGAACAAGATGGATAACTTTCGCTTGGCTGAAGCCAAAACTGAACCACATCTTGCTGATGTCTTGTGGTTAAATCAGTTAACAAGAAATATTTAAGTGAAGAGTACTGTTCTTTTGACTGTTGTTTTAGATGAGATCAAATTACTGGTTAATTCTTGTTGAATGTTTACACTATATATAGGTAACTATTGTACAATAGTTTCCTATATATTCCAGTTCTTTTTATTCACATGGTTGTTAAACAAAGGAGAAAGAAGTTCCAAGATGCTGTCTTTGGTATTCTGGATTGATCAAAGTGTTCCTTGACTTAAGTACCGTCTACGCGTGAGGAAGATGAAATCCAAGGAAGGTTTTTCACGTCGTACCTTTAATATATGAATTTTTTGTTAGGGTCCTGGGCATGTTACGACCCTAACTAGGTGTGCACCCAACACTACACGAGACTGTGATCTGTTTCCTTGTGTAGTTTTCACTTTTCAGTAAAATGAACGTCTGTGCTAGATCATTCTCAGATGCTTTATACGCAGATATTACTATTCTCACGTATTATATCTTATTGCATATAGGTGGAAGATCTCATTGAAGGAGGTGCGAATTTAAGAGCAAAACTTGGGTTACCTCCACGCAGACAAAATAAGTAAGCAAATTTTTAGTTTAGATAAATAAAATATATCTTTTATAAAATCACATTCTGCTTAAGTTTTAAATTATGGTTTCCCACCAATGAGAGCTTTGAAGGGGAGAAAAAAATGTGTCTCAGTTACTCTGTTACGGATGTGGGTTGGGCAAGTATCATAAGGGTAGAAGTTACTCTATCAAAGTAAAAATTATTAAATGAAAAGTTAAAAAGTTCAAGATCTTGAAAATTCAAAATGCATTTTATATTTTCTTCTTTTATGTAGTTAAATAATTTGGTGAAAAGTATCAAATGCTTTTAACCAGCTCTGATATATTTATCCTTATTTTTCAGTATCTAAGTTCATGGTGTTTTTAATCCCTTGTAGGTCTTCTATGATGGGTAGGAATATGAATGAGTCATAACTAAAGGCTCAGTCATGTCTTATGCTGTTACTTGATGTTTTGGTTCAATAAACATAACAATCATAAACATTCACGATGAGGTAATTTGAAGAGTTGAAGGTTTAGTGTGCAACTCAACAATCATATGCTTATTTGAAAAACTGCATCCAATTGATGATGTTCAGTTCTGCTTCTGCCATTTGGTTGCACAATCACCTAGCAGTTTGGTGCTTGCAGCTTGTAATCTATTATATTATCAGTTATTTACTTCATTATTTTCACTCAACAGAGTAGTATTGTTTTTATTGAAGTGTAATCTAACACGCCCCCTCAAATAATGGTATCATCATTTCATCAAGTTGGTTTGTTGTGATTGGGCTTTGCTATCAACATCCCCAATACCTTTTTTATCTGAAGTTTCATAATTGACAACCATTTTCAATGACTGAACAAAGACAAATTCATAGACTAAACAAATTAATCTTCAAACAGATTAACAATTTGGGTAATGGAATTCAGCATATCCATTGAAGTAGGAAAGAGGAAATAAGTGCATTCAACTAGTGCACAGTATACTGCACCCTTATTTAACAGAGAGTACTTAAAAATTATTCTAGAAAATACATTTGCTTCTAGAGAGACACCTTACCCAAACACATATTACATTTATGGTGTCCACAAACAACAAATAACAAAAGCTTGAACACTTGATATATATATATATATATGATTGATTATTTTTGAAATTCAGTTGATATCTTTGCTCAATCTTGCAAGGAAACAAAGGTGACTCCAGTTTCGCCACTCTGAGTAGGTACATCGAACTCTCCACTAATAAATGAGTGATCTTTTTCGAAAATAGGACGTCTAAGTTCTACATATCCACAATATTGAAATCTTATTTTAGGATCCTCAGCAATATCCTTTTTGAATGATTTAAGAGCTGCACAAATTGCTTCCCCTGCAAAGGTTCTATTCAATTACAATTCTTTCAACTTGGAAAATCACTTACAATTAAATGGAATTAATTTAAATTTTTTACCATGTGTAATAAGCAGCAAGTTCTCAGTAGGATATTTATCTGCAAGGTCCTTGATTGTTTTCACATATCTAGTCGTCGCTTCCAACCTTGACTCTCCCCACTGGGGTACCTGAGCCAAAATTATTGTATTTCATTCGCCGTAATAATGCATGTATTTTATCCGGCTAAATCTTCAATTTTTTTCTCGAACTTACATCATCTCTTTTACTCGGTCTGTAACTTATATTAAAATGATAAATGGTTTCTAGAATTTGTGTGAATTAGAAGAAATGAGACGGATTTCACATACTTTTAGTAAATACTTACTATTTTAATATGCTTTAGGGATCAAGTGGAAGAAAGACTATTAATGTAAATACTAAATTAAAAGTTGATTATTTGCATGAATGTTCATAATAATAAAATTAAGATGAAATCCTTTGTACCTCATTATACACTTTTTCAGCATTAATATCCACTGTCCCAGCTGGGAGAATGGCTTCAAGCTCAGGTCTATCAAAACTTATAATTCCATCTTTTGGTTCAACATTGCGGCGGATTGCTATGCTGTTTATCATTTCGCATAATCCATACTCAATAGACACCTACAATAGTGGAAGTTAGGCAGGGCATTTTTTTGTTAGAAAACAGCCAGACAAAGACAACTAGCAGACTACACTATGAAGGTAGAAATCTACACACTATCAGCAAGTAATAAAGGCCTACTAGGAGGGAACTGCTCAAACAAAACTAAGGCTTCAATGTGAGAACAATCAATATTAGTAAGAGCATCTGCGCATCAATTAGCTTCACGATACACATGCACCATGCCAACCTCCCATGACAATTTTCTAGATCTCTCTAACAATGTTTACTCCCACGTTAACACCCTCAACCACATTACTAGCAACAATACACTCGTACCACACAGATTCAAGTCTTCTCAGGCACTCTACAACTCAACTTCCAAGGAACTGCAATTTCTAGTCCTTTTAGAGAAATTACAAATTACAAATCTATCAACCCCACTAATCTTTGACCAAACGACTACACCTAACCAAAATAACAATTTTGTGTTTCTCCAAGTGCATTTATTGTTGTTTTGTGTGTGTGACCAAATAATTGTGACTAAATAATTTCCTTTTTAAGAAGTACTATTAATTTCATCAAAGCATAATGATTTGAATATTAACCAATATAGTTGGGCCCTGTGACATAAGCTATCATGGGACATGGGAAGTCGATCCGGTGCTCCCGGGTTTGATTTCCACGGTGGATAAATTTAGTGTTGGCCTATGTAAAATTTGCTCTTAAACACGAGCGGAATGATTTGAATATTATAAACTAACAAGGTTTAATAATATAGTAAGAACTTTGGTCAATAGGAAAAATATAGTAAGAACTCCCACCTTGACTTTCGAAGGGTCAATAGTAACCTCTTCTTGAGTATCAGTTTTGGAACCATCAACAATGGTAGACAAGGAAACAATGAGTTCAGCCACGCTTTGAACACAACGAAGGAAGGGAGACACAAAGATCCGATGGACTGGAAACTTTAAACTCTGTTGGATCACTTGTCCCATTTGAAAGACTCGAACCCGACCTATTTCGGCTAAGGGTGCATCCCATGGCCGCACCGCCGTGGATGTCCACATAGGATCAACGTTATCTAGGCGCTCACCATGCCTCATTATAACCACATTTTGGTAGAAAACAGGTTGTTGGTTTTCTAAAACAATGCTTCCTTTAGAATCCATTTTCAAATACCTAGAGAAAGATATTATAGGTTTTATGGATATATATTTTTCAGGTTTCAGGAAATATATATATAAAGCAATGGCCAATGGAAAATGAGTCTTTAGTCAATAAATTGACGTGAAGGAAGGAACAATGTTTACTTGGTCATAAAGTGCATACGACAATATTGTCATACAAGGCATGGTTTTTTTTGTACCCCCACCCCATCCCCTCCCACCCCCACCATTTTACGTTATACCGAAATTACCCCTGATATAATTTCACAATTTTGACTTGCATTGAATTCTCTTTGACTGGGACCCACTTAATCTTCTATCGTATATACCTCAATAGAAGGTATATACGATTCTTTTAAATAATGAACGTTGACCTGAAAAAGTGTGCATCGTATATATGTCCTTCGAGATGTATATACGATTGCTTTATTAAATGCTTCGTTGACTACCCATCGTATATAGGTTATATACGAGTGAGCTATGAAGATCTAATCGTATATACATCTGGGCCATGTATATACAATGTTAAAAAATTACCCATTGTATATACATGGTTGACGAGGTATATACGATTGGGTTTTTTGTTTTTGTTTTTTAATGAAACATATATCTGTTTTGTTAGAACAGATATTGACCCGCCTGCTGCAGATGCCGACTCTCAGTTGGCTCCTGTTGATATCAATACTACAGCGACGTTTACCACCGATACTGTATATTTTTTACTCTAATAAATCAAGTTTGGTAAATAGTATTAAATTAATTAAGTACTTAATAAATTATATATTTTGTAGATATTTTCTACACGCGAGGCTGTGGAGGAGTGGGCCAAAGCTGTTGGTAGAAGTATCGGTGTAGTCGTTATTATAGTGAGATCAGAAAAAGAAGCTGGAAAGAGGGGGAGACGAGATAAGATTGATTTTGGCTGTGAGTAGCAATGCGGGTTTACTAATGATTCAAGGGTTTTCGGTTCTAAAAGGAGAGGCTGTCCTTTTAGATTGAAGGCTACTTGCACTGTTCGCCGTTGGGGTTGGTGTGTGACGGTTAAATGTGGTAGACACACACACGAGTTGCTTAAAATTTCCATTGGTACTAATGCATTGGGCGTCTATCTAAGGCGCAAAAGGATCTGGTTAACGAGCATGCGGATCTTGATGTTGGACCGAAAGCTACTATTACTGCTTTGAAGAAGCTAGATCCGGAGAATGTGACTACTCTTCCTCAAGTTTATAGGCAGCGTCACAAACACCAGTCTACAAAGAGAGGTCCTAGAACGGACATTCAGAAGGTACTGAGATTGATTGCATCACATAATTATCTATGTTGGAGTAGAAAGATTCCGGAGTCTGATGTAGTCAGTGATATCATGTGGGCTCATCCCACTTCTATAAAGTTACTCAGGTTGTTTCCGAAAGTTCTAATTCTTGACTCAACCTACAAGACCAACAGATACAATTTGCCTCTTTTGCAGATTGTGGGAGTAGATCGACAACGAGTTGAGTTTCCATGTTGCATTTGCCTATATTGGACAGGAGCTTGCTATTCATTTTTCTTGGGTATTGCAGCAGCTGAAAGATATTTGTGAATTTCATTCTATTCATCCTCAGGTTTTCTTGATGTTAATCAAATCACGAGACTTCAAATTATAACCGTTAATAAAATCACAACCGTTAACAAATAATAAGCCCATCGTATTTATCTCTTTTTGGACATATATACGATGTGCAATCTTTAGGCATCGTATATATGTTCGTTGCGCGTATATACGATTGACTTAAAACGCATCAATCGTATATACGCACAATGAACATATATATGATGCCTAAAGATTGCACATCGTATATATGTCCAAAAAGAGATATATATGATTCGTGTAATTTTGTCAAAAAAAAAGTTTTTTAAAGGGCATTTTGAGAATTCACTATTTGGTGGGAGTATATGGGGATTGGGTGGGGGTACAAAAAAAACCATCATACAATTGAAGTGGGCTGCATGGGTTCAAATAAGGACAATATATGACTGCATAATTGCATATGGTCCACCATGTTATTAGTTAGGTTTTTTTTTGTACCCCCACCATCTTCCTCCATACCCCCTCATAATAGTGAAACCCCAAAATACCCTTGACCAAACGTATTTTTTTTTTAATTTTTTGTCCAATCGTATATATGTTCAAATGAACATATATACGACCCTAAACATTAACTCATCGTATATACACCCCCCAAGCGTATATACGATTGGCCCACCCCTACATCAATCGTATATACGCCTTGGGGGATGTATATACGATGGGTTAATGTTTAGGGTCGTATATATGTTCATTTGAACATATATACGATCCCATTGTTTTCTGTATTTTATTTTTTTAGTCAAATAAAAATTAATTAAGGCGTGAAAATAGGTTTAGTGTGTAGTTCGTTAACACGTGACGATGTTATACGTCGAACGAATAATTTAGACTTAAAAATCGGTTTTCGGGCAACCTACTCCGATCGCAATGAAACCACAACCATTAAATCCGAAAAAATTCAAGAATCATGACTCCGTAGAAGAGACTTCTTACGGGACTACGGCCTCAAAATCCCAAATTTCATCGTTTACTATTTTTTACGAATTTTTTAAATTTTTCATAGTCTTGAAAAAATCTAAAAATTTTTGCATAGCCTTATTTTGGTTTTGTTAGATTTTTAGTGGTGTTTTTATAAATTTTTAGAGTAGTTTTGACTATTTAACGAAATTTTAGTAGTCTTTTTAGAGTGATGATTTTTTATTACTATAGGGATACCATAGGGATCGTATATACGCCTGAGGGGGTATATATACGACCCTTACATTTGGCCATCGTATATACACCCCCAGGCGTATATACGATTAGGTGAGGTTTGCCAATCGTATATACGCCTTGGGGGTGTATATCGATGGCCAAATGTAAGTGTCGTATATACACCCCCGTGTGTATATATCGATTAATAATTTTTTTTTTTTTAAAAAAAATACGTTTTCAGAAGGGCATTTTGGGATTTCACTTTTCGGTGGGGGTATATGGGGAAGAGGTGGGGGTACAAAAAAACCCTATTAGTTATAACATATAAACAATGTGCAGATTAACTAAGAGCTTGTATGAATAAATTTTTCAGAATGCACCGATGGATAATGGAATATTAAAAAGGATTTGCATTAGGGTTAAATTTGTTTGTAATCCCTATAAAAATTGAGTTCTTTGTTTTTAGCTCCTCAAAAAAATTCGCAAACTTTTGGTCCCTATAAATTTTGAGTTTTTTGTTTTTAGTCCCTCATGTCTTTTTTTTTTACCAAAGTCACTCAAGACTTTTAATAGCACTTTTTTTTACCTTTTATAATCACTATTAAAAGTCTTGAAGCGCTATTAAAAGTCATGAGAGATTAAAACCAAAAACACCAAATTTTGTAGGGACCCAAAATTGGTGAAATTTTTTTAAGGACTAAAATTAAAAAACCAAAATATTATAGGGACCAAAAATTTATTTAAGTTAAAAGTGTTTGTTTCTCTATTTTTTAAACAACTTATTATTGATGTTTTCTTTTTTTGAAGCAAAACTTATTATTGAAGTTAAAAGTGTCTATTTCTCGATTTTTCAAAAGCTTGAATTCAAAATATGCGACATTAAAAGATGGTGTCACAATGCCAGTGTCCATGGTAGTAGGATCAAAGACAACATAATCTCTCATAGGTCAGTCCCTTTCATTTGCCATTTCGATGCTGATAGGTGAAGGACTACAATTGCATGATCATCCTCATCAATTTGAATACTCGCTGGCCATTAATGATTTCCGCAAGTCAGTATGAATACCAAATCCTGAGTGAATCAGGTTGGTGACCAACTTCTCGGCAAGGAATTTCTCTTGCGAAGCACTCGGGACCATTCTTTCGAAGGGACATAAAAGAAATGTTATGCTTGTCGACTTTGAGGTTCAAAAATAAATCAAAATAAGTTGTAAAGGAGGTGACATATGTTGTAAATATATAATTTCACAATCGGTTTTTAGGACTTGCTTGTAATACCACCTCAGTTGTGAGGTTAGTTTAGTCTTTTTGCTTTTATCAAGGGATATAAAATCCCTCTCGGTGTAACCGTAAAAACCAACTTTCAATAATATTTTGCTTTACGTTCTTGGCGTGTTTTCGTCATTATTCTTGCGTTTTTCGACTAGTGTATTTTCGACTAAGACCTCGTCGTCTTCTCATCTCGTTTTAGCATCAATGATAGTGATGATGCATTGACATGGTATCTAGAGCTGCGTTAAGAGGGATCTTGGGGAAACACGAGTGAAGTGATTCTGGTGAGGTGTGTGCATTCGATCTTGTTCTTGTAATTCACGTCGGATTGCAAATCAAGATCAAACGAAATCGTCCTTCTTGATTTCGTGGGTTAGGGAAACACGAGAGATTGAGTGATCAGAGTGAAAGAGAAGATGAACGGCGGTAACGGTGGATTGAACACAAAGCTTCCGGTGTTCGACGGGAAAAATTGGAATCGGTGGTCGATTCAAATGAAAGTTCTTTTTGGCGCGCAAGATGTGTGCGAACTGGTGGAAGACGGCTACACACCAGTAGGTGAAGGTGCAACGGAGGCACAGAGAAATGCGCAAAGGGAGACGAGGAAGAAAGATCAGAAGGCTTTGTTCTACATTCATCAATGCGTAGATCACAAGGTGTTTGAAAAAATCTCAGAGGCAACCACTGCGAAGGCTGCGTGGGATATTCTTGTTCGAAGTTATGGTGGAGATGCTATTGTGAAAGAAGTGAAACTGCAATCACTACGGAAACAATACGAAAATCTGAACATGAAGAGTGATGAAAGAATTGCAGACTATATCACGCGTGTGGTTACGATTACCAACGAAATGAAGCAGAACGGTGAAACAGTAACTGAAGAAATGATCGTGAAAAAGGTACTTCGTTCCTTAACTCCAAAATTTGATATTATCATGGTAGCAATCCAGCAATCTAAGAACACTAGTGTAATGAAGATAGATGAATTACAAAGTAGTTTAGAAGCACATGAAACACTTGTAATTGATAGGGATGTTCAAGTTGAAACTGAACAAAAGGCACTACAAGCACAAGTCTTTAATAAAGGTGGTGGAAACAAACCGAATTGGAAAGAAAATAAGTGGAAACAAAAGAAACAAGAGTGGCTTGCTAAGAACAATAAGAAAGAAACTGGTAGTAGCAGTAATAATAGTGATAAGGGAGGACCACCTGGAAAGAACTCTAAGAATCCAAACAAGAAAGGAAATTTTGATAAAAGAAAGGTTCAGTGTTTCAATTGTGATAAATTCGGCCACTTTGCCGATGAGTGCTGGTCGAATAAAGAGAAAAAGAAGGAAGAAGCTAACATAGCGCAAGGGGATTCTGATGAGGAACCCGTGATCTTGATGGTGACAACAAATGAGGAAGGGGTGATTACAGACATGTGGTACCTCGACACAGGCTGCTCAAATCATTTGACTGGAAATAAGAGGTGGTTGATCAATTTTGATGGCAGCAAGAGAACAAAGATCAGATGTGCTGATGGTGAGTACTTGACAGCAGAAGGTATGGGTGACATTCTGGTACAAATGAGTGATGGCTCAAAAGTGTTGATTGAGGATGTGTGGTATGTACCAGGGGTGAAAAACAACTTGATGAGTGTTGGCCAACTGCTAGAAAAGGGGTATTCAGTGAATATGGAGGATAATGTGATGACCCTGTTTGATAAAAATAAGAAAATGATCTTCAAGGCTCCACTTGAGAAGAACAGAACCTTCAAAGTGAAGATTGAAGCTGGTGAAGCTCAGTGCTTGAGTGTTACAAAGGCTGAGGACGAGAGTGCATTGTGGCACAAGAGGTATGGTCATCTCAATTATGCGAGTTTGAGTCAATTGCAATCCAAAGGGCTTGTACTCGGTATTCCAAAGGTAACTGCTAGTAGTGTAGCTTGTGAAGTGTGCATGAAGAGTAAACAATCTAGATTACCCTTTGCATCAGAATTACCTCCAAGAGCAACACTTGCGTTGGGTGTGGTACATTCCGATGTGTGTGGACCTTTTGAGGTTCCCTCTTTGGGAGGAAACAAATATTTTGTGACTTTCATTGATGAGTTTACAAGAATGATCTGGGTTTATTTGATTAAACAGAAAAGTGAAGTCTTTGATCAGTTTAAAAGGTTCAAGGCATATGCAGAAAAACAGAGTGGCTGCAAGGTGAAAGTATTAAGGAGTGATGGTGGTGGAGAGTACAGTTCCACCGAGTTCAAAAGGTTTTGTGACGAGCAGGGCATAGAACATGAGGTCACGCCACCCTATACACCCCAACACAATGGAGTAGCTGAGAGGAGGAATAGGATGATACTTGATATGGTAAGATGCATGCTTAGCGGATGCAACTACCAAACACTCTATGGGGTGAGGTCAGTGCAAATGCAGATATATATCTTGAATAGATGTCCGACAAGGAGAGGTTGAAGAATAAGGTGCCTTTGGAGATGTGGAGTGGTGAGAAACCTGATGTAAGTCACTTGAAGGTATTCGGCACCCTATGCTACAAGCATATACCGGATGCTAGGAGAAGGAAGTTAGATGACAAGAGTACTCCAATGATATTTGTAGGATATCATTCAACAGGTGGCTACAAATTGTATTGCCCTACAACCAACAAGGTTGAAGTTAGTAGAGATGTGATTGTAAAAGAACAAGAAAAGTGGAATTGGAGTTCAAATGGAGTAACATCGGTTGACATTGACAGTGCAATACTTGAAGAAGATCATAGTGAAGTACCAGTACAGGGAGAGGTACCTGGCCGGCATGAAATTGAACAACAAGGGAGTGATTCTGACGACTCTGGGTCTGATGATGAAGTTCCAGCACAGGGTAGGCCACAGAGACAGAGAAATTTACCACCTCGGCTCACTGATTATGAGCTAATTGCAGACGATTTGATAGACAATGATGGTGATTTACTGCAGTTTGCACTAGTAGCTGATACTGAGCCACTTAGTCATACTGAGGCAGTGAAAGATAAAGTGTGGAAGGCTGCAATGATGGAAGAGTTGAGTGCAATTGAAAGGAACAAAACCTGGGAGTTAACTGTGCTACCTCCAGGTAAGAAACCGATTAGTGTGAAGTGGGTCTTCAAAGTGAAACTGAAGCCTGATGGATCAGTGGCAAGACACAAAGCTCGGCTTGTGGCTCGTGGATTCTCGGAAGGAAGGTCTAGACTACAAGGAGGTGTTTGCGCCTGTAGCTAGACATGAGACAATAAGATTAGTGATAGCTCTAGCATGCAGTAGGGGATGGACTATACTGCATCTAGATGTTAAATCGGCATTTTTGAATGGTGCACTAGAGGAAGAGGTGTATGTGACACAACCACCCCGCTTCGAGATAAAAGGGAAAGAGCAAATGGTGTTTAAGCTGAACAAGGCTCTATATGGCCTTAAGCAAGCTCCAAGAGCTTGGAATAAGAAAATAGATGCCTTCTTTGGAAGCTGTGGCTTTAAGAAGTGTAGTGTCGAATATGGAATATACATGAAAACATCTAGCCGAGGTAAAATGATCCTAGTTTGCCTCTACGTAGATGACATACTGTTAACCGGCGACTGTGAAACCGAGGTGAAGACTGTGAAGGAAAGGTTGATGGCCGAGTTTGAAATGAGTGATCTAGGGAGAGTTGTGTACTTCCTGGGAATGGAATTCCTTTACACTCCTAAAGGAATAGTGTTACATCAGAAGAAATATGCAATAGAAGTGCTGAAGAGGTTTGAAATGTTTGATTGCAAGCTGTTTCTAACACCACCGTAGGTAAAACGTAACTCGACGATGATGTTGATGGAGAATGTGTAGATCCGACCTTGTTTAAGCAATTGGTTGGTTCGTTAAGGTACCTGTGCAATAGTAGACCGGATATATGCTATGCTACTGGTGTTGTTAGCAAGTTTATGGAGAAGCCAAAAATGATACACTACTCGGCAACTACTAGAATACTAATGTACTTGAAGGGAACTTTGAAGTATGGTTTGTTGTTTCCTGCTAAACCAGATCAGAATAGCTGCAAGTTACTTGGGTATTCCGACTCGGATTGGTGTGGGGATAAGGTCGACAGAAGGAGCACTACGGGTTACATCTTCATGTGTTTTGGAGCACCAATCTCATGGTGTTCGAGGAAGCAACCGATGGTCGCATTGTCTTCTGCGGCGAAATACATAGCAGTGCTCTTCTTTGCATGCCAAGCTATTTGGCTTAAATCAGTCATGACCGAACTGAAGCTTGAGAGTAAGGAGCCAATTAAACTCATGATTGATAACAAATCAGAAATAATGCTTGCCAAGAACCCAGTTTCACATGGGAGAAGCAAGCACATAGAAACCAAATTCCATTTCCTGCGTGAACAGGTTGAGAAGAAGGTACTTGAAGTCTGCTACTGCAGCACCCAAACGCAAGTAGCAGACATATTCACTAAAGCGTTGAAGGCCGAGCAGTTTGTGAAGCTGAGGAATGATCTAGGCGTTGCTGCGTTCGACTGATTTCCAAGGTGTTAAAGTCTTCGACAGTGTCGAAGTTGATTTCCGAGGTGTTAAAGTTTTCGACAGCGTCGAAGTTGATTTCCGTTGTGTTAAAGTTTTCGACAGTGGACTATGTTTGTGTTCCGGAGTGGGCTCAAGGCCCAGTACAGTTTAATAGGCCCAACACGGCCCAACTTGGCGTGCTCCACAAGATATGGCCAGAGCGCCTGTGCCACTATAAAAGCAGCACAAATCCCGAGAATCAGGTACGTTTTCCTACCTTGTGAATCCCGCCGAGAGCACACCACCGACTTGGCGTCGGCCGGAGTGTCATTGCGGTACCACCGCGCGCGCGGCCAAGACCCCCGGTTCCAGCCAGTCCTCAACGACCGAGTTAGGTCCTCAACATCCAGGCCAGGTCCTTCCTCAACGTCCATGCCAGGTCCTTCCTCACAGGTCCTTCCAGCCAGGCCAGGTCCTTCCGTGCGGCCAAGACCCCTGGTTCCAGCCAGGTCCTCAACGACCCAGGTCCTCAATGACCCAGGTCCTTCTATTGGTCAAGGTACGATCAATTAAGACCCCTGGTTCCAGCCAGGTCCTCTACGACCCAGGTCCTCAATGACCCAGGTCCTTCTATTGGTCAAGGTACGATCAATTGGCGACCACAGTGGGAGGCCCGAGCGCTATCCTACTTCAACTATGGCTAGACGCGGAAGACCGCCCCAGACATCATTACAACCATGCTTGTTGAGCGACCTAAGATGTTGGGCGACCCAAAGTGGGGCGCCAAAAGTCGGTCGCCCATGAGCGACCCAAAAGGTCTGTCCAGATGCGGAGACCATAACTTCGTTCACGTTCATCCGATGGGGCGTGTGAGCATGCGTTGGAAAGCCGAGAAGTAGATCTACAGCTTTCCTGTTGAAGTCAAAATCCAATTCGGTCGTCTTCCACCCGTTTCTGCTCGCCCAAAGTGGGGCGTCCAAAAGCTGGTCGCCCGGAGCGACCCAAAAGGTCTGTCCAGTACGGAGACCATAACTTCGTTCACGTTCATCCGATGGGGCGTGTGAGCATGCGTTGGAAAGCCGAGAAGTAGATCTACAGCTTTCATGTTGAAGTCAAAATCCAATTCGGGCGTCTTCCACCCGTTTCTGCTCGCCCAAAGTGGGGCGTCAAAAAGCCGGTCGCCCGTGAGCGACCCAAAAGGTCTGTCGATGACGGAGACCATAACTTCGTCCACGTTCATCCGATGGGGCGTGTGAGCATGCGTTGGAAAGCTGAGAAGCAGTGCTACAGCTTTCATGTTAAACTCAAGTTATATTCAGACGTTCTACACCCCTTTCGGGTCATCCAATTAGGGCGCCCGGCTTACAAACGAAGAACGTAGGCCCCGGCGGTCTACAACGAGCGCCATCGAAATGGCCCAAGGGTCAGAAGGACCCACCAACAAGTGTAGGCCCCGAGCGGTCTACAATCGAGCGCCATCGAAATGGCCCAAGGGTCGAAAGGACCCACCAACAAGTGTAGGCCTCGAGCGGTCTACAATCGAGTGCCATCGAAATGGCCCAAGGTCGGTCGAAGGACCCCTGGCAAATGCAGGTAGGCCCCGAGCGGTCTACAATCGAGCGCCATCGAAATGGCCCAAGGGTCGAAGGACCCACCAACAAGTGTAGGCCCCGAGCGGTCTACAATCGAGTGCCATCGAAATGGCCCAAGCAGAGTAGGCCCCGAGCGGTCTGAAATCGAGTGCCATCGAAATGGCCCGGCGGTCGAGGGACCCACAAACAGAGTAGCCCCGCGCGGTCTACATCGAGTGCCACCGAGTTGGCACAACCATCGATGTCATCGAATGACCGAGGTCGAGCAATGACCCAATAACGAGCATTGATCGCCGAACACGGCGGAAGAGACCGACTACAACGAGCACATGCACTCGATGGCGGCGACCACACCTCGGCGATGGCAACGTCCACACCTCGGCGATGGCGGCGACCACCCGCCTACTTAGCGTGGTAGCAACCACACACTTCAAGAGATGGAGACCGATTGCGCGCAATGCAACCCGCCGCTTACAACACGACACGGGGCGCGGTTCAAGCCTCAACTTCGCCCGTGGCGACTGGGGTTGAGGGCAAGCGTTCGGAGTGGGCTCAAGGCCCGATGCGATTTAATAGGCCCAACACGGCCCAACTTGGCGTGCTCCACAAGATATGGCGAGCGCTGTGCCACTATAAAAGCGGCACAAATCCCGAGAATCGAGTGCGTTTTCCTACCTTGTGAATCCCGCCGAGAGCACACCACCGACTTGGCGTCGGAGTGTCATTGCGGTACCACCGCGCGTGCGCCAAGACCCCGGTTTCCAAACCAGTCCTCAACGACCGAAAGTAGGGTCCTCAACATCCGAGCCAGTCCTTCCTCAACGTCCATGCCAGTCCTTCCTCACGAGTCCTTCCACCCGGCCAGAGTCGCCGTGCGGCCAAGACCCCCACGGTTCCACCCAGTCCTCAACGACCCAGTCCTCAATGACCCAGGTCCTTCTATTGGTCAAGGTACGATCAATTAAGACCCCTGGTTCCAGCCAGGTCCTCTACGACCCAGGTCCTCAATGACCCAGGTCCTTCTATTGGTCAAGGTACGATCAGTTTGGTTCATTGATTTCGACTAGCCATAGTTCACGTTACTGTAATTGTTGTTTTGATTGTGAAATTAAGGGAGGATGTTGTAAATATATAATTTCACAATCGGTTTTTAGGACTTGCTTGTAATACCACCTCAGTTGTGAGGTTAGTTTAGTCTTTTTGCTTTTATCAAGGGATATAAAATCCCTCTCGGTGTAACCGTAAAAACCAACTTTCAATAATATTTTGCTTTACGTTCTTGGCGTGTTTTCGTCATTATTCTTGCGTTTTTCGACTAGTGTATTTTCGACTAAGACCTCGTCGTCTTCTCATCTCGTTTTAGCATCAATGATAGTGATGATGCATTGACAACATAGTCTGCCTTAGAATGATGCAAGTTACAGGAACAAAACAGACCCCACAAGGAGTTCCAACCCCAGGGGCACTAGACGGAATCGTAAAACAAGGTGAATAGATCATGTTGAGCCATAGTTGTAAGTGCCACAAGGGACCGGTCAAATCAGAAGAAATCGAAGTGGAATCGTTCAAGGACTTATAAGCTAAGCCTAAAGATTCATAAAGATTCGAGGGAAGAATTTTTCTCAAGCATACATCTTTCTCTTCGTGCAGTAGGCTATCCAAGGGAATATAGTAGCTATTTATATGACAATATTTCTCACAAAGCAAAAAATGATGTAACTAGAGGAGCAGAAAGGCAACATGCTACCATCAGAGATGTCTACAGTGGACTTCATGTTATTCTCAACGAATTTTGCATAACATGTTGAAGACATATCAGGTACATCCCTGACGGTCGGTCGAAGCCCCAAAGTTGGAGAAATCACCAGTAGGTTTCAAACCAACAAAACAACTACGTCAAGCAGAGTAACAATCATCATTCCATATGGGAATTGGAAAGAGGATGTACATGGACTCTAGAAAAAGACCGAGCTCATGATCTGTGGTATGTTGTAAAAATTTCAATTGTATGGCGTCATAATTGAAAATCTTCTTCCAGTGACTTTCTTTGTGAAGCACAACCCCTTTACGCCACGAAAGAAATAAGCTATGAAATAATTTAGAAGGGGGAATCCCACCCGGCATGTCTGAAGTGTAGGTTCAAAAGGAACGAGTAAGTCCTAAGAAGCTTGTCTTGAAAAGATGATAAAAAAAGGCAAAACTCAGAACGGCGGGAGACACACGAGTCCCTTAAGTCCTTTATAAAGAAACCAAAGCGACAGTTGAGTCATGCAAAATAATAAAACTTATGCGCATTGTAAATAGAGTTAAAACTAAATAACAGTTATCTCTAGCATGGAGACGTTCGAGGGGAACAATAACTATCCGTGTTTTGAAAGATAAAAATATTTCAAAAACTTTCAGTCAAGTGCACGAACTCGAATACTTAGAAGAAAATTATATTCTATTATTTGAGGAAGAAAAATAATTTACAGAAGATTAGCCAAGAAGGATGTTTTCAGGACCTTCATCAGTTCATCTTGGGTTTTCAACAAACGCTTCTCCAGTAAAGCTTTTTCTTCCTCCAGTTCAATCCTCTTAGCAGATACAGCCTCTTTGCAGTATTTAAGGTCTTCAAAGTAGCGAGAGGCTTGGTACTTATTATCCAATGTTCGCACTATCTGGCCATTGATACAGACAATCAGCGCAATAACATCATCTTGAGAGTAAGCAATCCACATTGGTCTGGAAAGCTAGCCATCGTGCATTTGAAAGCTTACTCTTCTTTACCATAGGTTAGTCACACGACGATTGTAAATTTGAACCCAGTAAAGCTTTTTCTATCTCCTCGCCATTTCTGAGGATTTTGGCATCTAAACCCAGATTCTCAAATGCCAAATCCTCAAATTACACATTGCAGTTTTCCATTTCAGTATGAATGGAAATCGATAGAGAAAGAAGTAGGGCAAGTCTTTGGAAGTCGTATCGCCTCGAGCGGGGAAGGCTATCTTGATATCCATGAGTCTTGGTGATTAGACCTTGGATATTTTGTTTGAATCCCAACACTTCGGAAAGCGCGCTAAAAAGAGAGGGACCATATTGGTCGAGATACTCCCTCGTACCATTAAGTAACCCATTACGCCTAACATATCCCGACCCCCTTTTGTATTTTCAAACTTATTTTAATTCAATGCAACTAATTTTCGACAATTGAGTGCTTAGCTCTTGTTTCTATATCTTTATTTCAAACAATTTACTCGGCCTTTTCGTCTCTCTGAACCATGGGTACTCGTGACGTTCTTTCCCTCCTGGGATTGATTTCTGTGGGTCGCTTGGGTTTGTTTTTATTTTTCGAAAACCCTCAGTGCGAGGCATTTGGAGGGTTCACAATGTTCTCCCTCGTTTGGGCGTCATTTCTGTGTCTTGTGCAAACGTTTGGCGCCTCGAATTCGACTTGCCGATCAATTAGAATCCTTGTTTCGTTTGGTCGTGCGATTGAGTTTCGTTACTTTCCACCACTCCATCCCAAAGAGCACACAAATAGGGGCTTGCAGTGTAAACTTGTTAACTGACGAACTCAATATATAATGCGAGTCATTTTATCTCACACATCTCGAATTATTTGTTAGATCAAATAACTTAACGAAAAATACTGGAAAACTAATTGGCTACAAGATACATTTACACAAATTACTTTTTTTACAAGATTAGACAAATTAATTATAATTTGAAACATTTTATTGGCTTTAATACAATATCACTAATAGAAAAAGTTAAAATATTGAGGAATGTTAGAGATGGAGAAAATTACGAGACATATTTTGTCTTCATCCACTTCTATTTTAAATTTTTTCGATGATTAATGAAAGTCGGACATTAATTCACTAAAAGTTAATTCTTATATTGTAAAATAAAAAATAAAATTACATTCAAGCTCATACCAAAAAAAATGAGAAAATGCTGAACAAAGACAAAGTGAGATTTGGGTTCCTTGATCGTGTCACCAGAGAGGTGGTAATTTTTATCTGTATACCGAGATCCCTGTACGAATTATCCAATTAAGAGTTAAGTAGACAGAGAATTTTTCCACATGGGAATGTGAAAGGTGTAGAAAATCTCTCCCCACGGTCAATTTAGAGATAGGGATGGGACCATGCCCTCAACCTGCAGAGTCATTACCCATAATACATTATATGAATATCTTTACTATATATAAATATATATATATACTATATTATAAAGAATTAGTTTTTTAATTTTTTTAAATGTGTTTTTGATTTAAAATATGAATAAAATATTGAGTTGTGGTAATTTTTTATTTATATTTTTATAGTTTTCAAGTACTATAATATAAAAGTAAGTATCTAAAATGTTAAATTATGGTTTATTAGTCTTACTTTTAAACTTTTTTCAATCTCACTGAGTCAAAAATTTACATTTGTAGTAACTTTTAATAAATTTTCAGAGTCCCACATAAATCGGTAGGGCTGGGTGCCATCCCTAAATAACCTTGTAGTTTTCGTGTGTAACGGGAAATGGGTTATACCTTGTAGAATGGGAGATGGAGAATGTAGAGAAAAAGACTTTGAGTAGAACAGCTGAAAAGAACAACAATTATTAAAGATAAAGATTGACAAAATCAAAGCATGGAAGTTAAGCATAACGTTCCTAAAGTCCGCATAGAGTTAAAACTGCGGAGAAAAATAGTGTACTATATAGAATATAATTTGCAATTCCTACCCCTTAAAACACTCCTCCACCCCTTTTTTATATTTTAAAAGCTTTCTCTTTTATTTTTTTTAGCGTCCAGATTTATCTAGAGGGAGCTCTCATCCTCTCCCCATTTTTTTTACCGGAATAAACTTATATCATTTCAACTTCAATAATGTTTGTAACACAAGTAGGAGTACTGTAATGAATTTCGGAGCTAGCATAGAATCTAGATGCCTTGGCCATAGCATGAGCAGCAAGATTCTCTTGCCTCCTAACATAGCTAATCCTATAGCTAGAGTTATAAGAAATAAAATTATTACAACGGGAAATAATAAGGCCAAAATCAGAATTGTCGGACGTCGCTTTGTGTACCGCATTCACCACGGAGAGACAATCCATCTCAATGATTACTGCAACCAAGCCCAAGTCCTGCAACCAATTTAGCGCTTGCCATAGACCCATTGCTTCAGCTTCCTGAGGATCCGGTGTTCCCTCAAACCACATAGTTTTTCCTTCCAAAAAGCTTCCATTTTCGTCTCTAATGCACATACCGATGCCATATTTATTTTGTTGCTCAAAAATCGCTGCATCAATGTTGCATTTTAACACACCAGCTGCTGGTTTTTCCCATACCGGAGTCGCTATAAATCTGTCCGCCTGCAAAACACTGCTAGAAGTCTGCGCAGAGCTGCTGTTTGGCAGCGGTTTGCGAGCCAATTTCCACGCTTGCAGCTGATCTATAGCCAGCTGAAACACTACGTTAGCCGGCTTCTCAACGCCCTCCCAAACCTTGCCATTCCTCCTCTTCCACAACGCCCACAAAATCATCGCAAAAACCTGTTTTTGTTCCCCCGAAAGATCGGCTAGAACCTGAAAAAACGCAGCTGAGAAAGGCTTTTCTGTTGTCATATTTTGCTTTGACAAAGAATCGCACATATAGTGGTTCCGCGCAGAGTTCTTTGCTGCGCACAAGAGAAGAACAAGTGAAAATCGGTTTCATTATTATTATCGCATAAGGGACACTCCTCTCCACACGGTATGTGACGCCGTGTTAAATTGGAGCGGCTTGGAATACATCCCCTCGCAATTCTCCAAAGAAGAATTTTAACCCGAGCTGG
Organism: Oxytropis ochrocephala; assembly: GCA_020916435.1. Taxonomy (NCBI): domain Eukaryota; kingdom Viridiplantae; phylum Streptophyta; class Magnoliopsida; order Fabales; family Fabaceae; genus Oxytropis; species Oxytropis ochrocephala. The sequence goes on from CM037091.1 coordinate 41,363,966, forward strand.
AACTTTTAATCTCCAAATATGCATCCAATTTCCCGAAACTCGTAGATGAGAGTTATCAACCAAGTCTTCCATAATCCCATAATAAGCGGATCTAACCGAATACACACCGTTGCGGCTTCTCCACCAAATAAGTTTATCCTCACCGCTCAAATTGTGAATAGCCATCCTCTTGATAATTGTAGCCTCATTACTAGAAAATAGAGAGTCAACCAATTCCTCATTCCACTCGTCCTTTGTAGCACGCCAAAGATCACTAACTTTGAAATTTTCTGCACCCCCACAATTGGAGAGCGTTGTTCGCTGGTGTTTTTAGCAAACAATCACTAGTTTTCAATGTTGAGATTGTGAGATCAAACTAGAAATCTCTTTGACAATTGCCTTTAAGTTTTGTGTGTTTGACGCGTATAAGAACAGAGAATGACAGAAAGAAACAAATTGAAAGCAAAATGAAAGCAGTAAATGCAACAAAGGTAAAAGAAAGTAAATATTGCATTAATTGAAAGAAGAGATGGTTCACCCACACGTACAATGTATCTGTTTCACTCGTATTTCGCTTTGGCTTGGAAGTTGAGTTTCTCAGAGTTCTTGTAAAATGTGGTGACCCTGATTTCCTATTACAAAAGAGTATTTATACTCGTGGGAACAATCGTGGGAAAAACGATAACTGCCTCCTAAAAATAAGGGAAAGTAACCGCCCACTAACTGTTGCTCTGCACGTTTCAACCAACTCATTGTCAACCGCTTGGCGAAGTGTTGAACCCGGCTTTGTCGAAGATTTAAGCCCTCTCTTGTCGAAGATTTCTTGCCTTGCTTGCTTCATAGCTTTGAAAACCGAGCTTGTCGAAGTTCACTTGCATCTCTTGCACTTGCATACCTTTTCTGTCGAATTGATGGAGTATTGACTTGAATATTGACCTGTAGCCCCTAAAACATTATTAAATGTGGAGTCAACTCCATTTAAAGCTACATTTAAAGTACTGTCGAAATTTTGAGGTAACAGATTGCCCCCCAAAAAATGCTTTTTCGACGGAATAGGAAATGAAGGTAAGAAAGGGCATTTTTTGAATACTGTGCAAGGATCATTTTTACCGCCTTTTGCACTTCAACAGTGGTCGAAAAGGTAGTCATCATGACTTGCACAGATAAAGTAAACCGTTTCATTGGCACACGTTTTATGGTAGGTGGGCCATCACGTCTCTCAAACGTCGCAAACGTGTGGGTAATGGTGAACGTGCCAATAACTGTTGTTTCCAAACATATATAAACGGCTAGAACCCTTTCAAACCCCCTTTTTACTCAGTTGAAACCTTGCGAACAGTCTTTTTGCATTCCTCATCTCTGTTCTTTGCAAAAATCTCAAATCCACAAAAGTTTCAAACTTTCGCTCTCTTTCCTCAATCAAGACCCAGATTCCAACTTGCATTCCCTCAAAGCTGATCAAGATGATATAGAAGCTCTCGAAGCCCAAGCAGCCAATGACGAAAAAGCAATTGCTGAGTGGGATGCAGAGATCACGCGTATTGACGAAGAGATAAAAACACTCCAAACTAAATTGTCAAACGCTAAGTATCAAAAGGGCTTGGTTGTCGAAAGAGTGAGTGCTGCTTCTTCGTCAATCAAAATAACGAAGGCGTTGACAGCCATAGAACATTTGGAGAAAGCTGACCAACATCAAGCTACTCTCGCTGAACTCGACAAAAATCTGTACCTTCTTGATACTTCTATCTCTTTGAGTGCCAGCATTCTTGAAAGGCATAAGGCCACTCTAACAAACTTCTGAGACTTTGTAATAGCTTAGTATTAAAAATGGCTATGTAATTTTGACATTTCATTATACATTGCCATTTGTGAACAATTTTTGTTTATTTATGCTTGTTCAATTTTTATCTCAGTCAATGTTGGCTTGTATTGTTTTAAATACTTGCCATTTATTCTAAAGATCCTGTTTTCGTCGCCTAGCTCTTCGACTTCATAAGCGCCATTCGAAAAGCATTGCAATACGCGAAATGGGCCTTCCCACCCTGGTGACCATTTGCCTAAAACTCTATCTTTTTTATCCATAGGTAATAGGACTTTCCACACTAACTCTCCTTCTTCAAAGGTTTTTAACTTAACCTTCTTGTTGTAAGCTTTGGCTACTCTCTCCTTCTGTCGAATAAGTCTTTCTAAAGCCAACAATCTTTCTTCGTCTAAATCAACTAATTCGTCAATCATCATATTCCAATAATGATCAGAAGGAATTTCCCACTGTTTCTGAATCCTTGTTGATTGTAAACAAATTTCAACAGGTAACACTGCATCATGCACAAATGTTAACCTGTAAGGAGTGGTGTTTATAGACTCTTTAGGGGAAGTTCGACAAGCCCATAACACTTGGTCAAGAGAATTATGCCAATTTTTGGGCTTACGTCCCACGTGCTTCTTAATCAAATTAATAATGATCTTATTAGCAGCTTCTACTTGACCATTGGCTTGTGGCGTAGTATGGTGTCGAAGTCGAGAACTTGAAACCAATTTCAAGAAGAAACTCTACCATCTTTCGACCAAGAAAAAATAGTACCTTGGTCCGTAGTAATGGTCTCTGAAATTCCATATCTGTAGATGATATGGTTTTGAATAAACCTTATCACTGCTTCTTGATCAACATTGGCTAAAGGTATTGCCTCCACCCATTTAGTGAAATAGTCGATTCCTACAAGAATGTATCTATGACCTTTCGACGGTTGGTTTTATTTCTCCAATCACATCCAAAGCCCAACCTCTAAATGGCCAAGGTTTCACTATAGAATGTAATTCGTTTGCGGGCACATGTTGTATTCCAAAGATGCTTTTGGCATTCTTGGCAACCTTTAGCAAACTCTATACAATCTTTCAAAATGGTTGGCAAGACATTCCTTTGTCGAAATAACAACCATCTCATTTTATGGCCTACTTGATGCGAACCACATGCCCCACCATGCGTATTAGAAACTGCTAAGTATGCCTCATTTTCACTAAGACATTTTAACAGAACCCCTTCAGAGTTTGCTTGAACAACTCATTTCCAATTAACACATAGCTCGTAGCTCAGATTTCACTTTTTTATTAGTGTTTCCTGTAGGATTTTGCAAATACTCTACAATAGGTTTACGCCAATCATCATCAACCATATTGTCAATAGCAAATATTTCTGCCAAGTCAATATCATCAAAAATGTGGCGTTTTTCGACGTATACTTCATTTGTATTTATTGCCCCCCCAATTTTTGGTGTTGACAATAACGTCGAAGGAGTATCATTGTAGAGAGAGTCCTCTGAGATTAACTTATCTTTTATCTCAATTAACTCTTCTAGGCTTTGCTTTGACACTTTGTAGCCTGAAGCAATTTGCGCCAACTCATTTGCCACGTGATTCTCTATTCGTAGTAAGTGTTCTAGGTGTACGAACGCAAACCTTTTTAACAAAGTATTGGCAACGACGAAATATTTAATAAGGTGCTCGTTGATGCATTTGTATTCTTTTGTCAATTGTTTGACAACTAATTGAGAATCACCTTTTACTTCGACATGACTTGCCCCCAATTCAAGTAAAATTTTAAGGCCTACTATTAAAGCCTCATATTCAGCTTCATTATTGGAGCAAGAATCTCGAATTTTGAACTTATACTTCGTTGGAATGTTTTCTGGAGAAATAATTAAGACTCCAATACCCACTCCATTTTTATGGCTTGAGCCATCGAAGTATAGCTTCCAAGGACGTATGTCTAACGAATGTATCTCGTGTTCGACAACAGAGTGATCTACTATGAAGTCAGCAACCACTTGCCCTTTGATTGATTTAAGAGGCTGATAAGTTAAGTTATATTCTAACAAAGCTAAAGCCCATTTACCAATTCTACTATGCAACATTGGCTTTGATAACATATGTTTAATAACATCAAAATGCGAATAAACATACACATCTGCTGATTTTATATATTGCTTTAATTTCGTACAAGAGAAATACAAGCAAAGGCATAACTTTTCTATTGGACTATACCTTGTTTCAGCATCAATCAAAACCCTACTAAGGTAATAAATGGCTCTTTCGACGCCATTATCATCCTCTTGTGCTAACATGCTACCTATCGTGTTATCAGAAGCTGCTATATACAATTTTAGCATTTTGTTTCTAATAACAGGCAACAAAATTGGTGGGTTCATTAAATAAGACTTAATTGCATCAAAAGCTTCTTGATGAGCTTTCTCCCACTTGAATTCATCTTCTTTCTTCAGTCTCAACAATGGCGAAAAAGCTTGTGTTTTGCCACTTAGATTTGAGATAAATCTTCGAAGGAAATTGATCTTTCCTAGGAATGACTGAAGTTCTTTCTTGGTCGAAGGAGCCTTCGTTTCCATAATTGCTTTAGTCTTATTCTGGTTGATCTCTATGCCTTTCTTGTGTACTACAAAACCCAAGAATTCACCGCACGCATACGTAAAGCACATTTGGTTGGATTCATTTTCAATCCATATTTCCTCATTCGTTCAAACGAACGTCGAAGATGGTCTAAATGACCAATTTCTGAGGACGACCTAACCACCACATCATCTATGTATATTTGCATAAAATCATCAATAAAATCATGAAACATAGAATTCATTGCTCTTTGATAGGTGGCACCAAAGATTTTTTAAACCAAAGGGCATTACTACCCATTCATAAACACCTAATGCCCCCAACATCGAAAAGTCAAGCTGACACGCCCTCTTCAAAGAATAAAAATTTGATACCCGAGTAGCCATCTAGCATACTTGAGATAATCAAATCCTCACTGCCGAATCTATTAGCATTTCACGCTCTGAGGGCATAGCGTATTCATCTTTAGGTGTTGCATTATTTAGATCCCTAAAGTCTACACAAACTCTAAGTTTTCCATTTTTCTTCATTATCGACAATATTAGCTAACCAATCGACATACCCGCGCTTCCGATGAACTTGCTCTTGAAACGACCTTTTCGATTTCTTCTTTGATCTTAGCCAATATTTGAGGAGCAAATCTTCTTGGTGTTTGCTTTCTTCGGTTTCTTCCCCGGTCGAATAGGTATTTGTAGTTCCACCACTTCTCGACTCAACCTGCATTTCGTTGTACTCCCAAGCAAAGCAATCTTTGAACTCCTACAGAAGAGAAATAACTTGGGTTTTGAAGGCAGCATCAAGGTGTGCACTAATGTATGTTGGCCTTTTGACTAGGCCATCTTCCAAATCCACTTCTTCTACTGGATCTTGAGCTTGCATGCGCTTTGTTGAATCTCTGGGATCCTTTTCAAAGCCTAATGGTTCGTCATCATAAATGCAATAAAGTTTGTCATCTATGACTTCACCACTTTCTTCAGATGAAGCTATGGCTTCGACAACCATTGTTTGTTGAATTATTTCGGCTTCCAAAGCCGTTTTCACTTTATTTTCGGCCATATAGGCCGTAATTCTATCCCATGCGTTGGGTACTGACATCTAAAACCTTCTAAGAGTCAGTATCCCATCCTGTTGGGGGTAGAACACCCTCAAGATAGACACTTGCATCTTTCACCACTTCCCTCTCCCAAACAAAACCATGTGTTGGGTACAATCGAACAGAGGAAAGCACATTATCAGATGAGATGTATGCCTGACTGGAAGACGTACATGGCGCAATATTCGCCATTTGTTTTTCAAAATTCTCTTTGGTGACGTTGTTCACATCAGCAAGGAAGTAGCTCTGGTCTGCTTCGACATATTCCACGAGACCATCGTCCTTCCACATCACCAACTTTTGATGTAGGCTTGAAGGCATAACACCTACTCTATGAATCCACTCTCTGCCAAGGAGTAGGTTATAGCTTGCCTTGGAGGCTATGACAAAGAACATGGTGGTTCTCTTGACAGTGCCTACTACTACCTCAACTTCGACGGCCCCCAAAGACCGGCCGGATTTGCCCTCATAATTGGTTAACACAATATTATGAGGCTTAAGGTCTGTGTCGAACATCCCTATGGTTTTCAGCATTGCTTGAGGCATCAAGTTTACTGCAGCGCCTCCATCTACCAATATCTTGTTGACAACCACGCCATTAACCTTGGCTTGGACATACAGAGGCTTCAAATGATGCTGCATGCCTTCGTCTGGCCTCTCGAAAGTGGCCATTTGTTCTTCGACACAGCCGTTGTTCATTACGTAGTAACAAACTGGCTTGTGATTAGCCATATCCTCGGTGAAGTTTTCTTCGACATCATTTGGGGATCGTAATGACGTCATATTCACTGGGTAGAATAGACACCACATTGCAAATGACATCAAAACTAGCTTCAGAGTCTTCAAAATCTGAAGTGACGTCTTCATCCATGTCGAAGTCAGAACTTTTCATCCTCAACGACGGCAGTGGAGGAAAGATTCTCTCCATTGCAGGCCTCCTTGGTTTTTCTATTACAATAGATTTACCCTTGGCCTTATTTCCAACCTTCACTTGGTTGGCAGCACCTATGTTCACTTTTGTATTCCCCACGGCTTTAGAAGTCATATTCTTAGCCGTTTTCGAAGTTCCTGGCGTTTGCTCGTTAGAAGCAAGTATTGCTTTCTTCTTCAAGCGTTGAAAGCGGCGCCATTGGGTCTTGGTCATAGGATTTTTTCCTTTGTAATTATTTTTGTAGTTATATTTCGCAGCCTCACTTGCATTTGGCTTCACAACTTCAACTTGTGGCACAACATTCCTATAGTGGTTACAACCAAAGATGTATCCACTTTTCGCTTGGAAGGTTAGCCCTTGGAACAAACAATTTGGCGTGTCGATAACACAAATTCTTTCTTGGTTGTGTTCTTACCAAAGAACCGTGGCTTGCTTGTTGAAGGTCTGTTTCGAACTCTTGACCTTATAAGGAAGGTCTCCTTTTGAAGCTAAAGTTTGGCTTTTTGTCCACCCATTTTCTTTTAAGAGGTTGTCGAACTCCGTATCCTTCGACACTTTTGGCGGCTTCCTTGTCGAACACAAAGACTACATCCGGGGCATAACATTACCTCGAGTTCTTCACTTTGCACCTATTAAGGAAGTCTATTAATTCTTCTTCACTTTGGGGTACACGAACTGCACTCTTCTCTTCATACTCCTCCCGAGTAAGCTTTTGCACAAAGATCACCCCTTTGCACTACACTTTTAAGCTTGTCGGTAGAAGGTTTGACAGTTTGGGAGAACCTACCACCTTTGCATCAACCATGCTTATATTCATTTCAACCTGTTCAAAGATACATGGCTTCACTCGATGAAGTGGATCGTCAAATCTGCATTGGAGCTTTGTTCTTTTATCACCAAACTTAAGTCTCCTTCTTTGATAGCCTTTTGAACTATGTCCTGAAAAGTACACAACGGTCAGTTGTATGTCCCAAAAATTATGAAACTTACAAGAACCCTTTTTCTTCCTCTGTTAGAGAGAGGTACTTTCGTGCCATTTGGCACTATTATTTGGCCATCGATTACTAACAAATCAAAGATTTCATCACATTTAGTAACATCAAAAGTGTATGTTTTAGGCACAAATCTATCATTTTTAGGCTCTACAGGGTTATTCCCATTTGCAGGCCTTAATAATTTACAGGAACAAGGAGAACCAGGCTTAAGTTCAGCCACATCAATTTCCTCAGATTCGACATTATCAAACGCGAAGTCGAATTCCTCATCGACATAGGCTATTTTCTCTTTTTTATGAAACCCCACTGAGCTTTCTCTTTTATTAAATTTATTCACTCTAGCCTTTTCCTCTTTGAGCCTTTCAACTTGTCGAACTCTATCGGCTAATTGAGCCATATCTCTCAAATGAGAAGTATCCAATTTCTTTCTAATTGAATAATCAAGGCCACCTGCAGCCATTTCGACAAGCTCATGTTCAGGCACTTGTGTAAAACACCTAGCCTTTAATACCCTAAACCTATTCAAGTAATCATCAATAGCTTCAAGCACTTTACGTCGAACACTGGCCAATTCTTTGAGACTAATCTTCGACTGGCCCATATAAAACTGCTCATGAAAAGCCTTTTCTAATTGCCCCCATGTGTACATGGAACCAGGGGGTAAAGTGGTAAACCACGTAAAGGCATTCTTAGTTAGAGAATTTGGAAAATATTTCATTTTCAAACTCTCATTTTGGGCTATATCCCCGCCTCGACCATGTAACGGGCAATGTGTTCGACGGTAGACTCATTGGTATCACCCCCAAACTTAGTAAATTTAGGAATTTTCCAACCTCTTGGCAATTCTGCCTGCAATACATATTCGCACAATGGTGATATGAAATTAGGCCTATGCAAACCTATGTTAAGACCATTTTGCGCCATTATGGTTTCTACCAAATTGGCTATGTTGTCTTGAGCGCAAACGTTATTTCGTTGCACTTGTCGAACAACTTCATCAGCGTTTTGGTTTCGATTTACCATCACTACTTCAGCGATATGATTTCTCATCCCTTGTTGTTCGCCTACAACCGCTTGGGCTTCGACATTAACTGATCTATGTGGGGTATTAGGCGTATTATTCCCACAATTGGGTACTTGCCTATTATTTCCCGTAGGAGCCCCAAAGAAATCGCAATCCTACCCATTTGGTTTGCTAACATTTGGTAACTTGTATTGGTGTTCGAATCAACGGATTGAAAACAGTACCAATTTGTTGGGTTAGCATATTAACCATATCATGATTACTCGCCGCTCTACTTGTTGTCTTAACGCCAACAAAGACGCGTTAGTTAATGCGGTAGGATTTCGACCAAGTGTGCTTTCAGAAGACACATGTGAAGGGGAAAAGGTCGAAACGTGTGGCATTCCAGTAGGCATGCCATATACACCAAAGGGGTATGGTGGTAGACTCATATTCTGGAAACGTGTCTCTAAACTATTCCCTGTTGCCATATAAGGACTAGAAGGAAGTCCTATACTTTGTGGCAAAGACATAGATTGTGTCGACCCAACATTGGTCATCGACATCGTGGGAACGGTTATTGATGTTACTGGGGCCATTGTCCCTGCAACACTGACACTTACAGAATCTAAGGTTGTTCCTTGCCCTTGTGATACCACAGGGTTAGAACTAGAGGCATTGTTAGAATTGGTGCGTACCATTCTACCACTCCTCAAGTGCATACAAATACATACACTTATAGAAACAACACAAAATTAATGGCAAAGGTCCCACCGGGTGTGCCAATTTGTTTGCTGGTGTTTTTAGCAAACAATCACTAGTTTTCAATGTTGAGATTGTGAGATCAAACTAGAAAATCTCTTTGACAATTGCCTTTAAGTTTTGTGTGTTTGACGCGTATAAGAACAGAGAATGACAGAAAGAAACAAATTGAAAGCAAAATGAAAGCAGTAAATGCAACAAAGGTAAAAGAAAGTAAATATTGCATTAATTGAAAGAAGATATGGTTCACCCACACGTACAATGTATCTGTTTCACTCGTATTTCGCTTTGGCTTGGAAGTTGAGTTTCTCAGAGTTCTTGTAAAATGTGGTGACCCTGATTTCCTATTACAAAAGAGTATTTATACTCGTGGGAACAATCGTGGGAAAAACGATAACTGCCTCCTAAAAATAAGGGAAAATGTAACCGCCACTAATCAAGCTGCTTGCTCGCGACGCTTCGACCAACTCATTGTCAACCGCTTGGCGAAGTGTTGAACCCGGCTTTGTCGAAGATTTAAGCCCTCTATTGTCGAAGATTTCTTGCCTTGCTTGCTTCATAGCTTTGAAAACTGAGCTTGTCGAAGTTCACTTGCATCTCTTGCACTTGCATACCTTTTCTGTCGAATTGATGGAGTATTGACTTGAATATTGACCTGTAGCCCCTAAAACATTATTAAATGTGGAGTCAACTCCATTTAAAGCTACATTTAAAGCTACATTATTAAATGAATGCATCTTTCCTACCTTTGAGCCAAGGATCCTTCCAAACTGAGACATTGTTTCCATTACCCAATCTCCATCGAGCTCCTAACTTAACAACCACCAGGGAAGAGTAGATACTACGCCACACATAGCTGGGATTATGGCCCAAGCGAGCCCCCATAAAGTCACTATCCGGAAAATATTTGGCTGTGAAGACACGACCAACTATAGTATCTGCGTGGGTCATAATTTTCCACGCCTGCTTCCCTAGCAGAACTAAATTAAAGCCATGAAAATGCCTGAACCCCATGCCTCCATGTTCCTTCCTCATGGTAAGTTTTTCCCAATTCAACCAATGAAGTCCTTTCCTTGCCTGTTGATTACTACCCCACCAAAAAGAATTGATCATGCGTTCAAGCTCCTCACCTAAAGAAGTAGGGAGCATGAACACACTCATACAATAAGTAGGGATTGATTGTGCCACAGACTTCACAAGAACCTCCTTTCCTGCTTTAGAAAGATGTTTGCCTGACCACTGTTGGACTCTCTTCCACATTCCGTCTCTTAGATAAGAAAATAGTTGCTTTTTATTTCTGCCAATCATAGATGGGAGTCCAAGATACTTGCCCGTTCCAATGCACTTCGTAACACCAAACACTCCTGTAATGTGATTTCTCATTTCAAGTGAAGTGTTCCTGCTAAAGAAAATTTCTGACTTGGACATGTTAATTGCTTGCCCGGATGCCTTCTCATAAGTTTTGAGGACTTATTGTAAATTTCTAGTATCCTTTTCATCGGTCCTGCAAAATAAGAAACAATCATCAGCAAAAAGAAGGTGTGTAAGGGTAGGAGCCCCCCTACACACTTTCACTCCATGTAAATCTCCTCTCAGTTCAGTTTTTTTAAGCAATGTTGTAAGGCCCTCCGCACAAATAATAAATAGATAGGGTGACAGTGGGTCACTCTGCCTCAACCCTCTCCCAGGTGTGATAGGTCCATTTTTTTCACCATCACCATTACTGAGTAGCAGACTGTTTCTAAACACATAGACATCCATTTAACCCATCTATCATCAAAACCCAACTTCCTTAGCATCGCCTTCAAGAAACCCCAATCCAGTCTATCATATGCCTTACTTATGTCAATTTTCAACGCCAATTCCCCCACCTTCCCCCTTGGCTTGCACTTAAGGTAATGAAGAGTCTCAATAGCCACAAGGACATTATCTAGAAAAGATCTTTCCTCTACAAACGCCGACTGCTCATTAGAGATGCACTTATGCAGCAAAGATTTCATACGGTTTGCAAGGACCTTGGAAATGATTTTGTATATAAAATTACAAAGAGATATGGGCCTTAAATCTTTCATAGAGACAGGATTGTCTATCTTTGGGATTAAAACTATAGTAGCATCATTTAAACTGGGTGGGAACTCACCTACCTCCAACCAACTCTTCCCGGTGTGGAACAACTCTACCCCAGATAGATTCCAAAAGCGCTTAAAAAATGCCGGATTCAAGCCATCGGGACCCGGGGCTTTATCCGAGTGCATAGAGAATAAAACATTTTTAAACTCTTCAATTTCTAGCGGCCTGAGTAACTCCAAGTTATCTTCCTCATCCAATTTACAAGTCACATGTCTTATCACCCCCTCATACTCCCCCACCTCTCCCTGAAATAGCTCCTTAAAATAGTTAGATGCCACCTCCCCTAAACCAACTTGGTCCGTAACCACCTCCCCATCCTCCCAGTTAAGCTTTGTTATCATATTCCTCCTCTTTCCAGCACTAGCCATAGCATGAATTTTTTTTTGAATTTGTATCCCCATCCCTCAACCAATACACCTTAGCTCTCTGCTTCCAAAACATCTCCTCCTGCATAAGTAAAATACCCAACCTCTCCTTTTTAGCCTCCACCTCCTTCTCGGCCTCCTCACCTACCCGCCCCCTCATCTCTGCAATATCACGCCGACACCCATTAATAGCTTCTCTATACCGGCTTCAAAGTCTCTTCCCCCATTCATCTACTGCATCCGTACAATGTTTAATTTTATTCATAAAAGTACCATCTTCCAAACCCCTCCAACTCTCCTCCACAACTATTTGTAATTCCGGCTCTTCCAACCAAGAATTCTCAAATCTAAAACCACGTCTATATATCCTCCTCTCTCGCTCACACAATCTCAGCCAAATTGGAGAATGATCAGACTTATTAGAAACACCATTAATAAAATGATAAGAGGGGAAAAAATCTAACCAGCTTTGAGTAACTAGAGCACGATCAAGTCTTTCCTCCTTGCTATCAGGCGTCCCTAGAAGTTTTGTCCAAGTAAATTGATAACCCTCCATAGGAATAATGAAGGAAACTATCTTGAACTGCTTCCTGGAAACCCCGAATAAGCCACGGGGCTCTAACAGCACGGCTACGCTTGTCTTTATTAGAGAGAATGTCATTAAAATCCCCCATAACACACCACGGTAAATCATCAACATCGGCTAGACCACGTAACATATCCCAGGACTCTCTTCGTCTACCACTTTCAAGATATCCATAAAAACCCGTAAATCGCCAACTAGGGGAGCCAACTAGTAAGACCTCCACATTTATAAAATTGGAAGAGTAACTCAACACACGACAATCAAAAGGTTGCTTCCAAAAAATTGCCAAGCCACCACTCCTACCAATTCTATCCACCGCAAAAGCCGAATCAAAACCCAACCGAACACGAATTTCTTAAATTTATTAGCATGTACTAAAGTCTCACATAAAAAAATAACATCCGAATGGTACGCCCGAATGAGGTCACGAACGCAAGAACAAAGCACAGCAAGTTACCTGCGCAGCGAATTCCAACTAATAAAACTCATTTCTACTTGGCGGCTGCTGCTGCGGCGACTGCCAATAAAAAAGTATCAGAACCAATCTGTACAGACTGTGTATTATTAGAAGCACTAGCGCCAAATGGCTTCATTGTTTCTAGCGCTTGAATTGAATTTTTTCCATCTTTAAATTGTTGTTTCATTAACATCAGGCCCCACCTCCCTTTGTCTTTTCCTCTCTCCATCAATCAACATTTCCTCAGCTGAATAGTGAATAGGAACTGCCACGTGGTGCACTGGGATTGGACGCCCCGCAACTGCACCGTTTTTTGCGTAATATTCCCATCATGAATGCCATTTACACTGTTGTCCCCTTCTTTGTCAGTTTTTGAAATTCCCCCTTCATCTTTCTCTTGATTTCTCATTATTCCCCCTTTATTATTACCAAAAAAACCGCCAGCAACATTAATTTGCTGAGTTGGATTTTTCCACTCAGCCTGTGAATCATTTCTCAGCCACCTAGACCGGCTGCCACCACCATTTCGCCGGATCTCCGCCCTCAAATGCGGTCCCCAGCCCCTAACTCCATCATCATTGGTCAATTAAAATAACTGGTCACACATACCCTCCATATGCCCTAACATACCACACATATAACAAAACACCTCCAGCCTCTCGTATTTGAAATTCACCATTCGCGCTTCCCCACGTTGCTTTCGAACCTTCTTCGATCGTCTCAATGGTTGACGAACATCCACTAGTACTCGGATCCGCATATACTGTCTCCAGAAATTTGAAGAGTTGTTGGTATCATATTCCAAAAACTCACCAATAAAATCGCCCAATCCCTTCCCAACTGCTTCAGACATAAACCCGATGGGTAAATCATGGACTTGTACCCAAAACGACACCTTATACAGGGGAACTTCTTGTGGCATAGCGCCTGCAGGTAAGACACCCAAAATAAGTAGGTGACGATCAAAAGACCATGGTCCTTGATTCAAGATCCTCTGAACGTCGAGTTGATGAAAGAACTGAAAGCAAAAAACCCCGGCTCCACCTCTTTGATCTCCACCCCACGTCCCGGACGCCATATATCAGCCATTTTATCCATCATAACACTTACCCTGATGCTCTTATCAGTGAGAAAACGACCAACAAGGCATAGGGATAATCAGAATCTGAGTCACCTCCATCATCCCCTATTGCAAACTCTGCCTCCTCCTCCAGCACTAACTGTTCCATTCCAGCCGCCATAAAATAGATCTAGTGAAAGAAACAATTTCTACTCAAAACAATGGTGAAAATAGAAAAACCTAAACCTCTCACATGAAGGAGAGAGCTCTCACGCTTAGGGAGAGAATTTTTTTTTTTTCACAATAATACCAATATATTGTTTTTTTTAGATAGACAATTGTTAGTGGGGTGGAGAATATATTTTATTGATAATTGATAATTTGATACGATCCTCAAAACAATCTTGCCATTTGTCTAGACTAGATGCATGCTCACCATCTCTTTAACTAGGCATATCCTCTCCCCATCTTGTCGGTTTTGGATTTGAATTATCTATATCTACTTCTATCTATCTACTACATATAAACATTAAAAAAAATTACAAATATATCTCACTAATTTGGTAAAAAATATATATATATCTCATGAATAAAAAGTACTTTTTAGTCTCTTAAAAAATCATATTACTTAATGACTATTCAAAGTATTGATAATATTTTATAAAATATATGACAAAATGATTAAATTAATATTAATTTAATTGAAATTCTTAAATTAATATTAAATCATTAATATTATTATAATTAAATTAATATTAAATCATCATAAATTTACTATTTACTATAATGTCTATTAAAACTACTAAAAACAAATCTAAAAAAAACTACTAAAATCAACAAATTTAACCACTAACAAATGTCAAAGGAGTGAACATCTATCGTAACTCTATATAAAAATCAATTCACTACCAAAAATATTAAATTATTCCTCACTTTTATCTCAATTTAAGGAAAAAATGTCTTTTCAAATTATTTTCTCTAACTTTTTTTTCTCACTCACTTTTATTATTAGTGGGTCTCACTCTCACATCATCTTTTAATTTTCTTATTTCACTTTAAAACCTACTTTTCTATTTCCTCTCTCTCACTCTTTCCACCTACATCTACTATCAACATAACAAAACAACCCACTACCAAAAATACTACATTATTCATCTCTACTATCATCTACTAATATCTACTAAAACTAAGCAACTTAAGCACTAGAAAACTCCAAAATAAATTTTAAGATATCTTACAAAAAAACAACAAGGCCTAATATCTATTCAAACTACATATAAATATTTAAAAAAATATTTTACAAATATATCTCACTGATTTGGTCAATATATATATCACTGATAAAAATTACTTTTTAGTCTCTTAGAAAAAAACAGATGACTTAATGACTATTCAAAGTATTGATAAATATTTAAAAAATTATATGACAAAATGATTAAATTAATATTGATTTAATTAAAATCCATATATTAATATTAAATCATTAATATTATATTTATTAAATTAATGTTAAATCATCGAAAATTTACTATTTACTATAATCTGTCTATTAAAACTATTAAAATCAAATCTAACAAAAAAAACTACTAAAGTCAATAAATTTAACCACTAATAAATGTCAAAGGAGTAAACAATGGCAACGAGAGCGGTAATGAGAGACTGATAATAGGATCGACAACGGAAGAGGCGCTGGGAGAGCGGCAACAGGAGTGCCAACGAGAGAATGGAAATGAATGACAATGGGTGTGGCAACAAAATAGTGCCAATGGAAGAGGCAACAGGAGCGACAACGAGAGACTGACAGTGGATCGGCAACAGGAGCGGCAACGTGAGCGACAACAGAAGCGACAGTGGGAGCGCTAACGGGAGAGGCAAACAGGAGCGACAATGGGGGTGCATATCTTATACTAAATCTCATTTTCATTTTTCCTGTTACTCTATCATTAAGATTATAAGAAAATACCGATTCTTTTTAACTTTTTGTATCACAAATATTTAATATTATAGAATAATTATTCTATTTATATATATATATATATATATATATATATATATATATATATATATATATATATATATATATATATATATATATATATATATATATATTGTGTTTTAGTTCCAAAGGGAGACATTATATATTGTTCATATGGAAAATTATACTTTTATATTTTTACTTTTTATGCATTTAAAAGACACGACGCAGTACCCGTGCTTATGCACGGATATACTGCTAGTTTACTTGTAAAAGGCAATGTGACTATAATTGTTCCACTAATAAGTGCTTTATTTGAATTCACTTTTGTTTCATTTGCTCTAAACAATATTCTAAGGGTTTGTTTGGGAGTTTGAATTGTTTTGGGTAGAAAAGAGTAGAGGGAAAGATATAGAATTTTTTTACCTTAATTAATTGAGAAAATAATTTTGTAGATACTAATAAGAGATTATTTATGATTGATATATTTTTAATATTAAAACTATTATAAAAGAATGTAAATGATTAGAAGAATTTGCCTAAGTCCTCCTAAACTCTCCAAAACTCTCCTCCAAGTTTCTCCAAATGAGGAGAATTTGAAACTTACTAATCACCATTGTTAAGCATCCCCCCCAAGAGGAATGGTGGGTGGAATCAACTATAAAAGAAGTTGTGGGGGTGGAGCTGCCTCAGTGGGGTGATTAGCCTCCTTTAAGGGCTTGGAAGAAAAGACCACCATAGGGTAAAGCAACCGACCCTAACAACAAGATCTTTAACATTGAGTATACGTTGAATGAGGAAAGGGTCAAGGCCCTCAATTCTTGCTATGTAGGGATGTTGGGTGAGTCACAATCGGGTACTGTGATGGAGTTTCAACATAGTCTAATCTTGGAAGGATATCAAGTCATCTCGGTCACACCTTTGGGAGGACTCCATTTTGTTATCAAGCACGGTGGAGGGAGAGATACCCATTGCCATTAGTTCCATTAGAGCATTGTGGACTTCATGGCTTCTACGAATAAGTTTGTGGGATCCCAATCTCATCTCTACTACAAGAAGTATGTGGATTCAGTGCTTTGGAGTTCCCCTACATGTGTGGGAGGAGAGGTTTTTTGTTAGCTTGGCTCTTCGATTTGGGAAGTTTGAGGAGTCGTATGAAGAGACAAAACAAGGGTCTACGCTTGATGTTGGAAGTTCAAAATCTTGACCTCTTGCTCTGGACCTATTGACCAAACGGTGAATCTCTTCACCGGTGATGACGTTTTTCTTATCGCAATGTTGAAAGAATAATTTGAAGATTTAGATCGGGGGTGGAGCTCCAGCCTCAGCACTCTACGTCGGGGTACTCATCGGGCTCCGACGAATGCAGCTCCGGCGATGGGATCAGCTACGGTGGCTCTGGGGATAGTTTGGGGGATGATGATGTCAAAGGTGATTGGGGTGTGTTCGATGGGAGGTACGCGCCAGTTGCTCCTATTGACGTCGGTGGTCAGCTTTCCCTTTTGGTTAACCTACTGTCAATAGATCAGAGTACAGAGAGGCGAGAGAAAAACTTTTCCTCCTTGGGCATCTCTGTAAAGAGGGTGACACAGAACTCTATGGTTGGGTGTGTAGGTGGTAAGTAGGTAAATCCAATTTCGGGGACTATGAAGGGGATGGGAGGGTGAGCCATTCTTGGTCAGCTGGGTTGTCTCTATTGTTAGATCCTAGGGTGGCGCAGGCATAGCAGCAAGGGTGTACAGTGCTCAGTAGGAGCGAGGATGCTTTTAGGGTTAGAGAGGGTTATGTTGAGTATGAAATATACTTGGTGAAGTGGGTGGATGGTGGGCATGGATCTAGACTACAACTACTGCTTTCGGCCCAACAAGGTAATATGATTATGCCTACTACTTTAGACCATCCAGGTCGCTCCTTGGAAGTGAATGTGGGCCACCAATTTTCAGGGTCATCTAATTCGGCCCAAGCACTAGTTGGTCATGTAATAGGGGTGGATCTCGTCTCTCCATCTCTTTCTCTCGATCCAGTAATTAGGGTGGAGTCTGACTCGACCTTGATCCTTGGGCCCTGCTGGTGCTGAGAGCGAAGCTGAGTAAGGTATTGGGGTTGGAGGTGAGATTGTGGGGGTGTTTGCGGATTTGGCTTTGGGAGGTGATGGGGGTATTACACAGCCAGATACTCACTAATTGATAGATTGATTGCAATAGGTAGGAGGATTGGGGTAACTTTTAGGTGTGGGGAGGAGACAATGGTAGAAAAGCTTGTCCAATTGGAGGAAGGGGACAAAAGGGAGGAGGAACATGGGGGTAATGCGGGATGAAGGTTTTCAATTATTGCGTACTCTATGAATATTATGGGTATGGGTGAGGAGACTGATAGGAGGAAGGTTAGAAACTTAATTTAGGAGAGATGGTTGGATTTTATTGCTCTTCAGGAGATAAAGTTGGAGGTGGTCGATGAGAGGTTGTGTAGTTCCCTGTGGGGAATGATGAGTGTGGGTGGTATTGCATTCCGATCACTGCCTAATTCTACTCAGACATTCGACTCTTTTGTTGGGGTCTAAAGCCATTCAGGTTTAATAACCACTAGCTTTAACATAAGGAGTGTAAGTAGGTAGTAACCAATTGTTGGAATAACAGTTCTTTTTCAGGGTGGATGGGGTGTATCCTTAAGGAGAAGTTGAAAATGCTGAAAGGGGAGCTGAAGCGGTGGAATAAGGTGGCTTTTGGGGATGTGGATGTGAAGATCCAGCTCTTGGTGGATGATATCTATGTAGCGGACTTGAAAGGGGAGTCGTGCGGCCTATCTTTGGAGGAAGAGATCGCCGAGAAAGATAATTTTCCAACATTATGGGCTTTGCTTAGGAGCAAGCATTGTATTAAGTTCTAGAGATCTAAATCCAAGTGATTGAAGGAGGGGGATGCAAATGCTAGCTATTTTCATTATTATGTGAAGGTGAAGGGGTCTCCGAACCGTATCACGACATTGCGGGTGGGAGGTGGGTGGGTAGAGGATTTAGCGGGTATTAGATGTGTGGTATTTACTAGACGGTATTACTTTTTCCTACTCTTTCTCTAGGCCAAGTAAGTAGTCTTTTGGGTCACTTTTCTTTGGAGGAAATTGAACATGTGTTGTTGAGTTGTGATGGGAAACTTTGCTTCATCAAGGCCTTTTGTCCTTTTATTAAGGTTGAGGTGGGTGTGTTGTTTGACGAGTTCTATGCTAACGGTATGCTTCCCAGGTCCTTCTCTTCATACATGTTAGCTGTAATTCCCAAGGTAGACTGCCCCTATGTTTTGGGAAGCACTCTGAAGACAACAAGAAATGAAATTACCGTTGCTTAAATCCTCAAAAAAGAAATAATTACAAACAAATAGTATCAGAAAAAGACAATTTTGACGGCTTAACTTTCGCTAATTACCAACAACTATGTCTCACATAAAATTCATCGAAACACAATATGTGTGACTTATGAAGAGGTTACAAATAGTGTGCTTCTATGGCTCATTACCGAGAGTTTGGTTGTTGAAAACCATCTTAGAAGCACAATTTGTGTGACTTATTTTCATTAATATTTTCTATTGTGATGGGTATATGTTGCGAAAATACATGAAGCCTCCCTCTTTCCCTTTCTCTTTTACTCCTTAAGTCTTTCTTTTCTTCCTCTCCATTTGTCCCCTCTTTTTTTCCCTTTCCTATCGTTTAGTTATTGTTTATTTGGGGGATAAAAGTCTTGGAAAGTAATAGCTTCTATGTGTTAACTTCTCTCAACCGACAAAAGAGAAACATAATTTTCAGAGGTAGAACACGCTCAAAGAAACACTAGTTCACCGCAAGTGATCCTGCTATTTATTTTAGATTAATGTTTCATAAAGTCCGACTCAATGGTCTCTTAGTGACTTTCAATGGGTGTACATTAATTAGCTAGCACACTAGTTGAGTCAAAACATTAACAAAAATAATGAACTTGCAGCAAAAATAATGTAAGTAAATGAGGAAAAATAAAAACTTGCTGGCTATGGGGTTCGAACCCATGCGCACTTATGTGCAGAAGATCTTAAGTCTTCCCCCTTAACCTCTCGGGCAAACCAGCAGATTTTGTATTCTTTCTATGAAGACAACATAATGCAAATAAAGATTTTGTATTCTTGCTAAGAAAATAACATAATGCAAATATTGTATTCTTGATATTGTATTCTGATAAAAATAACATCAGAATGGTTGGATTCATAATCTTGTTTGTATAAAGGAAAATTTGGGAGATGTACTTTCCATTTTTATTACTTTTAGTTAAATAGCATGAAATACTCAGGCATATAAAAAAATCAAAAATTGTTCCGGCCTGGGCCTAACCTCATTCACATTCTTTCGGGTTTGAGTTTGTTTTGTCGGAGCTTCGCGTTCTTTTGGGTTCAAGTTCGTTCTGGATCGAGTTCAAATCTGGTTCGAGTTTGTTGTGGTTTGACTTCACATCTAGTTCGCGTTCGCTTGAGTTCGTTGTTGTTTCCCCCTATTCAGGTACTTTTTTTATTCTCTTGTTCTTTTGTTTTTGTAAACTTATTTTAAAACTCTTCATAGTTGGTGTATTTGAATGACCTTGAATGTGAGTTTGTAATGAAAATTCTGCATTTTGAATTTGGTTCCTTTGGCTTGACCAAATGACCAAGAATAGGAACAGAATAGGAAATAGAGCTTAAGAAAAGATGAAATTTTGTTTGTTTGTTTTGGATATGAACATGAATTGATTCTTCATTATATTTGATATGCTTGATGGCTCAAGGTTGATAATAAGTATTTGAAATTGATACATCTTTCTCCATATTAGGAAGTTCTCTTAGATGATAATATAACAAAGTCCAATGTCTTAGCTTCAAAAACCATGACGTTGTGTGTTTTTCACCTATAATATGTTTAAGTTCTCTTATCAGGATTTTATTAGCAATTTTGAGAAAATATGGATAGAAAGTGGATGTCTACCAATCGTCTGTCGAAGGAATATGCCGATGGAGTGAAAGATTTTGTTAACTTTGTTGTTCGACGTTTAGGAACTTCTAGTAATATGAAATGTCCTTGTTTACAGTGTTGTCATGTAAATCCAGTTCCTGCAGTTGAGATGGCAGGACACTTAAAGGCTTACGGAATTGATCAAACTTATACTTGTTGGACAATGCACGATGAGAAAAGAGGTGAATCTTCAAATATGAATAATAGTACTGAGAGATGTGCGTCATTTGAAACCGAGACACATACATTTGATGGCAACCAATTTGAAGAGATGGCAAAGGCGGTTGAAGACGATCTTAATGATTGTCCTAAAATGTTTGAGAAGTTGATAACTGATGCGGAGACACCGTTGTATGCGGGTTGTACTGAATTCACAAAATTATTGGCTATTATAAAGTTGCATAACTTGAAAACTTGCCATGGATGGACATATAAGAGCTTTACAGAATTACTTGCACTATTGAAAGATATGTTGCCGAAAGACAATGTGCTCCCTTCTCGAACGTATGATGCAAAACAAATGTTAGGCACCATTGGCTTGAACTATGAGAAGATACACACTTGTCCCAATGATTGCATTTTATTTCGGAATGAACATGCATTGTTAAAGTCGTGTCCCAAGTGTAATGCATCACGGTATAAGAAGAAAGAATCTGTTCCAGAAAAGGTGTTGTGGTATTTTCCCATAATTTCTCGATTTAGGCGTATGTACTGTAGTTCAGAAGATGCAAAACACTTGGCTTGGCCTGAGGATGAAAGAATTAAAGATGCATGCTACAACACCTGGTGGATTATCCGCAATGGAAAAAATTGACATTGATTATCCTGATTTTGGGCATGACCCAAGAAACCTACGACTTGCATTGTCTGCTGATGGATTTAACCCACACGGTATACAGAGTAGCTCCCACAGTACATGACCCGTGATTTTGGCGAGCGATTTATAACTTACCTCCATGGCTTTGTATGAAACGCAAATATATGCTATTGTCTTTGTTAATTTTCTTGGCCCAAACAACCAGGAAAATATATTGATGTATACTTGACTCCTTTAATTGAAGACTTGAAGCTAATGTGGGAGACTGGCGTAGAGGTGTATGATGGGTTTAGAGAAAAGAGTTTCAACCTGAGGGCTATGATTTTTGGCACGATTAACGACTTTCCAGTAAATGGAAATCTATCTGGGTACAGTAACAAAGGTCAGTGTGCATGCCCTATATGTGAAGATAATATTGATTGGATGTGGTTGGAACATGGTAAGAAGAATATCTACCTTGGTCATCGTAGATTTTTGCCTTCAACTCATCAGTATCGATTGTGGAGAAAGGCATTCAATGGGAATTCAGAAACCCGTAAAGCTCCCCCACCTTTGATGGGTGAACAACTATTTGAAAAGGTGAAAGATTTGAACATTAAATTTGGGAAGCCTTTTGCAAGAGAGCTTGCTAAAAGAGGGTGGAAGAAAAAGTCGATTTTCTTTGAGTTGCCATACTGGAAGTCTTTACATGTAAGACATTTCATTGATGTGATGCATGTTGAAAATAATGTGTTCGAAAGTGTCATTGGTACCTTACTCAATATGCTAGGAAAGACTAAAGATACCATCAATGCAAGGTTGAACTTGGTTAGTATGGGGTTGAGACCATAATTGGGTCCTATAAAGAAGGGTACACGTACATATCTACCTCCGGCAGCTCATAATCTATCTAAAAAGGAGAAAACTGTCTTTTGTAAGTTTCTTCACGAAGTTAAAGTTCCAGAGGGGTACTCTTCAAATGTTACGAACCTTGTATCGATGAAAGACCTCAAGTTGAAGTCTCTAAAGTCCCATGATTGTCATGTTCTCATGGAAAATTTGTTACCCATTGGTATACGATCCATTTTGCCCAAAAAAGTGCGTCATGCCATAATTAATCTTTGTTTCTTCTATAAAGCGATCTATAGTAGAGTGATTGACTCTGGAAAGTTGTCAGTGCTGCAAAGATCAATTATTGTCACTTTATGTGAGCTTGAGATGTTTTTCCCACCTTCATTCTTTGACATAATGATTCAGCTAATAGTTCATCTGGTTAGAGAGACACAATTGTGTGGCCCATGTTACATGAGATGGATGTACCCGTTTGAGCGTTACATGAAGATATTAAAAGGATATGTTAAAAATCGTTCACGACCCGAGGGTTGTATTGCTGAACGCTACATAGTTGAAGAAGCTATTGAGTTCTGTACTGGCTATCTATCTAGTGTTGAACATTCTGTGGGGCTGCCAAGGGAGCGTCACACATGAAGTGTTGGTAAAGGGATGACAGGAAGCAAAATAGTGATGGTTTCAAGGAAAGAACTAGAGCAAGCACACTTATATGTTTTGCGCAATGATAGTGAGGTTGATTCATATATTGAGAAGCACATGGTGATGCTTGAGAGTAAGTACCTGATAACTCTATTTTATATAGAGTATTTCATATGTTTAAACTTAGTAATTGCTCTCTTTCAAGTAATAATAAAGAGTTTATATAGTATTTAGTGTGATGATATATGATAACTTGAGTGATTTGAATGATTATAGTTATTTATAGGCCATTTTGGATATATTGTGGTATGTCTGATGTTTTTGTTCAGTGCAGTCTCAATGCTATCTGCATCAAATGCTCCTGCACTGATCCTGCATCAAATCTGCACTACTTGGTGAATGAGCAGCTTGTTTCATATGCATCCACTTGAAATTGATGACCTCATGCTTAGTCTTCTGAAGCCATCCCACCTTGTATAGTAGGCGCCTACCATTCACACATAGCTATAGGCATAGCTTTGAAGAGTCACCAACATAGGGACACATGTTCTATCATCATAGAACCGCCCTATGTAATTAGTCAAAGATTTCAACTTGGATCAACCTCTGAAAAGCAACTACAGCTATGATCCACTCAAGATTACTTCAACATGAAGGAATGAAGCACCTCTCTTGAAGGCTATAAAAGGACCTCACATCTTCATTTGGAAATATATCACAATCCATAAGTTAGATCAAAATTTCAATATACATAGTTAGTTTCTATTTTATAAGAGGGAAAGGAAGGAATTGACAAATCCTCCTTAACTCGATTTCATAGTGTTTGTATAGTGCTAAGGAGTAATGCTAGTGCATTGCTAGAAGATTTCATACAAAGGGCTTCAACATTTATAACTTTTACCTTGTTGTTTCTCTTTTGTGATTTCTATTATATAAACATGGTCTATTCAGTTTATATATATCTTGCAATGTCTATTGTTAGCTAAACCTCTCTTAGTTGGAATGTTCTAATCATTTAATGAGCTTTTAAGTAAGTATGTTGCATGTATGTATGTTTGTACTTTAGTTCTTGCTTGATAATCTTTTCAAAACTTATTTTGAACTAGATCACTTAGAATAAGTAGATTTGTAAATGACCAGAAATAGCTTACAATTAAGAACTCAAGAACTAATATGGGTGAGTGTTTTACATAAAGAAAACTTTGTGAAAACCATGCTAAGTCCTAGAGATAGGATAGTATAGTCCATAGGATAAATTGTGGGTACTTAAAATACAAGAGTGAATTTATTTTAGCAACTTGGATAATTGCTAGGAGGCGAGAAAGGCATTGACAACCCTTTCTTTACTGCAAAAAGCAAGGATCATAAGACATGGTAGTGAAACTCTGAAGAAAGTGACTGAAAGGCCCATAGCTAATGCAACAGCATTCAGTGCAGCTGCATCACATACTGCATCACACACTTAGAAGTAAATTACTTGATGAAGACATTCCAACTAGCTTTTCTCATTTGCATTATCAACACTCTTTACTTTTCTTTCTTTCTAACTTAGTTGTGATCATCACTTAAACTCCAAAATTATTTTGTTACTTAGTTACTTTACACTTTATTACTTTATATTGATTTTAAAAGTGAGTTTTTCAATATCTGTGGGTTCGATCTTTTTACTACTTGTTTTTGGACTGTGTATACTTGCACACAAGTGTATGTATTTTCCATACACCAGTACCCAAGTAAGAGTCAAGTTTGGTTAAGAAAAGAACACAATCGGAGTTTCATACTGTGGCTAAGAGATCACATTTCTTTAGAGTTTGCTATGAATCCTACATTGATTTCTGATAGATTGAGATGGTTAGCAAGAGGTCCAAATATCCATGTTTTCTCTTACACCAGCTATCTACAAAACGGGTACACGTTCTATACAAAAAACCATGATGATCAGAGTAAAATGCAAAATAGTGGGGTGACTCTTGTAGCTCAAGCTATGCATACATCAAATGCCAAACACATAAATCCCATTTACGTGAATATGTCATACTTTGGAGTGATTGAACACATATGGGAGTTGGATTACAATATGTTTCGTGAGCTTGTGTTCCAATGTAAGTGGGTTGACAATAATAATGGTGTACAGGCAAATCCCAACCTTCCCTTTCTATTGCTGGACAGGGAGACAAACTCAGTGTGTCTACTATTAGGGCATATATCATGTGCGTATCTTTATTATTATTTCTCCTACTTATGTTATTATTATTATTATTATTATTATTTTAATTTAATTTGTATACATTTTAATTAAAGGTATTTGTACCATGAGATAATGGTCCCAATGGAACAAACACAAAGATTTGTGTTCATATGCCTCGAAGCAACTTTTCTAAATAATATCCTCCTGGATAAAACAATGTCAAAAGAACATATAGAAAAATGCAAGCAACAAATGGAAAGAAACAAGCAAGATGTTAAAGCACATATTGATCGGCGCTTGGTGCTAGCACATCAATCAAGCAGTGATAAATTGTTTTTGGCACCCATCAACGTAGGGTGAGTAATTTAATCTATATATATATATATCAATAGTATATAACATGTATTTGTTGTTCCTGGGTGTATTAGCAAATAAGAGGACTGCCAACAGCAATTGGACCTGCGGCCCAGCCCATCTCGATCGGCCCAAACACGCTGCTTGGAGCGCAATTCTCGCCGGCCGAAATCTTCGCATAACGGTCGGACCTCGCAGTATATATACGCCATTCGCACATGGCATCAGGTACGTTCTCTAACCTTGTGCTATCTGCCCGAGCGACCTCTCACTAGATCGTCGAGTGTTTTGCGCGGTACCACCCGAGGTGTTCAACGCGTGAAGCCAGGACCGGTCCTTTCACTCATTCAACGACCGGCCCATAGACGAATCAATCAACACTTCAACTCTTCATTGGTCAAGGTACGATCAATTGGCGACCACAGTGGGAGAGGTGATTCAGCCCGAAGCCGGCATTTCTGGTCTGGAAGTCAACATAGGAGGGTCGAACGAAGGGTTGCTCGGCCGCTCAGCAGAATGGACGGACCTGGAACCAGTACTCTCGGAGCTGGCCGATCCTCGACCGGAAGAACGAGAACTCGAGCCCGTGCTGCTCGAGGAACTGCTTGAAGAGCTAGAACCTTTGTCGCCCGAAGACGACTTGGATTCCGCTTCATGGGCATTGGACTCGCCCGGCCTCGACATGTAGGTAGCGAAAGATTGCGGTGGTTTTCCGGGAATACGGGCAGTAAGTTTCGTCCGTTGCATGCAAACACCTGTGATAAAGGGAACGAGTCAGGTCGGTCGAGCAGAGCACTCGTGAGAGGGGGCGATTTGGCCATCCCTCGACCTGACACCCCCTATCACGAGGCGTGAAAAAGCACAAAGTACTTTCAAAGTAAAAACTCAAATTTAAAAGGTAAAGGGGGAGATCGATTCATACCTTAAGCAGAGGTTGTAGATCGGTCGCTAGAAGACAGAAACAGCTTTGGATGCAAGTCGGCGGCAGACAAGTCGGTCGTTGGCAGAGCAATTCTTGGAAGTGTGAGAAATGAACTCAGCAGAAGGGCTATTTATAGTGCAGATTTCTGGCGCGAAGGGGACCGGGATACGAAGAGTCACAACGCTTCGTCTTCTCGCCAATGGTTGTCTCCAGACAGCCTCGGAAACACCAAACGTCGCGTCTTAAATGTCAGTAAAGACCAACCGTCACGACAGCACGGCCGACGGTTGACGAGCGGTCGACACCGCCCCACAGAGAAAGCGAACGGCCGCGTCCGTTTCGTCAAGATAACTTCACTCCTGGGGGCATCGATTCAAGCCTCAGCCCGCTCTTAAGCGACCTAGGCTTGGGGGCAATCGTGTTCTCGGGTGTATTAGCAAATACGAGGATCGCCAACAAAGATTGGACTGCGCCCCGACCCGTCTCGATCGGCCCAAACACGCCGCTTGAGCGCACTTCTCGCCGGCCGAAATCTTCGCATAACGGTCGGACCTCGCGCAGATATATATATACGCCATTCGCATACGGCATCGTGCACGTTCTCTAACCTTGTGCTATCTGCCCGAGCGACCTCTCACTAGATCGTCGGAGTGTCTTTGCAGGTACCACCCGAGGTGTTCAACGCGTGAAGCCAGGACCGGTCCTTTCACTCATTCAACGACCGGCCCATAGACGAATCAATCAACACTTCAACTCTTCATTGGTCAAGGTACGATCATTTGTGAAATAACATTGGGTACGGGTTCATAAAGTATTGATTTAGGGTTGTACTATTTCTAGATTTTTATGTGTAGAGAAACATGTAGTTAGGCAAAATTCCTGATTGTTAGAATCCAACATCATAAACTCATTGCATTTTGTACATGGCTAACACCAGAAGTATTAGTAACTGAAAGTACCTCATGGCTATGGAAGATTTGGAAGGCTAGAAATAATCTTATATTCAAAATAACAAAGTGTTACACGATTGATATAGTTGCTGCTAGTGCAAACTTTGTTGAAAAATACAATGTTGCAAACTTTATTGAATCCCGTACCCAACCATCTTCTCCCAGGCTCACATGGATAGCTCCTACTATTGGCTTCACTAAGTTTAACACTGATGCTGGATGCTTTGAGGACAATTCATCAGGATGGGGTTTTATAGCCAGAGATTATGCAGGAATAGTTCTCCATGCAGCAACTAATATCTGGAATGGAAACATATATTAGTCCAACAGTTGCTGAAGCCCTTTGTTTGCAATGGACCATTGATTGGGCAAGATCTCAAAAGTTTTCAAATTGTTGGTTTGAATGTGATGCTGAAGTTGTTGTTCTTTGTTGTCTTGGTTCTAAATCTGATGTATCTATTGAGCCTATTATGTCTGATTGTATTCATCTGTTAGGCCAATTACCTAATTCTAGGATCTCTTTTGCTAGGAGAAATTGTAATCAAACTGCTCATGCGCTTGTTAGTCTAGCTAAACAGTTATGGGTTATGTATTGGAAGGAATATGTCCCTGAACCTGTTAACATTTTCCCCTCATACCCCCACCAATCCTGTGAAAAGACGAAAATACCCCTGCGTTTTTACAAAATCACAATTTCTTCACATTATTGGTCATACCTACGATTGACCACCAGCCACTCGCATATACGCCACATAAACGTATATACGATTGACCCAAAATTCATCCACTCGCATATACCCCACCACCAGCCTATATACGATCCATATTTTTTACCCATCGTATATACCCCTTTCCATGCGTATATACGATTAGCCAGAATTCATCCACTCGTATTTACGCCCAACAGCCCATATATACGACGCTTTAAAGAGTAAGCATCGTATATACCCCTATTTTTATGTAAATACGATGTGCAATTTTTTTTTTACTAATTTTTTTTCCTTTGCTTGCAGTGTCTGGTAGGCTCCGCAATGACAGGGACAGGGACAGTCGTCCGAGTCAGAGAGGTAGATGGGAGGTAACTCCTATTAGAGACAGACCAGAGTCATCTACTGATACAAGTACGAGGACTCGGAGGCATAATCAGCTCCATGCTTCAGCTAGGAGACAGAGACAGGCTGACCCAGCTGAGTGTCAGCCCGAGCCACCCCGGTATGATGAGCAGCATCACCCAGCTCATTATCACGATGATGGGGAGTTTTATCTTGGGGATTATCTTCAGCAGACTCAGCATGAGGATTGGTATAGGGGGAGGCCGGCTCCTCAGTATCATTCTCAGCCTCCTCCTCAGTACCATCTAGAGCCTCCTCTTTACCATCCCCAGCCTATTCATTACCATGCCCCGCCTCCCGAGTACCAGTAGGAGCAGCCTTAGACTGATATGTCCTCCTCAGACCAGTCTATGTCTGAGTATCTGGAGGAGCAGCCCTAGGAGGATCAGGGGCATCAGGAGGATCAGCCTCAGCATCATCCCTCTCTCTTCACTGACGTGACAGATCATGTCTGCAGTTTAGTACGCGATGACCCGGTAAGTTGAATTTTTTTGGGTAAATATATTTTTTTAACGCACATAGTCTGCACTTTTTGCTTACATAATTTATTTATTTGTAATTCAAGAGTATCAGCGTGTTGTCAAAGAATGGGCTCATGGCAACAAAGTCCATACCAGACTGCATCTATAGTACCCGACCCTACTTCAGCGTACCACAGTGGTCAGGGACTCCAGACTGGCCCCACTTCTCCAGACTGGCCACGCCACAGTAGACCATGAGTTGCTGTGGCCTTTATCGAGAGATGACACTCAGAGACTTCCTCATTTCACTTACCATTTGGTGAAATGACGATCACTCTGGATGACATTTCTTGTCTACTGCATCTTCCCATCTAGGGGAACTATGCAACACCTTCTACCATTACTGTGAGCTCGGAGTATGCCACACAGCTTGTAGAGACATATCTGCGTGTGTCACACATTGAGGCTAGCGCCAACACCCGTGGGGGTCCGTATTTCAGCTTCAATTGGCTGATGAAGATTTATGAGCGTAATCTGGCAGAGGGGGGTGACATGACAGTTGTTGTGAGGGCTTCTGCTTCTGCTTCTGACCTACAGTATCTTTATTACGAAGACTAGAGACAGGGCTGAGGCTAAATGGCTGATCTACCTGCATGATCTGAGTGCAGATGTTCTTGGAGGCTATGCATGGGGTGCAGGTGCACTAGCTGCCATGTATGAGTCCTTGAACACTGCGTCTTTGAGGCTCACGGAGCAGTGTGGAGGGTATGCCAGCCTATTTCAGGTACACATTTTAACTTCTTTTTTTTGTTAAATCACACTGACTTTGGGTAAATTTTTTTGAATTAAATATGTTGTTTATTTTTGCATTTCAGGCTTGGATTTTGTGGTATTTCCCTCGGATGGCGGAGAGGTTGCCCGGTCATATACGGGGTGCGGAGCCACTGGCTGGGCGCTTTAGGAAGAAGAAGTCAGACCACCTGAAGCTGAGCCACTACAGGAGGATGATTGATGAGCTGAGGCCAGAGATGTCTGTTGGTGGCCATTTGAGGAGCACAAGGATGGTAGACCCTTTGAGCAGATCTCCCTATACAGAGGCTTCATCAACTGGGCTTACTTCAGAGTTCCTTACATGCCTAATAGGTGTCTGCGACAGTTTGGGTACCGTCAGTACATCCCGCGTGACCCTCTCAGAGGTCGTCCGAGTCATACTGACTGTGTCTTTCAGATCACCCACTTCATGGCATCTGTGGATGACATCCTGCACACTACTCGGTTTGCTCAGCGGGCGGATGAGACTGTACCTAGGTACTTAGAGTGGTACGCCCGTGCATCTATCCCCAGACTATTACCGGCTCCACCATCACCAGTAGCTGAGGACTGGACACCCTCCCCAGAGCTACGATACGACGATGCTGAGTGGATGAGGGAGGTTGTGACCGCTTGTAGGGAGGGGATTCGTGATGGCGAGATCACGCGTGGCAGTCGGGCATATCGGACACTCAATAGGCTGGTGGGGATGGCACATCCGGATGACATTGCACAGGAACTTAGACGACGGGGACGAGAACGAGGGCGACGAGGAGGACGTTAGGGATTTTGTATTTGTACTTTGATATATTTGTACTCATATTACTTTGATGTTGGCACCTTATTATTACTTTTTTCCGGTTATTATATATTCCGAGTTTCTATAATTTCTCGATTTCATTGATTCGATAAAACAAAGTTACACAAGCGATAAAACATAAACAACTAGAATCAAAATAGACAGATAAAAAAAATACAATAGAAACTACTGAGTTGGTGGAGTTAATCGACGAAGGATCTCAAATGACGATCCTTACGGTTTCGACGCATGCATGAATGTAACTCTTCCATTTAAACGTAATATGAATGGACATCATGTCTCGGACATCATCCTCGTTGTTGACATCCATGGTAGACCAGTAAATACCTCCATCAGTCGTTTCCGGTATCCGATAAACGATACGAATTATCTCATGCTCGTCATTCTCTGGTTGAACCATCTGCAGTAGTGATCAGTGCATTTTGATGCACGTTCTTCCATGTTTATACTTAAGCATTTTTATGTTTTGCTTTGTTTATTTTTATGTTTTATAATGTTTTTCTAATTTAGTTTATTTTTGGCTTAATTTGATTTCCGTGTTTTATTTTCAGCTTTAGCAGTTTTCGCGGAAAAATTCATAACTGGAGCTACGTGTATCGGATCGGCGTGTTCTAATATGCGTTGAAAAGACAAGAGAAAGAGCTACAACTTTCATGTTGCAGCAAAAAGCTAGTTCGGAGCGCAAGAGTCTCAAATAATTCGTTTAAGTTCCAGACTTAATAAATATTTAGTTTTGGACCGGGCTTTTTATGTTTTCTTGATCCGTTGGGTTAGAACCCGAATCCTTGTTTTCCTTCTTTTATACCTAGCAGCCGCGGTACTGTTCATTACGTTTTTTTCACTATTCAGAAAATACTTCATTGCTTGAACAATTTTCATGGAGAACTAATCATCCAGAGTTGATCTACTGTAAGCAAGTTTCCAACACGCTTTGAGGTTTTTACTCTATCAATTCAACTTCGTTTCTCTTTCAATTCTATTCTCTGAATATTCATATGCTTAATTTGTATTTCATGGAATGGTTTTGATTAAATTCGCATGATTGTATTCCTGATCTTTAATCGTTGTTTACGTCGCTTTGTCGTTAAACCACGTTAGTAACTCGTGTTTGCTTAATTCACGAGTGTGTTAATCCGCTTGCTTAATTCGAATATAGGAGTACCAATCATTATATATCTTTTTCGCTTTGACGATCGATATTAAACCGAATAGAGATCGAAGCCGCTTAGGAATTGGTAAGGTAGAAACCAAATGATTAGCCGAAACCGAAAAACAAGTGGATTGACTTATTTTATATTCGCCTATTTTAATCAATTATTTACTCAGTTTGTTAAATCAGACATTAAACCAAACACCCCCTAATTCGATTCAGTTGGTTAATTATTATACAAGAATCCTTGGGAGACGATACTCGAGTTGTCGCTACCGTATACTATATTTTCAAAATACTCGTTTTTGATCCGTGCGCGACAGCGGATCAAATTGGCGCCGTTGCCGGGGATTCTTGTATTAATAACTGATTTTAGAGTCATAGGTCTAGTGCTCTTGCGGTTAGACCCTAGTTCCTCACTGTTTTGGCAATTTCGCAGCTCATTGTCAAAAATCCGGTTTTCGGGAAAACTGTGTCCGTTTCAAAATCTGTTTCTTGCAACCTGAGCAGAAAAATCCGGTTTACGGGACTACAGCATCAAATTGCCAAATTCCCCCTCCTTCTATTTTTTATGAATTTTTTACTATTTTCATAGTTTTGAAAAATTCCAAAAAAATTCTCACAATTCTTATTTCACTTAATTAGATTAAATTTGGTGTTTTTGTATTTTTTTGAATTTGTTTTAATCATATCCATTTGTGAATTTTGTTTCTGCCTACTAGGGACATTGT
Organism: Oxytropis ochrocephala; assembly: GCA_020916435.1. NCBI lineage: Eukaryota > Viridiplantae > Streptophyta > Magnoliopsida > Fabales > Fabaceae > Oxytropis > Oxytropis ochrocephala. Next base: position 41,396,486 of record CM037091.1, read on the forward strand.
TGGCATTTTCGGATTTGTTGCTGCATTGCTGCATTAGTCCTGGCTACTAGGTCTGTTTGTTCTAACTTGTTTTCTTTTGATCCTGAAGTTGAGAGAACCTTACACACACGCCGCAGAGCAAATCAGACTAGCACTAGTTCACCACCCGTTATCAATTCTGACTCTGAACTTACTTTCGATAACATGGCTGAACAAAGAACACTAAGGCAGCTTGCTGCCCCTGATGTGAACTATAATGGTTTATGTATTGATTACCCTCAAGCTGATACACCATTTGAATTGAAATCTGGTTTAATACACTTGTTGCCAAAGTTTAATGGTCTTGCAGGTGAGGATCCGCATAAGCATTTGAAAGAATTTCAGGTTGTGTGTTCTACACCATTGAGGCCTGAAGGAATCACTGAAGATCACATCAAACTCAGAGCCTTTCCATTCTCATTGCATGGTGCAGCAAAGGATTGGATATATTACCTTGAACCAAATTCTATCACAAGCTGGAATGCTTTGAAAAGAGTGTTCTTAGAAAAATACTTTCCTGCCTCCAGAGCTGCGTCAATCGAAAAAGCAGATATGTGGAATTAGACAGATGGTGAGTCATTGGTGAGTCTTCGAGAGATTCAAGCGCTTAGTGTCCGATTGTCCCCAACACGGATCACCGAGCGCCATACTTATCCAAAGACTTCTATGAAGGTTTGTTACCAATGGATAGAAACATTCTTGATGCTGCTAGCGGTGGAGCACTTGTTGATAAAACTCCAGCTGCTGCTAAAGCCTTGATTGAGAACATGTCTCTCAACTCCCAACAGTTCACCACTAGAAACAGTACTGTCCAAACCAAGGGTGTGAACGAGATCCAGGGTTCTTCCAACAAAGCTTTAGAAACAAGAATTGACGAGCTTACTTCTTTAGTGAAACGGTTGGCAACAGGTAAGACTCAAGCAACAAACTTGTGTGGTATTTGTACTTCTTCTGAGCACCCGACCGATACATGTCCTATTTTGAAAGATGAGTCAATCACCGAGTTGCCTCAAGCTTATGCAGCAAACCTTTACAATCAAGGAAACAATCAGAAAGGGTACAACGTTCCTGATCTGTCCACTAACAAATACCATCCCAATTGGAGGAACCATCCAAACCTTCGATATGGAAATCAACAGTCCAGCCAACAACAAAACCCTCCCCAAGTCACCACCCCTGCACCTTCCGGACCTTCACTAGAGGACCTTGTCAAGCAAATGGTCATCAACAATCTCGGTTCCAAAGAAAGAACCGATTCTAGCATTCGCACCTTGCGGACACACGATTGGACAACTTGCTACTTCAATGAATGCCATGCAAAGAAGCCCAAGGATCGAACCAACTTCCTGCCCAAACAGTTGTGAATCCAAGAGGCGCTAATGTGAGTGCAATTTCTTTGAGATCCGGAAAAGTTGTAGAACCAGCCCCAGCCCCAGAAAAAAATAAAAGGACTCACTACGCCAGCGTATTAGGATGGCTAGCGTTTTTTTTGGGCATTGGTAGCGTTTTAAAACGCTAGAGAAGCTGGCGCTACTAATGCGTACACCCCATTAGTAGCGTTTTAAAAACGCTAGCCATTGACCCAGCGTGTTTTAGACATACGTGGCGTTTTATATAAAACGCTAGCCATTGACCAGCGCCTTTTTACAATTCCTAGCGTTTTCTGTAAACGCTAGGGATCCCATAGCTCTTTTTACTACCATTCCTAGCGTTTTAAATAAAAACGCTAGGGATCCCATAGCTCTTTTTACTACCATTCCTAGCGTTTTAAATTAAAACGCTAGGGATACTATAGCCCTTTTTACTACCATACCTAGCGTTTTATGTAAAACGCTAGGGATGCTATAGCACCTTTTATTAGCATTCCTAGCGTTTTCTGTAAAACGCTAGGGATGCTATAGCACCTTTTTACTACCATTCCTAGCGTTTTTACATAAAACGCTAGGGATGCTATAGCACCTTTTATTAGCATTCCTAGCGTTTTTTCTGTAAAACGCTAGGGATCCTCTAGCTCCTCTTTACAATTCCTAGCGTTTTATCTATAAAACGCTAGGTATTGACTGAATTTTTTTTTAAATATTTTTTTTATTTTGGTTTGTTCTCCATTTTAATTACAACCTATAAATTCATTCCCTTCCAACAAAATTCAGAAAATACATTCCAATCCAATATCATTCAAACAAAATTCATTCAACAAAATTCATCAAATATTTCCAATCCAATATCATTCTAAGAAGTTCTTACAACATAATATAAATACAATATATACAACAACTAACTATTATGAAATTAACTCAAAACTTGCTACAAAAAGCTAGAAACAAAACTGCACCACTCCCCCCTTACTGCTGTAAGTTGTTCAGCAGAGTAATTCTGGATATTTTTAAAGCTGGGAAAATACTGAAAAATAAAATGAAATAAAATGAAATAAAATTAGAATTAAAATGTTTATTAAATGTGAGTAAGTATTATAATATCAATATAAAAAAGAAATCTAAGTAGTTACCTTGGTTGGGATTGTTACTTTGTCATGAGTGATAATCTCTTTCATAAACCTCATAACGTAGTACCCACAATCATTGTTATTTGGTTGTTTAGGACACTACAAAGCAAAAGATCATTATAACTTAATTGTCACATTTTTATGACCAAAATTTCAATTAAAATTATAAGAATGATTCTTAAAAAGCTTACAGTTATGGGTAGCCATCTTGTTTTACTCGTAGATAATCCCAAGTATTCTTTCAAAGCACTGTAACGTCATACATATATATATATATATATATATATATATATATATAACGTTAAGACGAACAAAATACATATATTAAATTATACAAATTAAAATGAGAGGGTTACACATACACACCTCTCAACAATCTCTACGAAGTCTACGTAGACGTTGTAATGGCCTTGAAGTGAATCCAGATAGTAGACAACATTTTGCTTAGGGTTTATTGCAAAGAGTACCCAATGTTGCCTGCAAGTAAATGAATCACGAATGAGTACACATTAATTTACACTATAATACAATCCTCAAAATAATTAAACAAGTGATTGAAGACTAAATTTCTCACCCATTATTGAGTGGTGCCAAAAATAAAGAGTCGCCCTTCAAATGCTTGGCCTCCATGAAGCGTGAATGGATATAACTTTGTACTTCACTCTTAATAGCCATAATACATTCCTCTGTATTACCTTGCTTAAACACAACGATACACGCCGGACACAAGAAGAAATACTTATGTGTCCGTTGAGAAGGGACCAGAAGACGATTGTACAAAAACCTATAAATAATATATATACAACTTTCAGATCCTCATATATATACTCTAATATATACTCTAATATAAACAACTATTGTGTACAAATAATTTAATACATACCTCTGGTATACTCTAATATCAGTGGCAGTGGCCCAATCCATTTCAACTATAGCTTTCAGATCCTCCATGTTGAGAATTACCAACTGCTCGGTGCCCACAATGTTATCGGGCGCAGTAAAAAATTTGGTCGTCCGGGTTCATTTTTTGAGTGATGTGGACCTTTAGAGAATCGATGTACTTCGGAATTCATCAATGGGAAATTGACCAACATGTTGGACCGGGCCAGTATAAAGTAGATGGTCGGGAGAGTTTGGTAGTGGAAGGGGAAGGTCGGGACACTTTTATTGAAGGGGAAGGTCGGGACACTTGGGGTACCTAGTATATATTAAAAAAATGATTAATTAGTTAGTTAACACACATTATAGTCATCAACTTATTAACAAAAATATTGTCACTTACAACGACAAGTTGTTCGGCCATGCCACAAAAGTACTAAGTGCTTGATCCACAATAAATATATCCGCATTAGCAATTGGAATGAGCAATGGTGCAGACCCTCTATTGAATAGTCTACCTTAACTCTCAAATGGTTTTCGGCATGGGTAAATTGTGCGGTGTGGCACTCAATTGGTTACATATCAAACCCACTTTGCAACCTTTCGATGTGGGTTTGCAATATATAGCTCACATTCACGCTTATCCTAAATCAATTATAAAGAAAAATAAATATACATGATAATTTTATCAAATACATATGTACAAAAAAAGCAGTCGAGTTTTGTTAAATACCGTGTTGAAGGGATGGTGCAGCTATCTCGGGCGCTATGGGGTGCAAAGGCGAGGCTCAATAGGTTCAGCAGGGTGGTGCAAAGAGGGATGGTGCACCAATCCTTTGTGCCAAGAGCTGCTTAAACATCCGTCTCTCTTCCATTAACACAAAGAACATTCTTGGATAGCTTGTCATACTTTGCCGCCATGACTTTACAATCCCGCACCCTTGCTTTGGCTCTTTGGCCCAAACACGGTTGTAGGAGGAATCCCATATCCATAACCTCTAATCCGACCACTGTCTCTCTTCCCTTCCCAAGGCACGAGCAAGGACATCTTGTTGACCATCACAATCTGTTAAATCTCCTTGTGATACAGATTGTGATATGCTTTGTCTGATGCACAAACATAAATAACGGATAAAATTAATAAACAAGTGTCAAGAGAAATTTAATCGACAATAAAAATATGTCCACGTGTCAAAAAAATCGAGTAACGGATAAAAATAATAAACAAGTGTCAAAGAAATTTAATCGACAATAAAAAATATGTTCACGTGTCAAAAAAATCGAGTAACGGATAAAAATAATAAACAAGTGTCAAAGAAATTTAATCGACAATAAAAAAATATGTTCACGTGTCAAAAAAATCGAGTAACGGATAAAAATAATAAACAAGTGTCAAAGAAATTTAATCGACAATAAAAAATATGTCCACGTGTCAAAAAAATCGAGTAACGGATAAAAATAATAAACAAGTGTCAAAGAAATTTAATCGACAATAAAAAATATGTTCACGTGTCAAAAAAATCGAGTAACAGGATTAAAAAATATAGTCGACACAAATTCCAACTTGCTAAGAATCATAAAATTAAAATTACAATACATGAATTTTGGAATACTTACAATTTTGTCCTTGACCTCCTTAGTTTTCGGATCCACAATCTCCCCATCCTTGTTTTGTCGGGCCTCTAACCGCATACGATACAACGATCAAGGATTCTTGAGTTGGATCTTTCCCCTCTTGCAAAGAACTATTTAAGTTTAATAATTGTTAATCAACTGTAAATTAAAAGATTCATTAAATCATAATAAATTAAACTAATTGTGTCTTACCAATCTTTCTTCAAGAATTTGATATCCACTTGAACCTCCTCTATAAGGGTACTCGGGATTAGAAGCTCTCACTTTATTGGCTTTGCTTTTTCTATTTAAAAACATAAGTATACATTAATGAATGATATCTTGTTGTGAAATATATATATATATATATATATATATATATATAACTTAAATAATTAATATACTAACCAGAAATCCGGATCTCAGAGTGCGTATATCTACAAATTTGGTCCAATCCTCCTTAGTTATAATTCCGGCATACAATCTTTGGAGGCTCTGTCTCGATGGTCCCATCAGGCCGCTTTTAGATACTTTTTCCCACATCGTTCTATATGCCCGATGCAACCTTCCCGCTTCCTTGAGTATCCAATCTCTTCGGGCATCATCGACATCAAAGTGTTTCTACTTATACATAAAAATGGATTAAATAAATACAACTAAAAATTCACTAAATAAGATTATTAAAGAGGTCTAAAATTATATACCCGTATTAAGGACCAAAAATCATCTTTCGCTTTAGGCAAAATCAGATTATCTTTCTCATTCCAACTTTTTATTGAAATTGGAAAGATTTGTTTCACCTTAGTACCAATAAAGCTAATTAAATTTGTGCCGTTGTCTCCAATTGGCAAACCTTTAACACTCCATCGGACCTTAAATAATTAAATCATTAAATAATTAGATAACTTGGAAAGGTAGAGAACAACATTAATAATTAGTAATTAACTTACCTTATATTTCTCGTGTCCTTTACTTATCCGATGGACGATATTCTTTTTCGATGTAATTCCTCGGGGAGTGAACTTCTTTGTGTTTCTATCACCCCCATCACCACCCTGACTACTCTCGTGATCACTATGTGATGCCATCTGACTTGCAATGACCCAAATGAAATAGACTTAGTGAGTTTTAGCTTTCTAATTGTTTAGAACCAACAAACACATAACAAAATATAGAAGAAGCCATGCACTAAGTAACAGTGAAAGTCATGCACTAAGTAACCTAGAGTAAACATACATAGGAAAGACATGCACTAAGTATATAACCTAGAGTAAACATATATATGAAAGCCATGCACTAAACAGAGAAAGCCATGCACTAAGTAACCTAGAGTAAACATACATAGGAAAGCCATGCACTAAGTATATAACCTAGAGTAAACATATATAGGAAAGCCATGCACTAAGAACCTAGAGTAAACAGAGAAAGCCATGCACTAGGAAAGCCATGCACTAGTCAAGTTAATAATGCTATCTAAGCTAGACTAATCTAACAACTAATTAGATACAACATTGAGCTAATTAAGTAACAGAGAAAGCCATACAAAAGATACATAACAAACCATAAAAAACCATAACAAATAGTCATTGCGGTGAGAGAGGTGGAGAGTACGTGAGTGCGAAATACCTTTTGAAAGGGATAGAGAGTGCGAAAAAAGGAAACAAATGGGAGGGAGCTGCGTGGTAAGATAGCACCAAGGAGAGAGAGAGGATGAACGAAGAGGGTTTCTGCGTTTTCGTTTCTGGTCGCGTTTATGGGTTTCTAGGTCGTAGCACCAAGGAGATGAACGAAGATGAACGAAGAGGGTTTCCTGGGTCGTGGAGGTTCGCAAAGGTACGATGAAAGAAGTCTACGTGAGTTCTGGGTTGTTCTGGGTTCCGGGTTGTTCGTGGAGGGTTTCTGGGTCGTGGAGAGAAGTTAGGTAGATGAAGAGACGCCTACGTGAGTGTGTGAGGAGATGAGAGAGCGCGCCTTGTAAAAATTTAATAGCATCCCTAGCGTTTTTACATAAAACGCTAGGGATCATCTAGCTGCCAGCGTTTTTACCATTCCTAGCGTTTTAAGTTAAAACGCTAGGGATGCTATTAAAATTTTTACTACAATTCCTAGCGTTTTTAGAAACGCTAGGGGATGCTATTAAAATTTTTACTACCATTCCTAGCGTTTTATATAAAAACGCTAGGGATGCTATAGCGCTTTTTACAATTCCTAGCGTTTTAGAAACGCTAGGGATGCTATAGCACCTTTTTACTAACATTCCTAGCGTTTTATATAAAAACGCTAGCTGGGATGCTATAGCACCTTTTTACTAACATTCCTAGCGTTTTATGTAAAAACGCTGGGATGCTATAGCACCTTTTACTACCATTCCTAGCGTTTTAGAAACGCTAGGATCCTCTAGCTCCTCTTTTACAATTCCTAGCGTTTTATTTTTAAAACGCTAGGTATTGAATGAATTTTTAACTTCATTTCTAGCGTTTTCACTCTAAAACGCTACCTATTGACTGAATTTTTTTAAATATTTTTTTATTTTGGTTTGTTCCCATTTTAATTACAACCTATAAATTCATTCCTTCCAACAAAATTCAAAAAATACATTCCAACAAAATTCAGCCAATATATCATTACAAACCAATATATAGATACACACATATGTACATATCACCAAAAGACCATATTAAACTAACAATTACTTACAACATAATTAATATATATCCAAATCATACAACATAATAAGTAACTTAATTATGAAACTCAAAAGTAGCTACAAATTAAAGCTAGAAACATATATAACAAAGACAACCCTCAATGACTCTTTGCCTTGACCACTAGATCTCATGATCACTAAGTGATGCCATCCGACTGCAATATAACATATATAATCCATGTTATTGTTAAATTTACAAAAACAATATAAATATTATCTATTAATAAAAATAACGATATATCATTAAGTCTATATTACCTTTTCCTTTTCCTAGATAAAATTTTGTTTGCAATTCGCGTCTTGGTATTTTTTTCCGATTTAATAATAATTCCATCATTATGATCTTTTCTAAAATATACAACATCCTCTATAGAAGTATTTTCCCCTATTATTGGTTCCGATGTTCAAGAAAGGGTCGTCCTCAACACCAACATCATCGGGTGCTTCATCATCATCGTTGTTATACACAAATTTTTTTGTCGACCAATAGAACAATAGACCAATTGATATTAATCGGATCGGTGACATAAAACACTTGTTGAGCTTGCGATGCTAAAATAAAAGGTTCATCTTTATATCCTAACTTGTTGAAATTCACCCGCATGAACCCTAATTCATCAATCAGAAACCAAGATATTGTCAACCCATTCACATTTGAACACGGGCTCTGAAACATATTGTAATCCAACTCCCATATGTGTTCAATGAAGCCAAAGTAAGACATATTCGCATATATGGGATTTCTATCTTTGTACTTTGGATGCATGCATAGAATGAGCTACAAGAGTCACCCCACTATTTTGCATTTTACTCGATCATCTTGTTCTTTTGTATAGAAAGTGCACTCGTTCATTAGATAGTTGTTGTAAGAGAAGACATGTATATTTGGACCTTTTGCTAACCATCTCAATCTTTTTGAAATCGAAGTAGGATTCAAACACACTCACCATCAATGTGATGTTTTAGCCACACTATGAAACTCCTATTGTGTTCTTTTGCTAACCAAACTTGCTTCTTTCCCTGAATTGACTCTTAAGAATCTCCTTGTGCTTGGCAACATATGAATCAACCTCACTATCATTGTGAAGAACGTACAAGTGTGCTTGCTCTAGTTCTTTCCTTGATACCATCACTAATTTAGTTCCCGTCATCCCTTTACTAATCCTTCCCATGACGAGACCTTGGCGGTCCCACGAATATTCAAGACTAGATAGATAGCCCGTGCAAAACTCAATAGCCTCTTCAACTATGTAGCGCTCAACAATACAACCTCAGTGTCGTGATCGATTTTTCACATATCCTTTTAATATCTTCATGTAACGCTCAAACGGATACATCCATCTCATGTAACATGGGCCACACAATTGTGTCTCTCTAACCGGATGAACTATTAGATGAATCATTATGTCGAAAAAGGAAGGTGGGAAATACATCTCAAGCTCACACAAAGTGACATAATTTCTCTTTGCAATGTTGGCAACTTTCCAGGTAAATCACTCTACTACAAATCGCCTTAAAGAATAAACAAAGTTTGGTTAAGGTCCGACGCACTTTCTTAGGCAAAATGGATCGTATACCAATGGGTAGCAAATTCTCCATGAGAACATGACAATCGTGGGACTTTAGAGACTTTAACTTGAGGTCTTTAATCGATACAAGAGTCGCCACATTTGAAGAGTATCCTCGGAACTTTAACTCCATGAAGAAACTCACAAAAGACAGTCTTCTCCTTTCTAGATAGAGTATGAGCTGCACGGAGGTAGATATGTAGGTGTACCCTTCTTTACCTGACCCAATTCAGTCTCAAACCCATACTAACCAAATCCAACCTTGAGTTGATGGTATCTTTAGTCTTACCCGGCATATTGAGTAAGGTACCAATGACACTTTCGAAGACATTCTTTTCAACATGCATCACATCAATGAAATGCCTTACATATAATGACTTCCAAAGATGGAAACTCAAAGAAAATCGACTTTTTCTTCCACCCCGTTTGGCAATCTCTCCCGCAAAAGGCTTCCCAAATTTAATGTTCAAATCTTCCACCTTTTCAAATACACATTCGCCCACAAAGGCGGGGAGCTCTACGTGTTTCTGTATTCCCATCAAATGCCTTTCTCCACAATCGATAGTGATGAGTTGATGGCAAAAATCTACGATGACCAAGATAGATATTCTTCTTACCATGTTCCAACCACATCCAACTGTGTTATCTTCACATATAGGGCATGCACACTCGCCTCTTTGTTCTGTGCCTGATAGATTGCCGTCTGCGAGAAAGTCGTTAATTGTGCCAAAGATCATAGCCCTCGGTGAAACTTTCTTCTCTGAACCCATCATACACCTCTACCCCAATCTCCCACATTTGCTTCAAGTCTTCAATTAAAGGAGCCAAGTATACATCAATATCATTTCTGGTTGTTTGGGCCTGAAATTAACAAAGACAAACATCATATATTTGCGTTTCATGCAAAGCCACGCATGATAAGTTATAAATCGCCAAAATCACGGGCCATGTATTGGTGGAGCTACTCTGATACCGTATGCGGGTTAAATCCATCACAGACAATGCAAGGCGTAGGTTTCTCGGGTCATCCCCGAAATTAGGATACTCAATATTGATTTTTTCCATTGCGGAGAATCTGCGGGTGTCATAGCATACCATCTTTAATCCTTTCATCCTCATGCCATGTCAAGTGTTTTGCATCTTCCGAACTACGATACATGCGCCTAAATCGAGGAATTATAGGAAAATACCACAACACCTTTTGTGGAGCGGACTCTTTCTTCTTATACCGCTGCATTACATTTAGGACACGACTTTAACAACGCATGTTCATTCCAAATAAAATGCAATCATTCGGACAAGCGTGTATCTTCTCATAGTTCAAGCCAATAGACCCCAACATTTGCTTTGCATCATACGTCCGAGAAGGAAGCACATTATCATTCGGCAACATTTCTTTCGTAAGTGAGAGTAAATCGGTAAAGCTCTTATCCGTCCATCCGTGGCGAGTTTTCAAGTTATACAACTTGATCACAACCAATAATTTTGTGAATTCATTACAACCCGCATACAATGGTGTCTCTGCATCGCTTATCAACTTCTCAAACATTTCAGACAATCATTAAGATCCTCTTCAACCACCTTTGCCATCTCTTCAAATTCGTTCGCATCAAATGAATGTGTTCCGTGTCAACCGTGGTAGCATATCTCTTACTAATATCATTCATATTTGAAGATTCACCTTTTTCTCACCGTGCATTATCCAACAAGTGTAACTTTTATCAATTCCATTCGCCTTTAAATGTCGTGTCAACTCCTCTGCGATGAATCGATTTTACATAACAACACCTTAAACAAGGACATTTCATACCACTAGAAGTCCCTAAACGTTCAACAAAGACAAATTTCACAAAATAATCCACTCCAAATAAGATACTCCTTGGACGGATTTTGGCGGACATCCAATTTCTATCCATAATTGCCAAATATTTATAATAAAATCCGAGAAGAGAACTTTAAAATATGACCCATCAAGCAATTCGAATATAATGAAGAATCAATTCATATAAAAAAAAACAAAATTTCCTCTTTTAAATTTTTTCAATTCCACTCCTTATTTTCCCAAGCTATATCTATATCATATTCTATTTCTATTCTTGGTCCTTTGGTCAAGACAAAGGAACCATATAGTCTAGTCTTCCAAACAATTAATTTATGTGTAACAAGAAGAGGCTAGTGGTGAAAAAAAGAAGAAGAGTCTAGTGTGCACAAGTGACAAAACTAATATATTTCTAAACTAGAACCCACAATTAATATCTAACAAGAAACAGAGAAAGGAAATGAAAAACTCACCAATGTTGTCCGAGTGAGAGAGATGATGTTCACCGAGAGAGATGATTTTCGTTCGGAGAGATGATGTTAATTTGAGTTAGGGTGTTAGGGTTTTATGCTTTACGGGTGAGTGATTTTGCGTTTACGGGTAGAGTGTTAATGAAAGAGGAAGTAGCTCAATGGGAAACAAAAATAAATTATTTAACCATACCTAGCGTTTTCTAAAAAACACTAGGGATCTATCTAGCGTGTTTTCTAAATACCTAGCGTTTTGAGTAAAAGCGCTAGGGATATGTCTAGAGTGTTTACTAAATACCTAGCGTTTTATAAAAAACGCTAGGGATCTATCTAGCGTGTTTTCTAATTGGCTAGCGTTTTGAATAAAAGCGCTAGGGATCTGTCTAGCGTGTTTTCTAAATAGCTAGCGCTTTCTAAAAAACGCTAGGGATCTATCTAGCGTGTTTTCTAATTGGCTAGCGTTTTGAATAAAAGCGCTAGGGATCTGTCTAGCGTGTTTTCTAATTTGCTAGCGTTTTGAGTAAAAGCGCTAGGGATCTGTCTAGCGTGTTACCTAATAGGTAGCGTTTTACTTTAAAACACTACTAATGGTGTAGCGTGTTATTAAAATGGCTAGCGTTTTTTTATAAACGCTACTAAAGGTGGCGATCTCTTTTTACAATTCTGGCGTAGTGACTAATGAGGTAACACCTTCACCTGAACCCTCTTCTGTTGTGGTGGAAATTGGAAAAGATAAACAGAAAGAGTATGCACCACCAGTCCCTTTCCCACACAGAGTGCTGAAAAATAAAGGGATTGATGAGGGAGACAAAGAGAAGGAGATCTTGGATGTTTTCAGAAAAGTTGCGGTCAACATTCCGCTTCTTGATGTAATTAAGCAGGTTCCGAAGTACGCCAAGTTTCTGAAAGATTTGTGTACCAACAAGAGGAGGATGAAAGGAAGTGAAAGAGTCAACTTGGGAAGAAATATCTCTGCTTTTATTCAGCCCAAACCTTCATCTGAAAAGGCTACAGGCGAGCAAAATGTTTCAGCCATCACTCAGGTCCTGCCACAAAAGCAGAAGGATCCAGGAACTTTTGCTATTCCTTGTACCATTGGGGATAGTAAATTTGAGAATTGCATGCTTGATTTAGGGGCGGGCATTAATGTTATGCCCACTTCCATTTATAATAACCTTAATCTTGGTCCTTTGCAGCATACAGGTTTGATCGTCCAGCTAGCGAACAGGAGCAACGCCCGCCCCACCGGGGTAGTGGAAGATGTTCTTGTTCAAGTTAACGATTTAATTTTTCCTGCAGATTTTTATATCCTGGACATGGAAGGAGAAACTCAGTCGAGCAGGGCTCCCATCATTTTAGGCAGACCGTTTATGAAAACGGCGAAAACAAAAATTGATGTTGATGATGGAACCATGTCCATGGAATTTGGTGACATTGTCGCAAAGTTTAACATCTTTGATGCTATGAAATATCCCTTGGAAGAGCATTCTGTTTTTCATATTGAATTGATCTCTGAGTTGGTTGAGGACACTTGTTCTGAATTGTTCTCACTGGATTTTCCATCCTTATCTGTGTTTGATGATAGTTATTCATGTGCTGATTGTACTGACACTAACCTTTGTGTTGTATGTCTTTGAGATTGATCTTTGCCTTTGCGCGGTGACATGTTTTCTACAGGTGAAGTTGTTGTTGATGAAGTTGTCTATGCAGTTGATGCTCTCGACATTCCAGCTGTCCCAAACACTCCATCCATCGAGCAACCCCCGTCCTTAGAGCTGAAACAACTCCCGGATAATCTGAAATACGCTTATTTGGGGAGTGACGAAAAACTCCCTGTTATTATTTCTTCTAACCTTGATTTCGATCAGGAAAATAAACTTTTGCAGGTTTTGAAGAAGCACAAGAAGGCAATTGGTTGGACATTAGCTGACATCCCAGGTATTAGTCCTTCCTTGTGTATGCACAGGATTTTACTTGAGGACGGTGCGAAAACAGTAAGGCAGCCCCAAAGGCGGCTTAATCCATTGATCCTCGATGTCGTGAAGAAAGAAGTAACCAAACTCTTGCAAGCAGGTATTATTTACCCTATCTCTGACAGTAAATGGGTGAGCCCAAGACAAAGTTGTACCTAAGAAATGCGGACTCACGGTGGTAAAAAATGAAAAGAATGAACTTGTCCCTACTAGAGTTCAGAATAGCTGGAGGGTTTGTATTGATTACAGGAGATTGAACCAGGCTACTAGAAAGGATCACTTCCCTTTACCGTTCATTGACCAAATGCTTGAACGGCTTGCTGGTAAATCACATTATTGTTTTCTTGATGGATTTTCAGGTTACTTTCAAATTCATATTGCACCTGAAGATCAAGAAAAGACCACTTTTACGTGCCCATTCGGTACATTTGCTTACAGGAGGATGCCTTTTGGTCTTTGCAATGCTCCTGGCACTTTCCAGCGATGCATGATTAACATTTTTGCTGATTTTATTGAAAATTGCATGGAAGTGTTTATGGACGATTTCACGGTTTATGGCTCTTCATTTGATGCATGTTTGAACAGTTTAAATATGGTTTTGGAGAGATGCATCGAAACTAACCTTGTTTTAAATTATGAAAAATGTCATTTTATGGTCGAACAGGGAATTGTTTTGGGTCACATAATTTCTGAAAAAGGAATTTCAGAGACCCCGCTAAGATTGATGTGATTTCTACATCGCTTTATCCATCTTGCATTCGCGATTCGTTCTTTTCTTGGTCATGCGAGTTTTTTACAGCGTTTCATTAAGGATTTCAAAGAAGATAGCTCTTCCATTGTCTAACTTGTCAAGAATGACGTCACTTTCAACTTCGATGACAAATGCAAAGCAAATTTGACCTCTTGAAGAAAGCATTGACCTCGCTCGAGTCATCCACCCCGATCGGACCCTTCCTTTTGAGATTATGTGTGATGCTTCTAACTATGTTGTTGGGGCGGTCCTTGCACAAAGAGTTGACAAGGCTGCCCATGTTATTTATTATGCTTCTAGGACTTTAGATTCTGCACAGTCTAATTACACCACCACTGAAAAGGAACTTATAGCTATTGTTTTTGCTCTTGATAAATTCAGATCATATTTGCTAGGTTCCAAGGTTGTTGTTTTTACTGACCATGCAGCTTTAAAATATTTGTTGAAGAAGCCAGAAGCGAAACCGAGATTGATTCGGTGGATGTTGTTACTTCAAGAGTTCAATGTGGAGATTAAAGATAAAAGTGGAGTGAGAACTTGGTGGTGATCACTTGAAAGCGAGAATAGAAAGGGACGAAGATCCTTATCCCATTCGGATGACTTTCCGATGAGCGACTTTTACTTATACATGGATTTACTCCTTGGTATGCGATATTGTTAATTATCTTGTTCTTTGGTGTTTTCCTACAGGTGCATCCAGACACAAATTCACAAACTCAAAAGTGACGCCAAATATTATGTGTGGGATGACCCGTATCTTTGGAGGTTTGGTAGTGATCGAGTTATTAGGAGATGTGTCCCCGACTATGAGATCGAATCTATTTTGCATTTTTCTCATGCATCTCAAGCGGGGGACACTTTGGTCCTCAAAGGATGCAAGAAAAGTCCTAGACTCGGGTTTTATTGGCCCACTATTTTTAAAGATGCTTATGAGACCTCACAGTACTGTAGGAGTGCGGATAGCAGTACACGACCATCACTCGTAGAGTGAAATGCCTCAAAGAACCTATGCTTTTACTGTGAGGTGTTTGATGTATGAGGAATCGACTTCATGGGTCCCTTCCCTATATCATTTGGTTTTCTCTACATTTTACTTGCTGTTGATTATGTTTCAAAGTGGGTAGAGGCTATCCCCACTAGGACTAATGATTCTAGAGTTGTTGCAGATTTTGTCAGGTCTAATATTTTTTGCAGGTTTGGAATACCGCGAGCTATCATAAGTGACCAAGGCACTCATTTACAGAATCAGCACCATGGAAGCTTTGCTCATAAGTATGGAGTTGTGCACAAAATCTCCACTGCATATCACCCACAAACTAATGGGCAAGCTGAGATCTCAAACAGAGAGATCAAACAGGTTTTAGAGAAAATGGTGCAGCCAAACAGGAAGGACTGGAGTCGCCGTCTAGAAGACGTACTTTGGGCTCAAAGGACAGCATTCAAGACACCCATAGGGATGTCTCCTTATCGACTTGTTTTCGGTAAGGCATGTCATCTTCCTGTAGAGATAGAACACCGAGCTTATTGGGCGGTGAAAAGTTGTAATTTGGAGATGCAACAAGCAGGTATTGAAAGGAAACTCCAATTACAACGACTTGAAGAGCTTAGGCTAGAGGCTTACGAAAAGCTCTAGGATTTATAAAGAAAAACTAAGCACTTCCATGATAAGATGATTTCTAGGAAGGAATTCTCTGTGGGCGGCGAGTTTTATTGTTTAATTCCGCTTTAAGCTTATGGCTGGGAAACTTCGATCCAAATGGATTGGCCCTTTTGTTGTTACTAATGTTTTCCCTTATGGTGCAGTAGAGATTAAAAGTGCAGGTACTGACAAAGTTTTCAAGGTCAATGGGCAGCGCCTGAAGCTATTCCATGAAAGTTCAGCGCCTGAAGATGCAAACATAGAGGAGTTTTCTTTGGAAGCGCCCAACTACACTGCAACTTGATCAGGGAGTTCTCTTTCCTTCTCTCTACTTTAATAGTTATGTCCTTTCATTGAGGACAATGCTTGTTTCAAGTGTGGGGGAGGGAATCATTTGTTTCTTTGCTTTTATTCGTTGTTTTTGTTTTGTTTTTAGTTATAAAATAATAAAAAATGCATCTTTTTGAAAGTTTTGGGCTATAGATTAATCTGGGTTTTGGGTTGTGGAGATTTGGGAAAAGTTCACAAGATCGGTATCGTCTTAACACCGTGAATCTCCTGCTTATGGAAATTAATTTGAATCCTTATTATGACATAGCCTTGAATTCTCACCCTCTGTCAGCTCTTGAGTAGTTTATCTTTGCAGTCAGCACCATCTCACACATGCTCTATGTAAGGAAGTCGATGAAAATAAGTGAGTGATCCAAAAAAAAAAAAAAAAAAGGGAATGCTCCTTCTAAGTTTGGTGACCCTCACCCGGTCACTTAACCCAACGGTCGTACAACCTACAAAAAAAGAGACACATTCCCATTGTTAGTTGGTTCAGAGGCTTCTGGTGCTGAACTTGGTAGGGTGGATTACGGTCCAATCCCCTGCAACTACAATTGGGTAAACAAGGGTTATGCCATTTAATTCCAGAACCCCGTGCAAAAAGGATCAGAGTCACTAACCGGCGATAGCCTTACTATAGGTGTGTGGAGATAACGGGCTTAATGTGATTGCACCAGAATAAAAGAGAGGAAAAAAGAGGATGGGTAAGTTAGGCTTCGGCATAATAGCATGATTCGGACTGGGTTGTGTATACAGGAGGCTTACGATTGCACAATTGTGGATTAGTGTTACTACGATGCCCTTAGTGTGCAACATTAGTACCTATCGACGCAATCTTAACCGAAGAAAAGTTTGTGGCCTGGAATGAGTAACTCAAGATGCTTGTGTGTTTGCTGAGTTTTTTTTTATTTTTATTTTGCTCGGAGTGCAAAAGTTCAAGTGTGGGGGAATTTGATCAGTGCATTTTGATGCACGTTCTTCCATGTTTATACTTAAGCATTTTTATGTTTTGCTTTGTTTATTTTTATGTTTTATAATGTTTTTCTAATTTAGTTTATTTTTGGCTTAATTTGATTTCCGTGTTTTATTTTCAGCTTTAGTAGTTTTCGCGGAAAAATTCATAACTGGAGCTACGTGTATCGGATCGGCGTGTTCTTATATGCGTTAAAAAGACAAGAGAAAGAGCTACAACTTTCATGTTGCAGAAAAAAGCTAATTCGGAGCGCAAGAGTCTAAAATAATTCGTTGAAGTTCCAGACTTAATAAATATTTAGTTTTGGACCGGGCTTTTTATGTTTTCTTGACCCGTTAGGTTAGAATCCGAATCCTTGTTTTCCTTCCTTTATACCTAGCAGCCGCGGTACTGTTCATTACGTTTTTTTCACTATTCAGAAAATACTTCATTGCTTGAACAATTTTCATGGAGAACTAATCATCCAGAGTTGATCTACTGTAAGCAAGTTTCCAATGCGCTTTGAGGTTTTTACTCTATCAATTCAACTTCGTTTCTCTTTCAATTCTATTCTCTGAATATTCATATGCTTAATTTGTATTTCATGGAATGGTTTTGATTAAATTCGCATGATTGTATTCCTGATCTTTAATCGTTGTTTACGTCGCTTTGTCGTTAAACCACGTTAGTAACTCGTGTTTGCTTAATTCACGAGTGTGTTAATCCGTTTGCTTAATTCGGAATATAGGAGTACCAATCTGTTATATATCTTTCGCGCTTGACGATCGATATTAAACCGAATAGAGATCGAAGCCGCTTAGGGAATTGGTAAGGTAGAAACCAGCGATTAGCCGGAAACCGAAAACAGTGGATTGACTTATTTTATATTCGCCTATTTTAATCAATTATTTACTCAGTTTGTTAAATCAGACATTAAACCAAACACCCCCTAATTCGATTCAGTTGGTTAATTATTATACAAGAATCCTTGGGAGACGATACTCGAGTTGTCGCTACCGTATACTATATTTTCAAAATACTCGTTTTTGATCCGTGCGCGACAGCGGATCAGTAGTTTTTGCTTAAGAGCAGCAAATGATATGCAGTGTTTCAACCTACACGATAAAACATCTCTCCCATTGTCATACCCCAATTTTGTCCGATCAAAAATAATAATGACTTTTTTATTTTATTTGTAGTTATATATCTTATTTTGTGGAAGTTGAAAAATATAGTTATTTTCAGGTTATACCTTATTTCCTATTTAATTAGTACATATATTTAGTGGCATAAAAAAAAAACAGAAGCAAAAAAAAAAAGAAAGACAAAAAAGAGAGAGGATGGCGATTTATTAAAACAAAGGGGTGTAAGCAGTTTTTTTTTAATTTGGTGTTGTAACCGATTTTGGGCCATTAGAGGCCCATGTTTTGGCCTGACCCGGATTATTACCTTTCACTCTAAACCTAGTTGCCACACCAGAGCAACAATCAGTCCATCATCTTCAGAGAAAAAAAGCTGAAAACGTTTCCACCTCTCCCATCATACCAGCCGCCCAACTCTTTCTCTCCTTCACACGTTTCCTTCTTGATGGTGAAATTGGCAAGTGTACCAAATCGTTGCAAGTAATAATAAAACGGTAAAACCGAGTGTCGAACTCGAGGATCGAATGCAAATACCAATAAGCGTTAACAACAACTAAACGAACACAAATAAAATGGAGTTTGAGTGATATGGTAAAGTAACAAGTGCTTTGAAAGCAAAGACAAATAATTTTTTTTTTGTATTTTTAATAAAGAACGAAGAACACGACGTTTACGATATGATAAAAGACGTTAGGGATGAATTTCAATTGATTCCACACTATTGCAAATTGATTCAATAAGGAAAAATAACCCCCTCTTTCACTTTGTTATCAAACCCACAAGATTAATTAATCCCTAATTCCTTAGGTGAATAATCCTTTGTGAACAACTAAAAACCCCAATTCCTTAGGTGAATATAGTTGACAACAAGCATTAGAATCAAGAATTTGCAAGATACAACAACTCCAAGGCTATCCCTAGACTAAAAATTGAAGACATTCAATCTCAAGCATTCAAATATAAAACTTCCATTCCATAGATGAACCATAAATCATTCCATGGGTGATCAAATCATGAAAAGCATTAAGAATAGAGATTAAACATACAAAGCAAGAAGGAATATGATATTTAGAACAATCAAAACCAATTACAATAGTGATTCATCAATGTTAATTCATCCCTAACCCAAATGGGTTTAGCTAGACATGGATAAAGAAGAAGGGAAATAGAAAATCAAACTCAATGGAGAGAATGACCACATTGAAGCTCCAAAATCTTGTTCCCAAGCCTTGAATCTTCAATGGAGATGAAGGGTCTTGAGCCCCTAGCTGCCTCCCTTGCTATCTCTCTCTCTTAGGTCAAGAAAATGGTGAAAAGCCCCTTTGGTTGGATGAAAATCGCAACTTTAAACTAAATCGCAGAGCAAAAGCGCCCAAGCGCATGACAGAAGCGCTTGGGCGCATGACAGACAGCATCAACAGACCCCAAAAGCGCCCCAGACGCATGCAGAAGCGCTTGGGCGCACAGGCAACAGAATCAACAGGTACAGAAGCGCCCCAAGCGCATGCAGAAGCGCTTGGGCGCATGGCAAACAGAAACTTCAAATGTAGAAGCGCCCCAAACGCATGCAGAAGCGCTTGGGCGCTTTGTAGCAGATTTTTGAAGTAGTAGGAGCTCCAAATGCTAGGCAAGTGCATCCTTGGGCGGGCGACATAACTTTTAGAAACGCAACTCATTCTTCCAAGCTTTAAAATATCCAAAACATCCATTTGCACCTGAAAATCATGGTTATGGTACAAATGTGGCATTTTGTGGTCCAAGATCAATGTAATTTCCCAAATTCGGTATAAAAACACCTAATTTCGGACCAACAAAACTATATTAAATGCGGACTTATCACTTCTCCCTCTCTCACCCACGCCTCTTTCTCTTCTCTCACACGAAATCACCATTTTTGGTGTTTCTTTCTCTTCTCCTCTCTCACGAAATCGCCATTTTCGTTTATCAACCTTCAAAGAACCAACGGTCCTATGGTAGATCAAGAGTTCACGCGTTTTGCTTCTCAGTTTTTCATGGAAGGCTTCGGTTTCAAAGCAAATCCGAGATGTTTCATATGGATCCATTTAGAAAACGAAAGAACAAAGCATGAACTGCAAGTTTAGGATCTTCACTATAAATATAGGTCGAATCTGTTAAGAAAAAAACACGATTTTTGAGAGAAAAAATGGGAGAAAGTGTGATGGAAAGCAAAGTTTGTTTTGTTTGTTTTTCTTAGTTCCTTCTTTTTCTCTGTTAAAACACGTTAGAAATTTTTCTGTTCTATTCTTAGGAGATCTGGAAAACTAGATTCACTGTAAAAGAACATTTGGTAATAGTTTTTTATCTCCTCTCTATTCTTCTGCAAATATTTATTTTATTTGATGTTGTCCAAAGCTTACTACTGCTCATGTTTTAGACTATTCATATACTCTGTTAAATCATGTATGTTGTTATTGCTCATGTAGTGTTTCTTTTTCCATATGTACATAATGTTTTTTTGTTCTTTTTTTTTGAATGTTAAAAGCCCACGGTAACATTAGGGATTAAAATGATCCTAATATGTTATATTTGTTACTTTTCAAAATCACCCATTTAAATCTCCACCATGATTCCTTCCTTTTGAATGCATCGATTGGTTGAAAATATAGCAAAAACATCTTTCCAATAATATAGTAATTGTGTTGGTTTAGTCAAAAAAAAAATAATATTGGTCATCAGAGCAATAAGTCCTTTTCAAAAAACAATACAATTCTTGGTTGCAAATCTCATGTTATTAAAGGTCAGATAATTCTTTTTTTAAAATAATCAAACCTTTCCTTTTTTTAAACGATGATGATTTATTTATTTATTTATTTTATTTACAAAAATAATAATAAAGTGTTAACCATGAAAATGATGATTTTCTTTTTTTGAAAAATGTTAATAATGTAGTCATTAACCACAATAAAGTTCACACTCTTTTTCTTAATAATACAACTTTTCCTTTTTAACATCAGACTGTTATTTGCACCCCACTTTCCTAATGAAACAACCATTGCTATTCCACACCCCTTGTTTTCTTATACAACCATATAGCAGCTAACTAACACCCCATTTTTACTAGTATCCCCCTTCAACTTAGAACAACGTCGCTTTGATTCCCATATGGGATACGTAGGAAGCCACGCGTTCGTCGGTAGCGACAAATAAAATCCTTTTTGCAACCATAAACATTAGTATTTTTCATAACAAAAAATCATTTTTAAACCCATTGTTGCTAGTGGCTAGTCAGAACCTTTGTTCGTCTAGCCATTGGCGGCAATGTCTTTTTCCAAAGAACAATAAGCGATGATCACCCATAACTTTGGTTAGTTTGATCATTCGTGCCGATTAATCTCTTTCGAAAACCATTTTCAAAAAAATCAAATAAAAAACGTGTTGCTACTAACAGTCAATCAGAACCTTCGTTCGTCTGATCAGTGGTAGTGACTCTCATTTTCAAGAGTACTTAGCGGTGATTACCCATAACCTCTGTTAGTTTAATCATTCGCAGAATACTCGTCATATTTCGAAAACTCACTAAAAAGATAAAAAAACAAAAACCTTTTCATGACAACCAAGAACTACGTAGCTTTGAATTCTCCATCGCACCCGGAGATACGTAGGAGCGAGAGGCCATCTCTCGTCAAGCGCCAAAAATAAAAATTTTCATTAAGTTTTCCCATTTATCTTTAAATAAGAAATAAATAGGCAAATCTAGATATTTTTCAAATCAAACGTAAAACCACACACTTAGTTAAAGGTTCCCTTTCGGTAGAAAGGACGTGTGCGGTGCTAATACCTTCCTCACACGTAATCGACCCCCGAACCTATATCTCTAGTTTTTCAAAAGACCATCTGCCTTGTTCAAAAGACATTTTTTCAATATTTTGGTCTTAAAATTAAAATATTGGTGACGACTTCAAAAATTTTCCACGTTGTACATTGAGAAACCCAAACCGGATTTTTCGGGGTGCAACAGCTGACAACTTCACTGGGGACTTTTTTTTTTAAGTTGGTCAAGCCTAACTAATTAAATGTGTGGTTTAATGTGCTATCGATTTGATACTTTGTTTGCTTCTATCCCTTTTCGGTTTCCTCTTCTTTCTTATCATGCTGTATGCATGTGCATTTGTTTTCTCTTCTTCCATGTTTGTTTTTCCTTCTTCCTCTTTGCTTATGTGCTTAGTACCTTCATGAATTTCCCCCCATCTTGTTATGATCCCCTCTTCTTGGCTCCCTTTCTTGAGGTAAGCAATGCACTTAATT
Source organism: Oxytropis ochrocephala (assembly GCA_020916435.1). Taxonomy (NCBI): domain Eukaryota; kingdom Viridiplantae; phylum Streptophyta; class Magnoliopsida; order Fabales; family Fabaceae; genus Oxytropis; species Oxytropis ochrocephala. Next base: position 41,419,117 of record CM037091.1, read on the forward strand.
TTTGTTGAAACCCTAGGCTAGCTTATTTGATATTGAACCCTAGTGTAGACAACATGTTGTTGCTTGTTTTTGTCTAGTCTGTTCTAGTTTTTTTCATTTGCAGGTGGGGTGATATATGTGGGTAGTTTTAGGCGGTATGTCCTCGCTGCACACACGCACACCTTATGCTTATTGTGCTTTGAGAGGGGCCTAAAACACAAGGTCTGACAAAACTTAGGAGAGTGGAAACGAGTAGTGACTGGCAATTGGACTGTTGTCCTTCTGACTCTCACGAAAGTTTCAGCCAGAGTATGCTCTTTCATGATGTCTCACACCAGATGGCATTCCATCGTTGTGGGTGCTATTGTGAGAGAGAATTAGCTCTGGTAACCTGGTGAGGAAGTGACTAGAACCCACATGGGAGGAACATTTGAGTCGTCCTAGAACCTAGGTCCCGGCCTTCGTAGGACACAAGGGGCATACCAAATTGTGTGTTGCATTGTAATCTAGACACATTTTCAAAAAAAGAAAGGGAGACGTTTAAAAAAAAAAGAGAAAATAAAGAAAGAGTTGTCATTGTAGCCTTTCTTTTGCCGGTCCGTACAAGGTAGCATGTGGCCCTTTCTTTTCAAAAAGGGAGAAAGAGCTGCCATTGTAGCCTTTCTCTTACTAGGTCCATATGAAGCCACGTACGGCCCGCATTTTCCAAAAAAAAAGAAGAAAAAAACAACTTGAATTAGTGCCAATAATTTTTTTTGCCCTAATCTGCATATGCATAAAACGTCATCATCATTTTGCATGCATCCTCGCATTGCATCTGACATAAGCTTTTACAGCTCATGCATGCATCCTTGCATTTCATCAAAGTTTGTTTGCCGAGAATCCCAAAGTGACAAAGAATCTTGCCATAGGTACTTAATGGAATCAAGAAGTGAGACAGTGCACGCCCTGAGATATCCGGTTGTAAGTAAGGTTGATGTTGCTAGTCTGAAAAATGTGTTGACCTGATGGGACCTATTGAAAGGGGATCGTTTGACAATGCTTATGGGAGCCTCCGGAAGTTGTTATCGTTAGAAGTACAGACTGAAGCTATCGTGGCTCTGAGAAGTACATAGTGTTAAATGAGTGCATGAACATGTGAAAATGAATGCAAGATACAATATTAATGAATGTATGACTATAATAATGAATGCAAGACATGAAGTTAATGGATGCATGAGCATTCAAGGGAGTATGAAAATGCAAGAGGTATAAGCTCATATAAGTGCATGAACATGTAAGCATAAGTGATAAAAAATGCAAAGTGTAAAAATGTTTTGGGTATTTTTGCAAATAGACAAGTGGTAAAACATTTAGTAAAAAGTTAATGAATGGTAAAATGAAAATGCATGAGGTGAATGGTAATTATTCGATGAGATAGTAAAGTAAAAAAAGTTAACATGTTTTTTACGTTTGGTAAAAAAAATTAATGAGTGGTAAGGTAAAAAATAAATGAATGGTTGAAAAGGTTAAAAACAACCTAACACATTTATATTCATCTACACAAGATCAAGCAATACAATTTTTAGCACAAAGATGAGCATCAAAAGGCTCTATGGCCGAAACCATACATGAACATAATAACAAGTTTTTTCATGCCAAAACTCATAGCCAACACATAGAACAAAATCATGCAAATTAAGTACATCAAGCATTTATTTACACAAAAATCAAAGAGTAAAAGGAAGGCAAACAAAAACCCTAACTCTTAAGGCCTAAAACCGAACCTCCTACATCCCTCAAGACCAAAACAAAATTCAAACTTGCAAGTTATGACATGAACAATAAGATGCATATATCACATGAAAATTCTTTATTCATGAAAAGATGACAAAATGAGTGTGAAAAATGCAAAAACATGGTTGAAAACACAAGAACCCTCTCATCAAGGCCAAGGGTTCACTTCAAACACCCAAGGCTCCCAAAGTCCTTGACATAGTGTTTGAAATGAACCCTCTAAGCCTCTTAGAGAGGAAAGAGGAGTAGAAGGAAGATTCACATGCTAATAGTTAAAAATGCAAGGGATTAGTTGTCTTACCTCAAGAATCAACTAGAAAAAGGAATGGAGAATGCAAAAGGGGAAGCAAGATCAAAACTTGAAGGAAATCTCCAAGCAAATCTTCAAACCACAAGCTTTTGATGATGCAAATATGAACTAGAGTAGGAGAATATGGAGAGGTATGGAGTAGTAATGGATTTTTAAGATGAAAATGAAGAAAGAAATCAAGAAAATATGGTGGATGAGTGAGGAGAGGCTACGGCCTTGTGAGGGAGAAGAGGAGGAGGTATGCTAGCTAGGGTAAAATGAGAGTGTGTGTATGTGAGGCTCTCTTGCTTTTGGGTTTTTATATGGGGTAAAAACTTAAAGGGTAATTAGGGTAATGTGCTTCTTGCAAACCAATAGGATTTGAGATAAATTTTGAATCAATGGTCAAGATGCAATGTCATATAGATTGAGGGTAATTAAAAGCACAAAATGAGGAGAGAGAGGAGCTGAAATGCGCAGCATAAGGAGTGGGGTGAAGGATAAGCTCATTTACAAAATTGTATTTTTCCATAAAGCTTATTACACAAGTGCCATTTTGATTCAAATGAAGGGTGGGGATTGCATTTCACATTTAAATGGAAGGCCATGATTTAGTACAATTTGCAAACAATAAAAATAAATCAAAATGGGGTGTATATGGCTGATATGCGCAGCTATGGAGAGTGGGAGAGTGAGTGGAATTGCAAATTGTACTATTGTACTATTCTTAACTTTTCAAAAATCAAAAGAATGTAGAATATTCCATTCTAGATCATTCTTCTAAATTCATGCCATTTTGGGCTATGTCCCATGATTCAATGATTGGGCTCTGAATTTTATGATCTCATCAATCCCAAAATTGATTTGTTTACCCCACCTCAAAGGAAATGACCATTTTACCCTTACATCCAAAAACTAGGTTTTTAGGCCAAAAGGTTTAATACTTGTGCACAAAAACAAACACAATTAGGCACAAATATTCCTCAAACAAATTATTGATGATTGTTCAATGATTTGGGATTTAAACACCGTTTTTATTGTGAAATGACCAAAATGCCCTTTCACCTTAAAAACCCTAGTTTTTTGCCCGAAACACATTTCCTCTTCAAAAATGATTTTTCACCCTAGGAGTGACCTCTAATACCTTGAAATGCATGTTGGAGGACTTGTCCTGAGGAATTGTCCCTTATTTGTGAAATGACCAAAATACCCTTTTGCACTGAAAAATCCTAATTTGTCTAAAAAGTGCATTCCAACTCCAGAGAATGTTTTTTAGAAACTTTGGAATGACTTTAAAACCAAAATGCAATGCATGATGTTTTTTACTTTTTAATTTAATTATTATTTTTTTTTGGGGAAAATTAGGGTTTTGACCTAAGCCGTACAAAATTGGGGTATGACAATGAGTATTCAAGAATGGATCCAGTTTCTAGGGGGTCTAGATGAGCACTCGATCCGTTGGTATCTCTCATCTTGCTGGGAAGATAGGCCTACGGTAGTCTCTTCCGCTGTGGTGGTTTTCAAAATGTCCCACCGATGGGCACTTGGTGGATGCATCAACTACAACCCGCCTCTCGACTCGAGAGCAATTGGGATATCCGATGAGGAATTCGCCATCAAGAGATGATATTCCCGTTTTACATCTTTGAAGGAGGACCAAAAGATGACAGTTTGCTTAGAAAGGTCTTGCAAGCCTGGAGTACGGTGATTCGCATGGGAAAAATAGAGCTTGCTCAGAGGACTAGTAGTATTACCTTCGCTCAGTGGCTTGGAAAAAGAATCCAGAGTGTTCAATTGCCCTACCAAAAAGAACTGCAAGTCGAGAGGGAAGTAGTAGACGCTAGTGTTCCTATTGTCGAAGAGTTAGGCGAGGTTAAGTTGGCTCTGATGAAAGCAGAGGAAGAGAATAGATCTTTGCAAGCTGAGGTAGAGAAGATGGCTTTGAAGAACAAAAGGCTGAAAGAAGAAAATGCCCTCAAGTCTGCTACCATTGAGAAGTTCAGTCAGAAACTAAAAGGGGAAGAGGAGAGCAAGTTAGAAGTTCAAAGGTATCTGCAAGGAGCCAAGGAGGAAATCAAGAGGCGAAGCTTGAAAGAGAAGAAGGCCCTGGAAGAAGCCAATTAGTGGAAAGAATTGTGGGATGAAGCAAAAATGGAAGAGAGAACTGCGAAAAGCTTGCTTGCCAAGTCAAAAAGAGAATCCCGCATGTTACAAGCTGAATGGGAGAGTAAGTTAGACAGTGTTGTGCAAGAGAGAGACTCATTTGAGAACTTCCTCGAGAGAATATCGAGAGGGCCTAAAAGCGAAACAAGAGGATTACGATGAGTTGAAGAGGCGCTTTTGTCACATCGATGCATACATACCAAAGTGAGGATGAAAGTCGATGTTGGGAACATCGATATGTCGAGTGCTTTCGGTAGGATTGAAGAGCGGCGATCATCATTGAGTGAGGATGAAGTTAAACACTTTGGAAGGATAGGTTCTCCAAGTTATCAGAGTTGGTCAACCAGGCTCTTGCGGATGTGCCCAAGAAATTAAGAAAAGCTGAAATTGAGATGTATCCCCTCAACACCCCGCTTGAGGTGTACAAATTTGTGGAGTACTGCAGAGCCCTAGTTGAGGAAGCCAAAGAGAAAGCCAGAAGTACCTCTACCAACAACAAAAGGAAAAGGAGTGGAAATGTCAAAACTCTTTGTATTTGAGCTTCTTTATTGTAATTTTCCATTTTTTGTGTTTATTGTACTTTTCCTTTTTCAATCGTTGTATCAGAATATCGTACTTTTGGATTCAGATGTTGAAGTATTTTGTTTAAATCCAAATGTATGGAATACACTGTTTCTCTTCCAGATTCCAATTTCAGTATGATCCAAAGAAAGTAATATAATAAAAATAATCAAAGATCTACCTGCGTATCTATGGCAAGACATAATCCACTGCGATTCTCGGCCCAAGACAAACCAAACATGCATTCATTCACATTGCATTCATTTATTCGTTCTTGTGTTCATAAGCGTGTTCCGTCAACAGAAAGTCAGGAAAGCTGGTTAATCATCGCTATTGGACGCGTCTGCAAGCAAGGCTCATGGCAACTAACCAAACTGAATCGGACCGTCCTATCATTGAAGACATAGGAAGCGGTGAATCAGACCATGATACCCCAACTACTGAGTTTCCCAATCCAGAGCAATTGGCTCAGGAGAATCGGGAGTTGAGAACGAAAATGGGGGCAATGGAAGCACAGATGACTGAAATGATGGTGATACTACAAGCCTTGAGGAACGGAACTGCCGCTGAAAGTCCCGCTGTCGTTATCGAAGCTGCTGTCGCTCTCCCCCCTCCGAGTCTTGAGACTGTCACCTTTACTCATACTTCAGGGGCCAACAACCAAGGCCAACCGGTCATGCATAGGATGCCTTGGGGACTCCCACCCGGATACGCACCTCCAGGAGTCGAGGCTAATGCAGGAAGTAATCCCACTAGGGTTGCAGAGCAAGTCCAACCCATCTCTACCACAAACAACAGAGGAACGGGAACGCCTCAGGCCCAAATTCAGGTTCCTATTCCGCAGGGAACTCCGTTTGGCTTTCATTCACCAGCAATGGTACATCCCCAAGTTCAGGGATCGATTCCTGGGAATACCACTCACTCACGTGAACCCAGCCGTAATGTTGATGAGTAATCCTCACTACGGTGTGAATGGTTTTCCTCAGAACTATCCTGCTGAAACTCCTCAAGCTAGAGACAGGTATCATATGTTAGAAGAGCGCTTAAGAATGATTGAAGGGTCGAGCTCTAGAGCAAGAGAAGCTCGGGATCTGTGTCTCATCCACGATGTGGTTTCTACCTCCTAAATTCAAAGTGCCTGACTTCGACAAGTACCGAGGCATGACCTGCCCTAAAAGCCATCTGACCATGTACTGTAGAAAAATGGCTGCACATTCTCATGATGACAAGTTGCTGATCCATTATTTCCAAGAGAGCCTTGCTGGGGCATCTCTCAACTGGTATATGCAGCTAGAACCGTCCCGTATCCATTGTTGGAAGGACTTGGCTGGTGCCTTCCTTAGACAGTACCAGTACAATACGGATATGGCGCCTGACAGAACACAATTACAGAGCATGGCAAAAAGAGATAATGAGTCATTTAAGGAGTATGCCCAACGGTGGAGGGCTTTGGCTGCGCAGGTAACACCCCCTTTGTTAGAGAAAGAACTGGTCTTCATGTTCATGGAAACCCTGCCACCATTATACTATGATCGGTTGATCGGCAGCGTATCGTCCAATTTCTCAGACATGGTAATCATCGGTGAAAGACTAGAAAATGGACTGAGAAGCGGCAAGATTCCCCATAGTTCCGCAGGTACAACCACCCACAAGAAACCATTCCCCAGATTTTCGAAGAAAAAAGAAGGAGAAACCAACACTATCACCATAAGCCCACCTTATCAACCACAAAACATCCCCGTCCCCACTCAAACGCAACCAACTCGTCCACCACAAAATAACTACCACAAAAACTACCAAGACAAAAAACAGACCACCTTTGATCCCATCCCCATGTCCTATACTGACCTTTTCAGCTATCTTGCCACAAACAAGCTCATCAATACCAGGCCCATGAAACCAGTCCAGCCACCCTACTTCCAAGGCTACAATCCCAACGTTACCTGTGCATTTCATGAAGGGGTAGTTGGACACGCTGTTGAGGACTGCAAGGCCTTCAAAATTGTGGTGCAAGATCTGATTGATACCAAAGGGATAACCTTCAAACAAGAAGATCCAAATATCACGACTAACCCGCTGCCTGGTCATGGGAAGCATGCCACTAATGCAATCATGGATATGAAAGAGCAATCCCTAATCAGATCAGTAGAAGATATTCAGACTCCCCTAGAAATCATTCATGCAGAATTGTGCAAATGCGGGATTATTAGAATGGGTTGTGTTCAGAAAGGAGTTTGTGCTAATGCCAGCTGTGTGGGAGCATGTGAAACATTCAAGGTGGTGTTACAGGATCTGATGGACCGCCACATCATCCAGGTGGGTGTGCAGGAGAGAGAGGAGGATGTTCTGACCTTCCAATCAGAAGGGGGTAGAGATGTGCAGAGACCTATCGAGGTGCCATACGATCAAAATTCGGTGTGGAAAAGCCAAAGACTATTGTGATCCCATTTCGGCTCCTAGTCGAATAGCAATAGTGTCCTATTTCCAACTCCTAGCCGGAAGAACAATAATGTCCCATGGAGTTACTTGTGTGCCATTTTCGGCTCCAAATCTCAAGCTTCTCTTGACATCACCAATATTGCGAGGAGTAGTGGGGTAACCGTGTGGGCGTGTGTATGTTCCCCAAGCTCGGGAAGAGGGTCCTCTAAGGCAAATGAAGAGAGAAATCCGGAAAGGAAAAAATGTAGCCGCGAGCTGCGATAAGTAGGAAGGTGTCGGACCCGAGAGGTTCTTGAATTCTTGAAGATAATGCGAGAGTGACTACAAAGTGGTGGACCACCGCACCACACTCCACCAAAATTTCCATCATGTCACTATTACTAAACTCGAAGCCCACCGAGATGCCTTGGTTAAAGTAATCTTGAATGAGGCCCATGTCGCCCAATACATTCATCACAATCGGTTGGATGGCATAGTTGGGAACATCGTTGCATCTAATTACCTTACCTTCACCGATGATGAGCTCACCCCCAGGAAGAAGGGGGCACAATAAGGCGTTGAATATCTCAGTGAAATGCGGTGAATATACGCTCTCCAGGGTTCTCATTGACAATGGATCCTCATTGAATGTTATGCCCAGATCAACGATGAACAAGTTAGAGGTGGATTGTTCCTACATGAGGCCCAGCTCTACCCTGGCCAGGGCTTTTGATGGGTCTAAGAAAGAAGTCATAGGGGAAATGGGGTTTCCAATGCAAATAGGGCCTGAGGTGTTCTATGTGACTTTTCAGATTATGGATATTGAATCCTCATACAGCTGTCTCTTGGGGAGACCTTGGATCCATGCAGCGGGCGCTGTCCCTTCAACACTTCACCAGAAACTCAAGTTTGTAGTCGACAATAAGCTTGTAGTTGTCTCTGGGGAGGAAGAGTTCACAGTCAGCAAACCTGCCCCCTCTCATTATATTGAAGCTGCAGAGGAATCCCTCGAATCTGCCTTTCAATCCTTAGAAATCGCGAATGCTGTGTTCGTAAGTGAAGAATCCCTACTACCTATACCCAAATGGTCTAATGCTGATGTTATGGTAGCAAAAGTTATGTTGAAGAGTGGCTATCAGTTTGGGAAGGGGCTAGGCAGATCTGAACAAGGAATTCACACCGTCGTCTGCGGGAATACAAGGGACAGACGTGGGTTAGGCTATTGGCCCACTCCAGCTGATAAGAGAAGAATGGCTGAGGAAAAGCGTGAGAAAAGATTGGCTAGGCTTCAGGGGAGAGAACCCAGGTTGATTAGGGTCCCCATAGATAACCTCAGGCGGAATTTCAGGAGTGCTGGCGTGCTGAACCCTAATCATGTGGCTGTCATCGAGGAAGAGTTAGCTGAAGAAGGCGAGGGTCGAGGCCACAGTTCGTCGCATGATGTTGCGGGGAGAAGAATTTGGCAACTGGAAGATCGTCGATTTCCCTGTTGTTTTCATTTCAAAGTAATGATCTATGTAAAATGTTTTCTTAGGACATGCATGTTTTATTTTAGATATCATCTATCAATAGGGGCATGCATGTTTTCTTTTAGATATCATCTATCAATAAAATGTAGTTTTGAATTCTCAAATGAATAAAAATTGCTTTTTGCGTCTTCATTTTGTGTCTCTATTTTGCTTGTTCATTGCTTTTCTATTCCCGCAAATGCAGATCTAAAATGAATGCCTTTGAAAATAACGATGCCAACGGTTCATATGTTAATTTTGATTACCCCGTTAATCAAGTGAGAGGATGTTGAGGATGATCGCAAACTCCTCCGAATCGATGAGAATGGTTGAGCAAGAAGAAAAGGTTATTCAGCCACATGGGGAAACAGTTGAGATCATCAATTTAGGCACAGAGGGCGAAAAGAAAGAAGTCAAAGTTGGCACTTCAATGAAAAAGAGTGAGCATGAGAAGTTGGTTCAACTCCTGCGTGACTACGTTGATGTCTTTGCATGGTCATATGAAGATATGCCCGGGTTAGATACTGATATAGTGGTGCACAAGCTGCCAGTCAAGCCTGAGTGCCCTCCGGTTAAACAGAAGTTAAGAAGGATGAAGCCAGAAATGTCCTTAAAGATCAGAGACGAAGTGAAGAAACAGTTTGACGCTGGTTTCCTAGCCGTAGCCAAGTATCCACAGTGGGTTGCGAACATTGTGCCAGTGCCCAAAAAGGATGGAAAAGTTAGAATGTGTGTCGATTACAGAGATCTGAATCGTGCCAGTCCCAAAGACGATTTTCCCTTGCCTCATATTGATGTCCTAGTAGATAGCAAGACACAGCACTCCCTTTTCTCCTTCATGGACGGGTATTCGGGGTATAATCAGATTAAAATGGCTCCTGAGGATATGGAGAAGACTACTTTTACAACTCTCTGGGGAACGCTCTGCTATCAAGTCATGCCGTTTGGGTTAAAGAATGCCGGAGCTACTTACCAAAAAGCTATGGTCACGTTGTTCCACGATATGATGCACAAAGAGATTGAGGTGTACGTGGACGATATGATCACAAAGTCCAGAACAGATGAAGAGCACGTTGTTAATTTGTGGAAGCTCTTTGAACGGTTGAGAAAATTCAAGCTCAGGTTAAATCCAGCTAAATGCACCTTTGGGGTGAGATCGGGAAAACTATTGGGGTTTATTGTCAGTCAAAAGGGGATAGAGGTTGACCCAGATAAAGTGCGTGCAATTCTCGAGATGCCTACTCCTAAGACAGAAAAAGAAATTCAGGGTTTTCTCGGAAGACTGAACTACATTTCCAGGTTTATCTTCCAGTTAACTGCCACATGTGAGCCAATTTTCAAATTGCTGTGCAAGAATCAAGAGACCAAGTGGAATGATGATTGCCAAGAAGCTTTCGAGAAGATTAAGAAATACCTGCAGAATCCGCCTATTTTAATGCCTCCGGTACACGGCAGACCGTTGATTCTGTATTTGACCGTGCTAGAAAATTCAATGGGTTGTGTGTTAGGACAACATGACGAAAGTGGCAAGAAAGAGCATGCAATTTATTATTTGAGCAAGAAGTTCACCGAATGTGAGACGAGATATTCGTTACTAGAAAAAACTTGTTGCGCCTTGGCTTGGGCTGCTCATCGCTTAAGGCAATACATGTTAAGTCACACAACTTGGTTGGTGTCTAAAATGGACCCCATCAAGTACATCTTCTTGAAGCCCGCACTTACAGGAGACTCGCGGTTGGCAAATGCGATTATCGAATATGATCTCCTATACGTCACTCGTAAGGCAATCAAAGGTAGTGCGTTGGCGAATACACGCACATCACCTATTGAAGATTACCACGATGCAATGTGATTTCCCGGATGAGGACATTATGGCTTTATTTGAAGAGGAAAGTCTCCAAAGAATGAAAGATGGAGAGTAGCGTTCGCGGTGCTTCCAACGATTATGGGCATGGGGTTTGGGGCGATCTTGATTTCCCGACAATCGCTTCATACCGCTTCACCACTAGATTGAGCTTCTATGTCACAAACAATATTGCGAGTACGAGGCATGTATTCGGTATTCAGCAAATTTCTAGACCGGAAAGTTAAAAGAATAGATGTGTATGGAGATTCAGCCCTAGTTATCCATCAAGTGAACGGAGAGTGGGAAGCCAGAGATCCCGAGTTGATACATTACAGAGATTACATCCGAGAATTAGTCGAGCCCTTCGAAGAAATCACATTTCAACATCTTCCTCGCAGAGAGAATCAGCTGGCTGATGCACTGGCCAAATTTAGCGTCAATGTTTAATATTAACTGTGATAAGAACTTGACCCAGATCAAAATTCAGCATCGAAGTTTGCCGGCACATTACCACCACTCCTGCGCAGCAATTGAAGATAAAGAAGATGATAAGCCATGGTATCATGACATCAAGCAATACATCCTGAACAGAGAATATCCTCCAGAGGCATCGGAAAATGATAAAAGAACACTTAGAAGGCTGTCGATGAATTTCTTCTTGAGTGGTGAGGTGCTCTACAAGAGGAATTATGATAAAGTACTCCTTAGGTGTGTGGCAAAAGAGGAGGCAGAAAGGATCATGAGGGAGGTGCATGAGGGCTCGTTCGGGACTCATTCCAACGGGCATAATATGGCTAGGAAGATATTAAGGGCTGGCTATTATTGGCTGCAGACGGAGTCAGATTGCTACAATTTTGTAAGAAAGTGCCACAAATGCCAGATTTACGCCGACCATATACATGTTCCACCGGCTTCATTAAATGTCTTGACTGCATCTTGGCCATTTTCAATGTGGGGCATGGATGTCATTGGTCCCATAGAGCCCAAGGCGTCAAACGGGCACCGCTTCATCCTAGTTGCAATTGATTACTTCACCAAATGGGTCGGTTTGCTTCATATTCCAAAGATAACCGGTTATGTGGTTGCCAAGTTTGTAAAGAAGGACCTGGTGTGTCGCTATGGTCTCCCGGATAAAATCATCACAGACAATGGTAGCAATCTAAACAGTAAGATGATGAAAGAATTGTGCACAGAAATTAAGATCAAACATCACAATTCCTCTCCCTACCGTCCAAAGATGAATGGGGCAGTTGAAGCAGCCAATAAGAATATCAAGAGAATCGTGCAGAAGATGGTAGTAACCTATAAAGACTGGCACGAGATGCTTCCCTTTGCTTTGCACGGGTATCGCACCTCAGTACGCACTTCGACCGGGGCAACCCCCTTCTCTCTAGTGTATGGGTCAGAGGCAGTTCTTCCCATTGAAGTTGAGATACCCTCTCTACGGGTGCTGATGGAAACCAAGTTGGAAGAAGCAGAATGGGTTCAGGCTCGTCTGGATCAGCTGAATCTCGTGGAGGAGAAAAGAATTGTTGCCCTGTGTCATGGTCAGTTGTATCAACAAAGGATGAAGACAGCTTTCGACAAGAAGGTTCGTCCCCGAGAATTCAGCGAAGGAGACCTTGTGCTCAAGAAGATCCTGCCTATCCATAGTGACCCCCGTGGCAAATGGACTCCTAGCTACGATGGACCATATGTGGTAAAGAAAGCCTTTTCTGGTGGAGCATTGATACTCACCAACATGGATGGTGAAGAACTCAAGAACCCAGTCAATTCAGATTCAGTCAAGAAATATTACGCCTGAGAAAAATAAAAGAAAAAAAGAGAAAGATGAGCCAAGCAAGAATAAGCTCGCTAGGTTGAAAACCCGAGAGGGCGGCCTAGGCAAAATTGAGCGACCCGGTGGATTGAAAACCCAAAAGGGCGATCCAGGCAAAAATTAGGGTCAGAAAAGTTGGACATAAAAAGGAAAAATGAAAAGGGGCAAGCAGCACCTCCAAAAGCTTGGATAAAAGGGTGATCAAGGCTACAAGTATGAGCGGTCGGCATCGAACGCTCCAGAGACAAAGAATGTTCTTAAGATCTGTTGCGTCCATTCTTTTGTTTTTCTTAGTTTCAGAAAAATTTCTAATGTACCATTTTCAGTCAGCGTGACATTCTGCACGTCTGACTCCCATATGAATAAAAATCCAAGTTTTTCACTCTATCAGTTTGTTGTATTATCATCGCTGTCTTTTCATTTCTGCTTTAAAACTACGTTTTATGGTAGATGACAAATAAATCATGGAAATGTGCATAAGTCATAGCATTTAGATCATTGCGAAATTTTTGAAAATAACAACAAAAGAGACGATCTTTCAGCCAAGAAAGCTCACAAAAATCAAATAAGAAGCGCTAATTGCATTAGAACAAGAAGACGGAGCTCGGCTCTCGAATTCTTATCATGGATGATCGTCGTGTCTCATAGCGCAAGTCCCGCGAGTTGATCGGACCAAAGAAGAAGAAGAAAAAAAAAAAAAAGGGGTTGAAAAGCAAAAGGGCAATAAACAAATAAAGTCATGCATTACATTCACCAAGCATAAAATCATGCACTCATCAGACATAGAAAATAATAATAATAATAAAGAAAAGATAAAAGAAATTCAGACATTTGCATTACATTCATCATAAGTAAAAGAAAGTACCAATCATGGCATTTGCATTGCATGCATTGGTTCATTTTTTTAGCTGCAGACAAGTGAGAGAGAATAAACACTTCGGTGTTAATCCTCGCCTTCGGATTCCAGAAAATGTCCTCAAGTTGGGAGTTCAAAAAAGAAAAGAGAGAAACAAAAGAAAAAGAGCGCCAGCGCGCATTGCGCAGTCGAAGCCGGAGAGATCATTGCCCTTCTTGCCTGTGTCTCACATCGTGGTACGAGCAACGCGATGGACCGCAAATTTCCCATGTGAGGTTCAACGGAATAGTTGTATCGGCCTAAAGATACGATGGGCGCCGTGCATTGATCTCGTATATCGATTCGGGCCGATAACGATCCCCGGCCGCTCGAAAGACCAGAGATTCACAGGAAGCGTGCTCCTCAAAGCCACGAGCAAACTCGGATTCGTCAAGAGTTCGTTTAAGGATTACAGGTGTTCCTGGGTGTATCAGCAAATACGAAAGCGCCAGCGGCAATCGGGCTGCGGCCGACCCAACTCGATCGGCCCAACACGCTGCTTGAGCGCACTCGCCGCCGAAATCTCCGCAAAACGGTCGGACCTCGCAGTATATATACGCCATTCGCATATGGTATCAGGTACGTTCTCTAACCTTGTGCTATCTGCCCGAGCGACCTCTCACTAGATCGTCGGAGTGTCTTTGCAGGTACCACCCGAGGCGCTCAACGCGTGAAGCCATGACCGGTCCTTTCACTCGTTCAACGACCGGCCCATTTGACGAAACAACCACTACTTCAACACTTCATTGGTCAAGGTACGATCAATTGGCGACCACAGTGGGAGGCCCGAGCGCTATCCTACCTCACTCATGGCTCCACGCGACCGGCCCCGCACGCGGCCGCTTCGACTCAATCCTCCGGCGAGAATCGCCAGCCGAGACCCGAGGCGTGGCGTCCACACCATCCACGAGTCTCAAGGACTTCCACGACAAGAACCTTCGGTGCACAACGGTCGCGGACCTGTCCTCCAACAGATTCAACCGCCCGTTCCTGGAGACTTGCCGCCCGAGCTGATTGAAGCGGGCATTCAGGAACCTCTACCGGACCATGTCACTCAAGCCGTTTTGCAGATCCTGCAAAACAAAAATCAGGTGATCGCAGACAGAGACGCGCTCATCTCTCAGTATGAAAGAGGGTCAATTCCGGGCCGCCCGCGTGCGGAAGACGGAGAACCTTCTCCTCGCCGCCGACCGGCGCGAAGACACCGCTCCCCTCCTCGAAGGAGCACTTCTCGCCGAGAGAGCACTACTCACCGTTCTCCGGCAAGGAGAAGCAGGGCACACAGATCGCCCCCAAGCAGGAACGAGCGTAGACGCCGTTCAATGTCCTATGATCATGAAGATTCTAGCTACCGTCCTGACACCGGCCGCTCACCCACGAGGTACTCCTCCAATGAGTCGTCCGGGTCACGTCGGTCGAGAAGCAGGTCTTGGGATTCTCGAGAAGAGCTGGAAGATTACAGAGATGGGAGAATCAGGGACGTTTCGCATCGGCCGAGGAGAGGCCAAAGCGAGCGACCCAGAAGGCCTCCTCAGCTTCCACCAACTGGCCCATCCGGAGGATTTTATGGAATGCCGGGCAACGAGGCATGCCTCGCAATGCAACCCTTTGGGTCGAACGGCATTCGAGCGAGCACGCCCGCTTCTCCGGGGAGATCGAGCGTTACAAAATTCCGAGAGATCTCGCAAGCCGCCCAATCTCAACAAGTTTGACGGCGGGGATCGGACAAACATCTCCGTTACTTCAATAATTCTTTGTTGTTATAGGGAATTGGGACCGACCATGAAATGCGTCGTTTCCCCCGATCGTTGGACGGTAGAGCATTGGAATGGTGGGAGTCTCTGCGACCCATTCCATCTCCTCGTGGGACGACACAGTCGAAATGTTCTTGTCCCACTACACTGCCAACCGCTGCCAATTTCGATATGAAGAATAGTTGGACTCTGTTGTTCAAGGGGATAATGAGACGCTGAGGCAGTATATCGACCGGTTTAACACCGAGGTCGAAGTTCGTTCGTGACTTGTCAGACAAGGACAAGTTGAAATATCTGAAGCGTGGTATTCGACCGGACCACCGGTTCGTCGAAGAGTTTACATTGAATTATTACCAAGATCTCAGCTACTTCTTAACGAGGGCTAACGTCCACATGGCGTATGAAGAAACCTTGGCAGCAAGAAAGGCCGTCCGTGCACGACCTAAAGAAGAAAAAACGATGAAGCCGGCCAAAGGACATGAAGGTCGCCGCGACAATCGGTCTGACTTTCGTGATAAGAAGTTCGATCACCGCACTCGGTTAAACACCTCTATTGCGCAGATCTATAGCGAGTGCCAGAATAATGAATTTGTGGGAGTAAAGCGGCCCGATCCACTCGTGCTCAAGAAGGGGGCACGACCGACTAAAAGATACTGCCGTTACCACAAGAGCAAGGGTCATGATACTAACGACTGTATGGCCCTCAAAGATGATATCGAAGAGCTCATTCAGAAAGGAAAGTTGGGAAAGTATGTGAGGTCGGAGGAAGGCGACCGACCCCAAGAGAAGCAGAAAGAAACTGATCCGGACAGAGGAAAGGGCGCTCTAGTTGTTTCAAGCGTCCAAGACAAAGACCGGTCCGAAGATCGAGACGCCCCACGGTCCAGAGGCCGCAACGTTGCAATGGTCATCCACGGTGGAAACCCGTTGGACCGTAGAGAATCAAATAAAGCCACGAAAAGAAAGTGGGACGAGCTCCTGATGGTCGGTTCAACATCAACAGTCCCACCGGTCTCGAATGCACTTCCCGTCGTTTGGAGATAGCGACTGCACACGATGGCGAGCCAAACGATTATGTTCGCTGGTAATCGTGGCGATTATGGCCAATCACGAAGTTCAAAGAATTCTAGTCGACCAGGGTAGCTCGGCCGACATCATGTTTGAAGGCTTGATTGACAAGATCAAGGTTGATCGGAGCGAGATAATTCCCCAGGCCGAGCCTACTCCCCTAACGGGCTTCAATGGAGCGATCACCTACCCGTTGGGAACAATCGAACTCATGGTCACATTTGGTGACGACACTGGGGATAGCACTTTGTACGGGGACGGTCCGCACAACGCGTTCTCGTGACTCCCCCTCAAATCATGCTATCGATGTATCGTTGGTAGGCCGACCACGGGCAAGCTAGAGGTCGTGGCGGCGTCAAGACATCCGAAGATGAAATTCTACAACAAAGACGACCGGTGTAGTTACCACGGCGGCCGACCTAGAAGAGGCGCAAAGAGCGGTGCCACGATCGTATCAACAAATTTGCGATAAGGTAGACCTTGGCCCAAATGTTCGCAATCGTGAAGGCCATCAAGTCAATGTCACCGATCCGGATGCTCGGTATGATCCGCATAAATGACCGGAGGATAACGATGATGACTTAGCCCGAGAGTCAAAAACGAGTTTGAAAAGGCGAGAACCTCATGGAGAGCTAATAGATGTGCGGTTGGGAGACGACCCAACAAAGATAGTCAAGCTTGGTAGCGACCTACCGAGCAAGTGAAGCAAGACCTTGTGCAATGTTTAAGAGACTATCTTGACTGCTCGCATGGCGGGCATCGACATGCCCGGCATTCCTATCGGTAGCTTTGCCATCAACTTTCGATCGATGAAGGGTCGCTTCGGTCGCTTCAAAGAAGACGTGCTCGAACGAGGAAAAATCTCGCTCATTTGCAAAGGCCGTTGAGAGACCTCATAAAGGCCAATTTCATAGAAGAGATCAAATACACGACACTGCTATCCAATGTCGTGCTGGTTAGAAAGAAGAATGGAAAGTGGAGGATGTGTGTAGACTACACCGATCTGAATAAGGCATGCCCGAAGGATGCCTTCCCCATACCCAACATTGACAAATTGGTCGATGGGGCCTCGGGCTACAAACTATTGTCCTTTTTGGACGCTTATTCTGGATACAATCAGATCACGATGTATCCGCCCGATCGACACAAGACGGCCTTCATGACCGATCGGGAAATTTTCAAGATAAGGTGATGCCTTTACGGCCTCAAGAACGCCGGAAGCGACCTACCAAATGAATGATGAACAAAATTTTCAAGAGGCGGATCGGTCGAATCTCGAGGTGTATTTGGGCGACATGATCATTAAAAGTGTGACCGATCCAGATCATGTGAGCGACTTAAGGGAAATCTTTGATGAGGCTAGAAAGAATTCGCTCGAGACTAAATCCCGAGAAGTGTACCTTTGGGGTGAGGCCGGCAGATTTTGGGCTTCCACCTAACCGAAAGAGGATAGAAGCAAACCACGAGAAATGCAGGCGATCGCCGATATGAGGCCGCCCACATCTAAAAAAAGAAAATACAACAAACCGAATGGCATGGTGGCGCTCTATCCGTGTTCATTCTCAAAGCGGCTGCAAGTCGCCCATCGCTTTAAACTCCTCAAGAAAGATGTAGACTTTGAATGGACCGACCAATGCCCGTGCGTGCATTGGATGAATTAAACAAGCTTTGACCAATCCGCCGATTATGACGAAGCCGCTCACGGGCGAGACATTGTGCACATGATTTCTGCTATAACGGAAGAAGTTCTGAGCGCGCGTGTTGGTCGAGAGAATGCGATCTGAAACAAAATCCGGTCTACTTTATTAGTAAAGTCTTTGCAGGGCCCGAGCCGAGGTACGAGAAAATAGAGAAGTTCGCTCTTGCACTCGATTCTTTGCTCGGAGGTTGAGACCCTACTTTGTGGC
Organism: Oxytropis ochrocephala; assembly: GCA_020916435.1. Taxonomy (NCBI): domain Eukaryota; kingdom Viridiplantae; phylum Streptophyta; class Magnoliopsida; order Fabales; family Fabaceae; genus Oxytropis; species Oxytropis ochrocephala. Next base: position 41,437,100 of record CM037091.1, read on the forward strand.
CCACCGTGTCGTGGTAAGGACCGATCGACCAATCGAGCAAGTCCTTCATCGGCGGACCAGCGGGACGAATGATAAAGTGGGCGGTGGAGCTCAGTGAATTTGGCATTAAATTTGAATCCAGATCGGCCGCAAAAGCGCAGGTGTTGGCCGACTTTATAGCTGAAATGACTCCTATCCCAGAAGATCAAGTCGAAACGACCTGGATCTTGCACGTAGATGGGTCGTCCAACGGCCAGAGTGGAGTGGAGCCGGCTAATACTAGAAAATTACAAGGCACGGGCGTGGAGGTGTCTTTGACTTTTGCTTTCCATACATCGAACAATCAGGCCGAGTATGAGGCGTGCATAGCTGGCCTGCAGCTCGCCAGGGACTTCAATGTCGACCGGGTTGAACTCCGATCAGACTCCTTGCTTGTTGTCTCGCAGATCAAAGAATTATACGATGCTAAGGACGACGTGCTGAAGAATTACCTAGCCAAAGTAAGAGAGCTTCTCAAGCAGTTCGACCGGGCTGAAGTGACTCATGTGCCTCGGACCGAAAATGTTCGAGCAGACATTCTATCGAAACTTGCGAGTACGAAGACCCCTGGGAATCACAGAAGTTTGATTCAGGAGACCCTCAACCGGCCGAGCGTGTCGACCAAACCGAGTCAGTCGTTGGCCGTTCTGTGTGTCAATACGGATTCAGATTGGATCGCCCCTATCCTGAGATACATTGTTGAAGGGGAAGAGCCGAGCGATCCGAAACAAGCAAAGTTGGTCAGGCTTAGAGCGACCAAGTATTCGGTAATAGAAGGAAAGTTGTACAGAAGAGGATTCTCCTCTCCATTGTTAAGGTGTCTTACGTCGGTCGAAGCCGACCATGTGCTGAGGGACATTCATGAAGGTATTTGTGGAAGTCACCAGGGCGCTCATTCCATAGCTAAGAAGGCTCTCAGGGCCGACTATTATTGGCCGACCATGGACGAGGATGCCAAGAAGCTCGTTCAGAAGTGCAAGAAGTGCCAAGTACACGCTGATGTCCACATTGCGCCTTCCACAGAGTTACAAAGTCTTGTCTCACCTTGGCCGTTCGCCTGGTGGGGCATGGATCTGCTAGGCCCGTTTCCACCTGCTCCAGGCCAGTTCAAGTTCTTGATCGTGGCGGTAGATTATTTTACTAAGTGGATCGAGGCCGAGCCGCTTGCAACCATCACCTCGGCGAAAGTAAGCAAATTCTTCGGCCGGTGTGTGTTGGCTGCCGGGATCCTCAACGGTGATAACTGACAACGGCACCCAGTTCGCGGACAAAAGGTTCAGAGAAATGTTGGCCGACTTAGGAGTAAAACAGCGTTTCACCTCGGTCGAGCACCCTCAGACAAACGGCCAAGCTGAAGCGGCCAACAGAGTTATCCTACGAGGTTTGAAGCGAAGACTCGAGGAAGCGAAGGGGAATTGGGTCGAGGAGCTACAGTCCGTTCTTTGGGCCTACAGGACGACCCCTCATTCAACGACCGGGAGTCCCCTTCGCGGATCGTATATGGGACCGATCTTTGTCATACACATGACACTGGTCCACCACCCAGCCAGCTATTACTCAAGATCTTTTCTACCCCCACTTGTAGAATTTTTGCCTTAGTGGGATTCGAACCTTGTACATGGGGCTCAAATACAAAGTTCCACTCTTTCCCACTACCAATTGAACCGCGGCTCAATTGGTAGTGAAAAAAGGAACTTTTTGTATTTGAGCCCCATGTACAAGGTTCGAATCCCACTAAGGCAAAAATTCTACAAGGGGGTAAAAAGATCTTGAGTAATAAATACTGGGTGGTGGACCCAGATCGTTACAATACCCATAGAAATGGGTGAATCGAATCGAGAACCTCAAATCCCTACAAAGTGGTCGACAACGGCCGAGCTATTCGAGAAGAATGGACCTAATTGAAGAGCTGCGCACCCAAGTGTCACTAAGAGAGCAATTGATCAAACAGAAGGTCGCAGCCAGATACAATACTCGCGTGCAAAAGAGAGACTTCACGGTCGGTCAGCTCGTTCTAAGACGGGCCGACGTAGGAAACAAGAATGCACGCCAAGGGAAGCTCGCACCAAATTGGGAAGGTCCATACAGGGTCATCAACAAGACTGGAAAGGGGGCTTACGAGCTGGAAACCATGGATGGGCGACTATCCCGAAACATGGAATGCAGAGAAACTCAGAAAATATTACGTTTGAATGTAATGAACGATTTGAATGTAATGAACGACCGACCTATAAATGAAAAGCAGGCAGGCGCTCTTTTTCCCACTGGGTTTTTTACAGAGGCCTGACCTTTAGAAATATGATGTGTTCTTTACTTTCTCGCAAGAATGTATGACCGGTCGCTCAAGATTGCCCGTGGCAAAGGAGCGATCGAAGATTTATCAAAGTTGATCAGATCGTCGAAACGATCTACCTCGAAAGCCATCGAAATGGCCCGGGGTTAGATAACCCGCAAACTTCGTGTCGTCGAAGCGATGCATGGCGTGTGCCATCGCCGGCCAAGACAAACGACGGTCACCGAGTTGACTTGAACGAGCGCCCTATCGAAAATGGCCCAAGGGTTACGTTATAACCCATCGCAATAGGCGTCGAAACGACCTACCTCGAGAGATCATCGAAATGATCCCAACAGGTGCCATCGAAATGGCCCAATCGAGTGCCATCGAAATGGCCCAACCATGAACGAGCACTTCGAAGTAGCGCGAAACGGTCGCCGAGCGGCCTATACGTTCGAAAGGAACTTAGACAAATAAATGTACGAAACACGCAGATATAACAATGTAAATTTGAATAGACGTAATGAAAGACAAGTAAAAAATGTCATTACAAAATGGAGACGCCCGGTCGAAGCCGAGCGCCCAAATATTCGATCGTCAAGGCAAAGGCGACATTTAAATTGTCACGCCTGAAGGCAAGCTAGACTATTACAAAGATAAACTCCGCTCGTAGGCGGGCTTCAGAAAAGAACGGTGGCCGGTCGAACAACATTTCCCTGTTCGTCGACTTGCTCAGGCAGCATGATCTTGTTGTCCACGACGTAATGGACGGGTTTGATCATCTTCTCATCGAAGTTAATCTTCAGATCGGCGTTCAGAGCCCGCGCCTGAGCAAGAGCGTTGTAGAACTGCTCGATCGCTGCCTCCCTACCGGCCTGGGCCACCATTTGGATCTTCGCCGCCAGCTCGGCATTCTCGGCCTCCAGCCTGGCCTTATCCTTCTCTAGGGATTCGACGTCAGTTTTCAGGCTGGTCACCTGGCCAGCAAGTTCCTTGTTCCGCCTTGAGAGTTTGGCCCGGTCCTCCTCACCCTTCTGAAGGGCGTCCTTCTTGGCCTTGGCAAGCTTGTCGTACTTCACCTGCGCCTCAGTCAAAGCCTCCTTAGCAGCACGAGCCCCTGCAAACAGAGATCGTCCAGCTATTAGTCGGTCGATCTAAGACAAAAGAAATAACGGATCAAAAAAAGTAAAGTACCTTCACTTTTCTCTACCCCAAGCTCGGTCATGATTTTATCTATCCCCAAGCGCAGAAAAGCCTGCACTCCATCGGCTTCTTCCCGAACCACTCGAGCTCGACTGTCCTAAACCCTCGGCGAGAGAATAGGAGGTCGGCCTTGGCGGAATCCATGTTCCGGCTGTCGAGCCTTATCCGCTTGGCGGAGCGATCGTCGTCTGACGGCGGGGGACCAACACCTTTTTCTTTGGGCCCTTGGGAGTGGGGGGCATCTTGGAGGACGATTCAGGGACATCCCCTGGCCGAGATCCGTCGTACCTCTTGGCTCCTGGAATTGCAGCAGGATTCAGAACTGACTCGATCACGGCCCAATTTTTACCGGCCATCCTCTCTACAAAACGACAAGTCAAAAGGTTAGAAAAGAGCATTGACAATAAAATGTAAAGGCAAAGTTGAAAGGCAAACCGATTTCGGCCTCCAATTCCCGGCCCTCGAGCAAGACAAAGGGACGGCAAGGTATATCGCCTTTGGGGTCTGGGCGCATCATGCTCGCTAACGACTTGATCATTTCCAGGGATTCCAGGTCGGCCTCGCCCAAGTCCTTGACAGCGTAAATGTAATCCCCAGGCCGCCTGCAGAAGTGAGCCTCGTTCCACATGATGGGGAAGTAAGGGGGACCAAGCATTCCGTCCGGTTGGACCTCCGATACGGCCTTACCAGCCTCCTCAGTGGGAACGATCCAAAAGTACTGACTTCTCCAGGCCGCTCCCAAGGATTCTTGGTATGCTTTGAAGAACCGGTGATGAATCTTCTGCATCTTAAAGGAGACCTGCTCCCTCTTCTTCTTGTTAGCCTTCTCCCGAGCCACTTTCACTCAAAGAGAGTAAAGAAACGACATGATCGACACCGCCGACCCAAATTAGTCAAAAGGACTTGAAAGTTTTGAAACGCCCATGCGTTAGGATGGAGTTGAGAAGGCGGCGACCGATGTGACGCGGGGCGTCCACGTTGAAATTCGATAAAAGGAGGGTGATATTCATCCTCTCGAACACGAGCCGATACATCGTGAACTTGAAGTTGGGAGAATAAGTTGCAATATCTTCGCCGTCTTTCATGCCTCTCACCTCTCGGCCGGCGAATCGTCGACGCGGATCCTCGATCGGGCAAAGCAACATGGCCGACGATGATGATGCTCCTATGAGAGCGAGAGCTTCCGATACCCAAGACATGTCGATACATCTCGGCCACGTCGCTTGTACTTCACCGACCGCTTCATTCGATCCTCCGATGTTTACCTCCGCATCGAGCTCACGGGTGCGCGGTGAACCACTTCTTCCTCGTGGACTTCTTCACTTTCGGCCACCTTCGGCCTCCACCATCCCTTCGTCCCGCAATCGGGGCGGCGCTCGCACTTCATCGTCATCAATAATCACCACGTCAACATCTCCTTCCTCTCCTTCCGCCCGAGAGACGACATTCTCCGGTGGTGGAGTGTTACCGCATGGCCGCTCATCGAGATGGACGGACCTAGAACCGTGGCTCTCTCGTGCTAGCCGATCCTCGGCCGGAAGATCGAGAACTCGAGCTCGTCTTGCTCGAAGAATCGCTGAAGAGCGGAACCTTTGTCGCCCAAGACGACTTTAGCTCCTCCTCATGGGGATTGGGCTCGCCCGACCTCGACATATGTGTAGCAAAAGATTGGGCGGTTTACCGGGATACGGGCGGTCAACTTCGTGCATGGCATGCAAAAACACACTGTGATAAAGGGATCGAGTCGGTCGATCGAGCGAGATACTCATGAGAGGCGACTTGGCCATCCCCGACCGACACCCCTATCACAAGGCGTTGAAAAGTACGAAATACTCTTAAAAGAAAAACTCAAGTTTGGAAAGTAAAAGTAGGGATCGATCCATACCTAGAGCGGATGTTGTGGATCGGTCGCGAGTAAGCGAATCGCCTACGGATGCAAGTCGGTGGCGGATGAGTCGATCGTTAGCGAGCAATTCTTGAAAGCGTGAGAAATGAACTCACCGGTGAAGGGCTATTTATAGTACGGACCCATGGCGCGAAGGGGCCCGGAGGCGGCGTCGCAACGTTTCATCTTTCGCCAATGGTTGTCTCCGCACAACCTCGGAAACACCAAACGTCACGCTTTAAATATCGGTGAAGACCAACCGTCACGGCGGATCGATGATTGGCAAGCGGTCGACACCGCCCTATCGAGAAGGCAAACGGCGCGTCCGCTTCGTCAAAATAATTTCACTCCTGGGCATCGATTCAAGCCTCGGCCGCTCTTAAGCGACCTAGGCTTGGGGGCAATCGTTCTCGGGTGTATCGGCCAAATCGAGAATCGCCAGCAAAGAATCGGGCTCGCGCGCGACCCGACTCGATCGGCCCAACACGCCGCTTGGGCGCACTTCGCGCGGCGAAATCTCCGCAAAGCGGTCGGACCTCGCAGATATATATCGCCATTCGCATATGGTATCGTGCGTTCTCTCTAACCTTGTGCTATCTGCCCGAGCGACCTCTCACTAGATCGTCGAGTGTCTTTGCGTACCACCCGAGGCGCCAACGCTGAAGCGGGGACCGTCCTTTCACTCGTTCAACGACCGGCCCATTTGACGAAACAACCACTACTTCAACACTTCATTGGTCAAGGTACGATCAACAGGTTTTAGGCAGCCTGGACATTTTACCGCTTTCTGCACGCCAGTGCTCATTTTACCGATTTCTGCATGCAAGTGCCCATTTTACTTTTTCTGTCTGCACGTAAGTGTCCATTTTACCTTTTCTGTCCGCACGTCAGTGTTTGTTTACTATTTTCGCATCGGCACGAGAGTGTTTACCTTTCTGAAAAAAGGAAAAAAAGAGAAGAGAAAAATAAAAAAAGAGAGAAAAACAAAAAGAAGGAAAAAATTCGAGTTTTTCCAAGTAGACAAAACTGGTATAATTTCTGAATTCTTTATTTCTATTTTATCTTCGAAATATGTCTCGGCCAATTCATATTTCTTGATAAAATCCAAATAAAGAGGGGCAGCTGTCATACCCCAATTTTGTCCGATCAAAAATAATAATGACTTTTTTATTTTATTTGTAGTTATATATCTTATTTTGTGGAAGTTGAAAAATATAGTTATTTTCAGGTTATACCTTATTTCCTATTTAGTTAGTACATATATTTAGTGGCATAAAAAAAAAAGAGAAGCAAAAAAAAAGACAAAAAGAGAGAGGATGGCGATTTATTAAAACAAAGGGGTGTAAGCAGCTTCTTTTTTTAATTTGGTGTTATAACTTATTTTGGGCCATTAGAGGCCCATGTTTTGGCTGACCGGATTATTACCTTTCACTCTAAACCTAGTTGCCACACCAAAGCAACAATCAGTCCATCATCTTCAGAGAAAAAAAGCTGAAAACGTTTCCACCTCTCCCATCATACCAGCCGCCCAACTCTTTCTCTCCTTCACACGTTTTCTTCTCCCTCTCTCACCCACGCCTCTTTCTCTTCTCTCACACGAAATTACCATTTTTGGTGTTTCTTTCTCTTCTCCTCTCTCACGAAATCGCCATTTTCGTTTATCAACCTTCAAAGAACCAACGGTCCTATGGTAGATCAAGAGTTCACGCGTTTTGCTTCTCAGTTTTTCATGGAAGGCTTCGGTTTCAAAGCAAATCCGAGATGTTTCATATGGATCCATTTAGAAAACGAAAGAACAAAGCATGAACTGCAAGTTTAGGATCTTCACTATAAATATAGGTCGAATCTGTTAAGAAAAAAACACGATTTTTGAGAGAAAAAAATGGGAGAAAGTGTGATGGAAAGCAAAGTTTGTTTTTTTTTGTTTTTCTTAGTTCCTTCTTTTTCTCTGTTAAAACACGTTAGAAATTTTTCTGTTCTATTCTTGGGAGATCTGGAAAACTAGATTCACTGTAAAAGAACATTTAATTTGGTAATAGTTTTTTATCTCCTCTCTATTCTTCTGCAAATATTTATTTTATTTGATGTTGTCCAAAGCTTACTACTGCTCATGTTTTAGACTATTCATATACTCTGTTAAATCATGTATGTTGTTATTGCTCATGTAGTGTTTCTTTTTCCATATGTACATAATGTTTTTTTGTTCTTTTTTTTTTAATGTTAAAAGCCCACGGTAACATTAGGGATTAAAATGATCCTAATATGTTATATTTGTTACTTTTCAAAATCACTCATTTAAATCTCCACCATGATTCCTTCCTTTTGAATGCATCGATTGGTTGAAAATATAGCAAAAACATCTTTCCAATAATATAGTAATTGTGTTGTTTTAGTCAAAAAAAAAAATATTGGTCATCAGAGCAATAAGTCCTTTTAAAAACAGAAATTAATCCAATTAAATGCTTATAAAGAGATATTGGCACCTTCAAAAAACAATACAATTCTTGGTTGCAAATCTCATGTTATTAAAGGTCAAATAATTCTTTTTTTAAAATAATCAAACCTTTCCTTTTTTTAAACGATGATGATGATTTATTTATTTATTTATTTTATTTACAAAAATAATAATAAAGTGTTAACCATGAAAATGATGATTTTCTTTTTTTGAAAAATGTTAATAATGTAGTCATTAACCACAATAAAGTTCACACTCTTTTTCTTAATAATACAACTTTTCCTTTTTAACATCAGACTGTTATTTGCACTCCACTTTCCTAATGAAACAACCATTGCTATTCCACACCCCCTGTTTTCTTATACAACCATATAGCAGCTAACTAACACCCCATTTTTACTAGTATCCCCCTTCAACTTAGAACTACGTCGCTTTGATTCCCATATGGGATACGTAGGAGCGAGCCACGTTCTCGTCCAGCGCGACAAATAAAATCCTTTTTGCAACCATAAACATTAGTATTTTTCATAACAAAAAATCATTTTTAAACCCATTGTTGCTAGTGGCTAGTCAGAACCTTTGTTCGTCTAGCCATTGGCGGCAATGTCTTTTTCCAAAGAACAATAAGCGATGATCACCCATAACTTTGGTTAGTTTGATCATTCGTGCCGATTAATCTCTTTCGAAAACCATTTTCAAAAAAATCAAATAAAAAACGTGTTGCTACTAACAGTCAATCAGAACCTTCGTTCGTCTGATCAGTGGTAGTGACTCTCATTTTCAAGAGTACTTAGCGGTGATTACCCATAACCTCTGTTAGTTTAATCATTCGCAGAATACTCGTCATATTTCGAAAACTCACTAAAAAGATAAAAAACAAAAACCTTTTCATGACAACCAAGAACTACGTAGCTTTGAATTCTCCATCGCACCCGGAGATACGTAGGAGCGAGAGGCCATCTCTCGTCAAGCGCCAAAAATAAAAATTTTCATTAAGTTTTCCCATTTATCTTTAAATAAGAAATAAATAGGCAAATCTAGATATTTTTCAAATCAAACGTAAAACCACACACTTAGTTAAAGGTTCCCTTTCGGTAGAAAGGACGTGTGCGGTGTTAATACCTTCCTCACACGTAATCGACCCCCAAACCTATATCTCTAGTTTTTCAAAAGACCATCTTCCTTGTTCAAAAGACCTTTTTTTCAATATTTTGGTCTTAAAATTAAAATATTGGTGGCGGCTTCAAAATTTTTCCACGTTGTACATTGAGAAACCCAAACCGGATTTTTCGGGGTGTGTAACACCCCATTATCTAATCAATTCGATCTACTAAATTAAAATCAGAGTTTCAAAATTCCACTCAAAGGAGGGCTACATTTGATGATTTAAAAAGGAAAACAGAAATTCAATTAAGTTCAAACAGCTGCACAGCATTATACTAAACATATAATCATGCGCATCACATCGGCAAAAGGGTCTAAGCCCGTAACATAAGGCACATCAGCCAGTAAGACATCAAGTCATAATACATAGTAAAAAGTTACAACAAAATGTGATAGTTTTAGTTCAAAAGACTATCTAGCAGAAAGTACACAAGATCGGCATAAGAAGCACTAAAATCTACTCGGCCCTAACCCAGTGTTACACGACCGAGCAGCATACACAACCGACTTGAGCTAGGCAGGCAACAACTATCACTCATGTGTACACGCAAGTCTGCCGACATGAAGCAACATAAAAGCACTAGGGTGAGTCTCTTAACACAAGTAATATAATGTGAAGAAGCTTAAGGTTAGAGATAGCACTAAAGCACCTCGGTTCAAATAATCTGACCACTCTCACCGATAGTTCAAATAATCACAACAATTATCAATCACTCAAAACACATTAAATTATGAAATGTATGCATGTATGCAACCCAACCACGTGGCATTATGCAATGAGGTACCTCCACCGTCGTTATTTAGCCTATCGGCTCTCCGTCGTTATTTACTCCGTCGTTATTTGATATGGAGACCGAAGTCCTACCACATCGAGGCCGAAACCTCCTCCGTCGTAATATGCACATGAACATGTGACTTCATGACAAATGCAATCACACACCAATCAAACATAATGCATGTGAATGCTTACACCGTCGTTCACCGTCGTTACTCCGTCGTTCTACTCCGTCGTTCTACTCGGCCGCTCACCGACGTCCACACCATCTGACATCATCACGGTGCTAAGGTCGACCTCTTTCTACTACACCCAGAGAATCACCCTAGGACCTACAACCGACCTCTCAATCACCTCGGCACTCCATGGTGGACTAATTGTCACACCGAGGACCGCAACGACACTTTAGGGACCAAAATGTCACCTAAGGACCAAAATGGACTCTATCGCTCCCTTACTTATGCACATTTGGTGCTAAAATAGCACTCACAGTGGCGTCCCACAATGTGCTAGGCAACATTGGCGCCTAACATCACTTCGGCACACTATGTGTGTACCTCGGCTAACTACTCCAACTCGGTATTCTACATCACCTCGGCACCTAGCTCACTTTGGCACCTCGGCATGTTACACACAAACCCTCAATTCGGTAGAGCGCGCTCACGATTCACGCACTCCGCTTAGGCTAGAACCTCTCACTGCGTGTGGATTCACTCCTCGTACAATCTCGTCTAGTCACTCCCACTTAGGCATTTTGGCGTTTCACCTGACGCTACTACCTCGGCTTGAAGACTTGGTTCACTACCTCTACACCTCGGTAACCTTAAGCGCGAAACACCTACACTTCGGTTTATGCGCCTACCCCTCGCTAATGGTATTTGGACACATACTCTCCTCAAACTCACCAACAGACTCTCAACACCAAGACACCCTAGGCGTTGACTTCCTCAACTTCGGTTTCTCTCACTCTAAGTGAAGGGTACTTCTGTTCTGCAGCGTAATAAAGGCGCTTAACTCCCATTTTACTTCTTTTACTCTGTTTCTTTACTTAAACCCAACATGCAACCCATTTCCAAAGATCACCACACTCATGCACACTCGGATACTCACTCCATTGGCTCCGATCCTCTCCCTAACTCTACATGCAAACTCATTTTCTTCACACTACACCGATTCACACTCGATGCCTCACCATGCAATGCTCCTTCAGACCACACCACGAGCAGAGAGAGTGTTACACTCCCTCTCTTTCCCAACCGATCCACCATCGTACTTCACCACAAATCACAAAGAAGAGCAAAAACACAAAAGAAAACATGTTATGAAACAACACATAAAACACACATGCAAGGTGATCAGAACCACTCACACCAAAATACTACCAAACACAAAACATTACAAAGATTAAAAGAGCCCCCTAACCTAATCACAACCGTAGACACACCCTCTTCACTAGCACTTCTAGGAATCCTTCAAGATTCACTCACTCTTCCCTTTTCTCTTGGTTCTCCCTTCCGGTTCTCTTCCTTCTCTCTAAGTCTCTCACTCTCTACTTTCTTAATTTGGTAACTTTGACTATTTTTGGAACAATGTAAATGGTCTCCTACGAAGGCACCATTTAACATGTCCTAAGGGACTTAAATGAGGCCTTGGCCTTATTAGGCCGTGGGCTTCTTCTACCCACACCCTTTCCTAACTTAGACATTTTCCTAAAATGCAACACATGCTTAACCTTCACTTAATGAATTATTTGACTTAAAAGTAAAATGTTGCAAACCCTTAATAACTCAACTAAGTTAATTAATTGAATTATTTTGGGGTGTTACAGGGTGCAACACCCATCGAAACCTATTCCATCATCTTGCAAGATGATGCCCTGATGATCAGCGAACCCCATAGTAGAATGAACGAGAGTGAGGGAAGAAGGTTCGTAGTATGACATTAGCGAAGCCTGCATCATCTTCACTTGTGTTGTGTGATAGAAGGTAGTTGAATTTTTGGTGTGAAAATAGTGATGGTGGGAGTGGCTATTTATAGTTGAGGTAAAAAATTATCAACCGTTGATTTTGTCGTGCAATCCACACTGTTGATCAACTTTGAAAGTGAAATCATGACCGTTAAATTTTTTTTTACAACTAAAAAAAAAACTAAAACGCATCGTATATATGTCATTAGGGACATATATACGGCTCATTTTAACCACGTCGTACATATGCCCTTAAGAGGTATATACGATTGGCCGTGTAATATGCAATCGTATATACTTCTTAAGGGCATATATACGATGTGGTAAAAATGAGCATCGTATAAATGTCCCAAATGTCATATATACGATGAGCCTTTTTAAAAAAATACATTACAAAGGACATTTTGGGGTTTTCAAATTGGGTGGGGGTATATGGGGATTGGGTGGGGTATAGAAAAAACAACCCAATTGAAAACCATGCTTAAATTGTATAAACAGAGCCTAATCTTTAAGGCGTTTGCTTTTCCCACACCCCCTCCTACTCTTTCACACCCCTTAACAAATCTTATTACAAAAATAACCTCACGTGAAAAGCTGTGAGGACCTGTTTTATGACTGCTCGAACGACCTTGTTCGAACACGTTCGAACGATCTTGTTCGAACACGTTCGAACAACATCATGCGAACGCAATAAAAATGGTGAACGTGGTGTGAGAGTCCATTTTTTGTAATAAAATAGGGTGTTCGAACACCATGCGAACTGTTCGCATGACCCATCTTGAAACAGTGAAATTAGACACAAGAGGGTGTGAAGTCAAGATTTAACACACACGAACAATGTCATTCGAACCTGTTCGAAGGCCCGTGTTCGAACATGTGAAATTTCGTGAAAAAAAAAAGGTTTTGGCTGACCTTTTGATCTTTTCACACCCTTATGGGGTGTGTTTTGAGTAGGAGGGGGTGTAAGAAAAGCAAACGCCAATCTTTAATTATTTTAGAATGGGCCGGTTAAACTAATTGACCAAAAAAATTGTATAATACATAACCGGTTCTAATTTTTGCTTTCTTAATCGCAGAAAGCAAAAAACCAACTTGAAAACCAAATTTAACAAGTCTGCATCAAGTACTAACAATAATGAGATTAGGCATTATAGAAACCATACAATGAGATTAGGCATCAATTTGTTCTAAAGAATGAGCGGGAGACTAGATTTTCATTGAAAGTATTAGGACACTCCATAGTTAGCCAATAATGTTCCAAAAAAAAAACAGGGTTTTAAATTGCGGTATGTAGCTGTAATTGCACCGTAACAAAACAGTTATTGAAACTTCTGCAATCCTTTTTCAATGCTGCATAACAAAACTGTCTAATCTAGTGCCAAATTGATAAAGTGCCCTTGTAGATGACCCATCATCATTCAAAGCATCAACAGCTGCATCTTTAAGCTCTTCAATCCTTCTTCTAATCCCATTTTCTTCTCCACCAACCATTAAACCTCTAATCACCTTAGCAATTTCCTCTCTTTCAACTAAACCATTGTCATTAAATTCCGGCCTAATCGCCACTCTAAGCCCATCAGTTAACAAAACTGCATTCATTTTCTGCTCCGCAAACAAAGGCCAAGCTATCATAGGAACTCCCAACACAATACTCTCAAGCACGGAATTCCAACCACAATGTGTTAAAAATCCACCAGTTGAACCATGACTCAAAATTTCTGTCTGTGGTGCCCATGAAACAACAACTAACCCTTTTCCTTTTGTTCTCTCCAAAAACCCTTCTGGTAAATACTTCAAAACATCATCATCATCATTACTATTTGCACCACCATTATTACTTTTTCCACCTCCATTAAGGTAAGCTGCATTTGCTGAATCACTAGGTTCTCTTAAAACCCATAAGAATTTCTCACCACTCATTTCTAACCCAAAAGCTAACTCATTAAGCTGTTCTTTAGAAAGAGTTCCTCCACTTCCAAACGAAACATATAAAACTGAATTGCGCTTTTGGTCCTCCAACCATCTCAAACACTCGGAATCTTTCGTTTCACTATTAGTCCCTGTTTGGATAATTGGTCCAACCAAATAAACAGGAACGTTATTATTTTGTTCCTCTAACGCTCTAACCGTTTCTTCCTCCATTTTGAAGAAGCTATTTACCAAAAAGCCCTTAGCGAGAGAGAATCTTTTGCAACGTTGAAGAATTAGGTCATAAGCGAGACTAGATCGATCTTGAAAATGCTCGGGAAGATCTTGACCGTTGATAGGGATACAACCGGGAAATCGAATAGCTTCGTTATGATCTCTGTATTCTGATGAAATTTGTTTGTGAAGTGATGGAAGATGCAAGAAAAGAGAGAGTGTCATTGTTGAAGGAGGGAAGTAAATGTAAGAAGAGAGATTGTTGAAATCTTTTGAAGCTATTATTTCTAATGCTTCGTTTGCGAATGGATCTGAAATTAAAGCGACGAGTGGTTTTGTTGAAAAGAGTGAAGATAACACGTTGTGGAAAGATGGCATGGATTTGGAAACTGCGATTTGGATTTGAACTGCTGGGGGAAGATCTTGTGGGAGATCTTGTTTATTTATTGGAGGGAGGAAAATGAATTGGATGTTGGGAGGTGTATTGAGTAATTTTAAGGTGGCGGGGAGAGGTGCGTCGATTGTGGGGAATATGATAGTGAAATGGAAGTGATTGTGGAGGTTAAGGAGTTTCTTGCAGAATTCGATGATTGAGGCTTGGTGGCTAAATGCAGGTATTGAAATTACTGCTATATGAATTGTTTTGGCCATTGAATTGAATCTCTATTGCTAAGTTCTTCAGGTTTATGTTGTTTTTGGGGATATATGTATGTATGTATGTATATATATGATTTTATCTAGGGTTATTTGATGAAGTAGGCCAACATTGACTAGGGAATTTAATTAGATATATTTAATGCTAGCCTAAGTTGACTGATATATGTTATATTATAGACAGTATTATTTATGAGTAGCATCTTCATCTTGCATGGGAAAGTCAGGGTTGGACATAGTGATGGGTTAGAAAGAATAGGTGCATATATGAGACGAGTGGGTAGCTATATTTATTTAAGTGTGGCTGTTGGCACAATTGTTTGACAATGACAGTAATGCATGTGACAATTTGTTCGAATTTGTATATTTATTTTATTTGGTTGGTTGTAGGTGATAGAAAGAGCATGGACTGAATAAAGAAAAGATAAGAGAGAGGAAAATTTTAATATTTAATCATTATAAATTATGCTTCCTTTGGGTTTGGTTTGACAATAATAGTTTACTTTACAGTGGCTTACTACTTGGTGCATCAAGAATCGTTGGGGTTTATTTAGTTTCCAGCCGATTTGGACAAGGTTGAATGCTTTACTATTCTATTAATCAGATCAACATAAATTAAATGACTTTTGACTTACCGGTTGTATTTCTGTTTTTATTATTATAGTGGGCAGCTAATTAAGAAATTTGGAGTGAATGAGTTTGTTAACCCAAAAGATCATCATGACAAACCTGTACAACAGGTTAGCTACTTTTGTTCTCTTTAAACTTTGTTTCTTCCGTTTTGAACTCAAAATTCTGATGCTATGAAGTTTATGTCCTTTTAGTGTACAAGGGAAGGGAGATTGAGATGTGAATGTTGGTGTGCAGGTTATTGTTGAAATGACCAATGGAGGTGTGGATCGTGCTGTTGAATTTACTGGTAGTATCCAGGCCATGATGTCAGCATTTGAATGTGTCCATGATGTATGTAAAACAAAACTCTATTTTTTCCTAACTTGTTGCTTAAGTTAAGAGTTTATAAAGCTTACTTAGTCTTAAGCAGATAAAATACTCACTTATTTCATATGAAAGTTGTTCCAATATTCAATAGGCAATCTCATGTGTCAACGATGCAATACATATAAAAAACAAACATACAAAAAAAGACGGCAAAGAAGGAAGATAAAGATCAAAAGACCACAGAAAATTAAACTTCCTGAAACCCAATCTAATGTTTCCATTGGCTAGCCAAGTGAGACAGGGCCTGTGTTGCAGAACCATCTTTGATTGCTTTAGCAGCAACATCTTTTAAGTTCTTCATTCTTTTGCGCATTCCTTTACCTTCTTCCCCTTCCATTACACACTTGACAACCTTTACAATTT
The DNA here is from genome assembly GCA_020916435.1 of Oxytropis ochrocephala. Lineage (NCBI taxonomy): Eukaryota > Viridiplantae > Streptophyta > Magnoliopsida > Fabales > Fabaceae > Oxytropis > Oxytropis ochrocephala. The sequence goes on from CM037091.1 coordinate 41,452,999, forward strand.
CCTCCTATTGCACAATCTCAGCATCCTTAAATTTCAACCTCAGTGCCACATTAAGACCATCGGTTAGCATCACTGCATTCATTGCTTGTTCTGCAAAGAGAGGCCATGCTATTATTGGCACCCCTTCTTGCATACTCTCCAAAACTGAATTCCAGCCACAATGACTCAGAAACCCACCAACGGAATTGTGCCTAAGTACTTGAACTTGAGGTGCCCATGAAGCCACGACCAAACCTTGTTCTTTGGTTTTCTCCAAAAATCCATTTGGTAAAAACTTCAAAGGGTCCTCATTTGTAGCTTCAAGATAAGCAGCACTTGATGAATCACTAGGTGGTCTCACAACCCACAAGAACCCTTGACCACTCAATTCTAAACCCAAAGCTAGCTCATTGGTTTGGGTTTGAGAAAGTGTTCCACCACTTCCAAAAGAAACATACAACACTGAACTTTGTGGCTGTGTATCCAGCCATTTCAAACACTCATCCTTATGATCCCCATTTCTTGTTCCATTTTGAGTAATGGGACCAACAGGGTAAAATTTGATATTTTTAGCATTTCCTATTTCTTCCAATGCTCTTATAGCACCAGATTCCATTTCTAAAAAGCTATTGAACAAGATTCCATCAAGTGTAGACATTTTCTTGTTATGTTCAAGAAACGATTTGTAAGCTTCACTTGATCGATTTTTTGCTGGTGCCGGAAGATCACGCCCGTGAATTGGTACGCACCCCGGTATATTTATAGGTTCTACAAGGTCTTTGAATTCACATGAAACGCCTTCATTAAGTTTTGGCATATGTAAACAAAGTGAGAGTACCATTGCTGAACAGGGATAGTAAAGGTAGGACATAGAGTTGAACTCTTTTGCAAAATCAAGTGCTTCAAATGCAAAATAATCAGCTACCAAAGCAACCAAAGGTGTTTTTGAGCTTAAGGATTTGAGGGCCTCATGTATTGATGGTAGAGAGAGAGTAATAGTGAGTTGACTTAGGAATCCTGCACCTTGTTTGTTGATTGGTGGAAGAAAGATTGAGTGTATATTGGATGGAATGGTTTCAAGATAAGATTTAGAGGACTCTGGAATTGACCCAAGTGAGGGAATGATGCATGTGACATGAAAATAGGGGTGATGAGTGATTAGTCGCTTAGAGAACTCAATAATTGGAACTAAGTGGCTGAAACCAGGACTTGTAATAACAGCTATGTGACATGTCTTTGCCATGGAAACAACAAATTTTTGTTTTGTTGAATGGACTATAATGTTTGCTTGCTCAGAGGTAGTGAGAAATTGTATATGGTTATGCTCCTTTTATTTATTATTGGGAAACATTTGGATGGCTTAAGAAGCAAAAGGTGTATTCTCTTGGTTCATTGTATTATATAACTAATATAACTAACTGGTGATGTAAGTGCATATGCATTGCAACAAAAAACATCCCATCTATTATTCAATAGTATTTGGTGTAGTGGAGTTCACATGTAAGTGCATATGCATTACTGCTATATGAATTGTTTTGGCCATTGAATTGAATCTCTATTGCTAAGTTCTTCAGGTTTATGTTGTTTTTGGGGATATATGTATGTATGTATGTATATATATGATTTTATCTAGGGTTATTTGATGAAGTAGGCCAACATTGACTAGGGAATTTAATTAGATATATTTAATGCTAGCCTAAGTTGACTGATATATGTTATATTATAGACAGTATTATTTATGAGTAGCATCTTCATCTTGCATGGGAAAGTCAGGGTTGGACATAGTGATGGGTTAGAAAGAATAGGTGCATATATGAGACGAGTGGGTAGCTATATTTATTTAAGTGTGGCTGTTGGCACAATTGTTTGACAATGACAGTAATGCATGTGACAATTTGTTCGAATTTGTATATTTATTTTATTTGGTTGGTTGTAGGTGATAGAAAGAGCATGGACTGAATAAAGAAAAGATAAGAGAGAGGAAAATTTTAATATTTAATCATTATAAATTATGCTTCCTTTGGGTTTGGTTTGACAATAATAGTTTACTTTACAGTGGCTTACTACTTGGTGCATCAAGAATCGTTGGGGTTTATTTAGTTTCCAGCCGATTTGGACAAGGTTGAATGCTCCTTCCGTTTCTTTAAACTACTTTTGTTCTCTTTAAACTTTGTTTCTTCCGTTTTGAACTCAAAATTCTGATGCTATGAAGTTTATGTCCTTTTAGTGTACAAGGGAGATTGAGATGTGAATGTTGGTGTGCAGGTTATTGTTGAAATGACCAATGGATGTGTGGATCGTGCTGTTGAATTTACTGGTAGTATCCAGGCCATGATGTCAGCATTTGAATGTGTCCATGATGTATGTAAAACAAAACTCTATTTTTTCCTAACTTGTTGCTTAAGTTAAGAGTTTATAAAGCTTACTTAGTCTTAAGCAGATAAAATACTCACTTATATCATATGAAAGTCTGTGTTGCAGAACCATCTTTGATTGCTTTAGCAGCAACATCTTTTAAGTTCTTCATTCTTTTGCGCATTCCTTTACCTTCTTCCCCTTCCATTACACACTTGACAACCTTTACAATTTCCTCCTTTTGCACAATCTCATCATCCTTAAATTTCAACCTCAGTGCCACATTAAGACCATCGGTTAGCATCACTGCATTCATTGCTTGTTCTGCAAAGAGAGGCCATGCTATTATTGGCACCCCTTCTTGCATATATACTCTCCAAAACCGAATTCCAGCCACAATGACTCAGAAACCCACCAACGGAACTGTGCGTAAGTACTTGAACTTGAGGTGGCCATGAAGCCACAACCAAACCTTGTTCTTTGGTTCTCTCCAAAAATCCATTTAGGGTCCTCATTTGTAGCTTCAAGGTAAGCAGCACTTGATGAATCACTAGGTGGTCTCACAACCCACAAGAACCTTTGACCACTCAATTCTAAACCCAAAGCTAGCTCATTGGTTTGGGTTTGAGAAAGTGTTCCACCACTTCCAAAAGAAACATACAACACTGAAATTTGTGGCTGTGTATCCAGCCATTTCAAACACTCATCCTTATGATCCCCATTTCTTGGTCTATTTTGAGTAATGGGACCAACAGGGTAAAATTTGATATTTTTAGCATTTCCTATTTCTTCCAATGCTCTTATAGCACCAGATTCCATTTCTAAAAAGCTATTGAACAAGATTCCATCAAGTGTAGACATTTTCTTGTTATGTTCAAGAAACGATTTGTAAGCTTCACTTGATCGATTTTTTGTTGGTGCTGGAAGATCGCGCCCGTGAATTGGTACGCATCCCGGTAATTTTATAGGTTCTACAAGGTCTTTGAACTCACATGAAAAGTATTCATCAAGTTTTGGCATATGTAAACAAAGTGAGAGTACCATTGCTGAACAGGGATAGTAAAGGTAGGACATAGAGTTGAACTCTTTTGCAATATCAAGTGCTTCAAATGCAAAATAATCAGCTACCAAAGCAACCAAAGGTGTTTTTGAGGTTAAGGATTTGAGGGCCTCATTTATTGATGGTAGAGAGAGAGTAATAGTGAGTTTTGTTGATCGGAGGAAGAAAGATTGAGTGTATATTTGATGGAATGGTTTCAAGATAAGATTTAGAGGACTCTGGAATTGACCCAAGTGAGGGAATGATGCATGTGACATGAAAATAGGGGTGATGAGTGATTAGTCGCTTAGAGAACTCAATAATTGGAACTAAGTGGCTGAAACCAGGACTTGTAATAACAGCTATGTGACATGTCTTTGCCATGGAAACAACAAATTTTTGTTTTGTTGAATGGACTATAATGTTTGCTTGCTCAGAGGTAGTGAGAAATTGTATATGGTTATGCTCCTTTTATTTATTATTGGGAAACATTTGGATGGCTTAAGAAGCAAAAGGTGTATTCTCTTGGTTCATTGTATTATATAACTAATATAACTAACTGGTGATGTAAGTGCATATGCATTGCAACAAAAAACATCCCATCTATTATTCAATAGTATTTGGTGTAGTGGAGTTCACATGTAAGTGCAATTCATCTAAATTTTTGCGATCAATTTTTGTATCTTCCTATAGCGTTGTTTCTTTACTGCTTCTTCGATTGTCAAATGTTGATTACTTACTTACTTTGTGGTCGTTAGGAATTGTTTTAGTCTATGCTCCGAATTTAAAAGAAAGAATTTGTTGCTTTGAGTACAAAATCTTTCCTTTCAGGATTATTTTTGCGTAAGCAGTCAAATAGACTTTTGATGTTTTATAATGTTTTTTTATGAGTAGCGTTCAATTCACCCCAAGAGTAACTCACATCAACGGTTATGTCTCTTTTTCATATGGAAAATTTTAGGGTGAGAGGATATCAGGGATAACATATGGGCTCTTTGAGAACTTACGAATGTAATTACATTTATCTCACTCTAAGGAACTAGTCGATGGTGACGTGGCTGCCAACATGGATGCCAAGTTGGATAAATTCATTTAATTTCTCTCAAATTCTGGAAATCTCTAATATTCCAATCCTCTTCTTCTTCTTTTTATTTTTCTCAGATTCTGGAAATTTTGCAAACCAAACATGCATGAACTATAATTAATGTCAAATGGTTTCGACTTGACTTTCGAGTATCATGAAAATGAACCAGGGAGAATTAGAATTCAGAAACTAAAAAGAACAACCTCCTCACATCATGGAGAGTCCTAATCTTAAATTCTCTGTAAACTTTAAATTTCATAGTACATAACATGTTTTAAACCAAACCAAAAACTAGTTTCATAGTACTTGTGCATAGAATTGGCAAAATAGGCTACCCGGCCCGCATCGGGTTGGGCCACATCGGGCTCGGACTTTTATAGGTTGGGCCAAAAAGCCCGAATTAAATATTGGCTTACCTTTTATGGCCCAAGCCCAAACCTACACGGGTCACGGGCTTTGCGGGCTAGCCCGCATTATGCGATGCTAGTTAAAATATTCTTTTTTAGAAAAAAAATAAGACTAAAAAATTCTCATTATTTATACGTCAGGAGTTGAACAATTTAAAATTAAAGCTCAAAATATTAAAAAATAGGTTTAAATATGTATTTTGTCCTTGCAAATATGCCTCATTTTTAAAATCGTCGTTGCAATTTTTTTTTTAAATTCGTCCCTACAAAATAATTTTTTTGAATATACCCTTCCGTTAGGTCTTTGTTAGTCAATTGCTAATTGTGCTAACAGAGTGCCACATACGTATTGACACGTTGGATTTTTAATCTGATGTGGGATGACACGTTGGATTAAAAAATTAGGGGTTGAATTGATTTCCCTCACTCTCTTCATATTACCCACTCTCTTCATTTTACTCGGTTTCTTCACGCTCTCTTTTTTCTTCGTGAGAAACTTGAGCAAAGTTAGAAACTGAGAGAAACGAAGTAGAAGAACGAATGGCAAGGAAGGAAGGTGAACGGCGAGGAAGGAAGAAGAAGAACGACGATTAACGAAGATGAACGACGACCAACAAAGACGGCGAGACGGCCAACGAAGACCAACAAAGACGGTAAACCTAAACTTCAAATTTGTTTCAAATTTCTTTAGGGTTTTTGTGATTCCTTTACTAGGATCTGATAATCTTCCAATGATTTCTAATTTTAGGGTTTTGTGGTCGTTTTATCTCTGTATTTAGGGTTTTATTCTCTGATTTGCTGATTTTTAGGGTTTTGTGGTCGTTTTGTGGTCGTTGTTTGTATTGAAAGTATGTAGTTGTTAATTTGCTTAGGGTTTTTATATATTGGTGTGTTCTCTGTTGAAAAAAACAAGAAAGGTACCCTGTTTTGTTTAACTTTGTCACATGGGGACCATGTTGTTGAATATTGGGTAATGGGAACCATTTTATCACATGGTATACTGAACTTGATCACATGGGGGGACCATTTTACTATTGATTACAGAATATATTGGGACCCACTGTATATTTATTCAATTTGTCATTTTGCAGGGATTAGTTTTGATATTGTTATACATCATGGGGGCAAATTTGAAAATGGGGAAAATATAGTGTATAAGGGAGAGTATCAACATGACTTCAGAATTAGTGATGTTGACAGGTGGAGTTACTTTGAGGCTGTAGGAATAGTCAAAGAACTAGGGTATAAGAAAGAGTTCAATTTATGGTGGATGTCTGAGCATGATGCATTTCTGGGTGGTTTTAAGGCATTTAGGGCTGATGGGGATGCTAACAAGGCAGTAGAGTTTGCATTAACAAACAACTGTGGTATACATCTTTATGTGGAGAGTGATGAGTATGTTGAAGAGGGTGACCAAGAGAATTCTGATTCTGATCATGATGATGATGCCAAGGGTGTACACTTTGATGACAGTGAGGAGGAGAGGGCATTGGGGTTGTAGAATCAGAAACAAAGGATTCTTGGAGATGGTTTCTGACGTTGCTTTTGGAGGATATTGATCAAGAGAGGAGATGGGTCTTCATTTCAGATCAGCAAAAGGTATACTTATGCTATTGTTTTTATACTTATTCTAGTGTTTTATACTTATTATAGTGTTTTATCTTTGCACAGGGTGTGATCCCTGTGTTTGAAGAGATGTTTGAAACTATTGAACATAGGCTGTGTTTAAGGCATTTGTATGCTAATATGAAGAAGAAGTTTGGAGGAGGGTTTGTCATAAGGGACTTGATGATGGCTGCTGCAAAATCCACATACACTAGAGGATGGGAGGATCACATGGATGAGCTTAAGAGGGTGCATCAGAAAACATGGGAATGGTTGGTGGCTGTAGACCCAAAACATTGGTGTAAGGCTTACTTTAGTTTTTATCCAAAATGTGATGTATTGATGAACAATCTGTCTGAGGCCTTTAATAGTACCATTTTAGTAGCAAGAGACAAACCAATTCTCTATCTTCTTATTCCCTGCTTCCATCAGCTTATCAGCATACATGCAGCCATTGCAAGGAGATGATGGTATAGTTTCTAGTGGTGCAGCGATTGGATTTACAATCTGGGGTATGACTTTTTCCCATCTAAAAAGCTTACAACTTATTTCTTCTTTCTGTACAAATTAAAAGCATCATTTCAGAAGGATTTAAAACAAAAACAGGTAACATCGAAAAATCGAAACCATGATAGAGATTACCATAAAATTTGGACACTTCCAATATCTTCTATTTGGGTTTAGACCCGTTTTTGAGGTGAACATCCTCATAGTTAAACGACACCCACATATTGATCTCACTTCCTGTGTATTCGAGGTTGAAGATTGTGAGGCAGCCATTGAAGCTCTAGATTTGGAGGAAGTAGAGGATGGATTTGGGGAAAAATGATATTAGGGTTAGAAGAGGGATTTATTTGGGGAAGATGATGATTTACACATCAGCAATAATATAAATATATGGAGAATCAAAATAACTAACGTGTCAATACTTACGTGGCACTCTGTTAGCACAATCAGCAATTGACTAATTAACAAAGACCTAACGGAAGGATATATTCAAAAAAAGTTATTTTGCAGAGACGAATTTAAAAAAATAATAATTTGCAGGGACGTTTTTAAAAACAAGGCATATTTGCAGGGACTAAATACATATTTAAGCCTAAAAAATATGAATATTTGCAGTTAAGGTGTGAGTTTCTTTCACCAGGAAACCAGTATATTAAAACAGATGCTCTGAACATTAGTAAAAAAAGATATGTGCCCTTAAACTTATAACCATATTAAAAAGAAGCATTATGTTATAGGAAGAAGTTGATATTTGCCTTTCAGATGTTAAAAAATCTACTGTACAAAGAGAAGAAAAATAGATAGCATGATGCTATTTGAAATCAGATTGGACTGAGTACATGTTATGGCGTAAGTAAATTTATATTATTTTTTTGGTTACAAGTAAATTTATATTATTTTTATTCAACAAAAAAAATTCTATTAGTTGTGAATTGCGGGCCTACGGGCTACCCATGGCCCGATGATAAGTCCACTTTATGTGTCTTTTTAGTACTTATTTTTAGTAAGTTATTCGGTAGTTTAGTTCTATTCTAGAGCTATTTTACTACCTTTTCGTTTTATTTTAATTTTAGGTCTATCTTTGAGGAAAATGAAGGATTTAAGCTTAAAAAGAGCAAAGACAAAGTTTCAAGTCAAAGAGAGAAACAAAGAGCTGAAAAATACAAGAAAAATCAAGAAATGTTGTTTCTACCCGATGGTTGCACGACCCGTGCTGGATTTGGCACGACCCGTGCTGAACCCTTTTGATCAAAGGCGCTGAAAGCCAACCTGATAATGGCACGACCCGTGCTGGATTTGGCACGACCTGTGCCACTGCATCAGATTCCAAAGATGTTACAGTTTGCTCTTTAATGGCTTGTAAATTGTCTTAAGTGACTTGTCTCTTCTCTTTGGCTATATAAAGCACAAATTTCTGAGTGCTTAGACGAATCTTTGGCTATTGTATTTCACTACTCAAAGTTCATCTTTATAATTCTAAGCAATTTACATTTCCTACTTCATCTTTACATCCTTGTTCTTTATTTTTTCTACATTTTTATTCTTTTTGCACTTTTACATTTTAGTCTCTATTTTTCCGCACTTTTATTCTTCTGTCATTTACATTCCAGCAATTTATGTTCATGTCATTTACGTTTATTGCAATTTATATTATGAACATGAGTGAGTAGATACAAAGTCTTGGGTTATTGGGAGTAATCCAATGATAGGTCCCTAGTAATTCCCAAGACTATTCTCCATTCCAAATTGTTTTATATTTCAATCTAATTTTATTGTCCTTCAAATCATATTTTAAACATCAAACGATGAACCGAACGGTGAAGTATTGATGTTGGAACTATGAAATTAGACAAGGGAATCAAAACATGAGAATAGTTTTGAAACTCTTGTGACATTAGAGAGGTGTTATGCTTAATGGGTTTTGGTGACAATCAACCATGAGAATAGGCTTGATTGTTAGTTCAAAACACACTTTTGTACTCTGAAAGAAGACATTAGTTACATTTGTTACCTTGTTTTTAGAATATATTACTTTTATAATTTGGTGAATGGTTTAAAGAATTATTTTGGTTCCTCATTGTTGTGTTGAAACTATAACTCGAGATTGTTTTTATTCCGAATTTTAAATCAAACAATCACTCCTTTTACTAAAATCATTCTTTTTAGCTAATCACCACTGAAAAAGAAATTGGTAATCACAAAAGTCTCTGTGGGGATCGATACTTTTTATTACGCGATAGAACCGTGCGCTTGCGGTCTATCACCCGACCGGGCTAACCCAATACAGGCTCGGGCTTTTTGGGATAGGGCTAAAAAGCCCAGATATAAAAACGGGCTCACCTTTGTAAGCCCAAGCCCTATGTTTTTTGGGCTAGCCCGGCCTGGCCCGACGGGCCCGGCCCATTTTGACAGCTCTACCTTTGCATTAGAATTCAGAAACTAAAATTATTCGTGGAACTTCTCGCTATAAGTAGCATTAATTTTAACGAAATGCTTTTTATAGGTGGGTCAAACTTTGACCTGTGCATCTTGTTAGGTTATGCGGTTTTAACATTTTAAAAAGCCCTATCGTGGAATTCCACGAAGATAATATTCGTGGGATATAGCATAGCTCTCTTCAACAAAACATTATTCTTACATTTGCTAATTGTACTAGGCAATGTCATGTGTCATGTGTCAACAATCCAATACATAAAACAAAAGCATACAAAAGACAACAAAGTAGGAAAATCAAGATCAAAAAAACTTCCTAAATCCCACCCAAATTTTCCCATTGGCTTGCCAAGTGAGACAGGGTCTTGGTCGAAGAACCACCTTTCAGTGCTTTTGCAGCACTATCTTTTAAATTCTTCATTCTTTTGTGCATTTCTTTACCTTCTTCTCCTTCTATTAGACGCTTGACTACCTTTGCAATATCCTCCTTTTGCACAATCTCATCATCCTTAAATTTCAACCTCAGTGCCACTTTAAGACCTTCAGTTAGCAACACTGCATTCATAGCTTGTTCTGCAAAGAGAGGCCATGCTATTATTGGCACCCCTTCTTGAATACTCTCTAAAACTGAATTCCAACCACAATGACTCAGAAATCCACCAATTGAGTTGTGCTTAAGTATTTGAACTTGAGGTGCCCATGAATCCACAACCAAACCTTTCTCTTTGGTTCTCTCTAAAAACCCACTTGGTAAATATTTCAAAGGGTCCTCATTTGTAGCATCAAGGTAAGCAGCACTAACTGAATCACTAGGTGCTCTCATAACCCATAAGAACCTTTGACCACTCAATTCTAAACCCAAAGCTAGCTCATTGATTTGGGTTTGAGAGAGTGTTCCACCACTTCCAAAAGAAGCATACAACACTGAACTTGGTGGCTGAGTATCCAACCATTTCAAACACTCATCCTTATCATCCACATTACTTGACCCATTTTGTGTAATGGGTCCAACTGGATAGAAGCTGATATTTTTCCCATTTCCCTCCTCTTCCAATGCTCTTATAGCACCAGATTCCATTTCTAAGAAGCTATTGAACAAGATTCCATCTAGTGTAGACAGATTCTTGTTACGTTCGATAAACAATTTGTAAGCTTCACTTGATCGATTTTTTGTTGGTGCTGGAAGATCACGCCCGTGGATTGGTACACACCCCGGTAATTTTATAGGTTCTACTAGGTCCTTGAACTCACATGAAACTTCTTCATCAAGTTTTGGCATATGTAAAGAAAGTGAGAGTACCATAGCTGAACCAGGAAAGTAAAGGTAGGTCAAAGAGTTGAACTCTTTTGCAAAATCTAGTGCTTGAAATGCAAAAGAATCAGCAATCAAAGCAACAAAAGGTGTATTTGAGCTCAAGGATTTGAGGGCTTCATGTATTGATGGTAAGGAAAGAGAAACAGTGAGTTGAATTAGGACTCCTGCATATGCACCTTGAGGCAAGTCTTGTCTGTTGATTGGAGGAAGAAAGATTGAGTGTATATTTGATGGAATGGTTTCAAGGTAGGATTTTGAGGATTCTGGAATTGACCCAAGTGAGGGAATGATGCATGTGACATGAAAATTGGGGTGATGAGAGATTAGTCTTTTGGTGAATTCAACTATTGGAACTAAGTGGCTGAAACCAGGACTTGTAATAACAGCTACGTGACTTGTCTTTGCCATGGAATGGAAACAAAGATTTTTCGATCAATAATTAGATGTTTGGTTGCTCAGAGGTAGTGAAAAGCTGTATATGGTTTTGCTCCCTTTTAAAGACATGGTCAGGGTTTTATTCACTACTACTGCGAAACATAGGGATGGCTTAAGAGGAAAAGTTGTTTGACTATTAAATAATGTGATGTAAGTGCTTATGCAACTAAAAAATATCACATATATTATTCAATAGTATTTGGTGTAGTGGAGTCCACATGTAAGTGCAATTCTAAGTTTTTCGATTACTTCCTATTGCATCCTGTCTTTTTTGCATATTTGATTTTAGAGTTGCTGACTTGCTTACGTAAGTTACGTTAGTGTCGTTAGGAATTCTTAGTATTTGCTCTGAATTTATAAGAAATAATTTATTGCTTTCTGAGATAGAATTATCTCAATACGATAACTCAGGGATAAATTTCGAGAATTATCTCAATTCTTAGTAGGAAACTTAATGAGGAATGAATTTCGGTACTTAAGAAATGTGAAATGTAACAATGACCAGAGAGAGAGAGAAGGGAAGATTTCATTCACAACTTTTTGTTATTCTTTCATTTGCTCAATCTGGAGCTATTTAAAGGCTCAACAAGCATAACGGTTACAACCTTTCATTTGCTCAATTAAGAGCTCACTAAGCTTAACAGTTATTGTAATTGCAGAAATAATAAAGATGATTAATAAAACCTGTAACAATACCCCCTCCTCCACCACACACTTGTCCTCAAGTGTGGAAATTAGGAAACTTTTCAAAAAATCGTAGTAAAATTCCCAAGTAGCGTGAGTGGCAGGTTCTCCTTTCCATTTTACCAGCACCTTAGTGGCAGCGGAGTGCCCTCTCTTAACCATTTTGCGTTCCAAAATGGTTTTTGGTTCCTTAGCAGGGAGCACAAAGGTCAGATCAGTGGGTAGGGGAAATTTGTCGGCAGCTGTAGGGTTCAAGCACAATTTCAATTGAGAAACATGGAACACATTATGGATTGATGCCTCAGGGGGCAATTCAAGTTGATAAGCCACAGAGCCAATTCTGTCCGGTATTTTATAAGGCCCATAGAACTTAGGCATGAGCTTGTGAAATAAATTCTGCCTCACAGTAGCTTGCCTATATGGTTGGAGTTTAAGATAAACCATGTCACCAATATTAAAGGTTTTGTCACTCCTATGTTTATTGGCTTGTTGAGTCATCCTGTTTTGAGCTCGGAGCAAATGAAACTTCAGCAATTGAATGACAGCATCACGTGCACTCAGTGATCTGTCCACAACAGGATTGGATGCTTCACCTGGTAAATAGGGTAGATGTATTGGAGGAGGTTGGCCATACACTACCTCAAAAGGAGTAGAGTTGATAGAGGTGTGATAGTTTGTATTATACCACCATTCGGCCAATGATAGCCACTGGAACCAAGAAGAAGGTTTGTCTGCACACATGCACCTTAAGTAGGTTTCTAGACATTTGTTCACCACCTCTGTCTGACCATCTGACTGAGGATGATATGCAGTGGACTTGTTAAGGGCCACTCCTTGTAGTTGAAATAATTCCTTCCATATCTTGCTCAAGAATATAGGATCTCTGTCACTTGTTATGGAAGATGGCATCCCATGGAGTTTGAATACATTGTCAAGGAACAATTGAGCAACATCAAGTGCAGTATAAGGATGGGATAAAGCCATGAAATGGGCATATTTACTTAGTCTATCCACAACTACTAGGATAACTGTTTCTTTTTGAAGAGCTAAAGAGCCTTCAATGAAATCCAAGCTAATTGCATCCCAAATACTGATTAGGAATAGGTAAGGGGTGAATTAAACTCGTGAAGCGGCCAGTCGAGTTTGCACCTTTGGCATGTATCGCACATTCTGACATAATATTGAATATCTTTATTCATTCCTTTCCAATAAAACAATGATTTAATTCTGGCAGCAAATTGTAACATCGCGGCCTGAATGGCCCCCAGTAGGTGAATCATGCAACCAATTCATGATGATGGACTTGAGTTGTGGATCGTAACCAATGACCAATTTGCCTTTCCTCCTTAATTCATTTCTCGCACTCAAGAGTATTTAGGATGAGAAGTAGGTTTCTAACGCATGTAGTGATTAAATTCGAAGTGTAACATCGGTGGTCCATGACGCTTTGATTAGTTCCAATAGATCCTCTTGGGCATTATTCAACGAAGTGGTAATGACTCGCTCCCGATTTCCTTGAAAGAGCATCACCGCAACATTCTCGAATCCTTCCTTATAATGTATCTCAAAATCATATCCCATGAGCTTAGCCATCCACACTTGTTGAAAAGGTGTATTAAGCCTCTGCTCAAGCATAAACTTGATACTTTTCTCGATCTGCTTTAATAATGAAGTGTCCAGTAAGCCAAGTATGTACTCCATTTTTGAATTGCATATACAATTGCAAATAGCTCTCGCTCATAAATGGACATAGCTTGTTGTTTGGGACCGAGGGCTTTACTGATGTAAGCAATTGGGTGTTGTTTTTGCATAAGGACAGCACCTATGCCTTTGCCCGATGCATCAGTTTCTAAAACAAATGGCTCATTGAAATCTGGGAGGGCCAAGACAGGTGCAGATACAAGGGCAGTTTTCAAATCTTGGAATGCTTGGGTAGCACTAGGGGACCATTGAAATGAATCTTTCTTCAACATATCAGTAAGAGGTTTGGCAATTTTGCCATAATCTTTGACAAATCTCCTATAATAGCCAGCTAGGCCTAGAAATCCGCGTAATTTCTTAATTGAGTCAGGGAGAGGCCAAGAAGAAACTGCTTGTATTTTTCTAGGGTCTGTGGAAACACCCTCTTTAGTAATAAAATGGCCAAGGTATTCAACCCTTGGTGTGGCAAAGCAACATTTTTCCTTTCTAAGAAAGAGCTTGTTGTCTCTTAGAATCAGAAAGACCTTAGCAAGGTGAGAGGCATGTTGGTGTAGTGAGGAGCTATAGACTAAAATGTCATCAAAAAACACAATGACAAATTTCCTCAAATAATCTTGAAACAATCTATTCATTAAGGCCTGAAAGGATGCAGGTGCATTGGTGAGCCCAAAAGGCATGACCAAGTATTCAAAGTGTCCAACATGTGTTTTGAAGGTCGCTTTGTATTCCTCTCCTCGGCCATTCTCACTTGGTGGTACCCTGATTGCAAATCCAGTTTGGAATAGATCACCGAACCCCCTAGTTCATCCATTAAGTCCTCAATCAAAGGAATAGGGAATTTATCTTTCACTGTGAGTTGATTTAGCCTTCTATAGTCCACACATAGACGCCATTGACCCCCCTTCTTTCTAACTAAGACCACTGGGTGAAGAAATGGGCTATTACCTATGTTGTATCCAACCCTTATCAAGCATTTCCCCAACTAAACCATCAACTATATCTTTTTGCACAGTAGAGTATCTGTATGGCCTTAGATTAAAAGGAGTGGTACCTTCTTTGAGAGGGACTTTGTGATCAAAACCAAACCGTGTAGGAGGTAAGTCTGTAGGACTCACAAATATATCAGAATAGATGAGTAGTAGTTGCTCAATCTCAGTAGGTACTGTATGGGCAGCATGTAATTGAAAACAAGAGGGTGGTGTAGTGCTTACCATATCAACACTGAGGAAACATAATTGAGCCCCTTGTTGTATGGTTTGATTGAAATTCTTGTTGCTAATGACTTTGAGACCATTCTGCTTTGCACCCCTTAAGACAAATCTTCTACCCTCAAACTTGAACTCCATTCTCAAAGCATTGAAATCCCAAAGAATAGGCCCGAGAGACTTGAGAAAAGGAATTCCTAGTATGAGGTCATAACAACCAAGTGGCAAAACCACTACATCAACTACAAACGTGGTTTGCTGCAATTGGCAAGTGAAATTTCTGCAGATATAGGAGCTCAGATCTTGTTACCACCACCTGCAGTGACCGTCATTGGTGTAACAGGTTCGAGTTTGCAGCCTAGCTTCTTAGCCACTTCTAAGTCTAGGAAGTTGTGAGTACTACCACTATCAAGGAGGATGTGCAGTGTCTTTTGGTTATGGGAGCCACAGACTTTCATTGTCCGATAAGAGGAAGGCCGCTTAATGCATGTAAAGAGAGTCAATGTCTTCACCATGAATGTCAATACCCTCGGATGTCTTTGTTTGGTGAATTTTCGTACTTCAGAGGGGTTTTCCTCATCATCAAGTTCCATGACCATTACTTGGGTGCGTTTGTGTTTAAATTGATGGCCAGGAGTGAAGGTTTCATCACAATACATACAAAGGCCTTTTGCCTTTCTTTCGGACATTTCAGCCGGTGAGTATAGTCTAGGTGTTTTCTGGTCAAGCCATTTGGATTAGAAGTTTGGGGTGTATTTGTGGTGGGTGTGGTGAGTGTGGTGGTTGTAGGGGGTGTTGGTAGCAGAGGTTTTTGGTAGTTATTGCTGAATTTGTTTACAGTGAATGAGGTTTGGGATTTGGTAGTGGTTTTAGAGGAATTGGTTGATAGTTTAGAAGCTTCATGGAATTTGGCTAGTCTCCCAGCATGAATTACATTGGTAGGGTGGAACATCCGAACATGCATTTGGGTTGTAGTCTCTAAACCAGCTAGGAAAATGCTAAGTAATTGCTCAGGGAATAGAGTTACTTGCGTAGAAGCTAATTCAAAAGCATCTAGGTATTCTTGCACACTCCCTGTATGTTTTACTTGAATCAATTCAGCTAAGGGATCCTCAAATACTTCACCAAATCGTTGAGTAACATCTACCACATATTCTGTCTAGCTAGGGTAGATATTAAATTTGGATTTCATATAGTTCACATGCCATTGAAGAGCAGGTCCTTCTAAATGAATTGAAGCAAGCCTTACCTTGGCATCTTCGGGCGTAACATCCAGGGCGAAGAATTGATCACATTTGTAGAACCATTCTTTCATCTTCTTGCCGTTGAAGCGAGGGAAATCAACCTTTGAGATGCGAGTAGCGTAAGGTTGCGTGCGGCCATCATTGCGAGGTGGTTTGGGAATTCGGTGACGATTTGAAGAGTTTTCTTCATCATCGGAATTCTGAGTAATTACGAGCTTACGGATTTCCTCCATACCCGCAGTGAGCACGTCTAAACGAGTGTTCACCTCCATGTGAACAGATTCCACCTTCTTGTCAAGGTCAGAGATTGAATTTGCGTGTGAAGTCATGGCGCCAAGGATCGAGAACAACTGATACCAATTGAGATAGAATTATCTCAATACGATAACTCAGGGATAAATTCCGAGAATTATCTCAATTCTTAGTAGGAAACTCAATGAGGAATGAATTTCGGTACTTAAGAAATGTGAAATGTAACAATGACCAGAGAGAGAGAGAAGGGAAGATTTCATTCACAACTTTTTGTTATTCTTTCATTTGCTCAATCTGGAGCTATTTAAAGGCTCAACAAGCATAACGGTTACAACCTTTCATTTGCTCAATTAAGAGCTCACTAAGCTTAACGGTTATTGTAATTGCAGAAATAATAAAGATGATTAATAAAACCTGTAACACTTTCACACTCATCGGAGACATGCCTAAAGATCCTGCAAAAAGAGAAAAACAAAGATCAACATAGGAAAAATGTACAAATCAATAAGCTGCGGTTAAGGGCAAGAAAATTACGCAGGTATGAAATTAAAACAGTTTCCAAATTCTCGATACTCAACAGAAGAGTAGACTTGCTCGGTGCGCCCTCCAATAGGCGCTCGATGTCCGCTCGAACAGAAGAGGAAAGATCCTGCTCGTCTATTAACCTCCCATTTCGGGGTTTACGAGTCCAATACAAGGGGAACAACTCCTCGACCTGTTCGTCCTGTAACAAGACGGGGCAGGACAGCCCTGCCTCCAACTTAAAGAAACTCTCCTTAAAATGCTTGTAGCTACTCTTTTAAACAGACATGAATGAGTTCTTGGGGATATTCCACAGAGAAACCCATGTACGCTGTCTCGGCGATTTCACCGTAAATTAAGATGTAACATCCTGGGTGCGTAACCGACATTACAAACTCGGGATGATAAGTTTGATACAATTCAAAGGTGTATATACACATAATGGATATATTTGAGCTGTTAAAGACTAAGTTTCGTAAAATTAAAACTGAATAAGTTACAAAATACATAGGTTTCTCAAAGAAATATCCATTACACAGCAGTCCTATAACCAGACATAAAGTGAACAAGTCCTAAAACAACGAGTCGGTCTATAATCGATACATGAGAAGCTAAACTGAACATCATCATCATGATACATCATGCTAATCCACATGAAACTGAAGTCCTCAACTAGTAGTACCCTTGCCCTTGCCTGATATTCCTGAATCTTTCGCCTGTGTGTATGAAAAACCACAAAATATCAATAGTGAGATTTAAGAAAATCTCAATGAGTCCCTCTTTGGTATAACATCATCCCTCATCCTATACCTATTGTACTTTTACTACCTATCATTCATCTAATTGAGACTTTACCTCCCAATAATTCCTCTTTTCTACATTGAGACTTTACCTCTCAATGTTCCTCTAATTGAGACTTTACCTCCTAATATCTTTTTACCTACATTGAGACTTTACCTCTCAATGTTCCTCTAATTGGGACTTTGCCTCCTAACCTTTTACCTTTATTGTGACTTTCCTCACAATATCTTTACCAACGACATACCCAATTCCTTTCCGAATTGGCCAATAGCGTTGAGACTTTCCTCTCAACCTAAATACGCCTATTGTGACTTTCCTCACAATATGATTATCATCATTCTAGTTAATAATCAAAATTTAACCAAATTCATCAAGCTCATACATACAACTTATTATGAAATAATCAAGTAGTTCCTCAAGCAATTACTTATTGGCAGAATTTTCAGCAAGCATATATCTACTTTGGTGATTTAATTAACATATCAAGCGATATCGAAATTTAGCAAACAACCACTCTTTAGAAAGCTTAGAGTGTCTAGTTTATAAATACAATTTTTATTTATTTGTTTGTGCAACCAAACAGTACAGTTTCACAAATCAATAACCAGAGATGCCAAAAACAGCACAGCAACAATCATCCAATTTGTTACACTATTTAAACATTCAATACTCAGTCAAATTGGGTAAATTTTGTGCTAAAACTGAAGGTTAATGAGTCTAGTTTCCAGAAATGCAAAAATCACACCAAAATAAACTCCATGGAAAGAGATATGTACAATATACTAACAGGGGTGCAATACGGGTTTGACAATAATTCATGACAAACATTAATAACTCTATCACATTTTCAATCATAGGCTAACATTCAATCAATTAACTTCTTGCACAACAACGCCAAATTCAGAAATTACATAATTAACTCAAGTTCACAAATTTGGGTAATCAATAAACATGCAAGCAAACCATTTTATCTAAAGGAGAGGTGAGGAACTCACATGTTGTGTTACTCTTCACTACTACAACAGCATCAATACTTCTTCCTATGCTTACTATGCATCAAAATGGACTCCAACAGCAATGGTGAGACTCCAATATATTTTCTTCTACTATCCCCCACTCAAAACCTTAGTCCCAAGCTTTGATCCTTCCCACAACTTCTACATGCAAACGATTTGGACCTAACACCAAGCCAGTTCTGCAGAAAAATTTCCGGCAGTCTATATCTTTCTTCAACTTTCCCTTAAGCTCGAATTTTAGTTCCCAAAAGCCAGATCATCTTAAACCCTTTATAAATCAACTCCCTACCACCATCAACAACCAATCCTAGCTTCAATCTTCATAGAAATAAGGCATGCAAACAGATTGATGGAAAGGTTTTTCTTTGAAACTAAAGGTTCTCTTTTTGTAAGAAGGAGATGGATAGCTATCTAAATCTGAATTGGAATGAAAAGGCTTCACCTTCAAGTTTATGGGTGAACTTGTTGTAGAAGTAGAGAAAAGGCTTCACCTTCAACTCTCATTCCCTTCCCTTTCTCGAGCTCTGATCTTTCTCTCAAATGTGGAGATGAAAGTAAATGAATAAATGAAAGGCTAAAAGGTACTTTTAATTCCCGCAAATGTCAAGAAAATTCAGTTTAGTTCTTGCAATTCCAAAATTTTTAAAATAGTCCCTGCAATTAGTAAACGTTACTACTTTAGTCCCTGTTGTTACTACTTTAGTCCCTGCAATTCCATTTAAAAGGTACTTTTAGTCCCTGCAAATGTCAAGAAAATCCAGTTTAGTCCCTCCTTTTTTAAGAGTAAAGTAACAGCAGGGACTAAAGTAGTAACGTTTACTAATTGCAGGGACTATTTTAAAAATTTTGGAATTGCAGGGACTAAACTGGATTTTCTTGACATTTGTAGGGACTAAGAGTACCTTTTAGCCTAAATGAAAAACAATGAAGAGGGTTTAATGTTGAGGGATGTTAATGATTATTGGTAGAAAATTGAAGCTTGAAACTTGAGAGGTTTACACTTGAGTGATTAAGATACCTTACCTATGGAAAGAAAGAGAGAAGTAAGCGGGAGTACTATTCTAAACTATAGCTATAGGAAATAAAGTCCCTTTCAGAGAGGATCCATTCTCGGATAAGTGTGTAGTTTCAGCTGAAAGTTTTTGTGGGATAAGGTAACATTCCTAAAATACCCTTAAACCTTATTCTATTCTTTAATTGACCCCAATTTAATCAATTAATTCAATTAACAACTAGCACAAAACATACATATACATACAAGTAGTTCATTTAGAAATTTATTCAAGCAACTTTGGACAATCAATTATGGACTCAAACCATAATCAAACAACTTGATTAGCAATAATTTATTTAAATTATCAACTAATCACAATACACTTCAAATGATTGCATGGAAGCCCAACCGTTCAGGTGTAATTGAGAGGGGGCGACATTTAAGGTTCGGAGCACATCACAAGAGTAAGAGGAGAAGGAAACCTGAACCCCCAAGTCCTTAAACAAGGTTTTATACATATAGGTGAAGGTAGGAAGACCGGCAGCCACAAGAGCATGACAGACTCGTTCGTCGACAATAACCTGTCGGGCGACTGCGGTACCTACATCAACCGGATGACACAAAAGTTCTTGAACTTCCCCAACCCCCTCCTTAGTGTTGAGGTCCGAGTAAGCATGCCTCACTTCTGCCTTCACCCAATCGAACGACACTGTTGGGTCAAAAACCTCCTCTTGATTTGAGCCTGAATCATCAGACGTTCCTAAAGAGGAAGACTTGCTATCAATACCTACAAGTTCCCTAAGTTCAGATATCAAAATTTTCGTTTTCCCACTCAGTGGCGGATCTTGACAAAAAAATTAGAGGGGGCCAAAATAGTAACAACTATATAAACCAAAATTATAATAATTGTTTGTTTAGTTTAGTGGTCAAAGTTATCTATATCAATTTAATGTCCTGAGTTCAAATCTTGCTTGATGCAATTTTTTATATTAATTTTTGAGAAAAATATACAAATAACTGCAAAAAATAGGTGTGACCATCACAAGAATTGAACTGGGGACTATAAATGCGCCAATAATGCTCTTAACCGCTCGAGTACTGATACATTTTTTGCTTTGAGTTCATTCAGTTCTATATATTCTAACTTTGAGAATAATATATATATATATATATATATATATGTGTGTGTGTGTGTGTGTGTGTGTGTGTGTGTGTGTGTGTGTGTGTGTGTGTGTGTATAACTTAATGGGAGTCGGGGTTACCGTGGCGCCCCCCGACTCTCATAAAGATCCGCTACTGTTCCCACCAATCATTCAGAACACTTCCTAGAACAGCTACCCCTCTTACAAAATCTAATGGTAGAGGTAACTTCCGCAACACTATCACTACTTATTGTAGCAGCCGAAAAATCCAGAGAGGATTCCCCGAAGGTTCAAAATGAAGCCGTCACCAAAATTTAGTTCAAGGGAAAATATTGGAAAAATCCTTTTGGATGGATAAAGGTCCTTCAGACCAGATTTGGGTCGGGAGTCGTTTATGTGTGGGGAAGGTAGCACCCCACGACATTCTTCCCAATGAAGGTTACCGTCTAGTTAGTTGTATTTTAATTATTTTACCCTTTTATTTGAATTTGAGGAAAAGAAGACTTAATTAAAATTTAAGCTTTTTGTGCTTGACAGGAGTGGCCCCTGCTCCTACGTACCCTCGGATGCAATGGAGGAATCAAAGCTACGTAGTTCTTCCTGAAAAAGTTTGCTGGTTGGTGTTTTTTAATGCAGGGGTTTTAGGACTCCTGAACTGTACAACTCATTTGTCCTAGAACGCTGACTAACCCAATTGTACAACGGACTTAATCCTCTACTTTTTGAAAAATGATTTTTGAGTTTTTGAGAAAAATTGGTTGGTGCGAGGTTGTTTGATTTTAGAATAGATACTCTAAGACTCTTGAATTGTACAACTCATTTGTCTCAATTTCAATGTCATTCATTGATTTGTGAAATGTTGTGTTTTTTCTCTTATATTATGGATCGGAGGGAGTACGAGTTTTAATAATTACCACATGAAATTTGTAACTACTACTGCAAATTATATACCATCAGACAAACTATCCCTTAAATTAGCATGGTTTTTTGGTCCTCCTATTAATTGTCATCTAATTTTTCACAAAAAGGGTGATGTGCCAGTCGGTCACTGTCATGCAGTGATATTTCAAAATTCTAAATGTTGGTTTTAAACCCAAGAATAAGGAGTCAAAATCAATACATTTACCACAAAGCCAAATATATGAATTGATATAAATTGCAAAAAATCAACACCTAATAATTATGTTAGCACAAGACGCGACCGATAGATCACCACCTTACTAACACTTTGACGATTTTTTTACATATAATATAGTGCTAAATATGATAAATAATTGTGAGAATCATGACAAAGTCTACTAAACATTGTAGACATTGTGAATTGACCAAAATTGAAAGATGAAATTGAAGCAGAATGAGAATGGTGAAATTGTGAGATACAAAGCTCGACATGTTGCTCAAGAGTGGATGAGAGTTCTTTTCAGTACTTAATTAGCCTTGTAGCACATGAAGAGCTCAATTTTTGCAAGATGAATATTGCTAAAACTTATTTGTTGATAGTCATAATTATTTAAAGATTCCCGAAGGATTTAATATTCTAGTGCACACTTTTTGGATTCTCGAGATGATTACTCAAATTGAATCAGTACCTCCATGAGATTATATGATTTGAACACATGTGGTATAACCGTCTCAATTGATATTCCAAACGAGGGATATAAAAATGACACCACTTATCCATATAGTTCTTTGAAAATATCAATACATGAATTTGCTATAGTTTGCTATTATTGGAACTCCTGAAGAGCTTTCCAAAATTATAGATTACTCAAAGAAAGAGTTCTATATGAATGACCTCAAATTACATATGATGGATTTTGAGGTTAAACCTGTACGTGACCTCTACTTGGAAAATCCCAAAAGGATTCAAGATAAAAAGAAATATCTTGAAATATATTATTTTGAAAAACAAAGTCATATACACTACAACAGATCTAGTAGATGGGCAGCGTTTTTTTTTATCCATGGGCAACTTTTTGAGCGCTTCTTGGTGGCGCCGGCTATTCACTCACTCAACAATGGGTAGCGCTTCCTAAAAACGCCACCCATTGCAAAACACGCCCTCCCTAATACTTAGCGCTTTTTAAAAAGCGCTGAATATATCATAAGCGCCCTCCTAATACTTAGCGCTTTTTAAAAGCGCTAATATATCCAAAGCGCCCTCCCAGATACTTAGCGCTTTTTAAAAAGCGCTAATATTACCCCTTATACCAGCCGCTTTGTTAAAAGCGCTGAGTATTGCCTATTTGTGTTATTAAATACCCAGCGCTTTATTAAAAGCACTTGAGTATTGCCTATTTGTGTTATTAAATACCCAAATAGCTTCATCAAAAGCGCTGAGTATTGTCTAAATTTTTTTTTTTAATTTTTTCTGCTTTTGTGTGTTTTCCTTTTATATTTACAAATTACCAGCATGTACCAATCCAATCCAATACATAATGTAATCAATTTGCTAAGAGGAACACAAATTACATATAATGTAAACAAATTACATAAGAGGAACCAAAACAAAATAGCTAAGAAGTTTCATTATCTAATTCATATGTATCCAAAACAAGCTATCAAGTTACAATATTATGAACCAAAAACTAGCTAGGCTAACTTATTTGTATCCAAATGAAACTTTAAAAAAACGGGAGAGATGATCGCACCATTCTCCCTAAGCTCAAAGAATCGCTTCAACAGAGTATGTGTTGCTTTGACAATCGCTAAAATACTGAAATTATATAAATAAATAAAATTAGAATTGAAATGGTTAAATATTGGAAAGAACCACTATTAAATCGAAATCATATAAAAATATATTATAAGTAGATACCTTGCTGGGGATAGTCGTTTTCTTTCTGTAATAATATCCTTCATATATTGCATGACGTAATACCCACAATCAATGTTATTCAATTGTTTAGGACACTACAAAACATAATTAGATTAGTTAATTGTTAAATTGAGTTGAATATAGTTTTTTGACAAAATAATGTAATGTATAAGTTAGAAACTTACAACTATTGGTAACCATTTGACCGTTACTTTATCCACTCCCCAATATGTCCTTAAACCGCTGAATAGAATGTCATATAACTATATTAATAACAATATATACATATATAAGTAAAAGTAAGAAATGCAGAATGACACAAAATAAACACACCTGTTAAAAAGCTCCACAAACTCCATGTGGTTTTTGTAATGATTTTGAAGTGAGTCAAGGTAATACACGGTTTTTTTCCTAGGATTAATTGCATACAAAACCCAATGTCTCCTACAAAAAAAATTTAGGAATAAGTAATTGACTACTATTAAAAAAATGCATGTTATATAAGAAATAATGAGTAAAAATTCTTACCCTAGATTAACCTAAGTGCTAGAAGTAAGACATCATCATCACTTCTATTTTGAGCTTCAATTAAGCGGTCATTGACATAAGTTTGAACAAAGAAATGGTTTTGTTCCACAAGTGATTGATAATTTTGCAGTCGATTCACTTGATGAAAGGTTGTACTTTCCTGACTCAAGAACAAATATCTCGTGTGCTGCTCTAAGGGACCACAATGTCCTCGTACAAGTACCTACATTTAGATATATAAATATATATATATATAAATTAAATTAACGATATAATAAAATTAAATCGACAATGTCAAATAATAAATTACATAGTACCTGACATATATATTCATAACCATACCGGCTTGCCTCATCCGCATCACATACAAAGACGGATATCCTCACGTCCGACTATATGAGGCATGCCAACTCCAAAAATTTCTTCATCAAAATTTACGATAAGCAATTTGTCTTTCATCATGTATTTCTCAGACGCTGCTGGCCTCACCAATCTTCATATAAGCTTCAATGGAAGAGGAAGAGGCGGGCCGAGACACAATTGGAGAAGGGGTGGGATGAGTCACTTGGCGAGAAGAGGAGGGTCGATCACCACTTTTGGAGGAGAGGCAGTGTGAAACTTCTACATAAGGGGTGGACTGAGACACTTTTGTAGAAGGGGTGGATCGAGACACTTTCTTGCCAATAGATATTTCCTTGCAAAGACTTTTCAAAGGAGACCTTTTCTTGCTTGGTAGACACTTTCTTAGATTTTTCATTTTGGCGCATCTATGTTTAAACAAAAATAATTACTTAGTTAGCACAAATTATATGACAAAAACTATAATTAGTTAGTTACAAATATATTGCCACTTACAACGACAAGGGGCGGATGGCCATGCCACAAAGGTACCAACTCGCAGGACACCGCCAAGATATCAATACATCACAATTGGAACAGCAATGGTGCATCCTCCCTAAATGGTACCGCAACTCGACTCTAACATGATTTGGAGGTAGGGGTAAATTGTGCATCAAGGGACCCAATTGTTACATGTGTAGCCAATTGCAACCATTTCATGTGGGTTTGAGATATACAATTCACACTCACACTCATTGTTGTCCTAAATCAATTATAAACCACAAAATAATAAAGACATTATTTGATGTTATATATATATATATATATATATATATATATATATATATATATATATATATATATGTACAATAAATCAATTATAAACCACAAAATAATAAAAACAATTAATACCTTAGGTGACGGCATGGTGCAAATTATCTCGCAATCGCTATGTGTAGCAGGGGTTGGTGCCGTGGCATAACATGGCCATAAAGTGATCGCATATCATTAAGTTGAGCTTGCAAACTTTCATACAATGCCATCATCTTTCTCGGTGGTGGGCAATCATGATTCTCATCATAGACTTTCTGCTTTGGTCCAAAGTACCCGGTGGTGCTACTCCAAATCCAAAGACCCTCAGGCGACTCGAGTATTCTTCTTTACCTAAGGCACGTGTAAGGATTTCTTTTTCGAGCAATCGGTGAGCTCTCCCGTGACACCGATCGTGATATGGCTTCCCGATTCACAAAACAAAAGTATAATACATTATAAAAATCATAAAAGTTACAATTAAAATCAAGTGAGCTTGAATTTAGGAAATACTTACAATTCTTTCCGACACCTCCTTAGTTTTAGGATCAACAATCTCCTTTTCTTTGTTTAGTCGAGCCTCTACCCACAAAACATGTCGCTCAACACCTTCTTTAGTAGGATCTTTCCCACTCTCCACCAACTATATTTAAATTTACCAAATATTAAGAAACTATTTATAAAAAGTTTCATGAAACTAAAAAAATCAAGCTTATTGTGCCTTACCAATCTCTCTTCAATATGTTGATATGGAGTAGCACCGCTCTATAAGGATACTCACAAACTGTAAGCACACTTTCGATTCACCTCACTTGCTTTCTATTAAGAGAGATAAGTATACATTAATGTATAATAGATAATTGTCAAATATAAAAATATGTTATAACTTAATAGATAGTAGCACTAACCAAGAATTTTGGATCTTCAAGTATGCCTCCTAACAAATGTCCGCCAATCCTCCTCTGAAATAAACCCACTATATATTGGTGGAGGATTCCAATTGATGTTTCCATTATCATCTTTAAGCCAAGTTTTTGTTAATGTCGTTCAAATTTTTATGTAACTTTCCTAGCTTCCTTCATTATCCAAATTTTTTAGAATCATCCACATCAAAATATTTCTCTATGCACATTAAATGAAAATCATATAAATAAATTTATATATATATATATATATATATATATATATATATGGGACTACAAAATTACTAAATAAGATTACCAAAAAGATCTAAAATTATATACCTGTATTGTTACCCACAACTCATGTTTTTGTTTCTCCAAAACGGGATTCTTTGTGTGAACCCAAGTAGTGATTGTTATTGGTATCATTTGTTTTACCTTACTACCAAGGAAAGTAATCAAATGAGTGTTGTTTTCTCCAATTGGCGCACTTAACATTCCATTGGACCTGCATTATATAAATAGTAAATTAGATCACAAACAATTAAAACTTAGTATTGAATGAAGTTAATTAGCAATTAATTAGTATCTTACACTTAATTTTTCTTTTCCTTTACTTAACCGGTTGATGATATCTTTTTTAACTGTCATTCCATGAGGAGCACGCTTCGATATAGTTTGTAACATCATGATCACCGCCTCACCTGTCATGCCCACTATCACTATGATCTGCCATCTTACCTGCAATAAAACATAATCATTGTTTGTTATATTTATCCATTTAAAAAAACATCCAACAAAAAAATAAATAATCAGTCAAAGAAGATGAAAATAAGATCCATGTCTATAAAATAACATCTATGCTCGGTTACCTTTTCCTTTTTTTCGATACAATTTTTTTTTGCAATTCGCTCCTTGGTACTTTGTTTTTGACGAAATCGTAATTCCATCAAGATGATCCTTTCTAACATACACAACATCCTCTCTATAAGTACTTTCCTCTTCTAGTGATGTCCCCAAGAAAGGGTCGCCTCGATACCATCATCATTGGTTTCTTGATCATAAATGTAATTCACTAATTTTTTTGTGTCAAGAAACAATAGACCAATTGATATCAATCGGATCGCTGACATAAAACACTTGTTGAGCTTGGGATGCCAAAATAAAAGGCTCATCTTTATATCCCAACTTCTTGAAATTCACCCGCATGAACCCCGACTCATCAATCAGAAACCATTATTATTGTCAACCCACTTACATTGGAACACGGACTCAAAACATGGTGTAATCCAACTCCCATATTTGTTCAATGACCCGGTATGACATATTCGCGATATACGATTTCTGTCTTTGGCACTTGATGTATGCATAGCTTGAGCAACAAGAGTCACCCCACTATTTTGCATTTTACTCGATCATCATGGGTTTTTGTATAGAACGTGTAACCGCAATTAGATAGGCGTGTAAGAGAAAACATGCATATTTGGACCTTTTGCTAACCATCTCAATCTTTTTGAAATCGAAGTAGGATTCATAACAAACTCAAAATCAATGTGGTCTTTTAACCACACTATGAAACTCCGATTGTGTTCCTTTGTTAACCAAACTTCACTCTTATATGGGTAATCACTCTTAAGTATGTCCATGTGCTTGGCAACATATGAATCAACCTCACTATCATTGTGCAAAACATATAAGTGTGCTTGATGTAGTTCTTCCTTGACACCATAACTATTTTATATCCCGACATCCCTTTAGTAATGCTTCCTAAGTGACGAGACCTTGGAAGTCCCGCAATATTCAAGACTAGATAGATAGGCGGTGCGTAACTCAACAGCTTTCTTCAACTATGTAGCGCTCAACAATACAACCCTCGGTCGTGATCGGTTTTTCACATATCCTTTTAATATCTTCATGTAACGCTCAAACGGATACATCCATCTCATGTAACATGGGCCACACAATTGTGTCTCTCTAATCAAATGAACTGTTAGATGAATCATTATGTCAAAAATGAAGGTGGGAAATACATCTCAAGCTCACACAAAGTGACAAGTAATTTCTCTTTGCAATGATGGCAACTTTCTAGGGTCAATCACTCTACTACAAATCGCCTTAAAGAAAGTAACAAAGTTTGGTTAGCGTCCCGCGCACTTTCTTAGGCAAAATGGATCGTATACCAATTGGGAGCAAATTCTCCATTAGAACATGACAATCATGGGACTTTAAAGACTTTAACTTAAGGTCTTTCATGGATACAAGGTTTGTAACATTTGAAGAATACCCTCCGAACTTTTACTCCATGAAGAAACTTACAAAACACTCGGCCTTCTCCTTTTTAGATAGAGTATGAGCCACGGAGGTAGATATGTACGTGTACCCTTCTTTATCGGACCCACCTCTGGTCTCAACCCCATACTAAGCAAGTCCAACCTCGAGTTGATGGTATCTTTAGTCTTTCCCGGCATATTGAGTAAGGTACCAATGACACTTTCAAAGACATTTTTTCAACATGCATCACATCAATGAAGTGTCTTACATATAATGACTTCCAAGATGGCAAGTCAAAGAAAATCGACTTTTTCTTCCACCCCGCTTGGCAACCTCTCCCCGCAAATGGCTTCCCAAATTTAATGTTCAAATCTTTCACCTTTTCAAACAGCTTGTTCACCCACAAAGCCGTGGGAGCTTTACTGGTTTCGTATTCCCATTGAATGCCTTTTTAACAATGATCATCGATGAGTAGATGGCAAAAATCTACGATGACCAGGGTAGATATTCTTCCTACCATGTTCCAACCACATCCAATCGGTGTTATCTTCACATATAGGGCATGCACACCGACCTTTCAGATCGCACCGGATAGATTGCCGTATCTTTGGAAAGTCATTAATTGTGCCAAAAATCATAGCCCTCAAGTTGAAACTTTCTTCTCTCAACCCATCATACACCTCTACTCCATTCTCCCACATTAGCTTCAAGTCTTCAATTAAAGGAGCCAAGTATACATCAATATCATTTCCCGTTGCTTGGGCCTAAATTAACAAAGACAACATCATATATTTGCGTTTCATGCAAAGCCATGGAGGTAAGTTATAAATCGCTAATATCACGCCATGTATCTTGTGGGAGCTACTCAATAATACGTATGGGTTAAAACCATCGGCAGACAATGCAAGTCGTAGGTTTCTTGGATCCAACCCAAATCGTGGATAATCAATATCAAATTTTTTCCATTGCGAGAATCTGCGATTGTCGTAACATGCCATCTTTAATCCTTTCATCCTCATGCCATGTCAAGTGTTTTGCATCTTCTGAACTACGGTACATACGCCTAAATCGAGGAATTATGGGAAAATACCACAACACCTTTTCTGGAGCAGAATCTTTCTTTTTATACCGCGATGCATTACATTTAGGACACGACTTTAAAAATGCATGTTCATTCCGAAATAGAATGCAATCATTGGGACAAGCGTGTATCTTCTCATAGTTCAAGCCAATGGACCCTAACATTTGTTTTGCATCATACGTCCGAGAAGGGAGCACATTATCCTTCGCAACATTTCTTTCAATAGTGTGAGTAATTCAAGAAAGCTCTTATCCGTCCATCCGTGGCAAGTTTTCAAGTTATACAACTTTATCACAACCAATAATTTTGTGAATTCAAGATAACCTCATACAACGGCGTCTCTCGCATCCGTTATCAACTTCTCAAACATTTGAGGACGGTCATTAAGATCGCTTCAAAAGCCTTTGCCATCTCTTCAAATTCATCCCCAACAAACGTAGGTATTTCTTGTGTCAACCGTGCACATCTCTCAAGACTATTACCCATATTCAAGATTCAACTCTTTCTTCACCATGCATTGTCCAACAAGTGTAAGTTTGATCAATTCCATTACCCTTTAAATGTCCCCAACTCGCGTCTGCATTAATCGATTTTACATAGCAACAACGTAAACAGGACATATCATATTACTAGATCTCCCTAAACGTTGAACAAAGACAAGTTCACAAAATAATCCACTCCATCTCTATATTCCTTGGATGACGATTTATCGCGACATCCACTTTCTATCCATAATGTCCCAATATCTATAATAAATTCGGATAAGAGAATTTACAATTTTATTGAAGCTAAGACATTCAATCAACTAGCTAGCTAGTTTCAACTAAACAAATCAAAGACTTTGATGTCTTCTATATAGTCATTAATTCTTCATAGAAAATAAACAAAAGAACAAAAAAGTACCAACAAGTGGAAGCAACACTCGACAAATATCCAACCAATCAGAACAACGATCGCCAAGCTCCGACAAAAAAACTCCCAAAACCTAACAAACAATTTGCATATTCGATTTAGGCATATTTGATTTTACTAATATAGATGACACACACTTTGCTTAAAAACTCTATCATTTGAGAATCAAAATCTCAACAAAACCAAGCAACAAACACATATCAACTAATTTCTCTCCTATCAAACACATTCAACTAATTTTACACATATCAAACACATTCAACTAATTTTACACATATCAAACACATACAAATACATTCAACATATTCCTCTCTTATCAAATATTTTTTTTCACACATTCAACATATTCCAATCAAACTACATATTCATCTCCAACCTAACAAAAACCTAAAAACAAAAAAAAAAATAGAGAACTAACCTTTGAGAGAAGATGAGGACAAGCAATGAGGACTATGGGTGCTAGAGAGGATCGAGACAAGCAATGTGGGTTTTGGGGTTATTGTGGGTTTGGGGGTTTGTGGGGTTTGGGGGTTATTGTGGGTTTATGGGTTTGTGGGTTTGGGGGTTTGTGGGTGTGGATAGAGAGAACGAGAATGAGGGAAAGTTGAGAGAGGAAGAGCTAATGAGAGTGAGGAGAGAAGAGAAACCACCGTGAGAGAGAGAGACGTGAGCGAGAGAGATAGAGGTTTGTGGGTTTTGGGTGTGGAGAAGAGAAGAGAACCGTGAGAGAGAGAGAACGTCTGCGCAGAGAGAGAGAGAAGACAAGCGCGAAAGGAAATGAAAAAAGAGAGAAAACGAACGGGCAAAAAAAAAAAGCAATACTCAGCGTTTTTAAAGAAACGCCGAGTATATGGTGAGAACGCGTGACATATATGGGGCGCGTTTGTGTAAAAACGCTGAGTATTGCGTGTGTTATGGGCAGCGTTTGTTTAAAAACGCTGCATATTAGGCTTTCTCGTCATCAAATAAGCAAATATTAACAAAAACGCTGAATATTCCCTTTCGCTATCCGAATACGCAGCGCTTTCCAAAAACGCTGAATATTCCCTTTCTCTTGATCCAAATAACCAGCGCTTGCCAAAAACGCGCTGAATATTACCCTTTCTCGTCATCCAAATACGTAGCGTTTTCCAAAAAACGCTGAATATTCCCTATGCTTTTTCATCTATAGGTGGCGTTTATTAAAAAACGCTGCTTATGGTGGCGCTCTTTTTTAGCCAATCTGGCGTAGTGATATTGATCTGCAGAAATTATTTATATTGAGTACAAGAGTTGTGTGGTAAGAATATATGAAATATCTTACTCCCGAAGACTATGAAAGAATGCATGCATAATACCAAATGTTATATCCCTTGATATGATAGTACTATTTGATGATTAGTAGTCATATAGTTCATCAGAAACCAAAATTCATCAGAAAAGGTGGGTAAGATGTTATGTTTGGCTATTGTAACAAATAAATAATTTTATGTATGTTAGAGAAATTAACCATGCAGATATAAAGTATTTTTCTGATCTAGATCAAATCAGATTACAAGTCAGTTATTATCTACATATGGTGACATTTGGAATATCTTTATGATCTATAAAACAATCTATGGCCCTTGTTCTTCATTTCCTGCCCAAATTCCAACAATTCAAGTAATATGTTTTGAAGATAATATTGATCGTAAAGCTCCACTAAAAGAAGATACATTACAAATGACAACGAAGTAGATTGCTCCATATGCAGGGAGAAAGTTCAGATGTTGAAATTCATATTCATAAGTAACACTTCATTCAAGGGGAAAAAAACTACACTCTTTTTCCTTTGCCATGGTTTTGTCCCACTGGGTTTTTCTGGAAAGGTTTTTAACGAAGTAGTTCCCACTAGCAGGATATTGTACTCTTTTTCCTTCACTAGACTTTTTCCCACTGGGTTTTTTCTAGTAAGGTTTTAATGAGACATATCCTCTGTGGACATCCAAGGGGGAGTGATATGAATAATATGAATGTCCACCATGTCCACCTCTCTTCCAATTCCACTTGTACTTTAATCTCTTTGTAATGGGTGGTTAGTGGTTCTTCAATTGGTTGATCTTTCACTTCCCTAATACCCTATAAATAGGGCTATCTCCCATGTGTAATAAGACACTTGAAGTGAATAGAAAATATCTCATCTTCCATTATTCTTTGTTCTTTTATTTCTTATTTCATAACAATATCAAAATTTTAAAATTATACAATTGGTTATTACCAATTCAACTTCGATTCAACCTGATCAAACCCTAAATCGGTGTCTACACCGATTCGATGCCCAGTTTGGTTTTAATTATTTTGGTTGAAATTGAAATTGATCTCTCTAATTCATAAGAGTCACATGTTAATTTAGTAAACTGGTTGACCTTCAATAAATAGAAGATAGTATATTGAAAAGAGTGTATTAGAGAGATTGTTGTTAGAATTTGTCTTATTGAACTTATCCTTTACTTATTAGAAAGATTTGCATACAAGAAGTCCTTTACTTATTAGAAAGATTTGCATACAAGAAGCTGATTGCACATGGATCACGATCCTTTGTAGTTGACAGCAACACTTTAGGCTTTTAAAGTTAGTACAAATAGTATTGGAAAGAGAATAGCGTGAGAGAAATTTTAATTATTGTAAAGAAAAAAGAATTCCTTAATAATAATACAAATGCAGAAGACTGCAAGCAAATTAAATACAAAGGATTTGGTTCCAATCGCACATCGATCTTCTAATAAAGTCCCACATCAGGCATTTTATAGAGCTATTTAAGGTTTATAGCGGTTTGAGAAAGTAAGCAAATTGTCTAGCATGGTAGCATTTGATGGTTGAACCATCACTTTTTTAAGCCACTGCTCATGTGCCACACAAATCCTATTCAATCTCGGGCTCACCTCAACATGAAAAACTCATGTCCTCCTTTGGGTCGAAAATTGTGAAACCAAAATTGCAAAAATAAGAATAGGAGAACCAAAAATGCAAATTTAATAAAATAGAGGGATCAAAACTACAGCTAAGCCTAAATCTTTATTAGCAACACGTCATCTAACACTCATTTCCAACCGAATCTCTCTTATTAGTTGAAATTTAAATAGATTCCATGAGTCTCATGTAAATTTAATAGAGTGACCAAAACTACAGCTAACCCTAAATCTTTATTAGGAAAATTAATCATATTTGTGACATAGTCAATTCTAAAATTGATTTAGTTATGGACCAAACTCCTTGGAGCCCCATATCCAATGTAAAAGTTAAACTTGTATGCAAAGTTTGTACACAATCTAAGTAGTGTTAACTTGAAATGATCCTACATCCCAAACCTAGTAAAAAGGGATGGTTTAAGACTATAACAGTGTATTTTCTGCATAAGGGTAAATCATATCATATTAGGAAATTGATGTAACATTGGCTATAATCTCATGCATGATCGGTTCTATATGTGTAGGTGAATCAGGTTCCAAAGAATTTCACATCTTATGCAAGTAAAATATATGTGATAAGAATTTAATTTTTAAGCATAGTAAATTAAATATCTCAATATCTCACATATGCGCCAATGATGTGTTGCCACCTTGCTTAATGTATTTTAGAAAAGGTGACAAGAAATTAATGGATGACTGTATAAAATATATTTACACTAATTTTGCATAGAAACAAGCTAATTGTATAATTTGTAACTTAACTAAGAATTAATTAATATTGTAAGTATATTTTTTTTTTTTTACGAGTACAAGCATCTTTGGTAAGCATTTATGGTGAGCATTTCTTTCTGGCGGTAGAAGTATGTTGCCAAACAAGCCTATGATTAAGTAGTGCTTTTCTCATTCTTTAATTTATTCCTTATTCTCAATTTGTGTGAAATCAACACTACATACAATTTAGAATGGGCTCAAATGACCATTTTCATGTGTCAATTACATGTTAATCACGAACTAACATTGTCTTGCCTAGAATATCACAAAGCACGATAAATGGTAAGTATTACTCCCTCCGGTCTACAATATAGGAGAAAAAAAATGTGAGTTTTGGTCTTCCACACTATATGAAATAAACACAATTTTTAATGTGCATTAAATGATCAATCCAAAAATTACCCCTATTTAAGGGGTGTAGTTATAAATGATATCATTAATTAGGAGTGTAAATCATCATTTAATGTAAAGGGCAATTTTGGAAAGTAGATAAATGTTTAGCCTTATTAAATGATAATAGTTAATTGACAAAATTACACCATAGGACCTTTAAGTTACTTATTTGTAACAAGTTGGCCCTTTATGTTTTTTTGTAACAAATAGACCTTTTTAGTGATTACTCTAGCTTATATATTTTGATGTAATGCTACTTTATATATTGTGATTACTCTAGCTTATATATTTTGATGCAACCAAGTATATTTTGGTGTATTTTGATGTAATCAACGATATGACATTTTACTAAAGGGTGATGGTTTTTTGGTCCTCCCATTAATTTTCATCAAAATTTTCACAAAAGGGTGATGTGCCAGTCAGTAACTGTCGTGCAGTGATATTTTAAAATTCTAAATACTGGCTTTAAACCGAAGAATAAGGAGTCAAAATTAGTACATTTACCATAAAGCCAAATATATAAATTGTTATAAATTGCAAAAAATCAACACCTAATAATTATGTTAGCACGAGACGCGATTGGTAGTTCACCACCTTACTAACTAACACGTCATCATTTTTGTCAAAAATTAGATGACAATTTAACAAGAGGACTAAAATTGTGAATTTAATAAAATTGGGAAACCAAAATTGCAAAAATAAAAATAGGAGAACTATAATGCATATTTAGTAAAATAGATGGACCAAAACTACAATTAAGTCTAAATCTTTATTAGCAATACGTCATCTGACACTCATTTCCAACACAATCTCTCTTATTAGTTGAAATTTAAATAGATTCCATGAGTCTCATGTAAATTTAATAGGATTTATTAGTGAAATCTGGTCAGGAACTCGCGTGAAACAACAACTATGGGCAACACAGTGGCTGGTTCGGATAACAACAGTTTGGTCTGGAAGAAATCGTGTGCTGGCAACCTGAAATGCAACGTTTATGCAGCAATTTTTAACGACATTAATGCATACAAACTTGGAATTTGCGTTCAAGAAGATCACATAGCATTTTGATATGAATATTTTTGGTGAAAAATATTTTTGTTAATGAAATGGTATGAGTTTATTTTGGTGAAAAATAAATAAATAAAAGAGTGCGTTGTTAGAAAGATTCACATAGCATTTTGATATTAAATTTATTTATTCTTTACTTAATTACTAATTAAAATTTCCCGTTTTTTCCTAATTAGTTACCTACCGGTTATACTAATTAAAGAAACATCTAATGAAAAAATATGCTAATTAAAGAAACAAGTTGATAAAAGAAGGCGTTGGCACAGGCACAATTGCTTTCCAAAAAAGTCCCACATCAGGCAGATAACAGAACTACTTAAGGTTTATAAGCATTTGAGAAAGCAATGGTGCTACCGAGCTTGGTAACGCAAGCTTGTAACCCAAGTGGGGGTATTAAGGTGATGGAACCGCATCATAGATGTATCCCAAAGAGCGTTGTGGGTGTATGTGAAATGGAAGCCCTAGATGGTTTCCCAAAGAGCGTTGTGCACTCTGGTATATGTGAAATGGATCCACCAGATGGTTTGGACCATCACTTTTTTTATTCTCACTCTTCCGGTAATTATTTTCTGCTTAGGTTTTGAATTCACCCTAATTCTGTTTAAAATGCTCTAATTGATTTGGAAAGCCATTATCCCTCAAGAAGGTGAAATTAATCGAGTTACTATGATGATTATGGAGAAGTTCACATCCAAAACCCTTGCATTATCCCTCAAGAAGGTAAAATTCATCGAGTTACTATTCTACTTATTACTCGTTCTCTTAGGTGTTCAATTGTTTGAGTGGTTTGAGGATTATTTTCTATACAACTATGTTAACATGAGTTTTCTGACATTTTATTAATTGTTAGGGACAACAAATAGCAGCCATAGGCTTTAGGTATGAGATATAATCTCACACGGCGGCCATTTATGCCGCCGGAGCCAAACTGAAGGCAATCTGCTTTGAAGGATGGATGGCCAACAACACGGCGCTTGGTGACAAGCTAACAACCACCACCAAAGTCGAGAATTTCCCTGAAGTTCCAAGCAACCTTTTCAGCGCCGATCTTAGTGATGGCTGCTGCAAACAGACGAAAACGTAACCAAAGTGGATTCCTCCAAACGGCCAATAAGAATCGTAACCGATTCCACCATTGCAAAAGCCGAATCTGTAGTCATCGCCAGCGGCGCCTCGACAAGCAGTTAGTTTTCGATATATTTGATTTGGAAGTGTCTGGTTTGTTCTGATGGATACATTATTACTAAGCCAGGTACCTGCTACTAAGTTTTTGGATGGTCAACTTGAACTTGATTCTGATGGTTACATTGTTACTAAGCCAGGTACTACAATGACAAGTGTTGAAGTAGTTTTTGCTGCTGGTGATGTTCAGGATAGCAAGTGTATAGACAAGCTATTACTGCTGCTGGCACTGGTAATTCTTGTTTTTTTTTTTTCCATTTTTGAGAAACATTAGCTTGTTCTCAGGGGCGATTTTAGGGCCCAGCCAGCCCGGGCACGCGCCCGGGCTCAACTTCTACTTTGTTTGTAAAGCCCCCAACCCAATAGCTGATTTTTAGTCATAACCAGGGGCAAAAATAGTAAAACAAAGGGTGTGAAATAAAAAAGAATGGTCCAAATTTCAAACTTCACTTACCCAAATTCTAAACTTCTCTCATTCACTCTCACTGTCTCTCCTCTCTCTCACGCGGCGCTTCATCTCAAGACTCACATTTCACACACTGACACACGTTTCACGTCTCACTCACTCACTCACTGGTCTCACTCACTCACTGGTCTCACGCTTATTCTTTATTCATCAGGTAATATTAGAGAAAGTTATAATAGATCATTTACCAAAGTCAAAGCTTGATCAATCGATCCAATCAAGAAGTTAATCGTCACAACAATACAAGAAGCCAACCGTTACACTCCCTCGCAGTGTGTGAAGACACACAAGTGAAAGATGGAATACACGGTTCAAGCATTTTACCTTCAATTGTAAAACCTAGGGTTAACTAGTTAGTTTAATTCTCAACTGAATTAGAACTGATTCAGTTGAGTTCTGTTAGATTGATTAGATTTAATTCATCTTGTATATATACTGATGTAAAGCCATCTTGCAATTAAATGAAAGAATTTCACACATTTCATTCTATAATCTTTACATGGTATCAGTAAGCGTTTGATCCTTTTCACGCTCCGCAAGCTTCAAATCTCTTTCCATGGCGGATTCCGACGCACACAAACAAGACGATTCACCTCTCAATCTCTTCTCCCATGGACACCAGTCTTCAACAACATCGCATGGTTTCGCGTATACTCCGAAACTCACAATCAAACTAGACGATAAGAATTTCCTAATGTGGAATCAACAAGTTGAGGGAATCATCACCTCGTACAAGCTTCATCGTTTCTTGGTGAATCCAGAAATTCCTGCGAAATACGACTCAGAATCGAACAAAATTCTTGACAAGATCTCCGATGCGTATGAACGGTGGTTGGTTCAAGATCAGCTCCTCTTCACATGGTTGCTTTCAACTCTTTCCGATGGTGTTCTTCCGCGTGTTCTTACATGCAAGCATTCTCATGAGGTTTGGGATCGAATCCACAAACACTACTACTCGCATTTGAAAGCTCGAATCCGTCAACTCCGTTCCGAGTTCAAGAACATGAAGAAGGCCAATAGATCTATTTCTGAGTACATTATGCGTATTCATGCTCTTGCTGATTCACTTATCTCTATCGGCGAACATATTTCTGATCAGGACAAGATTGATGTCCTTCTTGATGGCTTGCCAGAGGAGTATAATGCTTTCGTCATGATGATTTACGGTAAATCCATCACTGATTCTCCTTCTCTTTCTGATATTGAAGTATTGCTTCTTGTGCAAGAAGCACAATTGGAGAAGCATCGTCAAGAATTGACTGCAACAACAGTAACTGCCAATGTTGCTCATGCTTCTCGCCAATTTCAATCCAACAATCGTGGCCGAGGACGAAACAACCGGGGTAAAGGTCGTAACCGTGGCCGCGTTTCTCCTTCTGATGCTCCTTCAACCGGGAACCGACCTACCTGCCAAATCTGCACTAGATATGGTCATGCTGCAGGGGACTGTTGGTATCGGTTTGATGAGGGCTTTGATGCACCAAAGATTGGTAGCAAGAACACTAAGGAAGCCGAAGGCTCCAAAGACAACAGCAATGGTGGTGAATCATCGACAAAGTCTCAACCTCATGTGAACTTTGCCACCACTGAAGACATTGCAGATCAAGACTATGATCTATGGAAAGGTGACACAGGTGCGTCTCATCATGTCACACCATTTAGTGATCATCTAGATTGTAGCACACCATACACAGGCACTACTAAGGTTGCCATGGGAAATGGCTATGGCATCCCTATCAACTTCTTCATCCCCTGCCACTACAACAACTGCCTCCACACACCCCATGTTGACAAGGGCAAAAACAGGGCACTCAAAACCTAAGATACTTCTCACTGTGGCAGAACCTTCTACAGTTAAACAGGCATTGATCAATCCACAATGGAGAGTTGCTATGCAAGCAGAATATGATGCTCTCACAAACAACAATACTTGGACTTTAACCTCACTTCCAGCTCATAGAAAAGCTATTGGTTGTAAGTGGGTCTACCGTGTCAAAGAAAACATTGATGGAACCATCAACAAATATAAAGCTCGCCTTGTTGCCAAAGGCTTCAATCAAATACAGGGTAAGGACTTTACAGAGACATTCTCCCCGGTTATCAAGCCTACAACTATAAGAATCATCCTCACCCTTGCTCTAACCTATAAGTGGACTATGCAACACATTGATGTGAACAATGCTTTCATCAATGGACATCTCAATGAAGAAATCTACATGAAGCACCGCTTTGAATCTACTGGACACATCTCTAGTGTGCAAGTCGAATAGGGCTCTCTATGGTTTTAAACAAGCCCCTCGGGCTTGGTATGATAGGTGACAAAACAACTACTCAAATTTGGTTTCTCCTCCAAAGAGATGTGACCACTCTCTCTTTGTTTATTCCCACAAAGGCATCACACTTTATGCATTGGTCTATGTTGATGATATCATCATCACAGTTCCTCTTCAAACCGATTTCAAACTCATCACTGCACTTCACCAATCCTTTGCTCTCAAAGTTTTGGGACCTCCTGATTACTTCCTAGGATTGGAAGTTAAGAAGCTGCAGAATGGATCACTGCTCCTCACCCAAACAAAGTATATCAGAGACCTTATGCAGAGAGCCAACATGCAAGACTGCAATGGCATTTCCACTCCAATGCTCTCAAATGTGAAATTGAGTAGACATGGGTCTGATGTAGTGACAGATCCTCATCCAGTATAGGTCTATTGTGGGTGCCTTACAAGATGTCACACTCACAAGACCGTAACTAGCTTACAGCAGTGAATAAACTATGCCAATTCCTCTCCAAACCTCTGGAATCACATTGGAAAGCTGTCAAAAGAATTATTCGATATCTTGCTGGTACAATTCATCATGGACTTCTCCTCCAACCTGCTTCAGTTGATCACAAATTTTCCTTGAGGGTTTATTGTGATGCTGGATCGGCTAGTGACCCGCATGATCGCAGTCTACTTCAGAATTTGTGTCTACTTTGGACCAAATTTGGTAGCATGGACAACAAAGAAACAGAGTCTTGTTGTTGCTCGCTCTAGTGCGAGGTCCGAGTATAGGGAATGGCACAAGCCACTTCGAGCTCCTTTGGGTGCGCCACGCTCTCTCTCGAATTAAAAGTGCCTTTTCACACTCCCACTCACATGTGACAATTTATCTCATTGCTCTATTAGCTCATAATCCGATCCTCGCACTCAAGGACAAAGCATATAGAACTAGACATTCATTTTGTACGTGAAAAGCTTGTCGCTAAGTCTCTCACGATAAAACATGTTCCAAATTTTCTTTCCAAGTTGCTTGATATCTTAACAAAACCTTTGGGCACAGCAGCTTTCTTGGATCTCAGGTCCAAACTCAGAGTGACTACTGCACCTGAGTTTGCAGGGGGAATATTAGAGAAAGTTATAATAGATCATTTACCAAAGTCAAAGCTTGATCCAATCGATCCAACAAGAAGTTAATCGTCACAACAATCAAGAAGCCAACTGTTACACTCCCTGCAAAGTGTGAAGACACACAAGTGAAAGATGGAATACACGGTTCAAGCATTTTACCCACTACTAGAAAAAAGGCTTTTTATATCGGTTAAAAAATGCTTTTCATATCGGCCTCAGAATCGATATAGATAAAGGGATATTAAAAATAAAGCGCTTTATATATCGGTTAAAGAACCGATATGGAAAATATTTTTTATATCGGTTCCCGCAGAGAACCGCTATGGAAAGTCGCTTTTTAAACCTATAAAACGCTTTTTTATATCGGTTTCTTAGTTGAACCGATATTGAAAATCACTTTTATATCGGTTATTTAAAGGAACCGATATGAAAAGTCTTTTTTTTTTTAAAAAAATAAAATTCCTCAATTGGATATACAAAGAAACAACAAAATCACAACAAATACAATATTTATATAAAAATACAAAGATCTCAAATTATACTCAATATCCATATCCAAATACAAAAAACGAATCTAATACACACACTATCTATATTTTACTAACCACTAAAAAGCAAGAAAGAGCTAATGAGTAAATTCCACTGGCAGCAAGATTGCGCTGGCAGAGACCTTCAAAATCATCACATATGTCCTTGATGTCTTCTATGTATTCCTTGGCCTCATTGTAGTCCCTTAGAAGTAAATTCCACCGTCATAGCATGAAAAGTCATGAGATAAACTTAGTTCAATTATATTGTCCTTGAGCTCGACTCTCAAATATATACTTGATCGCATTGCTCAATTTACCACCCAAGAGAGGTTATAGGCATTGAACCAATTGTGGTTGATAGATATTGTATCCTCCTGAAAGCATAAGAGATACATCAAACGAACAGATTATATCAAAAAATCATCTGATGATAATGCTGGTATAGACTGAAAATTTAAATTTGCTGCTAACCTATGTTATATTTCAGTTTCTATCCCAATTATGTTACCTTTCTGGTTATACCCTCTTATTTCAATCAATCAACTAGTGATTATCTTTTTGAAGATTCAGAGAGAAGTGACCATCATATGCCAGTGGTCGTAACAACAAACTCCTAGAAACCAAGTAATTTTTCATTACTAGTTCCACTGATTTGTCTACCTTGACAATCAACACTTAATTACACATTGACATGCGGTGCTCACAACAAAGAGTAGCAACTAGCAACATTATTAGATTCCTTAAGAACATCAGATTTAACAAATATGCAATAAATCAAACACGGGGTCCATTTTGAACACATCAAAAGTATTAACAGCAAATCGAAGCTTCTTATCATCTACAATTCTACACAGTATAAAAAGCGAGAATAAAAGGATTACTTTAACTGTTTAACACAATCATTATATTTGGTAAAATCAAAGTATTCTAAAGGGACTGTAGGACAGAATTTCAAAATCAAGCAGAAATATAAAAAGCAAACCAGACAGGAACCCAAACATACCAAATTATGAACTTGGTGATACCATCCGCTGGGAACAAATATGATTTCACCTGCTTCTTGTGTGCATTCCAACCAGCTAGCCTGCATATGC
The DNA here is from genome assembly GCA_020916435.1 of Oxytropis ochrocephala. NCBI lineage: Eukaryota > Viridiplantae > Streptophyta > Magnoliopsida > Fabales > Fabaceae > Oxytropis > Oxytropis ochrocephala. The sequence goes on from CM037091.1 coordinate 41,495,203, forward strand.
ATACAAACCCACCAATGGCTGAAGCAGGAGAATGTTATTGGAATTGATAAATTCACTAGAAGCTCGAAACTAAAAACTTACCTTTTCAAAACCAGGATATTTTGCGCCAGATACTTCATCAAAGATATTATATACACAGCTTTTCACATTCCTAAATCAAAGCTTAAAAAAAATTAAGTTCTCAAGCATGAAGACGAATGAATAAATTCAAACTCATTATGTAAGAATGGGTCTTATAAAAGAGCATGAGGTGCCCTTTTCCTCTGCTCCCTGTAATGTAAAATGTTAAAAAGTAGTGAAGCCTCTGCTCTCAGAATATCATATCATAATAGATAAATAAATAAATGTGCATCAGAATATAGCAGCAAAACACTAGCAAACACTTTATCCACTTAATTGACGCATTAGAGTTGACTTTCTTCAGAATTTCTCTATGTTCATCATCGGTAACATTTAGTTCCTTTCGTAGCTCAGTCAAGAGATCCCCTTTGGCCTACAGCCACAAACAAATTTTTCAGAAGATACCTTGCATAAGAAGAGACAATTTGCAGGAGCATATTCAATGAGACAAACTCAATCGCAGGGAATAGATTTAGATTAAATATTTACCCAACTAAGAAGATCTGATTGAGCCATATTTAACTTCATTCCTCACCGATTATATGAGCAACCCAACTCATCAATAACACAGAACTAATCTTTTTTATCAAACGCACTAATCAATGGCTTGCAATCTCATGAACAATCAATTCTCACACCTGCTTCCACTCACTATGATCCAATCCAACATGATAAAACAATCAATTGGATGCTGTCTAGAATAATATATCTACATAGTACATACATACTACAAATGTACATCCAAATTCATAAGGAAAAAAGAAACATAATTCCACAAAAAGTTCAACACTCATAATTGCTGATCTAACATGACAAACCTATCAATTAGGCACATTTTCACAACAATGTACAACAAAAATAAATAAAAAGAACCCTAATTATTTGCAAAAAAAAAGAGAAAAAACAAAGAACAAACCATTAAGCAAACACACCACAAAGAATACGAGCAAAGATCGGCAAAGGGATCAAAATAAGTGATCAGATTACCTTCCATTGCAACAATACGCTTTAGTCAAGTTCCGATTAGGGTTCAAAGGGGAACGAACAAGAACCAAATCACCATGGGAGAATTTACTGAGCCGTGGAGAGAGGTGTTCGACGAGAACGACGTCGCGGAGATATTTAGGGTGGGGAGCATGCTAGGGCCATAAACCCGCAAGTAGAGGATTAGAGTAATTGAGTGAAAAGAGTATTCAAAATCACGAAGAAGGAGAATGAAGAGTGAGTGAATACGTGAGTTGGTGAACAGAGGTAATTGTCGCGATGTGAAGCCAACATAGGAACTTGACGATTATGGCGGTGCGATCCAACGCTTCTTTCGCTTCGCTTTTCCATTGTGCAATCACATTTACATTATAAAGGCAACAAGTCTATACTTTTTCAAACAAACAATCAGATGTGGTTAAAGAGAAGAAAAAGAAAGGGAACAAGAAAACCTCACAGAGGGGGAAATCGCAACACCATGAAAGGGAACAAGAAAACCTCACAGAGAAGAAAAAGAGAGAAGTGAAATACCTGAATCGATTTGTTCTCCTATGAAATGCAGCAAACGAAACCCTAACACAGGCAGCAAATGAAACCCTTAGAGGCAGCAAAATGATCGTGCCTCTTTTTCCATATCTGTTAGTTCTTCAACCGATATAAATTGCCACTACCTCCTTTTCCATATCTGTTAATTCTTCAACCGATATGAAAAATGTAATCATAATTTCAAAAATGCCACCGCCTCCTTTTCCATATCTGTTAGTATTTGAACCGATATAAATTGCTGATGTAAAATCCATTTTTTCCACTAGTGACCTTCAATTGTAAAACCTAGGGTTAACTAGTTAGTTTGATTCTCAACTGAATTAGAACTGATTCAGTTGAGTTCTGTTAGATTGATTAGATTTAATTCATCTTGTATATATACTGATGTAAAGCCATCTTGCAATTAAATGAAAGAATTTCACACATTTCATTCTATAATCTTTACAGGTAATGTTATTATTCTTTATTCATCACTTATTATAATAGTAGTTTATATTATTTTATGTATTTGGATAATTTCTTCTTTGATTGTTTGATTGTTAATTTGGATAATTTCTTCTTTGATTGAAAACCCTAAATGTTAAATTTCAGATTTGGGGAAATTGAAAACTCTAATTGTTTAATTTTTGATTTTAATAACCCTAATTGATTGTCTATAATAACCACTAAATTTCAGATTTGGGGAAATTGAAAACAAATTGTTTGTATTGTTATCTCTTTAGGCCCGATTATTTGTTTTTTACATAGTTTCTTTTTTTGGATCATAAAATTTGTTAGATGAGGAGGTTTTTGGTACCTAGAAGTTCTATTGAGAATGCGAATGTTGTGCAGAGAGAACTATCACTAATCTTCACCATTATCGTGCAAAGATTTTTTATGTTGCTATTGACAAAATATGTGTGGAGATGGATCACCGGTTTAGTGAAGGAAGTAACAATGTGCTGAATTGCTTCTCATGTCTTGACCCCAAGAACTCTTTCTCAAGGTTTGATATTGATAAACTTGCTCGTCTTGCTGATATTTATCATGCTGACTTTTCTGATGATGATCGTGGAACAATAAGAGAGCAACTTGACAATTATGTACATCACATGAAAATGCATGCTTCCTTTACTTCTTGTGAAGATATTGAAAGTTTGGCTATGAAGATGGTTCAAACTCGTAAACATTTGGTATTTCCATTGGTCTACAAACTCATTGAGTTGGCTTTGCTTTCACGGTCGACAAAGATCCGCTGAAAGAGCTTTTTCAAAGAATGAAGATTATCAAGTCTAAATTACGCAACAAGATCAACGATGAGTGGTTCAATGACTTGATGATATGTTACACCGAAATGAGATATTCAAGTCACTTCAAGATGTTGATATTATGCGAACATTCACCCGAAAGAAGTCTCTGAAAGGGCATTTACCTCCTAATTTTATTTAGCACTCTATCGACAAGTGTTAGATTTCATCTCTCCTATTTAGCGCACTTTATGATTATTTATATATTATGTCATATGTTAATTGGCGGGAAATTTTCTTGCCCAGACCCTAGAAAAATACTGGCTTCGCCACTACTTGTTCTTAACTGGTTTCTTGATAGTCATATATGCATGAATTTAATTCTGGTTTCTTGATCCCTTGCTATATTCTTTATCTATTTGGATTTTTATTAATTACTTTTATTTATGCTTATAGTCTATTTCTGTTGTGCTGATATCGGAACAGAGGAGTGTTCAAAACAAATCGCTGTTGAATCGGAAAAGGGTGTATATTTGGATTTTCTTTCTATTGCTTTAAAGGTAAGCAATAGAATGGATGCTAATGCTTGATTGTAAACATATAAGCCTGATGGGAATTCTAATTTATGTATTATTTATTGTTTTATCAGGTTCCCTCTCAGTCTGTTTATTCTTTGCATAAGACTTCAACAAAAGATGTAAGTCAGTTGTAACTTAAATTCTAGTTTTTTAAACGAGTAATTGAGTTCTACAAGCCTGATCATAGGCATGGCAACGGGGCGGGGCGGGGCCGGGTTTTTCATCCCCCATCCCCGCCCCTACCTCTAATGCAGTCGGCTTTATATCCTCCATCCCCGCCTCAGCAGGTCGGCCTCATGGCACTGCTGGCTACTAACTTATGCAAAAATAAAAAGAATTATATTTACTTAAAATTAATTTAATAAAATAATAGCTATTATACAATGATAAAATAAAGTTAAAAATATTAAAATAGACTTTTCTTTTCAAAATAGATCAAAACTTAAAATAAACAAAATTATGAAACAAAATCAATGAATATATTTGCATAAAATAAAATGAAATAAATAGTTAATGTGTTTGTTGAACGGGTTTCATGGGCCGGTAGTGTGATCGACATCCTCGAACCCGCCTCCGCCCCGGCCAAAATGCAGATTCCCACAAACTCGGGTCGAGCCGGTGGCACCACGCGGCTTCGGCTTTTTGCCATGTCGACCTTATCACATGAAGGTTGTTAGATAATATAACATAAACACTTGTATCAGTTTTAGTTCAGTGTATTAGTGTAACTGTACAAACTGTTAGTAACAGTTTCAGTGCAGTTAGTATTGGTTAGATCAGTTCTGATCAGTTAGGGGAAATCAGTTCTGTTAGGAAACAGCTAGCAACCAACAATCTGTATTAAAGAAATGTATCAAACACGTCGAAAGCAATGAAAACAGAAAGTTAGAAAACAAGTTTAGCATTTTTCTACTTCTATCATGGTATCACGACGGTGACTCCACCACCGTGGTACGATCGTAGCTCCATGCTTCCGTGCTGTCGCTTCCAATGGTGACTCCTCTGCCTCAAACGCCACTGTTTGTCGCATCATCTACATCAAATACACCACTCTCAAGCTTCAACTACAAGATCTCCGAGAAGCTTGATGAAAACAATTATCTTGTTTGGGTGCAGCAAAGAGAACCGGTGGTCCTTAGAGCTCACCGACTACATCGTTATTGTGTCTCACCAGAGATACCTCCTCAATTGCTTTCTGACCCAGGTCGCTTTAACAATGTTGAAAACCCAGTAGGAACTCAAGGATCGGCTTCTCCTCACCTGGTTATAAGCATCGCTCTCACCCTTCGTTCTTCCAGCGTGATTGGATGTAGGAATACATTCCAACTATGGGAACACATACACCAGACATTTAAATCCAAAACTAAGGCACGAGCGAGACAATTGAAAAGCGCACTTCGCACAACAAAGAAAGGTGTGTCGTCCATCGCAGAATTTCTATTTTGAATTCAGATATCATGTTTGCTCCATTTAGTAGTTAAATGGCACTTGACTTCTTCCAAGTTCCAAGTTGAACTTATTCCATTTCTTGACTTCAACAACACATGCTCCTTTTCCGCATAACACATTTTTTTCTATTGTTAAATGTTGAGACAGAAATGTTCTAAGCTAAATGAGGAAATAAACAATGGAACTTAGTCATACCAACAATTCAATACATTTATTTATTTTAAAACTCAATGCAATACATTTAAGAAACCATAAAATGGTCCCTTCACAATAAAAAGAGAAAACAAATAAATAAAACACAAAAGACAGCAAAGTAGGAAGATCAGGATCAAAAAATCAATCCTAAATCACAGTCAAATTTTCCCATTGGCTAGTCAACTTAGACAAGGCCTGTGTTGAAGAACCATCTTTGAGTGCCTTAGCAGCAGCATCTTTTAAATTCTTTATTCTTTCGCGCATTTCTTTACCTTCTTCCCCTTTCATCAGACACTTGACCACCTTTGCAATTGCCTCCTTCTCCACAATCTCATCATCTTCAAATTTCAGCCTCAGTGCCACTTTAAGATCATCGGTTAGCAACACTGCATTCATAGCTTGTTCTGCAAAGAGAGGCCATGCTATTATTGGCACCCCTTCTTGAATACTCTCTAAAACTGAATTCCAACCACAATGACTCAGAAATCCACCAATTGAGTTGTGCTTAAGTATTTGAACTTGAGGTGCCCATAAAGCCACAACCAAACCTTGCTCTTTTGTTCTCTCCAAAAAACCACTTGGTAAAAACTTCAAAGGATCCTCATTTGCATCCTCAAGAAAAGCAGCATTAGCTGCATCACTAGGTGGTCTCACAATCCACAAAAACTTGTGACCACTCAATTCTAAACCAAAAGCTAGTTCATTGATTTGAGTTTGAGATAGTGTTCCACCACTTCCAAAAGAAACATACAACACTGAACTTTTTGGTTGTGTATCTAACCATTTCAAACACCCATACTTATCATCTCCATTGATCGACCCATTTTGTGTGATGGGTCCCACTGGATAGAAGTTGACCTTACCATTCACATTTCTTCCAATCCTCTTATAGCACCAGATTCTATTTCCAAGAAGCTATTGATCAAAACTCCATCAAGTGTAGACATTTTCTTGGAGTTTGCAATATTCATTTTGTCATCTTCACTTGATCGATATTTTATTGGTGTAGGAAGATCACGCCCATGGAATGGTACACAACCTGGCAATTTTATAGGTTCTGGTAGGTCTTTGAACTCTGGGAGATGGAAAAGCAGTGAAAGTACCATAGCTGGAGAAGTGAAGAAAAGGTAGGACAAAGAATTGAACTCTTTTGCAAAATCAAGTGCTTCAAATGCAAAATAATCAGCTACCAAAGCAACCAAAGGTGTTTTCGAGGTTAAGGATTTGAGGGCCTCATGTATTAATGGTAGAGAGAGAGTAATAGTGAGTAGAACTTGGATTCCTGGGTTTATACCTTGAGGTATGTCTTGTTTGTTGATTGGTGGAAGAAAAATTGAGTGTATGTTTGATGGAATGGTTTCAAGGTAAGATTTAGATGACTCTGGAATTGACCCAAGTGAGGGAATTATGCATGTGACATGAAAATTTGGGTGATGAGAGATTAGTCTCTTGGTGAATTCAACTATTGGGACTAAGTGGCTGAATCCAGGACTTGTAATAACGGCTATGTGAATTGTCTTTGCCATGGAAACAAAGATTACTGTGAAAAGCAGAGGATGGTTTTGTTCTGTTTGAAGACATGGTAAAAAAAGGGGTCTTATTTATTGGGAAACATTGGGATGACTTGGTTCATTGTTTGACTGTTGAATAAGTAACTGATGATGTAAAATGCATATGCAATAAAAAACATCATACTGGAATACTATTTGGTGTAGTATCTTCTATAGTATCATTATTTACTCTAGATTTTTGGGATCATTATTTACTCTTGTCTCTTCTATAGTATCTTTCCTTTATTGTTTGTTTGTTTGTTTGTGAAAGTTGCTTACTTACATACGTTACTGCAATTTGGAATTATTTTTTAATGTGTTATTGGGGCGTATATATGGTTTTGCTGATGACTAATTTGCGTTAGCAAATTAGGCTCGTTATGAGTATCTACTATTGCCGATATGTGCGGTTCTCTTCTCCCAAAAGAGTTTTTGTCACACTCAAAATTTGCACTTGAAACTTTAGGTAAGATCCAAACTTAGTTACTGCACTGGAATTCATTTAATCTTGCTCTGATTATATAATAAATTATTTGTTCCTTTCAGTTCCATTTCTTCTAATCGATGTTAAAAGTATTGATTTTGAGTAACTAGCCAAATTGACTCGAGTACTCGAGTAGTATGATTAGTATCAATCGAATTAGTTCTTTTCACCTATCAGTAGCCAGACCCACCCCCCACCACCCGGGTTCTGTTTCTCTCTCTCAAAAGAGCTATCACATTAAATTTAGGGATGCTAATTCCGCCCAGTCAATAGCGGAGGTGCACAAAAAATTCATTATTATATCAAAAATATTGGTTTATAGGATTGTTTAAATATTTTTTTCTAAATATCCCCATTTAATTTTCTAAAATTAAGAAATCAAAGTTATCTAACTCCAAATTTATTTAAAAGTAAATCACAAAATTAGTCTCTATGTTTACACGTCATTTCCTATTTAAGAGTAAATCACAAATTGGTGCAATTACTAGATCACTTCATGCCCAAAATTATAAATTGCATCCGACTTCTCTTCCCTCCAATTTCACTTCTCCCATAAATACGTACTACTATGGACTTATTTATAAAAAAATATTATAAAGGTTCATTGAATAACTGATGTATCTAATCTATAATAGATTAGATACATCAGTTAATCAATGAACATAAAATATGTATTTTTTTTTTATAAATAAGTCGAGAGGGAGTATCACTTAAAGTTGATACCATAAATTGCTAATTTTTGGGAAGGGATTTTTTCTAACTTATGGTAAATTGTAAACGTGGAAGGGTTTTCATTCCAAGGGATTTTTCCCAACTTATGGTAAAATGCAATGTCGATGCTGCTTTGTTTGAAGATGGCAGGTTCAGTGTTGGTATGTGCAACAGAAATGAGAATTGTTATTTTGTGAAGGCCAAGGCAATGTGCATTATAGATTCAGATGGCCAAGGAAGCTGAAGTGTGGGGATTATTGGAAGTAGTAAAGTGGTTATCTGAATTAGGCGCTAGATATGAATAACTCTATTTTATCTTATTGTGCTTTTTTACTGTCTAATTTACTAAACTATACGAGTAGTTTTATTCGGAAGCAAGCAAACCTTGTGATTCATAATCTAGCTATAGACAGTATGCTATCTCTCACACTTTTGATTGTAGTCTAACATGTATTGACTCTAATTGCTAATAAAATGTTATAAGTTTTTCTTTGTCAAAAAAAAGTTGTTATTCTTCGTAAATTAGTCATTTAAGTACAATTTTTTTAGGAGCTAAATATGTTTTTGTCCCTATAAATTTTGGGCTTTTTTTATTTGAGTCCCTCAAAAAAGTTTCACCAACTTTTTGTCCCTATAAAATTTGTTTTTTTTTTTTTTAGTCCATCATGACTTTTAATAGTGTTTCAAGACTTTTAATAGTACTTATAAAAGGTCAAGAAAAAGCGTTTTGGAATACTTAGTAGCTCTAACTGATTGGAATTAATCAAACGAATTGAGATTGTATATGTGTACACAAATTGAAATTGAATTTGGACTTTGGATTGTTAAAATTAGAAAGAGAAAAATGGAGAAAATAGAGAGCTAGTGTTAAAGAAAGATTCATGGATGAATGAGGGGAAGGAAATTTCCTGGAAAGTTAGTTGAGCACCGGGGCATTGCGTGTGTGTTTAATTGTCAAACTTTGAAAATTAAAATTTTCATTCATTGACGGAAAAGGACTGTAATGTGCTCCCAAATTTTCATTCAAACTTTAGGAAGAAAATATGTTTCCATATGGTCACGTCTATCATGACTATACTTTTGATTTAATACTTTTAAATTTTAATACTAGTCATTTGTTTTGATTGAATTTAATACTAGTCATTGAGTCAATCAATAATCACATGATTATATATTATATTATATGTTGAGAAATTAAAGCCTTCCATTACGCTACATCTGATGTTTAGTTGCATATTGCATATGCACGCACTTACATCACCATGTTATTTATTCATATATGATGATGACAAAAGAGAACACAGTTTTTAGTTTATTCACATCCATGATCCATCATTAATAAATACAACCTCTTCTCTTGACCATTTCATAAACAATTTTCATGTCCTGTTTTTCCATGGCAAAGAGAACCCACATAGCTATTATTTCAAGTCCAGGTTTCAGCCACTTAGTTCCAATAGTTGAATTAACCAAAAGACTAATCTCTCATCATCCAAATTTTCATGTCACATGCATAATTCCCTCACTTGGGTCAATTCCACAATCATCAAAATCCTACCTTCAAAAAATTCCATCAAACATACACTCAATATTTCTTCCTCCAATCAACAAACAAGACTTACCTCAAGGTGCATACACTTCACTCCTAATTCAATTCACTCTTACACTCTCTTTACCATCAATACATGAAGCCCTCAAATCCTTGGCATCAAAAACACCTTTTGTTGCTTTGATTGCTGATTCTTTTGCATATCAAACACTTGGTTTTGCAAAAGAGTTCAACTCTTTATCCTATCTTTACTTTCCTTGTTCAGCTATGGCACTCTCAGTTGTTTTACATCTTCCAAAACTTGATGAAGAATTTTCATGTGAGTATAAAGATCTACCACAACCTATAAAGTTACCAGGGTGTGTACCAATCCAAGGATGTGATCTTCCGGGACCAACAAAAAATAGATCAAATGAAGCTTACAAATGGTATATTAAACGTGCAAAGAAAATTTCTACACTTAATGGAATCTTGTTCAATAGCTTCTTAGAAATGGAATCCGATGCTATAAGAGCATTGGAAGAGGAGGGAAATGGTAAAAATATCAGCTTTTATCCAGTTGGACCCATTACACAAAATGGGTCAAGCAATGTGGATGATAAGGATGAGTGTTTGAAATGGTTGGATACTCAGCCAAAAAGTTCAGTGTTGTATGTTTCTTTTGGAAGTGGTGGAACACTCTCTCAAACCCAAATCACTGAACTAGCTTTGGGTTTAGAATTGAGTGGTCAAAGGTTCTTGTGGGTTATGAGACCACCTAGTGATTCAGCTAGTGCTGCTTACCTTGAGGCTGCAAATGAACACCCTTTGAAGTTTTTACCAAGTGGGTTTTTGGAGAGAACCAAAGAGAAAGGTTTGGTTGTGGATTCATGGGCACCTCAGGTTCAAGTACTGAGACATAGTTCAGTTGGTGGATTTTTGAGTCATTGTGGTTGGAATTCAGTTTTGGAGAGTATGCAAGAAGGGGTGCCAATAATAGCATGGCCTCTCTTTGCAGAACAAGCAATCAACGCAGTGATGCTAAGTGATGGCCTTAAAGTGGCATTGAGGCTGAAATTTGAAGATGATGAGATTGTTGAAAAGAAAAAAATTGCAAATGTGGTCAAGTGTCTAATGGAAGGGAAAGAAGGTAAGAGAATGTGTGAAAGAATGGAGAAGTTAAAAGATTCAGCTGCTAAAGCAATCAAAGATGGTTTTTCAATAAAGACCCTGTCTCAATTGGCTAGCCATTGGGAAAATTTTGGTGGGATTTAGGAATATAAATTTTATTTAAGTACTTTTGATCTTGAATTCTTGACCTTCCGACCTTTTTGTATGTTTTCTTAATATTGTTAGTTATATTTTTTTTATAAGTTTGTGTTAAGGGTAGTTTAGTCTTTTAACCTCTAGTATATATACTTTTGTGACTCTACTATAACTCGAACCTTTTGCTAATGTAATTGGAACCCTAAGGGGCTTTCTCCTTTTGTTTTCCTCTCTTCTTTCCTTCTCTTCTCTATAGAAACACAAGGTTCACTAAGCAATTGTTGTTTTGGTTTTATACCAGATTAGTATTCTTTTGTTATTTTTTTTATGAGGAAAAAAACTAAAAAAAACACTCACAATAATCCTGGATCAAGAACTTTTTTTTAAGCAAAATCATGGATCAAGAATTAGATAGAGTAGGGAGGAATAGAAATATGTAGGCTAAGAACCATGTATTATTGTTTTTATTCTCTCTCCTAAATTCTCGTTCTCTCTCCTAAGATTTTCTTTAACTTTTTTAAAAAATTTCTCTCTCTATTAATGAGTGAAGTGGCTACGGGGGAGAAGGAAAAAAATTAGGGGTTGGAAACTTTCAGATCCACTTTTATTTCCCATTCCCTTTTCAATTTGTTTTATGGTTTTTTAGTTTTCAAATTACTTCCTGCACCACCAGTTTAACTCATACACCCCCTGCTCACTTAAACTCAATTCGTAGCCCACTACAATATAGATTGGGCTATGCTTTTTGCACTCCAGTTTTAATAATACAACTCTCTTGCAATTAATCACACCCCATTTTACAATTTTCACCCCCTTTTTTCTCTTTTCCTTTTAATTCTTTTCCAACTCAAATATAAATACTTTTTCTCTCAAAATTAAGTAAAGACTAAGTCGGTTGTACAACCGGTTTAGTCATCATCCCGCACCAATGAAATTGCATAGCTTCAAGAATCCTAAATATTTATAAAATTGTAAATAAATCATTTTTCCTAAAAATAGGGACTAAGCTCTGGTTGTACAACCGAAGTTAGTCAAATGCTTCTAGAACTAATGAGTCAGATAGCTTCAGAGTTCTAGAATACCTATTCTAAAACCAACTCACCCACATCAAACAAACTTCTTTCAAAAATACCTCAAAAATACTTTCAAAAGTAGGGGACTAAGTCTCACAGACAATCGGGTTAAGTCGGTGTCCCTAGAATCGATGAGTCAGCAGTTCAAAGAATCCTAGGACCCCTACACTAACAAACACCAACCAACAAACCTTTTTCAGGAAGAACTACGTAGCTTTGAATCCTCCATTGCATCCGGAGGTACGTAGGAGCAAGATTCAACTCTTGTCAAACACTAAAAATTAAAAACTTAATTAAGTCTCTTTCTTTATAAATAAAAGGGTAAATATTAATAAACAATAATTAATTAGACAAAGGATGTCCACGCATAACGACTCTCGAACCCTAAACTTGCTTTGTCCTAAACCTAAAGGGATTTTCCGAATTTGCCCTTAAACTAAAATTTGGTGGCGACTTCCTTTGAACCTTTCGAAGAATCCTTTCCCGGATTTTTCGGTCGCTACACATTTGTATCTGTCATGACTTATGAAGGCACTTACATGCCCTTATCAGGAGCTAGGAATGTCTCAACATCCAACTTGTCTTTTTCTGATGTTTATTACATTACAAATCATACCTTTAGTTTTGCTTCTATTAGTCAATTGTGTCATTCTGGTTATGATATTAAATTTTCTAGATCTCATTGTCATGCAGGATCCTCAATTCGGGAGGCTGATTGGGACAGGCCGTAGACATGGGGGACTCTATGTCTTGGATGAGCTGAAAGTTCTAGATACTGCAGTTTCTACTTCTACTGTTGATTTGTCATCTTTTCGTTTAAATTCTTCCTATTCTAATTTTGACTTATGGTATTCTTGTCTTGGACATGTTTTTGCATCTAGATTAAAATACTTAGCTTCTACGGGAGCTTTAGCAAAGCTGCAAACCAGTGATATTTCATATTATTGTGGTTGCAAACTTTATAAATTTTCAGTTTTGCCTTTTAGTAAAAGTTCCACCTCCAAAGCACCTTTTGACTTAGTTCGTTATTATGTGTGGGGTTTATCACCATTTCCTACTAAAGGTGGATCCAGATATTATTTCTCATTTATTGAGGATTTTACTTGTTATTGTTGGGCTTATGTTATGAAAAATCGTTCAGAATTCGATGACATTTATCATTTGTTTCGTGTAAAGTCACCAATATCACAAGGAATGGGGAGGGGGGGGTTGGAATTGTGACTTTTTAAAATCATCTCCCGAATAAAGAACTTTGATTCACAAGTATTATTGAGAATCAAGAGAGTAAGTGTTATGTGTCAGATAAGAACAATCTTCTTAGTTAATTAGATGAGCCAAGAAGGGTGATTGATCTGTCTTCACAATTATAGCAAACTGAGAAGGATCAGTCAGTTCTTCCTTCACTCTTCTTACTATTATTTCACGATTGTTCTAAGTAGAGTTTTGTTCCGGTCCGGGTCAAAAAGCCCCATTGGACATTGGGCCAGGCCCAATATCTTTGCACGAACATGGCCCAAGGACGCCAAAAGCACCAAGCGCGACATGTCTCCCTCGGACATGTGAGGCCGACGGCCAGGATCGCACGGTCAGATCCAACGGACAAGACCGAGCGCCCACGTGTATAAATAGAGGCACGGGGCTCCCAATCCATATACACTCTCATTCTTGCAACTCTCGCCTATTCTCCCACTGACTTAGGCATCCGAGTTTCTGCAGGTACACCCCCCCCGGCGTTGACCGCAAGCGCATTTCTGACGATCGAGGACATCTCCCGCCCGAGAACCAAATGACGAGCTCCGAGGAAGCGGAATCCACATTCTTCGAACAAGGTACACTCCCGAGTTCAAGATCGAACATTGGCGACCACAGTGGGAGGATTCTTCACCTTCTACTCGTTTCGCTTCCTCGGACGACGTCATGGAGTTCACCGCAAGATTCTCCCTGCCGTCGAGCACTTCCAAGCGCGCGGTCAAGCGTAAGTGGCGCGAGATCGCCCGAGCAACTGTCGTTTCTGCTCCACGGAGACCCTTCCCGAAGGTGCCGATCTCGTTCTCCGACAATGATTTCCTACTCGGAGAACCCAACGAGGGCATCCCCCTGATCGTTGCTGCTACGATTGTTGGGGTGAAAATAAAGCGCATTCTTGTCGATCAGAGTAGAACACCGACGCCATGTTCCAGACCTCCCGCTGTTCGCTCTCGCTCAAGACCTCATTCCCTATTCGGGGACCCGCTTTACTGATCCTCGAGAGAAAAGATTGCAACTCCTCTCGGCTATTTCAAGACTTTCGTCACCTACGGCGGAGGGAGGCTTGCTCGAGCCATAAAAACTACCTTCGTGGTGATTCCCATGCTCTCATCATATCATTGCATCATTGGTATGCTCTCATCATATCATTGCATCATTGGGAGACCAACTTTGGCAAAGCTGGGAGTCGTCGCTTCAACAATTCACCTCTCCATGAAATTCCATTCTCTCGATGGCGATATCATAACCATACCTTCTGACCTAGAAGCAGCAAAGCGTTGCCACGAGCTCTCTTTCCACGGTCTGCGTCACCAACCACGCAGGTCGCTACTCCCACCAGCAACTGCAATGGAAGTAAATCTCGCCGATGTGGACGCGCGGTACGATCCAGATAGCCCAGGTGAGGAGTCCGACGACGAGCTCGCCAGAGAACTCAAGAAGAAGAACAAGCGCCCAGAGCCCCAAGGGGCGTTCCGGGAAATACCTTTGGGCAACGACCCCGGAAGGACTATCAAAATAGGATCCGACCTCAATCCCGGGGTAGAGGAAGCCCTAATCGCCTGTTTATGACGCAATGCCGATCTTTTCGCATGGTCCGCCTCGGAAATGTCTGGGATTCCCCTTGAAGTCGCCTGTCACCATTTGGCCGTAAATCCAAACGCCAAATATGTGGCCCAGCGACGACGGGTTCAAAGCGAAGAAAAGGCCGAAGCAGCCTCTAAGGCAGTCGACGATTTGCTCTCAGCGGGTTTCATCAAAGAGGTCAAGTACACAACCTGGTTATCCAACGTGGTCCTAGTGAAAAAGGCCAACGGAAAGTGGAGGATGTGCGTGAATTATACCGATCTGAACAAAGCGTGCCCGAAGGACGCATTCCCGGTACCGAGCATCGATAAGTTAGTAGACAACGCCTTTGGTTACAGATTACTTTCCTTCTTAGACGCCTACTTCGGCTACAACCAAATAGCAATGAACCCTCCCGACTAGGAGAAGACAGCATTTATGACCGATCGGGGCAATTTTTGTTATCGCGTGATGCCTTTCAGTCTGAAAAATGCGGGTGCCACCTACCAGCGCATGATGAACAAGGTGTTCCGAGATCAACTTGGGCGACTGGTGGAAGTGTATCTAGACGACATGATTGTCAAGAGCAAAACCGACGATATCCACGTCGCCGACCTCAAAGAGATCTTCGTAGAAGCAAGAAAGAACAACCTCAGGTTCAACCCCGAGAAATGTACTTTCGGGGTCAGAGCGGGAAAATTCCTCGGTTTCTACTTAACCGAGATCGGCATCGAAGCCAACCCGGACAAATGCCGAGCAGTAACCAACATGCGCCCACCAACTCTCTTCTTCTAGATGCTCCATAATTGTGTTAATGTGAGCCTCTATATTCTTACATGAAGCTTCAAAGTTGTCATGATACATCTTCATATAATCAATGGAATGAGCTAAGAGTTCTTTGAAATTATCTTCATTTTGCTCAACCACCTCTTCAATACAACTCTCTTCCATATTATTGCATGACACTTGAGAGTTGTCTCTATCCAAAAACTTCACAGGTAAGTATACACAATCGCAACAAGTAATACAATGATAAGTAAGATCGTCTCCACAGGGATTGTTGAGTTTACTTCTATAATTAAATTAGTAAATTAGCTAGTGAGTAAAACAAGTAACAATAGCAAAGTGTAGAATCATTAATGTTATCAACATAAAGCTACAAAAGCAAATAAGATAGATGGTAAGTAGAAATAAGTTGGAATGCTCTTTGCTAAGTAAATTCTCAATTAGTACAGCGTTATAACGTCACATGCTATAGCGTCAAGCGCTGTTGCAAATGTTTTTGTGCTTTTCAGTCACTCACGCCAGGGTTTCATTACAAGATGCCTATGTCTAGGTTCTAAATAAGTTCACCCCTGTATAATAAAGAACCCACAGCCTTTGCCCTATGAACTATTGCATTTCTATGTCTAGAGGGAGCAAAATCTATTTAAATGTCTTTAAATAAACTTTCGTTCATATCAATCTTTGAAGTCGATCCATGGACCATGTCTGAACCCACGGATGTACCCATTTTAAGTGGTCAACCCTAAAACAAGTTTGAAAGAAGTATAACACAAAGATTGAAACGCAAAGCATGCAATATTATAAATACAATACTAATGGTTCATTACAAAGATCCGAGCAATCCAACTCAAGGTGTTTAGCTCATGTTTAGAATCATCAAAGCAATACAAGACAGCACACTCATATTACCTAGAACGAGGTGAGAAGAAATGGTGGCAAAAGATACACAGCGAAGCTTTCAACTCATTCACCGAGATGATGCTATCACGCCGAGTTAACACCGAAGAGAATAATAATAAAAATTACAATAAAAACAAAGCTTTAAAGTGTTAACAATGGAGAAAACCTATCACAGGTTCTCTCCCTAAAAACCCTCTCTCCTTCCGAATGTCTCTGAATGTCCGTTTTGTAGAGAAGAAGGAGTAGTTGCAGTTTCCAGAGTTAGTGAAAAAGGTGGTATGGCCATCTCACCAACTAAAGCTAGCCTCCCATTCACACAATGCCATGTGTCCTATAGTATCCAATAAAATCCGGCCGTGTCAATTTGCACAGTGGGCACAATAAACGAGATTTGGAGTGAAGAGCTTGGCGCCAAAAGTACACTTAGCCGACCTGCTTCAAAGACTTAGCCGAGTTCAAAGACTTAGCCGAGCTCAAAAACTTGGCCGAGATGCCCTCTTGCCGCTATAGCGCTTAACACTGCAGCACTCACAAAACATATTAAATTGCTCAAAAAGGCACCAGATGTGCCAAATTAATACAAAACAGTTTCTAACCCTTCTTTTCCTATAACTATACTAATTAGCAAAATAAGATACTAATATTACTTGAGAACTCACTTGATTTACATGGATAAAGGCATAAATAACTCATATAAATATGAGTCATCAGGCAGCGCCCCTTGTACCTCGTGAGCAAGGTGTTGCAGGGTGCCGAGTCTAGGTACCAAAGAACAGAAAAAGTAGCCCTGGCCTTAGTCGTCGCCGCCAAGAGATTGAGGCCATACTTCGTGGCGCATCAAATTGTAGTGCGAATCGACCAGCCGATTCGTCAACTCCTGCATCGCCCAGACCTGGCAGGCAGAATCATTAAATGGGCAATGGAACTATCCGAGTTTGGGATAAAATACGAGGCACAGACCTCCCTCAAGGCACAGGTACTCGCCGACTTCGTGGCGCGTAAATGACCCCACACCACTCGCAATGGAGGGGTCGCTCGACTCTCACGTGGGACGGTTCCTCGAATTCTAAAGGAAGCGGAGCTGGCTTAATACTGGAAAACTCCAAAGGCCTGATGATTGAAGTCTCTCAGAGTTTCACGTTCAGCACCTCTAACAACCAGGCCGAGTATGAGGCTTGTATAGCCGGGCTGAAACTGGAATCCGACTTCGGCGCAAAGATCCTTGAGTTAAACACCGACTCCTTGCTGGTAGTCTCCCAGGTGAAAGAAGAATTTGTAGCTAAAGATACAGTCCTACAACGCTATCTCGGCCGAGTACGGGAGTTAATCCAACTGTTCGAGAAAGTAGAGTTAAAATACGTCCCGAGAACGCCCGGGCGGATGTCTTAGCCAAACTGGCAAGCACTAAACCCACAGGCGACCTCAGGAGCATCATTCAGAAAAGTCTAACAAGGCCCAGCGTTGTCCTATCTCCTCTGACCGTGCCCGACGTCAACAGCATCGTCGAGCGTGATAGTTGGATCCGACCCATCAAAGCGTATATAGAATCCGGGGAGGTACCTCCTAACCCGAATGAAGTGGCTGCAATTCGGAAAAGGGCTACCTCCTTCACGGTCATTGATGGCAAACTCTTCCGAAGAGGATTCTTGTCACCACTCTTGAGGTGTGTCAAAAGCGAAGAGGCCGAGTACGTACTCAAGGAGATACACGAAGGGGTTTGTGGACAACACCTGGGGGCCCGCGCGTTGTCAAAAAAGGCCCTCCGAGAAGGCTACTTTTGGCCGACCATGGTACAAGACTCCGCTAACATGGTAAGAAAATGCGACACATGTCAGAGGTACGCTGACGTGCACAATGCTCCTCCCGCTGAACTGACTTCCTTATCAGCCCCATGGCCATTCTCCAAATGGGAATAGATCTTCTCGGGCCGTTTCCTGTGGCCAGGGGAGGGGTGAAGTTCCTCATCGTAGCCATTGACAATTCACCAAGTGGATCGAAGCCGAGCCGCTGGCCCGGATAACTGCAAAAAATTGCATTAAATTCCTAAAGAAGAACATCCTAGCAAGGTTAGGGATCCCTAGCGTTATAATAACTGACAATAAGACCCAGTTCGCGGACAAGGGTTTCCGAAAGTGTCTAGCCGACCTCGGCATCAAACAACACTTCACCTCAGTAGAACACCCTCAAACCAACGGCCAAGCCGAAGCGGCAAACCGAGAGGTTTTGAAAGGCCTCAAGAAAAGGTTGAAGGGCGCCAAGGGCGCATGACCCGACGAACTTCCCTTCGTCCTCTGGGCCTACCGAACTACAAACAAGACTCAACCACAAAGAAACTCCTTTCCGGCCACTTACTTTAACCAAGCCGCCATCCCGGTTGAGCTTGGGAATCAACTTGAGGACCTCAGCACTTCTTTCCGAGGAAGAAAATAATAAAGCCATCCAAGAAGAGCTGGATACCGTCCAGGATGTCAGAGACCGGGCGCAACTCGCCGAGGCCGTTGTGAAAGCCCGGATAGCACGACGCTACAATTAGCGAGTCATCCCGAGAGAATTCGACGTCGGCGACTTAGTACTCAGGAGGGCCGACGTGGGAAACAAAAATGCCCGAGATGGGAAGTTGGCAACCAACTGGGAAGGTCCATATCGAGTTGTTTCGAAGACCGGCAGAGGCACCTACCAGCTAGAAACGCTCTCTGGAGATTTGATTCCCTGGACGTGGAACGCCGCGAAACTAAGGATTACTACAGTTGACCAAATGGGAACTATGATTGTACTAAACATTTTCCCTCTCCGTCATAATAAACAAATATTTCGATTGGAAGCCTTCTCTCCCTTTTCAGGTCGAAACAATGCCCCTCTCCCCTGACTCTGACACCGAGTTGGCCACTCGGCAGATGATGGGATGAGGCGAGGCAGGAAAAGAACGCCCTCCGCGATCCCGGATCCACGAGTCCCATCGCGGGGCGCAGGCGAGGCCCACATCTACTCAGGTCCTCACTGACCCTAACGCTTCGCGTCGTCGGCCACTCTTGACTCGTCGAAATATCCGAGACGGCTGACTGGCGGCACGAACCAACCCCCCCACTGGTCTGCCCTCGTGGGTACACCAGAGGCCAGGGGAAGAAATCCAAGGGCGACTTCGACCCGTGGCTTCGCTGACACAGCCTTCTCACATACTGAGGACTCTACGTCCGATTGCGCGACCGAAGGAAGAAGCTCTCAGCGGCTTCGCCCCTTCTCGATTCCGAGTTTCAATGCTCTGTCGAGACCTTGATTCCGAGCTTAAATGCTCTTTCAAGGGACGATTGGCTCCAAGCTTAAATGCTCTGTCAAGATTTACTTGATTCCGAGCTTAAATGCTCTGTCAAGCTTTTTCAGGTCAAAAACCGGATTCACAGCAATTACGGAAATCGAGGCTGGGCACTCAAGGCTCGCTCTAGATATTTCTCTCACGTATTCCTTTACCAACCACTCGACGCCTGCGATCTCAAGCCGAGGCCGACCTTATCACGCTCGATTGACCTCGACTTGGAGGGCCACTGTTCCGGTCCGGGTCAAAAAGTGCAATTGGACATTGGTCCAAGCCCAATATCTTTGCACGAACATCGCCCAAGGACGCCAAAAGCATCAAGCGCGGCATGTCTCCCTCGGACATGTGAGGCCGACGGTCAGGATCGCACGGTTAGATCCAACGGACAAGACCGAGCGCCCACGTCTATAAATAGAGGCACGGGGCTCCCAATCTAGGTACACTCTCATTCTTGCAACTCTCGCCTATTCTCCCACTGACTTAGGCATCGGAGTTTCTGCAGGTACACCCCCACCCGACGTGGACCGCAAGCGCACTCGGACGATCGAGGACATCTCCCCAGTTCCGAGAACCAGCGACGAGCTCCGAGGAAGCGGAATCCACATTCTTTGAACAAGGTACACTACTAGTTCAAGATCGAACAAGTTTTGCTGTGAATGATGTGTTATGCTTATAAAACACTTATCAAGAGTTTCAAAAACATTTTCTAGACTTAAGAAGGTTCTGAGAAGGGTTGAAAAACTCTTGTTCAAGTTACTACTAAGAAGGGTCAAAAGTGACTCTTCTTAGGTTCTCACAAATCTCTCCTCAAGAGGAGTTTTTCACAAACAGTAAACTAAAAGACTTAAAGCAGTAAATAACACATGGATTTATAGTGGTTCAACCAAAAAGAACATGGGCTACTCCAGTCCTCACACACAGTGAGATTTTCCACTATTTTCCAAATAGTTTACACCCTTTCACACTTCTCTCAAGTTGAAAGCTCTTGGTAGTTTTCTTCTCACAGCTCTACCTACTGTATACTCCACTAATAGACTTCTTCAAATCTATTAGACAGATCTTAACACAAAAGAACTCACTTCTCAAGTCCTACAACAACACATGCTACTTGAGAAGGTTCCCTATTCAAGGTTCTTTTGATTACAAGGGTTTTGGGATTACTTAGAGCTTGGTTAACATAAATGGAATATACATGAATGTATAACAACACAAGACTTAATACATACTCAGAAACTAGGTGAATCCCTTCTGGTTTAAGTGCAGCTGAGTATGGAAGAGAGACAACTTGAATGAGTGAGAAGGGTGATAGCTTAGAATTTTGATCCACTCTCTTGAAGATCAATGACGACCAGAGCTGTTGTTATATAGAGTTGTTGTAGGATATTAACTCCTAGTCCAAGAATTGGAGTTGTTGCATCAGAAACTAGCCGTTTAGAGCCGTTGGAAATACGTTCATGTATTGTCACTTTTGCCTCTGCAGAATACAGCTGTCATGACCCTTCTCATGTTGATGCTTCTTGGATGTTTCTTTGATGATTCTTCTGAAGCTCATGACCCTTCTGAGGTTCATGATCCTTCTCAACATGATTCTTCTTAACATGATTCTTCTCATTATGACCTGTAGCGACTGAAAAATCCGGGAAAGGATTCTTCGAATGCTCAAAGGAAGCCGCCACCAAATTTTAGTTTAAGGGCAAATTCGGAAAATCCCTTTATGTTTAGGACAAGGCAGGTTTAGGGTTCGGGAGTCGTTATGTGTGAGGAAGGTATTAGCACCCCACGACATCCTTTGTCTAACTAATTAAGATTTATTAATAATTACCCTTTTATTTATAGAGGAAAAGACTTATTTAAATTTTTAGTTTTTAGTGCTTGACAAGAGTGGACTCTTGCTCCTACGTAACTCCGGATGCAATGGAGGAATCAAAGCTACGTAGTTCTTCCTGCAAAAGGTTTGTGGGTTGGAATTTTTTAGTGTAGGGGTCCTAGGATTCATTGAACTGTACAGCTCACTGATTCCTAGGACGCTGACTAACCCGATTGTACAACCGACTTAGTCCCCTACTTTTTGAAACTACTTTTTTTGAGTTTTTGAAAGAAATTGGTTTGATGTGGGGTGGGTTAGTTTTAGAATAGGTATTCTAGAACTCCTGAACTGTATAGCTCATTAGCTCTAGAACGCTGACTAACCCGGTTGTACAACCGACTTAGCCGTTTATTTAATTTCGAGAGAAAAATTGTTTATGTTTGAGTTAGAAAAGAATTAAAAAGAAAAACAGGGGGTGAAAATTGTAAATTGAGGTTTTATTAGTCGCAGGGGGTTGTATAATTAATAGGAGGTGTAAAAAGGAAGCCCAGTTCGCATATGGGAGCCCAGTATGCGAAACTGGGCTTAAGTGAGGGAGGGATGCGCGCGTGAATAAGGGGGTGCAAATAGCGTTCTGATAATTAAAATAAATAAAAAATTAAAAAGACACTATAAACCTAAACCTAAAACAGAAAAACCCTAAAAACCAAATCCCCTCCCCCCTTCACCTAGCGGCGCCGCGACCAGAGAGAGCGAGGACTTGGCGGCGAAATCTTCGCCGGTTTCCACGGGGGAGAGAGAGAGGCCTCCACCTTCAACCAAAGAGAGAGGAAACCGATTTGAGGGAGAGAAAAAAGGGGGAAAGAAAGTGAGAGGGAAACTGGGAACGAGGGAGAAGATGACCGAGGAGGACGACGCCGGTGGGGCTTCGGCGAGGCCGACACAGAGACGATGAGAGAGGGAAAACGATATGGAAGGGACGACTTTCGTTACTGGCTTCGTTTTGGTCTCAGTTTCGTGGTTCAGTGACTGTGGGTTGTTTCGAAGGGTTGCTTGCTGGAGGGTGGCCGGAAAAGACGACTGGAGGATCCCCGGTGCCGGAGAAGACAACACAGGTTAGTTTTTTTATTTATTTTTGGTTTTGTCTGGTTTTAAAGCTTTCGGACTTCTCTCCTACTCTATTTTATTCTGATTCTTATTCTCTGATATCTAATGATCTTGGTATAGGCTGGAGATGATATGCTTAAACAAAGCCTAATCTTTTTTATGACTTTTAATCAGAACATACATATATTTTTTTGAAACAAAACGTGGATAAGAACATATCTTGAAACTAGCCCTAATCTGGTTTACTTCATTATGCTTCACTTAATCAAATCTGATCTGTTTGGTCCCTTTTTATCTACTTGTAGTATTTATCATTCCATACTCGGGAAAAAAAATAAACTTTGGATTAACGACTATGATTAAACAATACAAACATATATCTTTTTGAACAGAACAGATCTAATGAGGTTGCATATTACTACACTGATTTCAGAGCTAAGAACGTATTTGACAAAACCTACCTTTACTCCAGCTTCAGATTGGACTCCTTGTGTGCCTGTTTGAATAATCAGAACCAATCGCAACTATCTTTGTATGGGTCGCTCGGCGCTCTCGCTTCATTCTTTCTCGAAACTTCGTAATCAGTGTTTGGTGGATTAGGGTTTCAATGTGAAACTCTAATCCTATTTTTTTGGGTGATTTTCACACTATTTTTCTGCCTTGGTTTCTCTGTGTGTTTTGGACTGTATTTGACTGTTTATTTATAGTGGAAAATTAGGTTAAAACATTAATGATTTTGATTGTGTTTTGATTGATTTTCAGGTTTGGGTTTGGGCTTGTAGGAGATGGATACTTGGTGAGCAAGGAGAGAAGCTAGGGTTAGGGTTTAGAAGACTGACGGCTACTTTACTGGATGTTGTTGCCATTTTTTATTTTATTTTCGGATTTGTAATTTTTTATATATTTTGTATTACTATTTTTTGTATTTGGGACCTTTTTTTTGGACTTTTAGACACTTATACATTGTAATAAAACTAAATTACATTTTTTGGACTAAATATTGTTTAAATAAATTAAATAAACAAAATAAAAATAATGATAAGAAAAAGGAGTCGGGCCAAATACAAGGAGGAGAACGGGCCGGACTAGACAAATACGCTAAAACGAGACCCAAATAGAAGAAATGGGCTCGTTAACTAAAAACACTAAAATTAACTCGGAATCGCATTCTTAGGTCTGAATCTAAGCCAAATTTTTGAGAAAAATGACTTTTGGTAGATCTGCTTATGTACGACTAAACCCAAATACGGAGATTAAATTGAAGAACGCACGAAAAGATCGATCATTCGCGTGCGTGCCTAATTTAAACAACGGTATTTCGATTTAGTTGAACAGGGTGATCGAAATTGGTTCGGGTTAGTAACCGAGACGCTATACTAATAATTCTCGTAATCATGCGACTCCAAAACACGACCCTAATAAAAAATAAACGACTAAAACAAGAAAAAGAAGACGGGCAAAATTGGGGTATAACATGACCCTTCTGAGGATCATGACTTTTCTCAACTTGACTCTTCTCATGTGATGCTTCTCATCTACACTTATTCTTTTGTCATGACTCTTATTGCCTTGATCTTCTATTGCTACCCTTCTCATATTGCCACAAAACACATTGATTCTTCTCATGTAGAATTTTTCCAAGATTACCAAGGGTTCTTGATCTTAATTCTTATACTTGGGAAGCTTCCTTTCTTAGAATGGTGTGGACAATGATTCTTTTTTGTTTTCTCTTAGAATGATGCTTCTCCTAAGCAAGTAACTTGTTGAGATTGGTTATGTGATCCTGTTCTTATGAAACACTCAACACGAGGCATTAGTAAGACACATGATTAGAAACCTTAAGCTTCTCACCATTGAGGTTTGTTGAACATCAAAACATTATTAGGGATTTTGCCTCAACAATCTCTCCCTTTTTGATGTTTGACAAACTCAATTGAGATAGATTAAGTTTTCTGATTTTATTTGAAAATTTCCTAAGGCATTTTTTCTTTTTACTCCCCCTGAATTTATCCTTGTTAGTTTGATGTTTAAGTTGTGCTCAACATATGCATAATTCAAAATTTAACACACAAGAAAACTTAATCAAAAACATTCATACATTCAATTCATCAAAAAAACAAACAAATATCCTAAGATCGTAAACTTAATTACATTTCAAATATCCTAAAACAAACAAAAACATTCATATCTGACATGATTACATTTCAGATATGTTCTTGTGGCCCAGAAATTAAACAAACAAACACTGAGAAGACTACTTCTCACAAAACAAAAGTGCCTAATTGCACAGATATTAGCTACTACAAAGCAGCAAAAAATATCCTAAGACCGTAAACTTAATCTAGACTTTTCTCCCCCTTTTGTCACACATCAGAAAGGTTGAGGAAGACAGAGGAAAAGATTAAGGGTGCAACTTAGATTGGGAAGACCCATCTGACGAGGAAGAAGTACCTGGTCCAGGAACATCAGGGAATTTCTCTAAGGGACCTAGATTTGGAAATTGTTGGTTGGTACCCCCTGTTGCAAAACCTAATATCTATATCTCTCATCCCTAGCAGCTTGGGCCCTTAGGCCTTGTTGGATAATTGCTTGACCCTGAAGCCCATTCTTCAATAGTTCCTTCATTCTCTTCATCATTTTCTCCATTTTTGACATCCTCTTTTCCAAGAGGGCAGAAGAGCTTAGTGTCTCACTTGGTGCTTTAGCGGTTTCACTTGGTGCTTTAGCAATTTCAGCACCCTTCTCAGGAGTACCATTCTCTTTGGGAAAACCAGAAGATTCTCCTAAGGCAACAAAAGTTGAATCAAGAGATCCAAACTGAGATGACATATCTGAGGGCATGGTTTGATTGATAAAAGGAGGGTAAATTGGTTGTGGTGAGTCAGTTTGGGGAGTTTGGTTTAGGTTTAAGAACTGTTTTAGGTTTGAAGAAGTGACGGTGTTTATGGTTTTGAGTGGAGATATAGGTTGGTACCAATGTCAATGGCAACAAGGAGGGATTCAAGGTTATGGGAGGTGATTCTAGAGATGGTTGGAATGGGAGAAGGTTCAGTTGGAGTGGCATTTTGAATTGGGTGAATGATGGGTTGAGTGTTTAGTAAGTGAAGTCAGGGTGAGAAGGGTGGTAAAGTTGGCATTTGTTCTGGGAACACTGACCCCAACAATAGGCAAGCTATTAGGAGGGATAGCATCCTTAAAAGGAATCAAACTCTAGGTGAGATTTTTGTGACCACCCAACGAGACGTATGTCCCGCATGCCATCACTACACAATCTCGTTCTAACTTAGGTTTGCACTCAAGTCTGGGTAGAAGACTCTTCTCACATGTGTAACGCCCCAAATATAATTCAATTATTTATTAGTTGGGTTCTTTAAGGCTTACAACATTTGGTTAAGTCAATGGATTAGAAATGAGGGAGTGTGCTTAGAGGCCCATTGGAGTTTATGGTATTTAGGAGGTATTTGATTTAAATGAGGAGTGGTGGTTAGTAAAAAGGGAGTGGTAATTTAATTAAAAGAGGGAGTAGTGCAAGTAATGGAGGGAGTGTGCTTAGAGGCCCATGAGAGTTAGGCCCATGATCCATGAACTAAGCCCATTTGCATGTCTTAAAGGGATGTTGTCGAAGGAGAGACATGCATTCCAACCAAAATCTAAGAAAAAGGCAAAGGGAAAGTAAGAGGGAGAGAGTGGTAGGTGAGATAGTTTCTAGAGAGAGGAAGAGGAATCTGGCGAGGAAGAGCTCAATACCAAGGAGGAGGAGCTGGATTGTTGGTGATGGTTGGTGATTCTTGGTGGATCGGGAAGGCTTGGTGGAGAGAGTGCTACTTCTTCAATCTTTTGAGGTTAGGGGGCTCTCTTTCATCTATAATAGAGTATATGATGTGTGTTATGCGTGAGTAGACTCTAGGAATGATTTCTGAGTCGCCTTGTATGTTTTGTGTGTTTGATGTGTTTGACGTTGTGTTTTAGTTCACTTGGTGAAGTTGTGTTGAGTTGTTGTGGTTTTGGTCATACGAGAGACCGGGAGTGGAATGGGAGCCGAGAAACTCTCACCCGAGTGAGCTAGAGTGGGTGACGTAGCCTTGTGGAATTCTTAAGATGTCGATCCTAGATAGTAGGTAGGGGACGAGATTGATTAATATCGGTCATGTCCGAGATTGAGTTGTCCGAGATTAAGATGGTCGATCCATGTAAACGTGATGAAGCCCAAGGAAGTCGACGTATCAGTGGGGTTGAAGCGTAGGTGTTGGGCGTAGGAGTGACGAGGTGTGTGATGAAGCTTAGGTGACGAAGGGTACGTGTGTCTAAGACTAAGCGTAGGTGTAGACTTGTATCAGTCGAGGTGGTGCACCTGTGTTGAGGTGAGGTATTGCGTCGGTGCTAGCAAAGTGTAGTGGTCTAGGTGTAGTCATTTTGGAGCGAAGTGTGGTGGTCTAGGTATAGTTCATTTGAGGCGTATGTGTGCCAAAGCGTAAGTGTTGAATATGGGTGACGGAGCGTAAGTGATGATGTATAGGAGACGAAGGGTAAGGAAGTGTAAGCCGAGGGGTAATGTGTCGACTTGTAGCTACCGAGGTGTGGGGTATGTATACCGAGGTGAAGTGGCCGAAGTGGAGTGTATATATACCTAAGCGTAGTTGCTGAAGTGCAGGCGTTGTGTTATAGCGTGCATCTGCCGAGGTGAGTGTACCGAGGTTTAGGTACGTTGAATAGTAAGTGTAGTGAAGCTTAGCGTGACGCAGTGTAGAGAACCGAGGTGCCAAAAGAGTGTACCGAGGCGTTGTGAAGTATAGGCCGAGGTGAAGTGAGTGCTTAGGTGTAGTGTGCCTAAGTGTAATGTCCGAGGTTAAGTGAGTGCTTAGGTGTAGTGTGCCTGAGTGTAGTAGCCAAGGTGAAGTGGTGTGCTTAGGTGTGAAGTGCCTAAGTGTAGTAGCCAAGATGAAGTGGTGTGGTTAGGTGTGAAGTGACTAAGTGTAGATGATGAAGTGAGGTGTGAATAAGCCTATGTGTAGTTGATGAAGTGTAGTGCATGGACGTCTAAGCTAGTATTGCCGAGGTATAGGGTGTATATACCGAGGTGTATGTGTTGAAGTGTAGGTGTGATGGAAGATAGGGTGTGTGTGCCGAGTTACTGATGGGTGTCGAGGTACTGAGTGGTGCCGAGTTTCTGA
Organism: Oxytropis ochrocephala; assembly: GCA_020916435.1. Classification (NCBI taxonomy): domain Eukaryota; kingdom Viridiplantae; phylum Streptophyta; class Magnoliopsida; order Fabales; family Fabaceae; genus Oxytropis; species Oxytropis ochrocephala. Next base: position 41,522,805 of record CM037091.1, read on the forward strand.
GAGTATAGTCAAGGAGAAACGAGGTAGTTGTAGAGATGAATAGTGAAGAGGTGATGTTCCTAAGTGTATCTGTAAGTGGCAACCGAGGTAGAAGCCGAGGAGGATGATGATGAGGTGTAGCTGTCTAAGGGAAGTATCAAGGTGTAGATTAACTATGCCTAAGGGTAGCTATTTAAGTGAGGTGTATTATGATCAAGGTATGTACTGTCGAGGTGAAGAGGTATTAAGGATGTTGAACTATAAGTGAGTTGAGATGTAGGTATGTATGTGTGTGCGAAGTGAAGCGAGAGTGTGTTGGCGTGAAGTGAGAGGATACCGAGTTGAGGTGAAGTGGAGTGAGTGTATGCTCGGTATGGTGTGCGCGTTGTGCTTGATGAGGCGTGTGCGTAGTGCTTGGTGTGTAGCGCATTGTGTTTTGGTGTGGGTCACGGTGAGGGGCACCAAGTGTGGCATGCCCTTGTGCCGTGTGGGTCTCGGTGTGGGGCGCCAAATGTGGCGTGCCCCTTGCGCCAGGTCCTGTGTGTGTAGCCGAGGTTATGCGAGAGTGCCGAGGTGCTTGGTGAGAGTGCCGAGGTGCGTGATGAGAGTGTCGAGGTTCTGGTCGACCCAGAGTAGCATAGGATCTTTGCCAGCGCAATCGTGAGTCTTTGCTCTAGTGCCGAAACGTTAAGGCTGAATGGTGTAGTCGTTTTGGTCCCTAGGTGACGCTTTTAGTCCTAGGTGACGTTGTGGTTCTCGTAGTAGGACCGTAGTAGTCCACTACTTTTGGTGGCAAAGTGTCCAATGGGTTGGGCCGCTAGCGGTAGAGCTAGGGGAATGAGGTGTGGAGATGTCCATGGAGTTGGGCGCTAGCTATAGAGCTATTGGACGATGTAGAGATGTCAGCCTTAGTGCAGTGATGATGTCTGAGTGATGTTAGCCTTAGGGTTACGAGTAGAGGAGTAATAAATGATGAAGTCCCTGAAGGGCATTAAAATAAATGAAAAGGGTGAATGCAGAGGACTTCGGTCCTAGAGGTGAGCAGAGGGCTTAGGTCCTATTTATGAACAGAAGGCTGCGGTCTAATTGGTGAGTTACTGAGATTGGGTCATGATTTAATTGAATGATGTATATGCTGTGTGTTATACATTGTTCATGGTGTCGCATAAATCATAAACATAATGGTGAAGGCAGAGGACTTCGGTCCTATGGTGAAGGCAGAGGACTTCGGTCCTAAGGTGTAAGCAGAAGACTTCGGTCTTAATGGATCCATCATGCATATGCCCTTGGTGTTTTGGGTCTGCATCATGCATATACTCATGCACATTGGTGTCTGTTGATGATTAGGAGTTGGTGTGTCTTAACTTGGTGTTGTGTGGGGTTGGTTGAGTCGGAGTGTTTCTAGTTGTCTTTCTCTAGTATAATGTTTATCATACATTTTATTATTTATGAAAAGAGACTCACCCTACTGCTTTCTATGTTGCTTCTTATGTCGGCAACGTGCAGGTGATCCTGAGTGAAGGTCCTTTCTTTCCTCAGTCTAGTTGTGGCGTCTTGCTCTGTGACGTCGAACCGGGGAGCTGGGTAGTCTATTAGTTGTTTAAGATAAGTGTTGAACTGTAATAGAATGATGTATTAGAATTTGAGGGTTCGCCCCATTTAAGTCGTGCTATGTATCACGCAATTATATTTATTTGTGAAAAGTATTATTGGCTAAGTGAAAGTGATGTTTGATGAACGTAGCATTCCCTTGAGGATGTGTCTTTAAAAAGGAAAAACGATTTTCGAACTCTGATTTTATAAATTAAATTATTAAGAGAAAGGGGGTGTTACAACATGCGTGTGTGATGTGTAGAGGTGTAGTGTGTATAGGAGCAGTTCAAAACAAACCCAAAGCTGCAAACAAAGCAAACATTCATACAAAATAAAGTCTTCTATCCTAGGGTTTACACATCAAATAAATAATATAATGTGCAAAGATAAATAAATAAGAGAAGGGTAAAAATTAAATTAAATTAAATAAATCCTATAATTAATTAGACTAGGTTTTGACTCTCTAAAAAGTTAAGTCCCCAGTGAAGTCGCCAGCTGTAGCGACCGAAAATCCGGGAAAGGATTCTTCGAAAGGTTCAAAGGAAGTCGCCACCGAATTTTAGTTTAAGGGCAAATTCGGAAAATCCCTTTAGGTTTAGGAAAAGGCAAGTTTAGGGTTCGGGAGTCGTTGTAGCGACCGAAAAATCCGGGAATGTCCTCTCATCTAAAGAATTGAAAATGACTTTATCATTTCAATCTTGATCGTACCTTGACCAATAAGTGTTGATGTCGTTCATTGTTTCGCTGTCAGGTCGTTGTGAGTGAATGAGGACCGGTCTTGAGAGCGCCTCGGGTGGTACCTGCAAAGACACTCCGACGCTCGAGTCAGAGGTGTGCTAACGGGCAGGATATCACTAGGTAGGAAAACGTACCTAGTAATGTGGATGGAGGTGGTACTTATACCACTGGGGCGCCCTGGCCGTTGCGATAAATCCGGCCGGTCGTCGAGAAATGCGAACCAAGCCAAGTGCTTGGGCCGTTTCGTTGGATTGGGCCGCTGGCCCATTTCTGATGGCACCTCTTGGTATTGCTAATACACCCTGGAACAGTTGCCCCCCAAGCCTAGGTCGCTTAAGGGCGGGCTGAGGCTTGAATCGATGCCCCCCAGCGGGTTAACGCCTCCGAACGTCTCCCTTAGCAATGAGCCGGTCGCTGCCGCCCATAGTCGGTCGATCGCGTGCGGCGTTTGGTCTTCGGCCTTGCAATTTAATGCGTAATGAATGAGGTGACCTTCACGTTTCTCGAGGTACCCTTTGGGATTCCCCACGCAACGGATGGGGGGAACACGAATAGTCGTGTCGCGTCGCTTTCCCTGGTGGGCCCCTCTATAAATAGAGCACTTGGTCAGCACAATTTCTACAATCAAAATCACATCTCTGCTGCCGACTGAGTCATCTGCTAGCGACCTGAAGAGCTGTTTGCGAAAGTTGTTCGTCCGTTCCTTCCTTCTCCAGTCAATGCTTTTCCATATGCCGCTCTGTCTGGCTTTCTCGCTTTAATTTTTACTTATTTAGAATTAGTTTCCACGCCTCGTGAAAGGGGAGGCGTCCGGTCGGGGGACGACCACGTCGCCCCCTTTTCTCGAGCGCGCTGGCTCGGTCGACCTGACGTATTTCCCTTTTATAGGTGGACCTGGCCAGAACGAAGCAAACCACCCGGATAGTGGGTGCCCCCCGCAAGCCTTGCGCGTAGAATGGCGCAGCCTTCACAAGAGGTGGAGCAGGCCGAATCAGGGTCGTCCGGACCCTCCTAAGTTTTCGAAAAACAAATTAGGCGTTCTTCCGAGGGCGCTTCTTCGTTCGGCTCTTCCAGCTCTGACACGAGCTACAACATTTCGCTCTCCATCTCAACAGAATCGTGGTCCCCCCCGCCACCGCCTCCATCTACCGTTCGAGCTGATGAAGGAAGTGACCGGTCGGTCGACATAGAGGGTGACGAGGATACAGCCGACGTCGCCCAATCCGCTCCCGGGAGCCTGCACGACGAGGTGATCGACTTGGACGCCGATCCTTATGAACCTGAACCAAATCGTGATGAAAACCGGGCGGAGGATGAGGAAGTGATCGGCGGAAGCGAAGATGCTAGCGAGGCCGTCGAACAGGCCGGCGATCAAATGGAGGAGGATGCCGAGCCAGTCTCTATCATTGACCCGGTGGACATTTCCTGGGTATCTGAGAAGATGAGGGCCTTTAAGAGCTTCATCGGCCCAAACCACCATTCTTTAGATGACCTGCAGGTCCTCTTCACCAAACCAGGATGGAAAGTGAAGGGTATGTAGGACAATGAAAATATCGCGACCGTCGCTTCTAACGTGAAGTTTACCATGCACCGGGTCGTTTTTGAGAAGATGGAGATCGTCCCCCCTTTCACAGTGCTGCAGCGGGATGTCTTAAATCATTTGGGAGTCGCCCCATCCCAACTGCATCCAAACGGATGGGGCTTCATGAAGGCCTTCGAGCATCTTTGCGACCGGCTGGGCCGAAGGGTGTCGACCCAACTTTTTCTCGCTTTGTTCGAGCTGAGCTGGCACGGCGAATACTGTAACATCCCAGACTGCTTCCAAAACTGCCGACTACCCCCACGAACCAACACGAGTCTTTTCAGCATGCTTTGTCCTCACTTGCATGCTTTCCGGGAAACTTCCCAGAAGGTCACCCATCCCACCACTACTCCAAGCCAAGCACACTTAACTATGGAGTTTTTATGAGATGGGCTCCCGAAAAGAAGATACATCTTGTTGGTATAGGTAGTCTAAATCAATTCTTTTAAGCCTTCCTTCAACCGCATGCCCCCATACCGCATGACCTCGGGATCCTCTCATTCCGATGCGTATTCGGTTCATTCACGCGCCCCTTCGCTTTGAAGCTGCCAGGAGCCGCTCTTTGCCATGCCACCTTTTTGGGCACCGGCGATCACTCCCCGCCCTCGTCGGCCCCGGATGTCACATGCCCACCAAGCTCCGCTTGGTTCGTCCCCCAACCACACCGCATCGAGAGGTCTCGCTGCTCGATACCATTTGTAACATCGTGAGATCGCTTCCAATCGCCGACTACCCCACGAACCAACACGAGTCTTTTCAAAGATGCTTTGTCCTCACTTGCATGCTTTCTCGAAAATTTCGAAGGTCACCCATCCCACCACTACTCCAAGCCAAGCACGCTTAACTATGGAGTTTTTATGAGATGGGCTCCGAAAAGAAGATGCATCTTGTTGGTATAGGTAGTCCAAATCAATTCTTTTAAGCCTTCCTTCAATCATGCACCCCATACCGCACACCCTCGGGATCCCTCTCATTCCGATGCGTATTCGGTTCATTCACGCGCCCCTTCGCTTTGAAGCTGCCAGGAGCCGCTCTTTGCCATGCCACCTTTTTGGGCACCGACGATCACTCCCCGCCCTCGTCGGCCCCGGATGTCACAAATACGATACCAACATGGCACGCAAAGAGCAAGTGTCCTTTAAGAACCATAAATCGTTCCCCCGGAAATTCTTTAAGGCTTACTCTGATTTCCTGCCGGGCGGATGGAAGAACCAATACTTCTGGGTCATCCCTGATGTAAATGCCGCCAAGGACATTGTGGAGATATTCCCGGACGGTGAGGCAGGGGTGCCTTTCTTTCCCCTCTCCTGGCGGGCGGCTCACTTTACGCAAAAACCGAGCGAGTATACTTTCGCAGTCCGGCCTGCTGCCACAGAACCCCGAGGGAGACATTCCCTGTCGGCCCTTTTGTCTGTACAAGGGGGAGAGATTACTGTCCGAACTCGGTCGGTCTAGTCCTCATTTTTCTGATTTTTTGTTCATTTCTTCGATTTGGTCGGCCGGCTAATACTTCTATTTCTTTGCAGGCAAAACTCTCAAAATGTTGGGCTCGGACTGGCTTAACCTTGAGAAGCTTGTCACCTCTGTTGCGCCCGAAAAATCCTGGTTTGGGATTTCTCAGTGTACAACATGAGAATTGTGAAGTCGCCACTAATATTTTAGTTTTTAGACCAAAACATTAGAAAAAGGTTTTTTTTTACAAAAAGGCGAGTGGTCTTTCAAAAATGTAAAATGTAGGTTCTGGGCCTCGGTTAGGTGTGGGGAAGGTATTAGCACCCCACACCTCCTTTCTACCGAAAGGGAACCATTAATTCGATGTGTGGTTTGGATTGTTTGATTTGAGATAATTTTTGTTCTACTTCTTTATTTTTCATTTTTTATTTGAAAGAGTTTTATTGAAGACAAGGGAGAAAGGAGTATTTTTGAGATTTTTGAAAAGCGAGACTAAACTAAGGTTTTTTGAAAGTGAGCTTGACGGGATATGACCCGGTCCTACGTACCCTCAATGACTGAGGGATCAAAGCTACGTAGTTCTTAATTCTTTGTTTTGGGGGTTTTTTTTGAAAGCGAGCTTGACGGGATATGACCCGGTCCTACGTACACTTCAATGACCGAGGATCAAAGCTACGTAGTTCTTAATTCTTTATTTTGTGATTTTTGAAAGCGAGCTTGACGGATATGACCGGTCCTACGTACCCTCAATGACCGAGGGATCAAAGCTACGTAGTTCTTAATTCTTTATTTTGTGATTTTTGAAAGCGAGCTTGACGGATATGACCGGTCCTACGTACCCTCAATGACCGAGGATCAAAGCTACGTAGTTCTTAATTCTTTGTTTTGAAAATCTGTGTTTTATCTTTATCTTATCTTTTGGTTTTTGAAATATGACTCAAGCGTTCATGAATACCAAACAAGCTTCGCTTCGTGGCGTTCACTACTAACTTGAAAGAAAAGTGTTGGAACCGATAATCAATCGAGCAAATACTCAAGTGATTACTAGTCGCAACGCTTTATTATCTTTTTGAAATTATTTTGGAAAAGGATGAGTATTAGTGATGATTAACACTAATGACTCATATTGTTTTTGAGTTTTTTATTAATTTGCTTTTGATTAAGGTGTGGGAGCTTTCATGATAGTCAAACAAGCAATGGCTTCGAGTGACTACCACTAGTAACTCCATCATTAACGATCAAACAAGCGAAGCTTCGAGTGATGGTTAATGATTTTATTTATGAAAAGAGCCTTAGTTTTTATTTGAAAACATTTGACTTGGGGCTTTGAAAAGAAAGTAGAACATTTGCAAATCCTTTTATTCTAAACCAAAGCGCAACAATTGCCAATTCACAAGCAAATAACAATTAATACACAAGAGTATCATGAAATAGGAATCTAAGCTAACATGTGAAATTGCAAAATAAGTCCCAAGCAAGGCATGTATTTATTCAACCTAAAAAACAATCTAGCAACCTAAACCTCAAACCTAAACTTTAACCTAAAGGCACACATAGTGGCACCAACCCTAATCCAAACCCTAATTATAGATCAAACAATGGAAGGTATTATTCAATGAAAATAGGCCCATGGCCAAGACTAAACATGCAAGGAAAACTTTGAGTATTAAGCAAAAATCTATGACTATCTTACAAGAATTATTAAGAGATAAAGTAAAGGGTGAAAAGACAACTTGTACAAAATTAAATCTAATGAATCCTTTCTAGCCATCTTCATCACTTTGGATTGAATACTCTAAACACTTTGTGGGAATCATTTGGCAAGATCATCAACCAACAACAACATAATTAAATTACAAGAACATTAAACATTTAAACTATGAGATAGACTTGAATCCTTTCTTGCAATCTTCAACACTTTAAATCAAAAGTACTAGGTACTTAGTGGGAATCCTCTTGCAAGATCATCAAAAATCAAACTAAACCTAATTTATTGCACACAATGCGAAAGGAACATGACATCAAATTATGAAATAAATTTGAATCCCTTCTTGCAATCTTCACCACTTTAAATTAAAAGTACTAAGTACTTAGTGGTGAATCCTTTTGCAAGATCATCAATAGCTAAACCAAGAAACATATCAAAACCAAATGAAACCTAATTTATTAAAGCATATGTGAAATGAACATGGTGTTAAACTCTAAAATGAACTTGAATCCTTTCTTGCAATCTTCACCACTTTAAATCAAAAGTACCAAGTACTTAGTGGTGAATCCTTTTGCAAGATCATCAACAAAACAAATTAAAAATCAAGCAAAACCTAATTTATTTACAATATGCGAAATGTGCATGATATTAAACTATGAAAATAAACTTGAATCCTTTCTTGCAATCTTCACCACTTTAAATCAAAAGTACCAAGTACTTAGTGGTGAATCCCTTTGCAAGATCATCAACAATTAAACCAAGAAACATATTAAAAATCAAATGAAACTTAATTTATTTACATATGCGAAATGAGCAAGATGTTAAGCTATGAAAATAAGCTTGAATCCTTTCTTGCAATCTTCACCACTTTAAATCAAAAGTACCAAGTACTTAGTGGTGAATCCTTTTGCAAGATCATCAACAAAACAAATTAAAAATCAAGCAAAACCTAATTTATTTAGAGCATGCGAAATGAACATAATGTTAAGCTATGAAATGAACTTGAATCCTTTCTTGTCATCTCCATCACTCAAATCAAAGTGCCTTAAGCACTAGTGATAGATCATATGACTAGATCATCAACAACTAAACAAGAACAACATTACTACTAAAATAAAAACTCACAATGAAGAAACATAAAATTAACTTGAGCATATTTTTTTGTTTAGTGAAATGACAACAAAATTAGCATGAAGCATCATAAACCATTTATTAAGGGTGAGATACCAAATCTCACCCACCAACAACAACAAGTTACATTATGAAAATGAATATGATAACTATGCGAAATGATGAAGGAAATGCAAGATGAAGAAAAGAAAATAAGTTCTAATGTAAAATGCTTGAAGATGATGCAAAGGTATCAAGGGTTTTTACCTTCTTTCTAAGAGAGAAAAGAAGAGATTGAAAGAAATGGAGGAGAGGGAGGAGGAGAGTGGCTTCGGCCTTGGAGAGAGGGAGAGGAGAGGAGAATTGTTTTTGTGTTTTTTAGGGAAAATGAGAAGCAAAAGTCCTTCATGGGTGAAAAGGAAGAGGTATTTATAGATTTTTTTGAGGTTTGGGGGTATGATTGTCTTTTTGTTTTTAATGAGCCTCTAGGATTGAGTCTTAAAATTAAATGGAGGGTTGGGATGGATCATCACATGGATTAGGGGTATTGAAGAAACACAAAATAAGGGTGAAGGTGAGAGGAGTGGGGCGCAAGCCATTAAAAAAGAAAAGAAAAATGAAATAAACTTTTATTTATTTTGGGAAAGGAGTGTCTCATGAAATAGGGTTAGGGGTATTTTTGTGATGGGATGTTACCAAAGAAGTAAGTTTGCATTTTTGGGTGGAAGCATTAGTGTAAGTGAGTGAGGTAATTTACCAAAGAGGGCAAAGTTAAGGATAGGAATAAATCAAATCTTAGTGAATAAGAAATGAAGTGTGTAGAAACTTCTAGAAGGAGGGAGAAGGGGTATGTGGCGCATAATATGCTGAAATGTGAGGGGAAAAAAATGATGGTTTTTTGGTGTTTTGTCTTATTGAGGACACTTCCCATTTTTGGTTTTTGAAATTTAAATTTTTGGGCATGTAAAATAGAAGTGCACCTATTGGAAATATGTAACATGTTTTTGGGCACCATAAAATAGTCTCCCTAATTATTTTTAGACAACCAAAATTGTCATTTAATAATTTGGGAAATATTAAATGGTCTTTTAATATTTTTTTATGCAATAAAAATAGGAAAAGTGCATTTTAATTATTTTAGGCTAGGATATTCTCTCTAAAAATTGTACAAAAATTCTCTTGGATAAGAGAAAAATATACTTTTGGTGTGTGCATACTTTTGACGAGAAAATTATCCTGTTGCGTAAAATGACCAAAATGCCCCTTACCCTAAAAAATCCTAACTTGTCCAAAAAGTGCATTTCAACTTTAAAAATGATTTTAGAAACTTTGGAATGACTTTTAGGACCCTAAATGCAATGCATGATGCTTTTCTTTTATTTATTTATTTTTGGGGAAAATTAGGGTTTTGACCTAAAGCCGACAAAATTGGGGTATGATAAATGCCTCTTTTTATCTGGATTTTGACAAGGAATATGAGTTGGCCGAAACATATTCCGAGGCAAAATAGAGATAAAGAATTCAGAAATTATGCCGATTTTGTCTACTTAGGTCAAAATCCGAATTTCCTTTCTTTTTCTTTTATTATTTTTTCCTTTTTTCGGATTCTTGAGTGATCAATTCAAGAATCCTATTGTGATGGCTACTTAACCTCCTATATTCAGAAAAGGTAAAAAGGGTACCGGGCGTCTTTAAAGCGATGGCGAGCACTTGGCGTGCAAAAAGCGGTAAAATGCCCAGGTTGCCTAAAACCTGTAATCCTTGAACGAACTCTTGACGAATCCGAGCTTGCACGTAGCTTTGAGGAGCACGTTCTTCCTGAAATCTCTGGTCTTTCGAGCGACCGGGGGGATCGTTATCAGCTCCGGAACTGATATACGGATCAATCTGCGGCGTCCACTGTATCTTAGGCTTGATACAACTATTCCACTATGCCTCGCATGGGTCGCGCGCCATCGCTGTTGCTCGTATACGATGTGAGACCTCTCTTTTGCACACTTGGGTGCTCTTTTCCTTGCGCGCTTGGGCACTCTCTCTGTTCTTCTCTTGCGTGCTTGGACGCTCTCTCTCTCTTACGCGCGTCTTTGGGGCGCTCTCTCTTCTCCTTTGCGCTTGGGCGCTCTCTTTCCTTTTCTTTTCTCTCTTTCTTCCTTTCTCGATTTTTCCTCTTTTGCGTGCTTGGACACTCTCTTTCCCTTTTCTCTTTTCTCTCTCTTCCTTTCTGATCTTTTCTCTTTTGCGCGCTTGGACGCTCTCTTTTCTTTTTCTCTTTTCTCTCTCTTCCTTTCTGATCTTTTCTCTTTTGCGCGCTTGGACGCTCTCTTTTCTTTTTCTTTTTCTCTCTCCTTTTCGATCTTTCCACCGAGGGTTCCTTCAAGCTTGAAGTCGGACATTAATACCAAGTACCTATCCATCTTTGTACCTGCAAGTGAGATGAACAAACGCATGCAATGCAAATGCTATGATTGCTATTTTCTTTTTCTTTTCCTCATGGTGAATGTAATGCAAACGCCTGAATTTCTTTTTTCCTTTACTTCCTTGTGCATGATTAATGAGTGCATGATTTTATGCCTTGATGGATGTAATGCATGCTATACGAGCGTATGCGATGCGATGATTTAATGGAATGATGAATGCAATGAGATGCTATTTGTAATTTTCTTTGGTCAGCTTTCTTTTTCTGACGGTTTTTTTTTTTTTTTTTTCTCTTTTGCCCCTGCTGGCTTATCTTCTTGTTGGTTCGGCCAATCCGCAACATTCATGGCATGAGACTGAGGAATATATTGAACTTGTGGGGCTCCTGGGTCAGGTGCAAGTGGGCTTTAACTTTGTCGTTCGAAGCAATCATGGGCTCGATCACTTCCTCTTGCATGACTAACTTGTTTTGGGGAATTGCCTCTTTTCGTGACCTTTAAGAACTTCATAATGATTTGCAATGCTATATGATGTATGCACATGTTTCACGCTTCAAGATCACCATCATCATAAAACGTTTATTTTGAAGCGCGTAAGAAGCAAAAAATAATCAACAAACAGATATGAAAAAGTTTGAGTTTTTATATATTTTTTGACGTAGAAGCCGATCGTGCGCAATGTTACGACGATCGCTCAATACATTTGAAAGTTTTAAACTACAAAAGACACGAAAAACAAAAGAGAAGTTCGAATTCGATCGTCGTCCGCTCTCGTGGAGCAAAGCCAACATTTGTGTCCTTGACCTTGATCACTCCTCATCCAAGTCTTCGTGGAGTTGTATGCCTTTCTTTACTTTTCATGCTCAAGTTTTCTCGACCTAATTTTTGCTCGATCGCCTTTGCGGGTTTTCAATCCACCGGTCGCTCTGATTTTGCCTAGGCCGCCCTTTTTCGGGTTTTCAACCTAGCGAGCTAATTCTTACTTGGCTTGTCTTTCTCTTTTTTATGTATATTTTTTTAGGCATAGTACTTCTTCACTTGATCGGAATTGACTGGGTTCCTTGAGATCTTCGCCGTCCATGTTGGTTAGTATCGGTGCTCCTCCGAGAAGGCTTTTTGACAACGTATGGCCCATCGTAGCACGGAGTCCACTTCCCATGGGGATCGACCGATAGGCAAGATCTTCTTAAGCACCGATCACCTTGCTTGAATTCACTGGGTCGGACTTTCTTGTCGAAAAGCCGCTTCTCATTTTCTCGATATAATTGCCCCCGACACAAAGTCGCAATCCTTTTTCTTCAATGAGGTTTAGCCGATCCGCATGTGCTTGAACCCATTCTCGCTTCTTCTAACTTGGTTTCCATCAAGACCGCGCAGAGGGATCTCAACCTTAATAAGGAGGACTGCTCCACCCATATACCGCAGAGAGGCGGATTTGCCCAGTTGAAGTGCGTCTTCAAGTACGGTAGCCATGCGAAGCAAAGGGAAACATTTCGTGGCAGTCCTTGTAGGTTACCACCATCTTTTGCACAATCTTCTTGATGTTCTTGTTGGCTGCTTTGACTGCCCCATTCATCTTTGGACGGTAGGGAGAGGAATTATGATGCTGGATTTTGAACTCTGCACACAGGTCCTTCATCATTTTGCTGTTCAGGTTGCTGCCATTATCAGTGATGATCTTGCTTGGAAGACCATAACGGCAAATCAGATCTTTCTTCACAAATTTGGCAACCACCGAATCAAGTTATACCGAGTATGAGGCGCCTTCAACCCACTTGGTGATCTCTAAAACTTTGCCTTGATATAATTGTGACCTGAATGAATCTTGGAGTGCAAGCCTTTTGATTTTCCTTTCCCCTCCTTTTTTTTTGATATTTTTTTTTGAGCAGCTTTCTTTTTTCTGCTTGTTTGTTTTTTTCTTTTTTTGGGCAAACATATTTAAATAAATAAACTTATTTGTCCTAAAGCTAAAATTCTGGGAAAACAAAAGCAATCGACCATTGATCGGAATGGAATTTTGGAGATTGTGGGTTTTTGTGGAGGAAGGATGATTGGGTTTACTGAAGTGCTTGAAGCTAACGGTGGGATGATTTTCATTCGGCGTTGGCTGACGTTTGATGATTTATGATGGTTATTTGGCTTGATGAGGTGTTTGGAAGTTTTATTCTGGCTAAGGTTGGTGGAGGCGGGATGCCGAGGTCAAAGGGAGGTATTTGCAGTTTATTGAGACAAAGATCTCTTGTGTTTTGTGGTAACGTGTATCAGCTCACCACTTACATTTCTTTTGTATTTTTGGGGTTTTCATTTTTAAACCCTTTTTATTTTTTTATTTTTTATTTTTATTTTTATTTTTTGATATTTGAGGTGATCCTTGTCTAGGGTGATTTTTTGGATTTTTTGGCTTGCAGTGGGTAGCATAGGTTCTTCGAGAATATGGGAAAATGGTCAAACTTTATTTCAAATCACGATTGCTCGTTTTCTCAAAAATTAACTCAAGGACAATAATTTATTTATTCCTATATGTTTGCTTTTTTTTGTTTGATTATTTTCTGACCAGCTTTCTTTTTTCTGATCATTTGTTTTTTGTGTTTCTTTTTTTTGAAGGAGAAAATCATCTTTGGGCTTAGCACGATCCGCATCTCTCGTAGTAGTTAACACACATTCTAACTTTTCCATCCTTTTTCTGAATCGATGATGTTGGCAACCGATCATGGGTACTTGGCCCACCGCTAGGAACCTTGCATCACATCACTTCTTCACCTCATCTCCGATTTTGAGGACATCTCTGCTTCATCCTTCTCAACTTCGCTGACAGTGGGCATTCGTGTTTGATCGGTAGCTTGTGTACCACAATGTTGGTGTCCAACCCGCATATCTTGGTAGGACCATGCAAACACATCCACATAATCGCAAACAGATGAACCAAATTCACGCGAGTTTCATCACTCGTGGTGATACTCACTTGGACCTCTTTCTTGTTCTCAGCTGTACCCAAGTTGATTACTTCAGTATATTCCCCGTGAGGCTGAATAACCCTTTCTTCTTATTTCATTAACCTCATGAGTTCTGGAAGAGTTTCTCAGTCTTTCTCAACATCCCCTTAAGCTCGATTGATAGGGTGATCAAAGTCAAAATATGGATCGCTGGCACTTTATTATTTTGAGAGACAATTGTTTGTGGATCCGCCTTTTTTGCCGGCGGAAAGCGCGTAATAAAAACGAAACAAACAAGCAAACAATAATGACACAGAAAAAAGACACATGAAATGAAGAGGAATGATTTTTATTGATGGAAATTCAAAACAAACGTTTTTATTGATGATGATGATTCTGAAAATAAAAACATGCGTGCCCCTAACAACTTGTCCTATGGCCTTGGGCGTAAACCCACGTGGTTGCATTATAATCATTATTTTGAACTAAAAGTCACGGAAAATTGGCAAATTTTCCTGGTTCTTTAATTCTTTCACCAACATCGCAAATGACGCACTGGACTTGCACCATCCTCTTTCAACCTCGTAACCATCCTTGATGACAAAGAACCGAATTGTAATCAAACAATCCAGCGCTCACAAAGCTTTGGCGGATATCACAAACAGGGATGTTCGGGAAGGATCATGAATAGGGACCTCCTCCGCATTAGTGCCCGCTCTGAAGCTTAGCTAGCCTCTTTTCCTGCTTTTCCTCACCATTCTCTTCCTATCACCAGGCGGGCTGATATCCTAACCCACGCCTATCCCCGTACTCCTGCACTCTGCTTTGGGTTACTGACGATCCAATAAGTTTTGCAAGACTGCCTTGAAGGCCTCACATGCCCCAGCGCAATTAACATTAACACAGACCCCTTCCTGAGTGCAACCCCTCTTGATGACTCCGAATTTGCACATCTCTGCATGAATGACCTCTAAGGGAGTCTTAACCTTCCCAATCTTCCTTACCAATTGTCCACCAGGGATCTCAGCTGCCTTAGTGATTGTCTTTTCGTGGCCTGGCAGTGAATTGATTGTTGTATTCGGACCATTCGAGATCCAAACCAAAGATCTACTGTGTCTTTCACCACCGCTTGAAGACTCGCATTCTTCTACAGTATGACCAACCCCGCCTTCATGAAAACTGCAGGTGGCATTAGCGTTGTAACCGTGGGGAAATGGCGGCTGACGGGCTTTCATTGGCCGAGTGTTGATCAGCTTGTTGGTGATGAGGTAGTTAAAAAGGTCTGTGTAGGACATGGGAATTGGGTCAAAGGTCCTGTTTTGGTAGGCCTTTTGGTAGTTGCTTTGACTGTTGTTTTGGAATGGACGGGTCATTTGTGCGGAAGTGGGGACTGGGATATTAGGTGGCTGATATGGTGGGTTGATGGTAATGGCATTGGTTTCTCCTTCTTTCTTTTTAGGGAAGCTGGAGAATGACTTTTTCTGGGGGTTTGCATTGCTGGTAAATCCTTGCGAGATCTTTCCACTTCTCAATCCACTTTCCAACCTCTCTCCTACAATCACCAGATCTGAAAAGTTGGACGATACACTACTGATCAGGCGGTCATAATACAACGACGGCAAAGTTTCCATGAACATAGAAACCAACTCCTTGTCTAGCGTAGGGTGTAACTTGCGCACCCAAAGCCCTCCATCTCTCGGGCATACTCCTTGAATGATTCACTGCCTCTTTCTTACTCATGTTCTGCGCACTGGTCCGATCGCGCCATATCTACATTATATTGATATCGTTTTGAGAAAAGCGTCTCGCCAAATCTTTCCAAAGAACGGATTTGGGATGGCTCTAACTTCATGTACCAGTTGAGAGATGCCCACTAGGTCATCTGGAAAGCAATGGATTAGCGCTTGTCATCCCGGAGTAAGTAGACATTTTCTGCAGACATCGTCGATGACTCTTTGGGCAAGTAGCACCTCTATATTTGTCAAAGTCGGGGACCTTGAACTTTGGGGGTAGCACCACATCGGAATAAGGCACAAATCTCTTGCCTCTCTAGCTCAAGCCAAAACCTTCGACCATCCTTAGCCTTTCTTCTAACATTTGGAATTGTTCCTTGCTCACTTGGTGTTCAGCGGAATAACCCGAGGAGAATTGTTTACAACATATTGCGGTGGCAAAGATTGAGTATTGAACACGGGATAAGCGAGTTGCTCGACACGAAGCCCCGAGTCCGCGGGAAAACAAATGGTGGTGTAGTGAGATTCGAGGAGCGGGCCGAGGTATAACAATTGGGTGAGGAATCGGATCCGGGGTTCAAGAAGCATTCTCCTTCCGGTCCAACAGACATCGGCCGCACATTCTCGCTTCTTGAGGCACACAGACCAACCTCCCGATTTGCTTCTTGACTTGGGGAGTGTATCCCAAAGGAAGGCCATAAGCGAGCCATCAAGCGATCCAAAATCATTCCCATCTTTCAAGGACAACAAGAGCCTCATCACCTCACTCATCTGTGCTTTTAAAGCATTCATCTCATTCCTCATTTCGGATCATTCGATTTGAGCTACCGGAGCCGTCTCGCTCGATTCTCACTACGAGGGTCGGGCTTGTCCCACTTCCATTCGCTGAGTCTGGAGCCGAGGATTCTGATTCTCCGCTGCTGGTTGAGGTGGATCGATATCTGCTAAGATTGCCATTCCTCTGGCCTGTGAGCGAGTCCAATACCGATGTTGACGCACTTTGCCTTGCCTTTTCTCGCTTATTTTAGACGTTTATTACATAAGAGCGAAAAAAGAAAGATGCATGGATGAATGTATGAATGTATGCATAATGCTTGCTCGACGTCGGGAACCACGTAATGCCTCATCTTGTTCTAGGCGCGTCAATCTTTCCTTCCTTTCTTTTCTTTTCTTTCTTTTTTTTTATTTTCTTTATTATTCTTTTTTCTTTTTCTTCTCTTTTCTTTATTATTCTCTTTTTTTTTCTTTTTTAGAAAGTGAAAGGAACGAGGAATCAAAAATAGCAAACCAAACACTTCATTCATCAAGGACAACGAGCTTCAACGACTTTTGCCCAGGGAAAAGGTGGTACCATGTTCATAATGAAGTAAAGAAATACAATACTTCAGAATACAACATTCAGGGTAAATGCTTTAGATAAAGAAATACATCTAATCAACTCAATTACAAATGGCTTTAAACTCTTCGGCTCTCTTCCTTTTCTTGCTGACTCTTGCCCTCTGAGATTGTTCCTTGAATTCCATGACCAATGCCCGACAATACTTCACAAACTTGTATACCTCTGGAGGGGTGTTGAAGAAACACATTTCAGCTTCGGCTGCTCTTAGATTTTTGGGAACTCCTGCCATAGCTTGACTAGCCAGCTCGGATAACTTTGAGAACTTGCCTTTCCATATCTGGATTTCCTCCCTTAGCTCTTTAACGATATCTTGCTCCTCAATTTTCCCTATCAATTCCAAGTAGCGCTCTTCCCAATACTGACTCTCAACTCGAACTCGCTTATAGGCCTCCTCCGCATCAATGAAGGTTACCTTTTAATTCACCAAATATTTCTCTCTCAAAACTCAAGGCTTGTTGATATTCTTTGAGGATCTCCTCAACATCATTTTTCTCCCTCTCAAGGTTCCTCAGCTGACCCTTCAACTCTCTCACCAAGTGTGATTCTTGCTCTGACTGGTGTGCTAGTGTCTTCCACTTTTGGGCTTCCTCAAGCGCCTTTCTTCTTTTTCTGCTTTGTACTTCCGAGTTCTTCTCTAGCTCTTTTCAGAATCCACGGGCCTCTATCTTGCTTTGTTCCTCTCCTTTGAATCGCTTGACACTTTCTTCCACAGCGATCATCTTGATAGCATTTTCTTCCTCCAACCTTCCCTTTTCTAGGATCATCTCTTCCAACCTGGTCTGCAAGGCTTTCTTCTCCTCTTCTACCTTTGCTAAGGTGAATTTAGCTTCATTCAACTCCTCATGGGTAGGGACATAAGGTTCTTGAATCTCCTCCTCCTCGGGTAAGCATCCCTTGATTTGGTGATCTTACACTCTGAAGCTTGTCCTGAAGCCATTGGTTAAAGGAGACATCACTAGTTCTTTTTGACAATTCTTCAATTCCTTTCCGCACTACAGATTCCCATGACTGCTGAACTCTTCGAAGCAAGTCACCGCATCTAGGCATCCCCTTATAGAGGTAAATACGGGACAGCATGCTGTCGGAGGGTGAGTTCTTCATTGGGTAACTTTGTCCTCACTTGCATGCTTTCTGGAAAATTTCCCAGAAGGTCACCCATCCCACCACTACTCCAAGCCAAGCACGCTTAACTATGGAGTTTTTATGAGATGGGCTCCCGAAAAGAAGATGCATCTTGTTGGTATAGGTAGTCCAAATCAATTCTTTTAAGCCTTCCTTCAATCATGATAGTCCCATACCGCACGACCTCGGATCCTCTCATTCCGATGCGTATTCGGTTCATTCACGCGCCCCTTCGCTTTGAAGCTGCCAGGAGCCGCTCTTTGCCATGCCACCTTTTTGGGCACCGACGATCACTCCCCGCCCTCGTCGGCCCCGGATGTCACAAATACGATACCAACATGACACGCAAAGAGCAAGTGTCCTTTAAGAACCATAAATCGTTCCCCCGGAAATTCTTTAAGGCTTACTCTGATTTCCTGCCGGGCGGATGGAAGAACCAATACTTCTGGGTCATCCCTGATGTAAATGCCGCCAAGGACATTGTGGAGATATTCCCGGACGGTGAGGCAGGGGTCCCTTTCTTTCCCCTCTCCTGGCGGGCGGCTCACTTTACGCAAAAACCGAGCGAGTATACTTTCGCAGTCCGGCCTGCTGCCACAGAACCCCGAGGGAGACATTCCCTGTCGGCCCTTTTGTCTGTACAAGGGGGAGAGATTACTGTCCGAACTCGGTCGGTCTAGTCCTCATTTTTCTGATTTTTTGTTCATTTCTTCGATTTGGTCGGCCGGCTAATACTTCTATTTCTTTGCAGGCAAAACTCTCAAAATGTTGGGCTCGGACTGGCTTAACCTTGAGAAGCTCGTCACCTCTGTTGCGCCCGAAAAATCCTGGTTTGGGATTTCTCAGTGTACAACATGAGAATTGTGAAGTCGCCACTAATATTTTAGTTTTTAGACCAAAACATTAGAAAAAGGTCTTTTTTACAAAAAGCGAGTGGTCTTTCAAAACAATGTAGGTGTAGGTTCTGGGGCCTAGGTGTGGGGAAGGTATTAGCACCCCACACCTCCTTTCTACCGAAAGGGAACCATTAATTCGATGTGTGGTTTGGATTGTTTGATTTGAGATAATTTTTGTTCTACTTCTTTATTTTTCCTTTTTTATTTGAAAGAGTTTTATTGAAGACAAGGGAGAAAGGAGTCTTTTTGAGATTTTTGAAAAGCGAGACTAAACTAAGGTTTTTTGAAAGTGAGCTTGACGGGATATGACCCGGTCCTACGTACCCTCAATGACTGAGGGATCAAAGCTACGTAGTTCTTAATTCTTTGTTTTGGGGTTTTTTTTGAAAGCGAGCTTGACGGATATGACCCGGTCCTACGCACTTCAATGACCGAGGATCAAAGCTAAGTAGTTCTTAATTCTTTATTTTGTGATTTTTTGAAAGCGAGCTTGACGGGATATGACCCGGTCCTACGTACCCTCCATGACTGAGGGATCAAAGCTACGTAGTTCTTAATTCTTTATTTTGTGATTTTTTGAAAGCGAGCTTGACGGGATATGACCTTGGTCCTCACGCACCCTCAATGACGAGGGATCAAAGCTACGTAGTTCTTAATTCTTTGTTTTGAAAATCTGTGTTTTATCTTTATCTTATCTTTTGGTTTTTTGAAATATGACTCAAGCGTCATGAATACCAAACAAGCTTCGCTTCGAGTGGCGTTCACTACTAACTTGAAAGAAAAGTGTTGGAACCGATAATCAATCGAGCAAATACTCAAGTGATTACTAGTCGCAACGTTTTTATTATCTTTTTGAAATTATTTTGGAAAAGGATGAGTATTAGTGATGATTAACACTAATGACTCATATTGTTTTTGAGTTTTTTTATTAATTTGCTTTTGATTAAGGTGTGGGAGCTTTCATGATAGTCAAACAAGCAATGGCTTCGAGTGACTACCACTAGTAACTCCATCATTAACGATCAAACAAGCGAAGCTTCGAGTGATGGTTAATGATTTTATTTATGAAAAGAGCCTTAGTTTTTTATTTGAAAACATTTGACTTGAGGCTTTGAAAAGAAAGTAGAACATTTGCAAATCCTTTTTATTCTAAACCAAAGCGCAACAATTGCCAATTCACAAGCAAATAACAATTAATACACAAGAGTATCATGAAATAGGAATCTAAGCTAACATGTGAAATTGCAAAATAAGTCCCAAGCAAGGCATGTATTTATTCAACCTAAAAAACAATCTAGCAACCTAAACCTCAAACCTAAACTTTAACCTAAAGGCACACATAGTGGCACCAACCCTAATCCAAACCCTAATTATAGATCAAACAATGGAAGGTATTATTCAATGAAAATAGGCCCATGGCCAAGACTAAACATGCAAGGAAAACTTTGAGTATTAAGCAAAAATCTATGACTATCTTACAAGAATTATTAAGAGATAAAGTAAAGGGTGAAAAGACAACTTGTACAAAATTAAATCTAATGAATCCTTTCTAGCCATCTTCATCACTTTGGATTGAATACTCTAAACACTTTGTGGGAATCATTTGGCAAGATCATCAACCAACAACAACATAATTAAATTACAAGAACATTAAACATTTAAACTATGAGATAGACTTGAATCCTTTCTTGCAATCTTCAACACTTTAAATCAAAAGTACTAGGTACTTAGTGGGAATCCTCTTGCAAGATCATCAAAAATCAAACTAAACCTAATTTATTGCACACAATGCGAAAGGAACATGACATCAAATTATGAAATAAATTTGAATCCCTTCTTGATCTTCACCACTTTAAATTAAAAGTACTAAGTACTTAGTGGTGAATCCTTTTGCAAGATCATCAATAGCTAAACCAAGAAACATATCAAAACCAAATGAAACCTAACTTATTAAAGCATATGTGAAATGAACATGGTGTTAAACTCTAAAATGAACTTGAATCCTTTCTTGCAATCTTCACCACTTTAAATCAAAAGTACCAAGTACTTAGTGGTGAATCCTTTTGCAAGATCATCAACAAAACAAATTAAAAATCAAGCAAAACCTAATTTATTTACAATATGCGAAATGTGCATGATATTAAACTATGAAAATAAACTTGAATCCTTTCTTGCAATCTTCACCACTTTAAATCAAAAGTACCAAGTACTTAGTGGTGAATCCTTTGCAAGATCATCAACAATTAAACCAAGAAACATATTAAAAATCAAATGAAACTTAATTTATTTACATATGCGAAATGAGCAAGATGTTAAGCTATGAAAATAAGCTTGAATCCTTTCTTGCAATCTTCACCACTTTAAATCAAAAGTACCAAGTACTTAGTGGTGAATCCTTTTGCAAGATCATCAACAAAACAAATTAAAAATCAAGCAAAACCTAATTTATTTAGAGCATGCGAAATGAACATAATGTTAAGCTATGAAATGAACTTGAATCCTTTCTTGTCATCTCCATCACTCAAATCAAAGTGCCTTAAGCACTAGTGATAGATCATATGACTAGATCATCAACAACTAAACAAGAACAACATTACTACTAAAATAAAAACTCACAATGAAGAAACATAAAATTAACTTGAGCATATTTTTTTGTTTAGTGAAATGACAACAAAATTAGCATGAAGCATCATAAACCATTTATTATTAAGTGAGATACCAAATCTCACCCACCAACAACAACAAGTTACATTATGAAAATGAATATGATAACTATGCGAAATGATGAAGGAAATGCAAGATGAAGAAAAGAAAATAAGTTCTAATGTAAAATGCTTGAAGATGATGCAAAGGTATCAAGGGTTTTTACCTTCTTTCTAAGAGAGAAAGAAGAAGAGATTGAAAGAAATGGAGGAGAGGGAGGAGGAGAGTGGCTTCGGCCTTGGAGAGAGGGAGAGGAGAGGAGAATTGTTTTTGTGTTTTTTAGGGAAAATGAGAAGCAAAAGTCCTTCATGGGTGAAAAGGAAGAGGTATTTATAGATTTTTTTGAGGTTTGGGGGTATGATTGTCTTTTTGTTTTTAATGAGCCTCTAGGATTGAGTCTTAAAATTAAATGGAGGGTTGGGATGGATCATCACATGGATTAGGGGTATTGAAGAAACACAAAATAAGGGTGAAGGTGAGAGGAGTGGGGCAAGCCCATTAAAAAGAAAAGAAAAATGAAATAAACTTTTATTTATTTTGGGAAAGGAGTGTCTCATGAAATAGGGTTAGGGGTATTTTTGTGATGGGATGTTACCAAAGAAGTAAGTTTGCATTTTTGGGTGGAAGCATTAGTGTAAGTGAGTGAGGTAATTTACCAAAGAGGGCAAAGTTAAGGATAGGAATAAATCAAATCTTAGTGAATAAGAAATGAAGTGTGTAGAAACTTCTAGAAGGAGGGAGAAGGGGTATGTGGCGCATAATATGCTGAAATGTGAGGGGAAAAAAATGATGGTTTTTTGGTGTTTTGTCTTATTGAGGACACTTCCCATTTTTGGTTTTTGAAATTTAAATTTTTGGGCATGTAGAATAGAAGTGCACCTATTGGAAATATGTAACATGTTTTTGGGCACCATAAAATAGTCTCCCTAATTATTTTTAGACAACCAAAATTGTCATTTAATAATTTGGGAAATATTAAATGGTCTTTTAATATTTTTTTATGCAATAAAAATAGGAAAAGTGCATTTTAATTATTTTAGGCTAGGATATTCTCTCTAAAAATTGTACAAAAATTCTCTTGGATAAGAGAAAAATATACTTTTGGTGTGTGCATACTTTTGACGAGAAAATTATCTGTTATGTAAAATGACCAAAATGCCCCTTACCCTAAAAAATCCTAACTTGTCCAAAAAGTGCATTTCAACTTTAAAAATGATTTTAGAAACTTTGGAATGACTTTTAGGACCCTAAATGCAATGCATGATGCTTTTCTTTTATTTATTTATTTTTTGGGGAAAATTAGGGTTTTGACCTAAGCCGGACAAAATTGGGGTATGACAACCTCCAGCGGGAAAAAGAGAACTTCTGCTCCTGACGCAACCCCCCAGAGGCATAGCACTCCTTGCCCTGACAGGAACGTTAGTGGTGGACCCCTTGGTAGAGACGGGCGCATCCCCATCAAGCAGCCGAGGCGGGAAGAAGAAAGTCGGGTCGAGTCTCCTATCTTCGAGGTGGAAGACTTAACTGAGGAAGATTATGACCGTTTCAAGAAGGACCCCCTTGACGTCTGTGACGACCTGTGCAAGTCGGCCAGCAAGGCGTTGAAGACTCTGAGGACCAACCAAGCACGTAAGTTTCGCTATTTACTGATAATTTCTAGGATCTCGGTCGCCCGCTGATTATTGTTTCCATTTCAGGTGCTGAAGCTGAGAGGATGCGGCCGAGCAGAAGCTCAAAGAACTCGAGCCCCAAATCGCCGCCTCCGGAGCGGACTGGCTAAGGTGGTGGCCACTGAAAAGACAAGCGACTAATAGTCGTGGAAGACAAGGCCAGGATGGCGGCCAGGAACAAAGAGCTTGCGGATCTGGTGAAGTCCCTCAAAGCCAAGGCCGCCCGTTTCGAGGAGGACAAACAGACCGCTATCAACACTAAGCTTGCTGAGGTGGCTGGGATGGCCAGAGGAGCGGCTGTCTTCCAATTCGACAATGTTGTTGCCCAGATGAGGCTGTTCAACGCCGGTCGGGGCATACAGTATGACAACAAGGTCGTGAGGCCTCAGCACATGGTCGAGGGTGAAGAGATTGTGTTGCCCCTCAAGAAAGATGACGATGGCAAAGTGCTCCAAAAACGATCGGCCGTCTTCCCTCGCCAAAAGTAGATAGCTTCCTGCTTTACCCGCCTGCGAGAGGTGTACTGTTTGTAATTCGAGTACTTTAACTCCGCCTTCGAGCGGGTGAATATTTTGGGCGCTCGGCTTCGACCGGGCGTCTTATTTTGTAATGAATTACTTTTTCGTTTAACTTGCTTGCTTAATTCGCTCGTTCAAATTTATTTACATTATTCGTTCGCACCTTTCGAAGGTATTCGTTCTAGGCCGATCGTCGGCCGCTGTTTTAGGCCTTTTGAAGGCACTATGTTGGGCCTTTCGAAGGCTCTCGTTTATCGTCGACCAATTTATGATTTTCGAAAGCACTCGTTGTAGGCCGCTCGGCGGCCTACGCTCGTTTGTGGGTCGTTGCTTGACCCTTGGGTCATTCGATGACACTCGTTTTGGGCCGTTCGACGACACTCTTTTTGGGCCGTTCGACGACACTCGTTTTGGGCCAACTCGGTGGCTCTCGTTTTGGGCCAACTCGGTGGCTCTGTGGTCGCTCTGCTGCTACGCGCATGGTGAGCAAACGGTCATACCACATTGCATGAAATTAAATTACAAGTGAACTTTTAAAGAAAGGGCCTCTGTAAAAAACCCAGTGGGGAAAAAGAGCGCCCGTCTATCATTTATTTATTGAATTGTTCATCAATTAGAAATTGGGTTACAGATTGGGCGTTCTAAACGTAGTACTTCCTGAGCTTGTCACTGTTCCATGTTCTGGGGATGGTCGCCCCATCCATAGTCTGTAGTTCGTACGCCCCTCTGCCGGTCTTGTTGACGACTCGGTACGGTCCTTCCCAATTAGGGGCGAGCTTTCCTTGACGAGCATTCTTGTTGCAAACATCTGCGCGCCTGAGGACTGTAACGCCCCGAAAAATAATTCGAGTACTTATTTAATTAATTACTTAGGAGTTACGTGTTTAGTCATATATAATTAAATGAATTAGGTGTCATATCGGTTTGTTTTATTAAAAATAATAGAACGGTGTTTTAATTAAATTAGGAGGTGGTGGTTAGTAAATAAGAGAGTGGTGATTTTATTATGTTAGGGAGTAGTTGAAGTGATCAAGAGGGGTGTTAATAGAGGCCCAAATCACATAAGCCCATTTATGTGTCTCATTAAGAAAAGAAAAGAAGAGAAGGAGAAAGAAAAAGGAAGGAATCGCACGGCAGTGAGAGAGGAGGGAGGAACCGAGTGCTGGGAAAGAGAGAGAAGGGCTTGCATCGTGGGTTTAGAAGGAAGGGAAGAAGAAGAGTGTTCTATTCCTTCTATTTCTCAAGGTAAGGGGGGCTTTCTTCATTTATAATGGGATTTTGTATGATGGGGGTTTATGATTGTGTTAGGTTCTAGTGTGTTGTTGGGTTGATTGTTGTGTATTTTGGTTGATTGATGATCCTATTGAAGTTATTTGGTGATTATTGAAATGTTATAGTTGAAAATCCCTATGTGAACTATGAATGCATGATAGGTGTTTGAGAAAATGTTTCATTGAAAATGAATATAAATGTGTGTTGTACATGAGGTGTTTGATGGTATGTGTGAAGATGGCATGAGTAAATATGATGTTGGCTAAGGTGGTCTCATTGTTGTTGATGTTGTGCCTTATGGGTTGTGTGTTATAGTGTGGCTTTGTGCCTTAGGTGTTGTGGGTCATGGTGTGACTTGTGCTTATGTGGTGGTTGATGAGATGCATAGGTATGTAGTGTTGGAATTAGTTGAAATAAAATATGAACATAGGTTGCCTACCATATGCTTGATAGTATTACTCAATGAGTTTAAAAGTGAAGTCACTATGTTTAGGTGGTGTTGATGAAATGTGTTGTAGAATTAAAACGTTGTTTGATAAGGTGTTTTGGTGAAAATTCATGAAAAGGTGTTGTTGGTGCTCAAAGGTGCCATTTGGTGGGAGTTTTGGCGCCCTGGCGCAACAAGGTTGCTGCCTGGCGCCAGTTGGTGGGTGTTTTGGCGCCCTGGGGCAACAAAGTTGCTGCCTGGCGCCAGTTGGTGGGTGTTGTGGCCCCCTGTGTGTGTGCAGAGTGTGTGTCTGGCGCGTAAGTGGCGCTTGCGCGCATTCTACAAGCAAGGGTCCCTGTCTGTTGGCGCGCAGGTCGCACGTGAGTGGCGCGCCGTGTAACACCCCCTTACTTTTAATACTACTTAGCGAATTAAATCAGAGTTTTCAAAAACCACTCGAGGAGTGCTACATTTTTCTACATGAATTCAACCAAACAAAACAATAAAATAATTGCGCAGCTAAACAGTTGTAGTGTGACGCACATACAGCACCTCGGCCAAGAAGGAACCGAGCTCACAGTAACATTAGTTACAACACAATCAGAATAACACATGTTTCCAAAAAGACATAGGTTAACAACTCAAAACCTACACAACAGACCACTACACTACTCGGCCCCCAGTGTTACACTACCAGAGCAAAATGACGCCAAACGACACTGAGTGAGGACACCTCTACTCGGGGATACCTGCAAGTTGCCAACATGAGAAGCAACATAAAAGCAGTAGGGTGAGTCTCTAAACACATATAATAAGGTTTATGACAAGCATTATGCTAAGCAAAACACATATAAACACCTCGGCACAACACACAAATAACACAATTATTTAGTGCATAAGTTATATGCATGATGCACTCCAAAACACCAAGGGCATATGCATGATGGATCCATTAAGACCAAGTCTTCACACACCTTAGGACCAAAGTCCTCTGCTTTCACCATTATGTTTATGATTTATGCGACACCATGAACAATGCATAACACACAAAGATATACATCATTCAATTAAATCATAACACAATCCCAGTAACTCACCAATTAGACCGCAGCCTTCTATTCATAAATAGGACCTAAGTCCTCTGCTCACCTCTAGGACCGAAGTCCTCTGCATTCACCCTTTTCATTTATTTTAATGCCCATCAGGGACTTCATCATTTATTACTCCTCTACTCGTAGCCATAAGGCCAACAACACACATACGTCATTTTCTGTGCTAAGGCCGACGTCTCTACATCGGCCAACAAATTTCTAGGTTGTCGCCTCACCACACTAACACCTCGACACCTAGTAGTGGACCAAACAGTCACTACGAGGTCTACCATGCCACTCACGTGAATCGCCGCTAAAACGACACTCTCGGGCCATGCCCAAAGAACAACCGGCGCTACACTAGCGTCAAAACAACACCTCGGCACCTATAGAACCTCGCGCGTTTGGCACCTCGACGCTTGCACCTCGGCACGCCTACACTCTACTCCACTCATAGTCACTTCACTTAGCACGAAACGTACTTCACTTCCTCTATAATACCACCTGGTTACTCTACGCTTGAACACACCGCACTTAAACGCAACATCTCACCTCAGCAAGTACACCTAGGTATGATATACTCTACATCTCGGCCATAACACCTCGGTTACTACACGCTATAATTATCAACGACACTTCAAAGCCAGCCTACGCCTAAGTACTTTATCTCGGCCTAAGCATCTCGACCTACTTACTCTACACCTCGGCAAGTACAAACCGATACCTATACCTAGTCTCAGGTACTCATACACTTAGTCACTTGTGCTCTAGCACTCACCTCGGTTCTTATGTTATCGTTATTACGTTTTGACTTACGATCATCACTTAAGTTTCGTTACACCGGTGGTAGGTAGATACACCGCGACAATCCCAAGTCAACCCCTTCGCTAAGCCCGGACACGCTCTCTTCGTTATGATCACTCAACTCCAAATCTACACCTCGGTAGTCCAACGTTTTACTTCTTAAGAACTCCACACTCTCACGTCTCTCACTTTAGCTCAACTAGGACTGAGAGTTTTATCAGCTCCCATTTCACTCATTAGTCTCTCGTATGACCAACACCTCAACATCTCAACATAACCTCACTGAAACGAGCTAAAACATAACATCAAGCACAATCAGAACACACAAAACATGCAACACAGCTCAGACAACACAACTACAAACTACTCACACATAACACTCATCATACTACAAAATCATACGTGAGAAGAGAGCCCCCTAACCTTGATCAGTTGAGTAGAACACACTCTCTTCACTGAAATCCTCCAGTTAACACTCGCAGCAACTCTTCTCCCTTGATTCCGAGCTCCTTCCACTCCAACGTTCTCCTTCTTCTCTCTAGAAAGTGAACTCACCTACCAACTTCTCTCTCTTACTTCTCCTTTGACTTTTCTTGATAATTTTGGTAATGAATGCTCCCTCTCCTTCGACACTCTTCTATGAGTCAACAATTGGGCTTCTAATGGCTCATGGGCCTCTCATGGCTCATGGGCCTCTACGCCCACCTTCCAGATTCACCTAAACATCTCCTAAATGAAATAAACTTCTAATTAATACTTGACTTAACTAAAATGTTGTAAACCTTAAATAACTCAATCAAATAATTAATTGAACTATTTTGGGGTGTTACACGCCGCGCGCCAGTCCCCTGTGCTTCCTGTCTGTTGGCGCGCAAGTCGCGCGTGAGTGGCGCGTCGCGCGCCTGTTTCCAGCGCCCTGTGTCTAAGTTTTGTGCGCCAGTTTTCTATCTTAGACGCTGTTTTGGTCCTTTTGCACTGTTTGGTCCTCAAAGTTGCTGTTTTGGTCCTTTTGCACTGTTTGGTCCTCAAAGTTGCTGTTTTGGTCCTTTTGCACCGTTTAGTCCCTAAAAGTGTTTTTTTGGTCCTTGTGCACTATTGGTCCTTCTATTGTGTTGCTTTGTTCCCTATGTGACTGTTTAGTCCTTAGGTGACTGTTTAGTCCTTGTGGGTGTCGGTTTAGTCCTTATGTGACAAGTTGGTCCTTATGTGTGAGTTGGTCCTTGACATTGGTGTTAGCCTAAGGTGTTATGTCATACATAATGTGATTGTTGTGGTTGTACCTAATAAGACTAAATTGTTGTTGTTGTCGTTGAATCAAGTATGACTGCATGTTGATGATTATGTTGTGGGGTCGGACATGACTAAATGATGGTGTTGATGATTTTGTTGTGCATGATGTATGATTATGTTGTTTAAAGGCTGCGGTCTAGAGCTTTGCTCAGTGTTGTTGTCTAAAGGTTGCAGTCTAGAGCTTTGCTCAGTGTTGTTGTTTAAAGGCTGCGGTCTAGAGCTTTGCTCAGTGTTGTTGTCTAAAGGCTACGGTCTAGAGCTTTGCTCAGTGTTGTTGTCTAAAGGTTGCGGTCTAGAGTTTTGCTCAGTGTTGTTGTTTAAAGGCTGCGGTCTAGAGCTTTGCTCAGTGTTGCTGATGTTTGATGTTGATGTTTGATGGGGATGTTGTTGTTGATGTTGTCGTTGTGCTGCTTGTTGATGTGGTTATTGTGATAGTGTAATGATGTTGTTGGGTAATAATGAACAAATGGTGGTGTATTCTGACGCTTATGAGTTGATATTGATTGTAGATAATATTATATTGGCTGTTGTTGTTGTGATGCGGTGCATGCTAGTTGCCTTGACCCTAACATATTGCTTATCATACGTTCTATTATATGTGTTAGAGACTCACCCTTTTTGCTGTGATGTTGCTTCTTATGTCGGCAACGTGCAGGTGATGCTGATTGAGGTTCTTCTACCTTCTAGTGGGTCGGTAGAGTCATGCTCTGATACGTAGCACCGGGGGGAGCGTACTAGTGTAGTTTGTTATTTCATTTGAAGTTGTTTGAATTAGTTATTTTGGTGATGTATTTCGGATATGGTTGAGAAACATGTTTTATTCCGTTGCGTAGCGATTTTGTAGACAGTGGTGTCCCTAAACAGGTGTTTTGAGGGCTCGACCCGAATAATGTGCTATGTATCACACACAAACTATTGATTTATGAGCATGATAGGTGTTGTTATGTGTTAATTGGTGAAAATGTAGCACCTTCTTGTTGTTGCTTGAAAAGGTTTTGAAAAACTCTGATTTTTATTCGTTTAAATAGTTGTATTGTAAAGGGGGTGTTATATTAGTGGTATCAGAGCATTAGTTCGGTCTGGCCGACCAAGTGTCCGGTCATCATGTCTGTTATTTCTAATTATTTCTTATGTGTAGTGATTGGATAAGATGGCTGGACGAAATGATACCGCTCTTGCTGCTGCTCTTCAAGCAATGGCTCAGTCATGGGAATCAAGAGAGCCCGCTGATGCTGGTGCTATCAACTTGGCCACTTTCCAGAGGGAGAACCCTCCTACTTTCAAGGGGAGGTATGACCCCGATGGGGCTCTTGCTTGGTTGAAGGAGATTGAAAGAATTTTCCGTGTCATGGACTGTACGGCTGCGCAGAAGGTTAGGTATGGAACTCATATGTTAGCTGAAGAAGCCGATGATTGGTGGCTGGAAGCTCTGCAGAGATTTGAGGCTGCTGGTGAAGAGATCTCATGGGATGATTTTAAGAGAGAGTTTATGAGGAAGTATTACCCAGAGGATGTGAGAGTAAAAAAGGAAATGGAATTTCTGGAACTGAAGCAGGGGAACAAGTCTGTGGCCGAGTATGCGGCGAAGTTTGTGGAATTGGCTAAGTTCTACCCTCACTATACTAATGATGCTAATTCTGAATTTTCGAAATGTATCAAGTTTGAGAATGGGTTGAGACACGACATCAAGAAGGCGATTGGTTACCAGAAGATTCAGGTGTTTGCTGATTTGGTCGACAGCTGTAGGATTTTCGAGGAGGATAGCAATGCTTCATATAATATAGTGAAAGAGAAGAGGGGTTCTCAGTACCGTGGTAAGCCGTACGAGGTTCCGGATGGCAAAGGCAAACAGAAATCTGCTGAGGGCAAAGGATCTAATGGGGGAGATGCTCCTTCTAGCATTGTATGTTTCAAGTGTGGCCAACCTGGTCACAAGAGTTTTGAGTGCAAAATTGAGGTGAAAAGGTGTTTCCGTTGTGGTAAGGAGAAGTCTAGTGGGAGAGTGTTCGCGTTGGCAGGTGCAGAACCTACCGAGGAATGAAGGACTTATTAGAGGTACGTGTTCCGTTAAGGGTACTCCGCTAGGATTTGTTGATAATACTGATGCTACGCATTGCCTTATTATTGTCGAATGTTGTAAACGTTTAGGTCTTGTATTGTCTGTTGTGACTGATATTGTGTCGCCTGGTGTGTTCTCTGTGTCCCTTGTCGATCTTCGACAGGGACCTTGTTGTGAATTTTTGTTGTTTACCGTGTAGGGGTGTTAATCCTGGTCCATTGCCGGCCTAACACGATGTAAGTAGGATTAGAATTTTGGGCTTTAGGGGTGACCGTAGGAGTTGGAACATCTATTTAGGGGTAAGAATGTAGAGGAGAGTGTTTGATCTACTGCTAGGTGATACGATAGAGTATGGATGAGGACGGTTAGAGGTGACAAAGAGACTTGGTATTGTTTTCGTGAGTTTGACGTAAATTTTCGAGGACGAAAATATTCTAAGTGGGGGAGAGTTGTAACGCCCTGAAAAATAATTCGAGTACTTATTTAATTAATTACTTAGGAGTTACGTGGTTAGTCATATATAATTAAATGAATTAGGTGTCATATCGGTTTGTTTTATTAAAAATAATAGAACGGTGTTTTAATTAAATTAGGAGGTGGTGGTTAGTAAATAAGAGAGTGGGGATTTTATTATGTTAGTGAGTAGTTGAAGTGATCAAGAGGGGTGTGAATAGAGGCCCAAATTACATAAGCCCATTTATGTGTCTCATTAAGAAAAGAAAAGAAGAGAAGGAGAAAGAAAAAGGAAGGAATCGCACGGCAGTGAGAGAGGAGGGAGGAACCGAGGGCTGGGAAAGAGAGAGAAGGGCACGGCGTGAAGAAGAAGGAGAGAGAGAAGGGCTTGCATCGTGGGTTTAGAAGGAAGGGAAGAAGAAGAGTGTTCTATTCCTTCTATTTCTCAAGGTAAGGGGGGCTTTCTTCATTTATAATGGGATTTTGTATGATGGGGGTTTATGATTGTGTTAGGTTCTAGTGTGTTGTTGGGTTGATTGTTGTGTATTGTGGTTGATTGATGATCCTATTGAAGTTATTTGGTGATTGTTGAAATGTTATAGTTGAAAATCCCTATGTGAACTATGAATGCATGATAGGTGTTTGAGAAAATGTTTCATTGAAAATGAATATAAATGTGTGTTGTACATGAGGTGTTTGATGGTATGTGTGAAGATGGCATGAGTAAATATGATGTTGGCTAAGGTGGTCTCATTGTTGTTGATGTTGTGCCTTATGGGTTGTGTGTTATAGTGTGGCTTTGTGCCTTAGGTGTTGTGGGTCATGGTGTGACTTGTGCTTATGTGGTGGTTGATGAGATGCATAGGTATGTAGTGTTGGAATTAGTTGAAATAAAATATGAACATAGGTTGCCTACCATATGCTTGATAGTATTACTCAATGAGTTTAAAAGTGAAGTCACTATGTTTAGGTGGTGTTGATGAAATGTGTTGTGGAATTAAAACGTTGTTTGATAAGGTGTTTTTGGTGAAAATTCATGAAAAGGTGTTGTTGGTGCTCAAAGGCGCCATTTGGTGGAAGTTTTGGCGCCCTGGCGCCAGTTGGTGGGTGTTTTGGCGCCCTGTGTCTGGGCAGAGTGCGTGTGTGCGTGTCTGGCGCATAAGTGGCGCTTGCGCGCATCCTACGTGCAAGGGTCCCTGTCTGTTGGCGCGCAGGTCGCGCATGAGTGGCACGCCGCGCGCCAGTCCCCTGTGCTTCCTGTCTGTTGGCGCGCAAGTCGCGCGTGAGTGGCGCGTCGCGCGCTAGTTTCCAGCGCCTTGTGTCTAAGTTTTGTGCGCCAGTTTTCTGTCTTAGACTCTGTTTTGGTCCTTTTGCACTGTTTGGTCCTCAAAGTTGCTGTTTTGGTCCTTTTGCACTGTTTGGTCCCTAAAAATGCTGTTTTGGTCCTTTTGCACTGTTTAGTCCCTAAAAGTGCTGTTTTGGTCCTTGTGCACTATTGGTCCTTCTATTGTGTTGCTTTGGTCCCTATGTGACTGTTTAGTCCTTAGGTGACCGTTTAGTCCTTGTGGGTGTCGGTTTAGTCCTTATGTGACAAGTTGGTCCTTATGTGTGAGTTGGTCCTTGACATTGGTGTTAACCTAAGGTGTTATGTCATACATAATGTGATTGTTGTGGTTGTACCTAATAAGACTAAATTGTTGTTGTTGTCGTTGAATCAAGTATGACCGCATGTTGATGATTATGTTGTGGGGTCGGATATGACTAAATGATGGTGTTGATGATTTTGTTGTGCATGATGTATGATTATGTTGTTTAAAGGCTGCGGTCTAGAGCTTTGCTCAGTGTTGTTGTCTAAAGGCTGTGGTCTAGAGCTTTGCTCGATGTTGTTGTTTAAAGGTCGCGGTCTGTAGCTTTGCTCGATGTTGTTGTCTAAAGGTCGCGCGGCCTGTAGCTTTGCTCAGTGTTGTTGTCTAAAGGCTGCGGTCTAGAGTTTTGCTCAGTGTTGTTGTTTAAAGGCTGCGGTCTAGAGCTTTGCTCAGTGTTGCTGATGTTTGATGTTGATGTTTGATGGGGATGTTGTTGTTGATGTTGTCGTTGTGCTGCTTGTTGATGTGGTTATTGTGATAGTGTAATGATGTTGTTGGGTAATGATGAACAAATGGTGGTGTATTTTGACGCTTATGAGTTGATATTGATTGTAGATAATATTATATTGGCTGTTGTTGTTGTGATGCGGTGCATGCTAGTTGCCTTGACCCTAACATATTGCTTATCATACGTTCTATTATATGTGTTAGAGACTCACCCCTTTTGGCCGTGATGTTGGTTCTTATGCCGGCAACGCAAGTGTGATGCCGATTGAGGTTCTTCTACCTTCTAGTGGGTCGGTAGAGTCATGCTCTGATACGTAGCACCGGGGGGAGCGTACTAGTGTAGTTTGTTATTTCATTTGAAGTTGTTTGAATTAGTTATTTTGGTGATGTATTTCGGATATGGTTGAGAAACATGTTTTATTCCGTTGCGTAGCGATTTTGTAGACTGTGGTGTCCCTAAACAGGTGTTTTGAGGGCTCGACCCGAATAATGTGCTATGTATCACACACAAACTATTGATTTATGAGCATGATAGGTGTTGTTATGTGTTAATTGGTGAAAATGTAGCACCTTCTTGTTGTTGCTTGAAAAGGTTTTGAAAAACTCTGATTTTTATTCGTTTAAATAGTTGTATTGTAAAGGGGGTGTTACAAGGACCAGCTGCCCGATGGAGAAATCTCTTTTCGGCACACGAGCATTGTACCTGGCAGCGACCTTCTGTTTTATCAATGCTTCTCTAAGGGACGCTTGGGTACGCAGCTCTTCAACCAGGTCCAACTCTTCTCGTATCGCCCGGTTGTTGTCGACCGCTGTTGGGGGGTTGGTCTTTCTCCAGTTCAGCTCGCTCATCTCTATGGGGATCACAAATACGTCGGCCCAGTAGACAAGTTGAAAAGGCGACTCCTGGCCGATGAATGGGGTCGTTCTATACGCCCAAAGGACGGACTGCAGTTCTTCTGCCCAAATTCCTTTTGCTTCAACCAGTCTTCTCTTCAACCCACGCAGGATGACTCTGTTGGCCGCTTCAGCTTGGCCGTTCGTCTGTGGATGTTGGACCAAAGTAAAATGTTGTTTTACTCCTAAGCCGGCCAACATCTCCCTGAACTTCTTGTCCGCAATTGGGTACCGTTATCTGTTATTAGTTGTTGAGGGATTCCAAACCGGGCTAAGACATTCCGGCCGAAAAACTTGCTTACCTTCGCTGTGGTTATGGTCGCCAGAGGCTCGGCCTCAATCCACTTTGTAAAATAATCAACTGCCACAATCAAGAACTTGAACTGGCCTGGAGCGGGTGGAAACGGACCTAGCAAATCAATCCCCCACCAGGCGAACGACCAAGGTGAGGTGAGGCTTTGTAACTCCGATGATGGTGCGACATGAACATCTGCATGTACTTGGCACTTTTTGCATTTCTGCACCAACTTTTTGGCATCTTCGTCCATGGTCGGCCAATAGTAGCTAGCTCTGAGCGCTTTCTTTGCTATGGACCGACCGCCCTGATGGCTGCCGCACAAGCCCTCATGAATGTCCCTCAAGACATGGTCGGCTTCGACCGACGACAAACACCTTAGCAGTGGGGATGAAAAACCTCTTCTGTATAACTTCCCTTCAATCACGGAGTATTTGGTAGACCGCAATCTCAGGGTCTTGTCCTGCTTTGGGTCGCTCGGCTCTTCGCCCGTCGTAATGTAGCGCAATATTGGAGCGATCCAGTCTTCCTCCGCTTCGATAGAAAGGAAGGTCAGGGATTGACTTGGCTTGGTTGAGACACTCGCCCGAGTCAGGGTTTCTTGGATCAAGCTTCTATGATAGCCAGAGGTCTTTGTGCTGGCCAACTTCAAAAGGATGTCAGCTCGGACGTTTTCGGTCCTCGGCACGTGATTGACCTCTGCCCGGTCGAATTGCCGGAGTAGTTCCCTCACTTTGGCCAAGTAGTTCTTCAGCACTTCATCCTTTGCGTCATACAATTCTTGAATCTGAGACACGACCAGCAGGGAGTCCGAATGTAATTCGAATCGATCGATGTTGAATTCTTTTGCGAGCTGCAGCCCGACTATGCATGCCTCGTACTCAGCTTGATTGTTGGACGTGTGGAAAGCAAACATCAAGGACACTTCTACTGCAAGGCCTTCTGAATTCTCTAGGATTAGGCCCGCTCCACTGCCTTTGCTATTGGAAGAACCGTCCACATGCAATGTTCAGGTCGTTGTCGGTCGGTCTTCTTGAGTTGGAGTCATTTCAGCGATGAAATCTGTAACACCCCCTTCCTAATCAACTATTATTTAATATATTTTATCAGAGTTTTCAAAAATAAAATCATTGAAAGAAAGTGTCACATTTCACCGCTTATAAAACAACCAACTCATAACTAAGTGACATGAAGTCAACAGAACATTATTACGATATGCAAAGACATTAGTTTAGGGGACGCCCACAACACTGCTTAGTTTACAAACACCAAAATATAATTAACGCCTCCAACACAAATGGAAGAATCACTAAGTTTAACATTATACTTAGTACATCGTCAATAAAAGTCTAGAGCATCAAATAATAAATAAAAGACGACTACGCCTCCCCGGTGCTACATATCGAGCCGAGACACGACTACTAGTAGAGACAGGGCATAAGGATGCCCTCACTGCGCGGGTACTGCAGCTGTTGCCACATAAGAGCAACATTCCAAGCGAGTAGGGTGAGTCTCTTTATACAAATAATAATAATTAAGATAAGCAGATATATTGGTCGAGCAAAGAAACATCTAATCCACAACCACACAACACGTTATCAGCACACATCATCATATTTATAACGCATTCACAAAAGTATAACCATCAAAGAAACATCAATAACATATGTATGTGTTTATGCATGTGATGCAACATGCATGAGGATCCTTCACCACCGCAATTTGCCTTGAGGGCACCCACCGCTTTGGACCGAAGTCCCACACCGCTTTGGCCGAAGCCTACACACCGCTTTATGCACATGCAATATGTGACTCTATGTCAATGCACCACAAACAACACCTGTGCCACACTATTTTATTATACACACCACTTTAACTATTTCTCAACTCAACTCACCAACAAATTAGCCTTGAGGGCGTCTCTTCGCTTTTTGGACCGAAGTCCCACACCGCTTTCACACTCCGCTTAGTTACAATTTAATTTATACCCTTCCTTAATATTTTAGCTCACCATCACTTCACAACACGAAAGTTGGACCAACTAACACCCTAGGGACCACAAGACACCTAGGAACCACACTAGGCGCCACTTGGCGCCACAGGGCAGCCACTTTGGCGCCCCTCGGTTCCCTCACAATTTCCACACGCAGGGCAGCCACCTCGCGCCCGCCTCCAAAGACACTCCCACACCAGCCACCACACCCTGCCACGGGCACCAAGTTGCTAGGCAATTTGCGCCTGGCCGTAGCCCACTTCACACACACCACACATGCCTCCCCACTTCAATCACATAATTTATCTCACATTTCCACCACTAATTCACATCTACTTCAACACCACTTCATTTGAGATTTTATTAATACATCACAAACCACATATATTTACATTCAACTCATTGAAGCAATTAATCAAACAACTTGTAGGTACAATTTATATTATGTTCATGTTCACATTCACTCAACAAGGCAATATCACAACATTACAACAATTCAATCTAATGACATTCCTTTAACACAACAATTCAGCAACCAATCAAGCAATGTTTCCTTAACACAACAATTCAACATTTCCCAAATTCCATCACTACAACCTAACCTACACATAATACTAATCTTAAGAGTTATTATAGGCATAAAGAAGAGCCCCCTTACCGGATAATAAAAATTGTAGTATCACCGAAAGCGAAAAACAATGAGACAAATGGGTTACGAGAGGGTCCGACGTCAACTTCTCCGAAACGCACGCAGGCTAGTGCTTCCTGAAGGTCTCGACGAGTAGAATCCAACTACGGTGTCCGTTTTTTAAATCGGAGTCTGTGGTGGTCGGAAGGAGGAGAAAACCGTTCGGTTGGGGTTTTTCGTTCGTGCAAAACGGTGCTTCAATCGATAAAACTAAGGCTAGAAACGGAATCAGCGACGAAAATTTGAGTGGGAAGGTGAAGTTTCACTGCTTAGCCGCGGAGGGTGAGTGAGAACGTGAGTGGGAGAAGAGAAACGGCGTGAGGTTTGTGGAGCCGCTTGCTTTTCACGCAGCCTTTCCACGAAGAAGAAGAAGTAAGTAAAGCATGGGCTGGTTGCAAATAGGCTTTGGGCTGAACTGGGGTGCGCTTAACAAGCAGAGAGGGGGTGTATGCAAGATATTTATAGTAAAAACTCATTTTAATTCATTTTTAAATCCCAATTTCGCAACAACTATTTTCTTAACAACTCTATAAACCAAAATAACTTCCCAAAATTATTCATATTCCAAATACTAACTCAAAAATAATTTTAATAATAAATAAATAACAAAAAAAAAAAAAAAATCGGTGCATTACAACTCTCCCCCACTTAGAATATTTTCGTCCTCGAAAATTTGACGTCAACACCATGAAAACAATGTTGAGCTTACGTTCTCATACCTAACTTGATCCAAATCATACACTCCTCTTACATCGTTACTTTTGTACTCAAAACTCTAATCTTTACGTCTCACTACTATCTTCCCCCAATCTAACGTCAAGACACTACCAAGGGTTTACCATGGATATAATCTCGAAATGCGGTTAAAGATAAATTCCTACTACACCTAGAAGGACACAACTATTGCAAGTCAAGATCATAAAATCAGAGTTCACGCATTGCACGCTGAGGACCATTAGGCACATAGGATAAAACAAAGTGGAATGCACACCATAAAATACACTCGACGCTTAGAATCATTCTCATAGAAATCAAAGCCTTAAAGACATGACAACACCTTTAACTCAAGAAAACCGCACTTTTAAATTTTGGGGGAAACAACAACATAAAGTTGAGAACACAACAACATTTATTCTTTTAAAACAAAGAAACATCAACAATTTTTAGAAAACAAAGAGACAACCAACTTTTAAAAACAACACCATTTTACCCAACCCCTCGCTAACTCCAATTTATCTACGCATTGCACAACACGTAACCTTCTCAATATCATTATTACCACATCTCTCAATTTCATCATAACCATCTTATTTAAATCACAACATCATCATTTAGTCACTTAGCACGATTAACACGTCGTTATCTTTAATCATTAGTTATACACATGGGACGCCACAACATAAAAACAAAGAAGAATTATTGTGACTACAACAACTTGAAAGATAGAGAAAACGGCACTTTAAAATATGATGAACAAAGACACTTAAATTGAAGAAATAGCTCACTTAAATTTGAGAAAATAAATGGATTTCATTTAAGTAAATCGCACATTTAATTATAAAGAAAGGAAACAGCAGCAACTACTTGGTTGTAAAACCGCATTATTAATTTCATATAGAAAGGATAGCAACCTAGCCTTACAAAAATAGCGACATCGGCTTAAAAAAAAGCTGCGGCATTAGCTTCAGAAAATAATCCACAAATGTTTTTATAAACAAAATACAAAGAACCGCATTTAAATGAAAAACAAAGAATAAAGAAAAAAAAAGAAATTTTAACAACATGAAAATGTATTTCTTTTAATTCACAAAAACAAATGACTTGATTATGGAAAATAGCAACCTTGATTTTAATTATGCAATCACGACAACACCTAACCCATTCTCATCTTATTTAAATTTGAGTAACAATACATCTAAATTGAAGGGACAACACATTTGAATGATTTGGGTACCAATACCTTTTGCACTTTAGAAAAATATCACATTTAAATTAAGGAAACAACACATTTTGAAAGTGGGAACATCTCATTCAAGAATTGGAGTAACAACACCTTCAAAACCTAGTAACAACACATTCCAAGTCTTAGTAACAATGCCTTTAAATTTGGAAAACAACACATTCAAATCTTGGGCAACACATTAAATTTCGGGTAATTTGGAAAACATCTCCTTTTAAAATCACCAAACAAAGAGTAAAACCCCACCATTTTATTTATAGGGACAGCCACGTTACACCCCTTTTCATTTTAAAAGAAACACAGAAAACAAAGGTGGATAAACAAGAGGGAAATGGCGCCTCATTTGTTGTGAAATGCAATGAAGATTTTTATTAAGAGAAAACAAAGAAGACGGCAAAAACAAACAATTGATCACCCTCACCACATCCCTCATCAAATCACCCAATCACTCACAACAACTTTTTTTTTATTTTTTTTATTTTTTATATGACAACATACAGTTGCCCTTTATATATATTCGTGGGTTATAAAATAGTAAACTATTTGACTATGGGATTTCTCAGATATCCGGCATCGCTCACAACAGAACATTTGTGAGGCTCTCGAGAGATGTCCTTGAAAATACACCAAGAACTGCCCGAACAAAGGCTAGCCATAGTCAAAAAGTACACTAGTAGTATAACGAGAGTGAAATTCTTTGAATTAATGTCCATATAAGTATCACAGTTAATATATAATAAAACATTTTCGCATACCAAAACCTACAATACCCGAACCCCACATACAAGTCCCTCATGTATCTAGTGGATTAGTTAACCAAATTCAATCAATTCATTAACTACACTTACTCAAATAATTGCAACACGTTGGTAAGACTATCACCCAACATTTAAAATATCACAACACATGGTAAGGAGTAGTAGCTAAAGTCAAAATACTAACTAACATAGTAGCTACACAAGGTACTCGGAGCAAACACACACATAGCAAAGAATGAGACAATAAGCAAAGACCAAAGATCAACAATAGCAATTCTACCGTCTGGCCAATTCAGCTAATCACTGCAACACAAATCATGGCTAGAACGAGTACTAAGACTCGAGGGACAACTAGACTCGACACTGGACGACTTGGCCGGACAGACCAAACTTCAGCTCTGATACCACTAATGTAACACCCCCTTCCTAATCAACTATTATTTAATATATTTTATCAGAGTTTTCAAAAATAAAATCATTGAAAGAAAGTGTCACATTTCACCGCTTATAAAACAACCAACTCATAACTAAGTGACATGAAGTCAACGTAACATTATTACGATATGCAAAGACATTAGTTTAGGGACTACCACAACACTGCTTAGTTTACAAAGACCAAAATATAATTAACGTCTCCAACACAGCGGAAGAATCACTAAGTTTAACATTATACTTAGTACATCGTCAATAAAAGTCTAGAGCATCAAATAATAAATAAAAGACGACTACGCCTTCCCCTGGTGCTACATATCAGAGCTGAGACACGACTACTAGTAGACAGGCATAAGGATGCCCTCACTCGCGGGTACCTGCAGCGTTGCCACATAAGAGCAACATTCCAAGCAGTAAGGGTGAGTCTCTTTATACAAATAATAATAATTAAGATAAGCGAGATATATTGGTCGAGCAAACAGAACATCTAATCCACAACCACACAACACGTTATCAGCACACATCATCATATTTATAACGCATTCACAAAAGTATAACCATCAAAGAAACATCAATAACATATGTATGTGTTTATGCATGTGATGCAACATGCATGAGGATCCTTCACCACCGCAATTTGCCTTGAGGGCACCCACCGCTTTGGACCGAAGTCCCACACCGCTTTGGCCGAAGCCTAACACACCGCTTTATGCACATGCAATATGTGACTCTATGTCAATGCACCACAAACAACACTGTGCCACACTATTTTATTATACACACCACTTTAACTATTTCTCAACTCAACTCACCAACAAATTAGCCTTGAGGGCGTCTCTTCGCTTTTTGGACCGAAGTCCCACACCGCTTTCACACTCCGCTTAGTTACAATTTAATTTATACCCTTCCTTAATATTTTAGCTCACCATCACTTCACAACACGAAAGTTGGACCAACTAACACCCTAGGGACCACAAGACACCTAGGAACCACACTAGCGCCACTGGCGCCACAGGCAGCCACTTTGGCGCCTCTGTTCCTCACACAATTTCCACACGCAGGCAGCCACCACTCGCGCCCGCTCCAAAGACACTCCCACCCACACCACCACACTACCTGCCACGGCACCAAGTTGCTAGGCAATTTGCGCCGGCGTAGCCCACTTCACACACACCACACATGCCTCCCCACTTCAATCACATAATTTATCTCACATTTCCACCACTAATTCACATCTACTTCAACACCACTTCATTTGAGATTTTATTAATACATCACACAAACCACATATATTTACATTCAACTCATTGAAGCAATTAATCAAACAACTTGTAGGTACAATTTATATTATGTTCATGTTCACATTCACTCAACAAGGCAATATCACAACATTACAACAATTCAATCTAATGACATTCCTTTAACACAACAATTCAAAGAACCAATCAAGCAATGTTTCCTTAACACAACAATTCAACATTTCCCAAATTCCATCACTACAACCTAACCTACACATAATACTAATCTTAAGAGTTATTATAGGCATAAAGAAGAGCCCCCTTACTGGATAATAAAAATTGTAGTATCACCGAAAGCGGAAAACAATGAGACAAATGGTTTCTGAGAGGTCCGACGTCAACTTCTCCGAAACGCACGCAGGCTAGTGCTTCCCGAAGGTCTCGACGAGTAGAATCCAACTACGGTGTCCGCTTTTAAATCGGAGTCCGTGGTGGTCGGAAGGAGGAGAAACCGCTCGGTTGGGGTTTTTCGTTCGTGCAAAACTGGTATTGCTTCAATCGATAAAACTAAGGCTAGAAACGGAATCAGCGACGAAATTTGAGTGGGAAGGTGAAGTTTCACGGTTAGCCGCGGAGAGGTGAGTGAGAACGTGAGTGGGAGAAGAGAAACGGCGTGAGGTTTGTGGAGCTGCTGTTTCACGCAGCTTTTCCACGAAGAAGAAGAAGTAAGAAGCATGGGCTGGTTGCAAATAGGCTTTGGGCTGAACCGGGGGGGTGCGCTTAACAAGCAGGAGGGGGTGTATGTGCATATTTATAGTAAAAACTCATTTTTAATTCATTTTTAAATCCCAATTTCGCAACAACTATTTTCTTAACAACTCTATAAACCAAAATAACTTCCCAAAATTATTCATATTCCAAATACTAACTCAAAAATAATTTTAATAATAAATAAATAACAAAAAAAAAAAAAATCGGGGCGTTACAAAATCGGCCAACACTTGAGCTTTAGCGGCCGCCTGGATTCGAACTTGATGCAGAACTCGCTGAGTTCAACCGCCCATTTGATCATACGTCCCGCCAGGTCTGGTTGATGAAGGACTTGCCTTATTGGCTGGTCCGTTCTTACCACGACCTGGTGAGCTATAAAATAAGGCCTCAATCTCCGAGCGGCCACCAGTAGTGCAAGGGCTAATTTCTCGATCTTCTGATACCTTAGCTCTTGTCCTTGCAACACCTTACTGATGAAATAGACCAGATTCTGCTTTAGGTCGTTCTCTCTGACCAAGACAGCGCTTAAGACCTCTTATGTTATTGCCAAGTATAGATATAGGGTTTCCCCCGGCAGCGGCTTGGTCATGATGGGCGGGTTGGTCAGAGCTTCCTTCAACTCCTCCAATGCTCGCTGGCAATGGTCGGTCCATTCAAATTCTACATCCTTCTTCAACAGCTTGAATAGGGGGAGCGACTTACATGCAGACCTAGGTATGAACCTTGACAGGGCAGCGACCATGCCGTTCAACCGTTGGATCTCCTTCTTGGTGGTGGGCGGCCTCATGTCGGCGACCACCGTGCACTTATTCGGGTTAGCTTCTATCCCCCTTTCTGTGAGATGGAACCCCAGAAATTTGCCAGCCCTTACTCCAAAGGTTCATTTCTCCGGGTTCAGCCTTAAGGAATTTCTCCTCGCTTCTTCGAAAACCTCTCTCAGGTCGTTCACATGATCTTGGTCGGTCTTGCTTTTGATTATCATGTCGTCTAGATATACTTCAGCCACCCGACCGATCTGCTTCTTGAAGATTTTGTTCATCATTCGCTGGTAGGTCGTCCCTGCGTTCTTCAGGCCAAAGGGCATAACCTTGTAC
This sequence comes from Oxytropis ochrocephala, assembly GCA_020916435.1. Classification (NCBI taxonomy): domain Eukaryota; kingdom Viridiplantae; phylum Streptophyta; class Magnoliopsida; order Fabales; family Fabaceae; genus Oxytropis; species Oxytropis ochrocephala. The sequence goes on from CM037091.1 coordinate 41,565,967, forward strand.
TGGAAGTTACCCCGATCGGTCATAAACGCAGTCTTGTGACGATCTGGAGGATACATTGTGATCTGGTTATACCCAGAATAAGCGTCCAGGAATGATAGAAATTTGTAGCCCGATGCACCATCGACCAGCTTGTCGATGCTGGGCACCGGGAAGGCATCCTTCGGGCATGCCTTGTTCAGATCGGTGTAGTCAACGCACATGCGCCACTTACCATTTTTCTTTTTCACCAACACGACGTTAGACAACCAGATCGTGTACTTGATTTCTTCAATGAAGTTGGCCTTGATCAGATCGTCAACGTCCTGTGCTGCTGCTTGAGCCTTCTCATTGTTCTGAGTTCTCCTTCTCTGGGCGACCGGCCTAGCTGCCTCATCTACAGAGAGTTGGTGACACGCGATTTCGATGGGAATCTCAGGCATGCATGTCTGATGCCTGCCAGGCGAACAAATCTGCATAATCCCTAAGACAGGCCATAAGATCCTGCTTGATCTGTTCAGGTAGGTCGCTTCCAAGCTTGACCATTTTTTCTAGGTCGTCCCCCAGCTGGACGTCAACCAATTTCTCGTGCAGCTCTGGCCTCTTCAATCTATTTTTTAGCTCACGGGCTAAATCATCTTCACCATCTTCTGGGTCGTTGTCAGGGTCATATCGGGCATCCACGTCGGCAAGGTTGACTTGGTGCCTATCTTCAAGATTCTGCGGGTTGGAACTCATGTCTTGCTCGTCGCAGATGTCTTGGTACAAGTAATGGCTTCGTTTGGCCGCTTCCATGTCGGCCATCAGAGTCACGACTTGATCATCCTTGCTATAGAACTTCATCTTCAGGTGGACTGTGGAGGCAACGGCCTCCACCTTCCCAAGTGTCGGCCGACCTATGATGTATTGGTAGCATGACTTGATAGGGAGGACCAGGAATGTCGTCATGACCGTCCTATATAGTGTGCTCTCTCCTGTATCATCTCCGAAAGTGACCAAGAGTTCTATCGTCCCCAAGGGGTAGGTGATCGCCCCGTTAAAACCTGTTAGTGGAGTTGGGTCGGCCTGCGGGATGATCTCACTCTGATCTACGCTTAACTTGTCGATCAACTCTTCAAACATGATGTCGGCCGAACTTCCTTGGTCGACCAATATTCTGCGGACTTTCCGTGTTAGCCATGACCGCCGAGACTACTAATGGAACATAACTGTTGGTCCTCCCATCCAGCAGGTCTTCATCTCCAAAGGAAATGGGTGGCCTATTCGAGGCCGGTCGTTCAGCTGAAGTCGTTCCGACCATAAGAATCTCGTTCCACTTCCTCTTCATGGCCTTCTTCGATTCTCTGCGATTTAAACACTACAAGAAAAGTTGAAAATTGAAGGCAAAACTTTCTGGCGGATTTTAATCCCCCACAAACTTTCCAGCGGATTTTTGACATTTGTGGGGGATTTAATCCACCAGAAAAGTTTTGGCGGATTTTTGACATTTGTGGGGGATTTTTGACGTTTGTGGCGGATTATAAAGTGGGAACAAAAAAGTTTCAGAAAAAAAAAATCAATCCGCCGAAAATCAATACGCTAAACAGGGGGGAAATTTGAAATTCAAAATTCCCCCGAAAATGACTAAGAATCCGCCGAAAACAGCCTCCTCGCTCAACACAATCTCAAATCCGCCGAAAATAGCCTCCTCGGTCAGCACAATGTTGATTCCGCTAAAAATGTGACCTAGAATCCGCCGAAACATGACCTCGGTCAAAGCACCTCGATTCCGCCGAAAACTACAATGAATCCGCCGAAAACTATAGCGATTCAAACGGCTCTCTTCCTCCTCCTTTTATAAATCTGATTTCTCAACACTCTCAACACTTCACTCTCTCAACATTTCACTCTCTCAACACTTCACTCTCTCAACACTTCACTCTCTTAATAATCCTCACATTCAATCTTTACTCTTTCTCAACACTTCTCTCAAATTTGTTTTGAAGGTATGTTTTAATTTAGACTTTGTTTTAACTTATATTTTGTTTTAACTTATACTTTGTTACTAATTGTGGTGTTGTTTGTTTAGGATTTGTTTGAGTTTGGTGATATTTGTTTCTTTGTTAAAAAGATTCCGATTTAGCATCAAGTCAGAGTCTTCTCGGCACTACCGGTTAGTTATTGAAATTATTTGTTGTCATTAAACTTATTTGATGTTAGTAGTTAGACTTCTTCAATAATTAAATATGAAAAATTATAATATATTAGTTAATATTACTAAATAAATTCGTACCAAATAAGATGAATTTATTTGATAATTTTGTGCTTATTTTTTAATTTATGTTAATATTTTTTTAAAAATATTACATAAATACAATATTAAAATATTGATTTAAATTTAATTTGCATTAATATTATTTAAAAATTCGAAATATAATAATATAGTAATTATTTAAATTTAAATTTAATTTGCATTAATATTATTTAAAAATGATGTTAAAAGTTTTTAGATGAATGCGAAATACAATAATATAGTAATTATTCGAAAATGCATTATATAATTATTATTTTTATTAATTTGTTAAAGTTTATTATATTTTTAAATATCATTATATTATCATTTTTTTGTTTAAAGTGTTAACTTTTATTATATTTTCGAAAGTCATTATATTATCATTTTTTTGTTTAAATTGTTAAATTTTATTATATTTTCGAAAGTCATTATATAATCATTTTTTTGTTTAAATTGTTAAATTTTATTATATTTTCGAAGTTATTAAATATATCAAAGAATTATGATATGTAATTTATTTTCATTTAAATAGTTACATTTAAACAGTTATTATATGTAATTTATTTTATATTTTCATTTACTCTAAATAATTATGATAATATGTAATTTATTGTTAATAATAAAATTGATAGACTTGTTAGTTAAAATGACTAATATTAATAGAATCTATGTTTTAAATATTGTTATGTATTTGTTAAAATGTTATATTTTTTGTTAGTTAATTGAGTGTTAGTTAAAATGACTAATATTTATGTTTACCATAACATAATATATAAAATGTGTTAAATTTTTTAAATTCTATTTTTGTTATAATTTATTAATGTAATGTTTACATTGTTAGTGTATGTGTATGTGTATGTGTATGTGTATATGTGTATTTGTATGTCTGTAAAATATAAAATTTGATTTATTATTTATGGGTACGTAGTACTAGGATCTTGAAAACATGGACCGTAGTTGGATGTATGATCGATTATTTCCTGGAAGAAGCGGTTTAAAGAGACGTTTTGCAGAAGGAGTAGAAGAGTTTATTTTTTGTGCTAAGCGTGACGAAGGATTTGCACGAGAAGGGGGAATTAGATGTCCGTGCGCGAAATGTTCATTTCGATTTATAAAAAATGAAGATAAAGTCAGAATGCATTTGTACAATAATGGGCTTAGGCCAGATTATTGGATATGGAGTCGCCACGCGGCGAGCACTGGGTACTGCGGTTCTGTGCTCCTCTAAGGTTAATGTTCCGGTTGAAGTATATCTTTCAAGTACTAATGTTCCGGTTGAAGAAGTAGCTTCGACATCTGGATCTGGCCAAATCATGCAACTCGCGTTAGATGTTTATCAGGGAATGATATCTCATGCCGTTGGAGTAAATTTGGATTTTGAAGAACCGGAATATGATGCTGAAGAAGTTCCTAATGAGGAAGCGCAATTGTTTTACACGTATTTGAGTGAGACAAATAAACCATTATTTGAAGGATCTAAAGACTCAAAATTATCAATGTGTGTTCGGTTGTTGGGTCTTAAGTCTCAATTTAATGTTGCCGAGTTGTGCATGGAATATATGACCAAAATGATGTTGGATGCAACCCCTATTAAAGGACTTTTGCCGCAGAGTTATTATAATGCTAAAAGACTGGTATCGAAGCTTGGCTCAAAAATTAAAAGAATTGATTGTTGTGTGTCTGGTTGCATGCTCTATTATAATAATGAGTTTGGCATAAATGATGGAAATTTGACTAATGCAAGTTGTGTGGAGAGCCACGCTATCGTGTCGCCAGGGAGAGGATGAGCAGAGGCAAACCGGATCCACGAAAAAGCAATGTTCTATCTCGCCGCTTATACCAAGGCTACAGAGGATGTTTACATCAATGGAGACCGCGGTAAAATGACGTGGCACCATGAAAATAGAAACAATTCGGTGAATTACGCCACCCATCCGATGGTGAAGCTTGGAAGCATTTTGATCGTGTTCATCCGTGATTTTGCCGTGATCCACGCAATGTTCGGCTTGGTTTATGCTCCGATGGTTTCACACCCTATATTCAAGCATCGGCATCACCGTATTCTTGTTGGCCGCTTATTGTTACCCCATACAATCTTCCACTGTAAAATTTGTATGTCTAAACCATACATGTTTTTAAATGCTATTATTCCGGCCAAGCAATCCAACAAATGGTATTGACATATATTTGCAACCTTTGATTGATGACCTAAAAGGTTGTGGCATGGCGTTTTAACTTATGATGCAAAGACGCAAACAAAATTTCGATTGAGGCGCTTTGATGTGGACGATTAATGACTTCCCTGCCTATGGAATGTTGTCTGGATGGGGAACACATGGTAAGATGGCGTGTCCGATTTGCATGGTTGACACAAGGGCTTTCACTCTTAAATACGGAGGGAAAACTTTGTGGTTTGACTCGCATCGTAGGTTCTTACCTATGGATCACCCATTTAGAAAGCGTAAATATGCATTCATTAAGGGGACATGTTGAAACAAGTGGACCTCCTCATAGTTTGACACCGAGGAAGTTTGGGGCAGTTGTTAAAGACATCCTCCAAAGTGGAAGTCGTAGTGGGTGTTATTTCTCGTCCGTATACTATGGGCAATGGCACAACCGACAAAGAGAAGTATCTTTTGGGAACTTCCCTATTGGAAAGATAATCTATCGAGACACAATTTGGATGTAATGCATACAGAGAAGAATTTTTTTGATAACATATTTAACATCACATGGACGTGAAAGGTAAAACGAAAAGACAATGAGAAAGCTAGGAAGGACATAGCTCATTATTGTAGACGAAAAGGATTTGTTGTTGGTTGAGCAAGGTACTAGGACATTGAAACTCAAAGCCAATTATACTTTATCTAAGGAAGAAGCGAAAGCGCTTTATCGGTGGATAAAAGAGTTGAAGATGCCGCACGGTTATTCTTCCAATTTATCTAGATGTGCGGATGTGGATAATGGGAAGTTGCATGGGATGAAGAGTCATGATTGTCATGTATTCATGGAGTACTTACTTCCCATCGCTTTTAGTTCGTTGCCAACACACGCTTTTGAACCCGCTAATTGAAATAAGTACATACTTTAAGAATTTGTGTTCAAAGAACCCTAAAAGTTGATGATCTTACAAAAATGGAACAAGACATCCCACTTATCTTATGCAAGTTGGAGAGAGTATTTCCGTCTCGTTTCTTTTTGATTCTATGGAGCATCTACCGGCATCATCTCGTGATCCGGCTAAACTTGGCGGACTGTCCCAATACAGATGGATGTATCCGTTTGAAAGGTCGCTTATTTATTATAATATAAAAGGAAGTTTAAAAATAACATTATTAATTAATTAACATATCGCTTTATCTAGGTTCATGGGTGATTCAAAAGATCGGTGAAAAACAAAGCTAGAGTTGAAGGATCGATATGTTCTTCATACTTACACCGTGAAACAACCAACTTTTGTTCTTATTATTTCAAGAATGAATTTGCTCCAAGAAGCAGTCGAAATGAAATGGATGTTGAATGTCCTAGACATGAATTAGCTTTGTCTGTCTTTTGTTTGCCCGGTCGTCCATCTGGGAGGGAGTCAATTCACTGGCTGACAGAGGAAGAGTTCAAGGTAGCACATATTCATGTGTTGATAAACTGTACTGAGGTGCAACCATTCATTGAGTATGTATTCCTCAACATTAACTATATATATATCGATCTTAATTAAGTCAATAAAAGTAGACAAATGTGTAACAATTAATTATTTCTTTTTAGGGAATTCTTGTCATCTGAGGAAATAAGTAAAGAACAATCTTCGGCTTATATTAATGCACATTTTCCAATGTGGTTTAGGCAACGTGTTTATGCCCTCCCACCAACGTGTTTATGGATATCGGAGTGATTTGTTGGATTTTAATTTATGGATGTTTATTATTTGGTTGATTATGAATGTTTATTATTTGGTATTTGAGTTTTTTAATTTAAATATGCTATTTATATTTTAATTTAAATTTATTTATTTTTAAAAAACATTTTATTTGGTTATCACTATTTGAGTTTTTTAATTTAAATATGCTATTTATATTTTTTTAATTTTTTTAATATTAAAAAACGTTTATATTAATTTTTTTAAATTTTTTTTTTTTTTTAAAAAAGTATTTTTCGGCAGAATTTAGGGTATTTTCAGCGGATTTTGATAAAAAAAAAAAAAAATGGCAGATTTTTATGTATTTGCGGCGGATTTTTAAAAAAATATATATTTTTGGCGGAAAAATCCGCCAAAATGTCCAAAATTCCGCCGCAAATTCCCCCGCAAAAATCCGCCGGAAATACGTTATGACGACCGGTAGCCATCGCTGGAAAAATCCACTAAAATACCCGTATTTGCGGCGGAATTGGGTGTTTTTTGGCGGAAAAATCCGCCAAAAAAACCCATTTTTCTTGTAGTGAAAGGGTTCCCTCCATGGATAACCATGGCAACCATGCGGCCTTTAGATTGCCGGACATCCTCTTCGGAGGTATCCTTGTCCCCGGCGGCTGATGGTCGCTGCGGTCCACGACCTTGCCTTTTGGTTGAGGGGTTGTCCCCGCTTTTCTTCTTCAGCCGCTTCGGCACCTTCAATTCGACATACTTTTGCCTTAACTTGCCCTTTTGGATGAGATCTTCTATGTCATCTTTTATGGCCATGCAATCATTTGTATCATACCCCTTGCTTTTTTGGTACCGCAATACTTACTTCTTGGTCGCCTGCACCCTTCTCTGAGTACTAACGGATCGTGCCGCTTCACACCAACGAACTCATTGTTCGACATTCGTAAAATATCCGGGCAATAGGTGTGTTGAGCCTCGCCTGCGTGCTCGTATTTCTTAGGCCTAACTCCGACTTGTTGTAACGATGGTTGTCTTGAGTCTTGAACGGCTTGCTTTGCTTTTTCTCTGCAGCGCGCGCGCGCCTTCCTCGCAGCCTAGTGTCTCTTCATAAGCCATGTCGTCGCTAGTTAGCTCGCTGCGAACGCAGCGAGATCGGTGTAGTGGTTCAAAGTGAACTCTTCTGTGAACCTATGGTCCGGCGTGATGCCCCGCTTGAGATACTTCAGCTTATCTTTGTCCGTCAGGTCGCGAATGGTATCGGCCTCAGAATTGAACCGGTCGATGTATTGCCTAACGGTTCATCGTCACCTTGGATGATCGTATCCAAGTGTTCCTCATAGCGGTATTGGCATCGGTTGGCGTGTAATTTGCTAGGAAGACTCGATCGACCTTCCCGTGAGGAGATGGTATTCGGTCGCAGATGATTCCCACCATTCTAGTGCGACCATCGAGCGACTTAGGAAATAAACAAAGACTTCATCGTAGGACCCAGCTCTCTGTAGCTGCAGTAGTTGTTGAAGTATCTGATGTGCTTGTCAGGATCCCCACGACCGCCGAATTTGTTCAGTTGGGCGGCTTCCTTAGATCCTCTAATACGGTAGCGCCGGATCTCCCTCGTGAAGGGGCCATGGCCAGTCGGGATATCACTTGGACCAAAAGGCTGCATAGTAAGGTATGCCTCGCTGGTCGGCATCCCGTAGAATCCGCCGCCGACCGGATGACCGTACATCGGGGGAACTTGGAGCGATCACCCTCTACTTCGGGCGGAGTGGTGCCTCCTTGGTCGCCAGGAAACATCTCTGATTTCCCCATTACGATAATCGTTCAGTTCATCATAGGGGTCCGAGAGCGCTTCTAGATCTCCGGGAGTCGGAGGATTCGCACGAGGAATATCTCGTAGACGAGCGGTTTGACTCAGGATGGTAGATGGAGTTTGAGTAATCGTAATCGTATGAGGGGGAACGGCGACTTCGCGCGTTCCTCCGAGCGGGCGATCTGCGTGCCCAGACCCTGCGTGCTTGGGAGCGACGAGAAGTGCTTCCCCGGTGGCGAATGTTCCTTCGAGGAGGCGTTCTGGCTCTGTGTGAAGGGCGAGCTTGGGCGGAGGGTTCTCCGTGGTCCGCCATTGGCGGGCCGAATCAACCTCTCGAAACGAGATATCAGCTCATCACGATCAGCGATGAGTTGATTCTTGTTCTGAAGCAGTTGGAGGACAGCCCGGGTGACGTGCTCTAGTAGAGGCTCCATAATCCCGGCTTCCGCCAGCTCGGCTGGGATTTGCTGGTGTGGAACCAGCTGCTGTACTTGCTCCAAGATCGGTCCTCGTCCTCCCTGCATCGAGGGCTCTTGGTGAGGATTGCCTTGTGATTCGTGAATGGTTACGAGCACGCCTCTGTGGGTTTGCCGCGACGAACGCCTTGTCCAAGCAGGGTCGTCTTTGCGTCGATGCTCGCGTAGTAGGTCTCTTCGCCCATATCCGAGGTAGGATAGCGCCGCCTCCCACTATGGTCGCCAATTGATCGTACCTTGACCAATAAGTGTTGATGTCGTTCGTTGCTCTGCTGTCCGGTCGTTGTGGGTGAATGAGGACCGGTCTTGAGAGCGCCTCGGGTGGTACCTGCAAAGACACTCTGATGCTCGAGTCAGAGGTGTGCTAACGGGCAGGATATCACTAGGTAGGAAAACGTACCTGGTACTGTGGATGGAGGTGGTACTTATACCACTGGGGCGCCCTGGCCGTTGCGAGAAATTCGGCCGGTCGCCGAGAATTGCTAACCAAGCCAAGTGCTTGGGCCGTTTTGATTGGGGGCGCCGCCATTTTCTCGATGGCACCTCCCGGTATTGCTAATACACCGGAACAAATCTAAAGCCAAGGATTTGTTCCACTCATCGCTTTTAGATTTGGTCTTCTTAATACATTAATAAGTTGTCTCAAAACTTTCTTTGCTTTGAAAATGTTTAATTAATTTCCTTAATCTTCTTGCATTATACACGATATATATGCATTAGCTTCATGAACCTCTCAATTGGGTTCAAATATTTTAGTTTTGTTTAATTTTGTATTTAGGATGTTATTCTTCTTTTTATTTTTGACTTTTGTGTGGTCTTTGGGGTTGTTCTTTCTTCCTTTTGGTAGAGAATTTACACTCTTCTCTCATTTGCTATTGTATTTTCTTCTTTATCTTTGCTTCTACAACCCAAACAATCATTGTTTACGGGTTTGTCCACATGTTAAAAACACATTTCTTTTGGAATATCATGTTATAATTTTCATTTTCTTTTTACTTTTTATGATTTAGTTTCTCTACTAATGTATATATTTGTTGTGTTTGAATACAATTTCATTTGAGACAATATTAAACTTTCATGTTATGATTGGTTGAAGAAAGAAACGTTCTTTGTTTCATTCTATTATTGTTTTTGTTTAGTTTATTTTCTTCATCACAAACATGACCGCTTTTTGTTGCATCCTCTTTTTCTGCTTTTTGCGCTTGGTTAGCAAGAGTAAGGCGTAACTTAGAAGAGGAAGATGTCGACCTAAGGCAAACGTCTTAGTCCTACTCTGCAATTGGTCTTTATCTTTCGCATTCTTTCTTCTTCAGCCTATTTTTGGGACCAATTTAGTCGCTTTGTGCCATTATATTTTCTTGAATGTGCTAATCAGTGTAACCTGTGCAATGTGGCTACTACGCCGCATTAAACATTAAATTTTCTATACAAGATGAAGACCCTTTTTTATATATATATATATATATATATATATATATATATATATATATATATATATATATATATATATATATATATATATATATATATATATATAAAAATACACATACCTATATATTATAATGTATAATTTGTAATAGATCCAAATTGGAAAATGTATGAGAGTCGGTTTTTTACTCATACAAACGACTAAAACATAAAACATAATATTTTTTCTGAGTGAATAAATTAAAAATTATATATCACGATGACACGTCTACATGTGCAGCACACGGGTAATTCATATTAGTATTTTTGGGACACAAACTATACTTTAGTGATAGTCACTAAAGGGGTAAATATGTAAAAGACCAATTAATAAAATTAGGATATTTTAATATCAGCCATTTATGAGTTCCTGGTTATTAGGGATTAGTTATTGTGTTGCAGCCGTTTACCGGCGGAAAAATCCGCCGAAAATACCTGTATTTGCGGCGGAATTGGGTGTTTTTTGGCGGAAAAATCCGCCAAAAAAACCCATTTTTCTTGTAGTGAAAGGGTTCCCTCCATGGATAACCATGGCAACCATGCGGCCTTTAGATTGCCGGACATCCTCTTCGGAGGTATCCTTGTCCCTAGCAGCTTCGATGGCTGCTGCGGTCACGACCTTGCCTTTTGGTTGAGGGGGTTGTCCCCCGGCTCTTTCTTCAGGCCGCTCGGCACCTTCAATTCTGACATACTGCCTTAACTTGCCCTTTTGGATGAGATCTTCTATGTCATCTTTTATGGCCATGCAATCATTTGTATCATACCCCCTTGCTTTTTTGGTACCTAATACTTCTTGGTCGCCTGCACCCTTCTTGAGTACTAACGGATCGTGCCGCTTCACACCAACGAACTCATTGTTCGACATTCGTAAAATATCCGGGCAATAGGTGTGTTGAGCCTCGCCTCGTGCTCGTATTTTAGGCCGAACTCCATTGTTGTAACGATGGTTGTCTTGAGTCTTGAACGGCTTGCTTTGCTTTTTCTCTAGTCAAGCACGCGCGCCTTCCCTCGCAGCTAGTGTCTTCATAAGCCATGTCGCCGCGTAGCTCTGCGAAGGAACGCTACCGAGATCGCAGTAGTGGTTCAAAGTGAACTCTTCGTGAACCTATGGTCCGCGTGATGCCCCGCTGAGATACTTCACTTATCTTTGTCCGTCAAACGCGAATGGTATCGGCCTCGCAATGAATCGGTCGATGTATTGCCTAACGGTTCATCGTCACCTTGGATGATCGTATCCAAGTGTTCCTCATAGCGGTATTGGCATCGGTTGGTCGTGTAATTTGCTAGGAAGACTCGATCGACCTTCCCAGAGGAGATGGTATTCTGGCCGCAGTGATTCCCACCATTCTAGTGCGACTACCATCGAGCGACTTTAGGAAATAAACAAAGACTTCATCGTAGGACCCACTCTCAGTAGCTGCAGAGTTGTTGAAGTATCCGATGTGCTTGTCGATCCCCACGACCGCCGAATTTGTTCAGGTTGGGCGCTTCCTTAGATCCTCTAAATACGGTAGCGCGGATCTCCTCGTGAAGGGCCATGGCGGTCGGGATATCACTTGGACCAAAAGGTCGCATAGTAAGGTATGCCTCGCTGGTCGGCATCCCGTAGAATCTGCCACGCCGACCGGATGACCGTACATCGGGGAACTTGGAGCGATCACCGCTTCGGGCGAGTGGTGCCTCCTGGTCGCCAGAAACATCTCCGATTTCCCATTACGATAATCGCTCGGGCCGTCATAGGGGTCCGAGGAGCGGCTTCTAGATCTCCGGAGTCGGAGGATTCGCGACGAGGAATATCTCGTGAGACGCAGCGGTTTGACTCGTGATGGTAGATGGAGTTTGAGTAATCGTGAATCGTATGAGGGGGGAACGGCGACTTCGCTGTTCCTCGAAGCGGCGATCCGCGTGCCTGCACTCCTGCGTGCTTGGGAGCGACGAGAAGTGCTTCCCGGTGGCGAATGTTCCTTCGAGGAGGCGTTACGCTCGCGTGAAGAAGCGAGCTTGGGCGGAGGGTTCTCCGTGGTCCGCCACGGGGCGGGCCGAATCAACCTCTCTCGAACGAGATATCACCATCATCACGATCGATGATGAGTTGATTCTTGTTCGGGCGCTTGGAGGACACCGGGTGACGTGCTCTAGTAGAGGCTCCATAATCCCGCCCGCCACTGGCTCGGAGATTTGGCCGGTGTGGAACCACCGGCAACAGATTGCTCCAAGATCGGTCCTCGCCCTCCCCGCATCGAGGGCTCTTGGTGAGGATTGCCTTGTGATTCGTGAATGGTTACAAGCACGCCTCTGTGGTTTGCCGCGACGAACGCCTTGTCCAAAGAGGTCGTCTTTGCGTCGATGCTCGCGTAGTAGGTCTCTTCCGCCCATATCCGAGGTAGGATAGCGCCGCCTCCCACTATGGTCGCCAATTGATCGTACCTTGACCAATAAGTGTTGATGTCGCTCGTTGCTCTGCTTTGTCCTGGCCGTTGTGGGTGAATGAGGACCGGTCTTGAGAGCGCCTGGGGTGGTACTCGCAAAGACACTCGATGCTCGAGTCGAGGTGTGCTAACGCGTGATATCACTAGGTAGGAAAACGTGCACTGCATCGTGGATGGAGGTGGTACTTATACCACCGGGCGCCCGCCGTTGCGAGAAATTCGGCCGTCGCGAGAATTGCGACCTGCCAAGTGCTTGGGCGTTTAGTTGGATTGGGCGGCCCATTTCTCGATGGCACCTCCCGTATTGCTAATACACCCCGGAACAAATCTAAAGCCAAGGATTTGTTCCTCATCGCTTTTAGATTTGGTCTTCTTAATACATTAATAAGTTGTCTCAAAACTTTCTTTGCTTTGAAAATGTTTAATTAATTTCCTTAATCTTCTTGCATTATACACGATATATATGCATTAGCTTCATGAACCTCTCAATTGGGTTCAAATATTTTAGTTTTGTTTAATTTTGTATTTAGGATGTTATTCTTCTTTTTATTTTTGACTTTTGTGTGGTCTTTGGGGTTGTTCTTTCTTCCTTTTGGTAGAGAATTTACACTCTTCTCTCATTTGCTATTGTATTTTCTTCTTTATCTTTGCTTCTACAACCCAAACAATCAGTTGTTTACTGGGTTTGTCCACATGTTAAAAACACATTTCTTTTTGGAATATCATGTTATAATTTTCATTTTCTTTTTACTTTTTTATGATTTAGTTTCTCTACTAATGTATATATTTGTTGTGTTTGAATACAATTTCATTTGAGACAATATTAAACTTTCATGTTATGATTGGTTGAAGAAAGAAACGTTCTTTGTTTCATTCTATTATTGTTTTTGTTTAGTTTATTTTCTTCTGTCAAACATGACTGCTTTGTTGCATCCTCTTTTTCTGTTTTTGCAGTTGGTTAGCAAGAGTAAGGCGTAACTTAGAAGAGGAAGATGTCGACCTAAGGCAAACGGTCTTAGTCCTACTCTGCAATTGGTCTTTATCTTTCGCATTCTTTCTTCTTCAGCCTATTTTTGGGACCAATTTAGTCGTTTTGTGCCATTATATTTTCTTGAATGTGCTAACTGTGTAACCCGTGCAATGTGGCTACTACCCCGCATTAAACATTAAATTTTCTATACAAGATGAAGACCCATTTTTCATATATATATATATATATATATATATATATATATATATATATATATATATATATATATATATATAAATACACATACCTATATATTATAATGTATAATTTGTAATAGATCCAAATTGGGAAATGTATGAGAGTCGGTTTTTTACTCATACAAACGACTAAAACATAAAACAGAATATTTTTTCTGAGTGAATAAATTAAAAATTATATATCACGATGACACGTCTACATGTGCAAAGACACGGGTAATTCATATTAGTATTTTGGGACACAAACTATACTTTAGTGATAGTCACTAAAGGGGTAAATATGTAAAAGACCAATTAATAAAATTAGGATATTTTAATATCAGCCATTTATGAGTTCCTGGTTATTAGGGATTAGTTATTGTGTTGTTAAATAAAAAAAAAGTTCAAATTAAATGCCCCAAAAAAATAGGCAAATTATTAACCGATTTGATTTCCCAAAATACGGCTACCCTAATTCCACAACCCAAAAAAACAAAACCCAGCAAAGAAGACTCGAACGAAGAAACCCAGAACGAACGAACGAACGACGACACATAGAACACAAAACACGCGAAGAAGAACACAGAACACAGAACGAACTATGAAACCCAGCGAAGAACACAGAACGAACGACGAAACCCAGCAAAGAAGACTCGAAGAAGAAGCGAAGAAGAAGACGAACCCGTAACAACACGCCAAGAAGACTCAAGAAGAAGACTCCCGAGAGGAACTAGAGAGCACGAACCCGGAAGCTACGAAAACCAACCGAGTAAACGAAACCCCTCTTACAAGATCAAATCGAAAACCCCTCCTAAATGTTATGAATAATGGAGATGAGTCAGCTGGTGAGGTGGAAATGGAGGGGCCACGTAGGAGCCTTTGCGCCAAACACACGAGTGTGAGGCTTCACGGTTATTGTGTGTGAATTAAAAGGTGTGAGTGTGAGGTCACAAGGGGTGTGTGATTTGAGAATCTTCTCTTCTCTCTCTTCTCTAACCGTCTCTTCTACCTCACTCACCATGGGAATGTTCTAGTTCGAATTCCCAGTATTTCATTTGATACTTGTAATTGTGGTTCCATTATTACTATTTGAAGTGAATCTTTCAATTACAGTTCCATTTGAGTGTTCATTGTCATCATTGATTACACTAACAAGAGTAAATGAACCAGAGTAAACGAAACCCCTCCTAACCACGAAGTCACATAACTTCGGTTAGTTGATTACTAGCCATAGAATTAAACAATTTTGGTTAGTTGGCTCTAGCCACCTAATTAGAGAACTTCGGTTATTCATATAAAAAAGAAAATTGGTCATTATACTTGACAATTAAATGTAACACTAACCACATGATTACAGAACATTGGTTATCTGAGCTCTAAACACCTAATTATAGAACTTTGGTTATAGCGTAAACGAATAGTGTGCTTCAATGGTGTCAACCTCGTAGTGAGACATCAATGGCGTAAACGAAGAGCGTGCTTCTTAACATTGTGCGTTGGATGACCACACGGTCCTGTTTACTGTCATCTATTTCAATATCATTCATTGTTGGACCCGCCATGCACCCGAGAATTAAAAGCACAATTCTTGCGTTAAGGCAAATCGTAATTCGTAATCAGCCAGCTACTATTGATTGCTCTGGCTATTATTACACACTGCTCTCTCACATAATGAAAAGAGAGAACACAACCTTTGCTTTCTCCATCCTTCTAAATACAACCCCTTTTCTTGACCATTTTCATATCCTGTTT
Organism: Oxytropis ochrocephala; assembly: GCA_020916435.1. Taxonomy (NCBI): domain Eukaryota; kingdom Viridiplantae; phylum Streptophyta; class Magnoliopsida; order Fabales; family Fabaceae; genus Oxytropis; species Oxytropis ochrocephala. The sequence goes on from CM037091.1 coordinate 41,581,217, forward strand.
TTCCATGGCAAAGAGAACTCACATAGTTGTTATCCCAAGTCCTGGTTTCAGCCACTTAGTTCCAATAGTTGAGTTCACCAAACGACTAATCTCTCATTACCGTAATTTTCATGTCACTTGCATCATTCCCTCATTTGGGTCAACTCCAGAATCATCAAAACCCTACCTTTCATCAAACATACACTCAATCTTTCTTCCTCCAATCAACAAACAAGACTTACCTCAAGGTGCATACCCTTCACTCCTAATTCAACTCACTCTTACACTCTCTTTACCATCAATACTTGAAGCCCTCAAATCCTTGAGCTCAAATACACCTTTTGTTGCTTTGATTGCTGATTCTTTTGCATTTCAAGCACTAGATTTTGCAAAAGAGTTCAACTCTATGTCCTACCTTTACTTTCCTTGTTCAGCTATGTTACTTTCACTTGGTTTCCATATTCTAAAATTTGACCAAGAATTTTCATGTGAGTATAGAGATCTACCACAACCAATAAAATTACCTGGCTGTGTACCAATCCATGCGTGTGACCTTCCAACATCAGCAAAAAATAGATTAAGTGAAGCTTACAAATTGTATATTCAACGTGCAAAGGGATATTCCTCACTCGATGGAATTTTGTTCAATAGCTTCTTGGAAATGGAATATGGTGCTATAAGTGCGTTGGAAGAAATGGGAAATGGTAAAAGTATCAACTTTTACCCAGTTGGACCCATTACTCAAAATGGGTTAAACAATGGGGATCATAAGGATGAGTGTTTGAAATGGTTGGATACACAGCCACAAAACTCAGTGTTGTATGTTTCTTTTGGAAGTGGAGGAACACTTTCTCAAACCCAAATAAATGAGTTAGCTTTTGGTTTAGAATTGAGTGGTCAAAGGTTCTTGTGGGTTGTGAGATCACCTAGTGATTCAGCTAGTGCTGCTTACCTTGAAGCTACAAATGAGGACCCTTTAAATTTTTTACCTAGTGGGTTTCTGGAGAGAACAAAACAACAAGGTTTGGTTGTAGCTTCATGGGCACCACAGGTTCAAGTACTTAGACACAATGCAGTTGGTGGGTTTCTGAGTCATTGTGGTTGGAATTCAGTTTTGGAGAGTATACAAGAAGGGGTGCCAATAGTAGCTTGGCCACTTTTTGCAGAACAAGCCATGAATGCAGTGATGCTAAGTGATGGTCTTAAAGTGGCACTGAGGCTGAAATTTAGAGACGATGAGATTGTTGAAAAGGAAAAAATTGCAAATGTCGTCAAGTGTAATGGAAGGGGAAGAAGGCAAGGGAATGCATGAAAGAATGAAGAATTTTAAGGAAGCAGCTACAAAGGCAATAAAACATGGTTCTTCAACAAAGACTCTGTCTCATTTGGCTAGCCAATGGGAAAATTTTGGTGGGGTTTAAAAATATAAATTTTCTTTAAGTTCTCTTTTGTATGTTTTTCAATTTATTTTCTTTTATGAGGTTGTTAAGCCAAACTTCGGATTCGAAATTAGTTACAAGTGACGTTAAAAGAGAGTTCGAGAGTTATTCAAAAGCAATAATATTTGAGGGACGATACTTGGATAATACACATATAGCTTCAAAGAAACTTCGAAGCAAATCTCGAAGGTTGAAGTGTCGTGTAAAGCACTCAAGAGCGGTTAAGGCGTTGTCTTCGAGAAGATTTAAACACAGGGATAGGTGGATAGCATCCAGACACCAAAGGACAATTGACATCGATAATTACCAGTCATTAGATAGTTTTACATTTATTCGCTTTCAATAAGGACATGTATCCACCATACATAAGTTAGGTTATTTTCTATAATTCGATGAATAGTCATGCGCACGTAAGTACTAGGGACAATTTCATAACATACAAGAACCCATTACGCTTAACACATCCGATTACACGGATATCCTGCTCTGATGAGTGAGTATGCGATGGTGGAATCACAACATTAAGAGGCTTGGCATTAACAATATCGGTAGGCATTTGATACAACTAAGAATTTGAATCAAAAAATCAGATTCATGGTTGAAGACAAAGCTAAGAAATAAAATTTGAAGCATACTAGTCAATGACGAAGAAACTTACCTTCATAAGAACTACGAAAAAGGAAAAATCGGAAGTTGTACAATTGAACTCTTCTTAGTAGTGGCCTTGGTCACAATCAAATCTTTATCCTCAGTTTGAAGATTTTTGCATCTTCTTTGTCTTCTTAGCAGCCTGAGAACCCTCAGTAGAGATTCACTTTCTCTTATGTGTTCCCTTCTCTTCAACTTGAGAAGACTTTAGGAAAGTACCAAAATATGCACAAAAATAAAAAGGGAAACTTATTGTGCGAAGACCCGAACTTACTTTGCTTCGTCACATTGTGGCAACGATGTTGAAAGATATTGCAGAAGAAGCTTGCTTGGACTTAAGGTTCTTTAAGGACGTTTGAACATCACAGGTTTATTGTCTTCAATTTTTTCACAGTCCGCTTTTTTCTTCCGCTTTCAATTTGCTTAGAAGCAGCGGGTTTTTGTGGAATGGCATCTGTTAAATAAAGATAACATAAAGTTAGTAATATTTGAGCATATTGATGAAAATTCGAATATGAAAGACTTATACATGCAATAGTTTCCACTATTCGAAATGAATAATTTTCCAGTTTGAAAAAGGGGTCTTCAATATTAGAAACAATTGTAACTTGGTTTTATTTAGGAATCTTACAAGCCAAGTTATATTTAAAGGGAAAGAACCATTCAGGTCTTGGGATAGACTTAGCCAAGGCAAAAGGTGCATTTGTTAAAGGGGAAAATTTTGGGAAAGGTGGTCCGGTTTTGAGAAGCCAAAATAAGAAAGAGTGTCTAGGCTTGATGTGAAATCTTTCTTTGGCTAGGTCGTACTTATCTTTTTGAACCTCAGGGCTTCTCAAACAACCAAATTTTCTGGCCACAAGATTTTGTTGATATGGGACATTGGTGAATTCTTTGGCTTGAGGAGTAGAAAAAAGCACTTTAAGAGTCTGAAAGTTCCTCCAAATCTCGAGCGAATTTGGTTTTTGACCCACTATAAAGTAGGGAACTTTTTGTGTTAACCACTCAGAGCCCTCTTTTCGAGTAGACAAGAGAGAAAAGTGTTGTGTGTTTCTTGAGGTTAAGAAACCTTTGGAAATATTTGTGAAAGGCTTTTATCGAATCTTCCTTCTTAGTATAATTGGTGAGATGGATAAGGCAGAACCTTAGGGAACGTTTGAACCAAATATAGAGGCAAGGGGAAAATAAGATGGACTATTGATGGTATAAAGCCATAATTGTAAAAGCCACATAGGGCCTGATACATTGGGAGGAACAATACCTGGGGCTTTGATGTCAGTGTTAACACTGGCTAAACACTCACGCAGACTCAAAAGAAGAACTTTGTTGAGGCACCTATATTGTTTCCTATAAAATAACCATAACTATTGGTAGTAATATCAGGTGTAATGTCAATATCAGGTTTGCGATCTCGATCCAAGAGCATACCTGTGGGTTTCAAGCCCACATATATGGACAGCCACATCTAAGAAAGTTATGGTTAACATTCCATAAGGGAGTTGGAAAGAGGATGTGGTAGGATTCCAAAAGTAGACAAAACTCAAATTTGAGGAATGTTAAAATAAAGTAGACTGTGTTTACTAATTTGAATGGCATCATATATGCTAATTTGTTTCCAAAAGCAGGATTTTGAGACTCCCCTATGAAGCCAATCGGGATATTGACTTCTGGCAGAGGACTTAGATGTAGCAATTTCCCCAAGCATAGAACACCAATTACTTGAGGATGGATTACATAGAAATATACGATTAATAGGTGCATTTAAGGCCAAATGTGGATAACGTAGGTATTTTTGTGTGGAAATGAGCAAGAGGGTATAGTGGCCCTAAGAAAGCAAGGGTTTTGTTCGAGTTATAGAAAAGAATCAATAGTTGGGATTTCCAGAGAGCCTTTTCCTCTTCAGTTCATTCTGGTTTGCAAAGATGCTCTCTACCGTCGTGTTATGCGATTTCTATTTGCTTTGATGCTGGTAGTGGAAGGGAAGATAAGACAAAATTTTGTTTTGGCGACATCATTTGAAGTTTGAAGTTCGACATTGAGATATTTTTTGACTTCATGTTTAAAGGTAAGTGTCCAAGTAAAGTTTAAGATTTAGTGACTTCATGGATTTATAGTGATGAAGGCCAAGCCAGAGTGATAGTTAGTCACATCAAGTCATGGCCTAGAGAAATGGAGCGAAACTGCTCTGACTTGGGAAGTGTGCTAAGGCAACATGGTGAGGCACGCGTCATAATGGGGTTTAAACTGATTAACAGTTACATTTTATTTTTCGATTTCAAAGTGATGTCGTATCAATGCAAAGTAAATCAAAATAGTAGGAGAAACATTTGAATACCAATAAATGGTTAAAGTAAACACGAACCCAAAGTACAAGAAAACAATTTCAAATAAAATAGTTGTCACGACCCGAATTTGGACCATGACCGGCGCACAGATTACTACACTAATCTGGCAAGCCTCGACAGAAACAAGTTGATCTAAAGAACGATCATCTTATCAAAACCTATAATAACCTATATTTCAAAGAAATTTCTAACAAAATTTCTAAGAAAGACTTCCTCCGAAATATGGACATCCCAAAATAATATATATACCTGTATAACCAGTCCAGACATAAATATTTTTTTTCACACATGTAAAACAAAAATCTAGCTTAACACAACTAGCTTAGCCACAATAAGATCCTTTGAAGCTAGGACTCCGACCGTGATCCGGTGACCGACACTCTACATTGGACTACTGACGAGCAATCCGGATATACTCTTCAGCTTTCCAATGTTATCTGCTACCTGGAAACATCACCCCAAACATAGTGAGTTTTGCAACTCAGTAACAAAGAATATATGAAAAGAATTTACTTGATGTTTCCAGCCATATCCGCGTGCGAGATATGGAAAATCCTCTCTACAAAAATAGAAAGTCTAAATCACATACAACCGTTTTCCATTCAAATACAACTCTTAGATGATAATGAAAGAAACACAATATAAGACAAGGACCACTTTGCATAAAAAGATAACAATAAGATTTCGTGCGCGTATATCACAGATATCATAAACAAGACACTTATACAGAACGAAAATAGGCTCCCCGCCGATAAATGTAAATCATAATAATAGGCTCCCCGCCTCAAAGTCAACAATAGGCTCCCCGCCTCAGAATATCAATAATAGGCTCCCCGCCTCAGAATATCAATAATAGGCTCCCCGCCTGATAATCAATAATAGGCTCCCCGCCTGATAATCAATAATATATAGATAGTTTCACAATATATATCACCAAAACATCAAATCAGATATGTACCAGATAATAATTCACCAATACTTGAAATCCGAGAGTCACAACAAATTGAATATATGAAAATAAAGATTTCCACTTCATAGATTAGCTACTCCCACGCACTCTTCTATGCCAAGGTAATTCATGTAACAATCATGTTTGGAAAGAATTTAAAACACATAGGAACTCATTCTACACAATTCAAGTGTCTTTATGCTCATAATCATTTGTGCAGAACTTTCAGCATCAATACATCAACTTCGGTGATTTTATTAAAATATCAAACGGTGTCAGATTTGATCCAATGACCACCCGTTGGAAAGCTTAAGATGTCTATATTAAGAAAGTCATGGTTAACATTCCATAAGGGAGTTGGAAAGAGGATGTGGTAGGATTCCAAAAGTAGACAAAACTCAAATTTGAGGAATGTTATAAAGTAGACTGTGTTTACTAATTTGAATGGCATCATATATGCTAATTTGTTTCCAAAAGCAGGATTTTTGAGACTCCCCTATGAAGCCAATCGAGATATTGACTTCTGGCAGAGGACTTAGATGTAGCAATTTCCCCAAGCATAGAACACCAATTACTTGAGGATGGATTACATAGAAATATAAGATTAATAGGTGCATTTAAGGCCAAATGCGGATATTTTTTAGTGAAAAGATACGTAGGTATTTTTGTGTAGAAATGAGCAAGAGGGTATAGTGGCCCTAAGAAACAAGGGTTTTGTTCGAGTTATAGAAAAGAATCAATAGTTGGGATTTCCAGAGAGCCTTTTCCTATTCAGTTCGTTCTGGTTTGCAAAGATGCTCTCTACCGTTGTGTTTTGCGATTTCTATTTGCTTTGATGCTTGTAGTGGAAGGGAAGATAAGACAAAATTTTGTTTTGGCGACATCATTTCACTACAACAGATCTAGTAGATAGGCAGCGTTTTTTTCCATCCACAAGAACGCTTTGAGTCACTGAACGTGTACGCTGGGTATTCCACTCCAACAATGGGCGCGCTCCTAAAAACGCCACCCATTGCCCAAACACGTCCTCAAATAGGCAGCGCTTCCTAAAAAGCGCTGCCATTGCCCAAACACGTCCTCAAATAGGCAGCGCTTCCTAAAAACGCCCCATTGCCCAAACACGTCCTCAAATAGGCAGCGCTTCCTAAAAACGCCGCCCATTGCCCAAACACGTCCTCAAATAGGCAGCTTCCTAAAAACGCCCCATTGCCCAAACTTGCCTTCTATAGGCAAAGACTTCCTTAAAAGCGCTGCCCATTGTTTAATTTTTTTAATTTTTTTTTCAGCTTTTGTGTATTTTCCATTATATATTTGCAACAAAAAAATTAAATCATACATCCAAAATATTTTTAATAGTGATATCTATGAATTTGTTGTATTTAAACTCAATTAAATCATACATCATAAAAAAATTAAATCATACATCCAAAATACATCCAAAAATTAAATCATACATCCAAAATTAAGTACAAATGTATAAGTAGTCATTTACTTGAAGTCGATATAAGGGTAATGAATTAAGTTAAATCACTTGATACACACTCATATATATTATATAATAAGTTATAATCTCTTGGTACAAGAATACTAAGCTAGTTTACTTGATACAATTGAACTACAACTCAATAGACCACGAAACAGGACACATCCGCAAAATTCCATAAACCTAAGTTAAGTTCTTTTGCTTCTAATTAATTCCAAACACTTCCACAAAAACACATTAACAAGACACCTAGCAGTAGTTAAAAAGAGAGCTACTGCTTTGAAGAAATTCACCAATATTTGCATTGAATATAAAAGAGTAATAATCATACAATTGAGAGCGAGATCGAGATCGGGATAGGTTATTAGAGTCGGTTTTTATGTTGATCCCCACAAACAAGCACAGAGACGTAACCTTTACTTGTTTTCACCCCGCATTCCTGCAATAAAACCATACATGATTATTATGAGTCAAATTGAACCAACCAACCCCACCTCCATTACATTATTATAAAAACAAAACATAATCAAATTGGTCAAAAACTATTTAAGTGCAATAGCTATTTTTTTGACCAAAAGTGCAATAACTATTAACTACCAAAGGAATCCGTTTAAAATAAGAGCACTACTCAACTATGAATCACTGAGGTTAGTGCCGCATAAAAATTCCATGGATACTAGGGAGTCTTCTGCTTTTATAGCTAATGGTGAAAGAATTAAAGCACAACTTGGAGATGGAGAACACAAATCAGGACCAAATGCATCATATAATAGCACTACGTAAAAACAATTCGCAGAGGGGTGGCAATATGGTCCAAAGATCAACGATTGCCATCATTATATGCTATCACATTGCTTTTATTAGACCAACTTCGCCAAAAAAATATTTTATTCAGAGGTTCAAGCCATGTTAAGAAAATGTCCACTTAACATGTTGAATCTTAAAGTCATGCGATAAGCTCCTATCCAATAATGTTGTATGGTCAAGCACATGTAATCGATGGTCTTCATGTAAATGTAGATAATAAGAGACATTTTCTTGAGATACAAGTTTAAATGACGACAAAAGGGTAAACACATATGATAAATAGAATTTAAACTAGGCAATGTAATGTATGTATTCCTACTCTGAGAATATCATGCCTGCTTTTATAAAACCATCTTGCTTCACAAAAATGTAAGCATTTTTGTCGCTTTTTAACATTCAATTCATTCCACATCAATCGGTGGAAAAGAGGCAAAGACCGTATACACCAACATGCATGTGTGTCTAATAAAGAGAATATAGCATTACGAATGTATGCGCTTTTTAGTTGCCTTTTAAAAAAATTCACCAAAATCGTTGGAAGGAGGAGAAGACATATATTGGTCTCCCGGTTACTGGTAATATAGAAGTAAATTCTGAAGTGGAGAAGACATATATTGATCGTTAGTGATATCGTCTGCTTCAAAGATGTACATCTTAGGATATTGACAAAATTAGAATCATCACTTTGTTGCATCTCAGAATAACCGAATGCAGCTACATTTGATACCAAAGTCAAAAATTGTATAGTGCACACATCAAACTTGAAAAGACACACCGCCTACATTGTTGAAATGCACCATTACCTTCATATAGATCTTCAAGGCCCACATCCTCCACATCAAAAATTATTGGGCTGCTAAAATTTTTGAATAATATGTAGCAAGCATCTTTCTCTATCTATACATACAAAAAAAAATTATCAGAATTACTGTAAATAAAATGTAGGCAATAAAACCAAATATACATTTGTAAAGAAATGACCAAGATAGGAGAGAGTCACTTCAAGAAATTAATTGAACGCATTTTATTATTGGAAACAAGCTTCCAATTTGTCAATCAAACAATAATAGCAGATGGATTACACACATATTGATGAACCCTAAACCCTAAATACACACAATCAACAAAAACCTAGATACACAAATCAACAAACCCTAAACTGAGCAAAATTTGTCAAAAAAAAGAGCGATAGAGTGAGAGAGAGAGCGAACCAAGAGAGAGAGGGAGAGAGAGAGAGAACGAACCTGCAAACTGAGAACTGAGAAGACGACGGATTTCCATGAGAGAAAGAGGGATTTCTCTGTTTCTGATCTTTGCGTTTTTGAGAAAGAACGATAGAGTGAGAACTGAGAACGAAGAGTGGGGAAGAGAGGGAGAGGGGGAAGACGGAGTAAGAGGAGTAAGAGTGGGGAAGAGAGGGAGAGGGGGAAGAGACGTGAGGGAGAGGGAGAGGGAGAGTAAGAGACGAGTGTGAGAGAAGACGTGAGGAAGATAGAAGGTCCAAACTCAGCGTTTTTTAAAAACGCTGGGTATTGGGAGAACGTGTGACCTAATACCCAGCGTTTTTTAAAAACGCCGGTATTGGGAGAACGTGTGACCCAATACCCGGCGCTTTTTAAAAACGCCACGTATTGGGAGAACGCGTGACCCAATACCAGCGTTTTTAAAAAGCGGCTGGTATTGGGAGAACGCAGCGTGACCCAATACCCGCGCGTTTTTAAAAGCGCCGGGTATGGCTAGTGCGCGTTTAAAGGCGATGGGCAGCATTTTTTAAAAAGCGGCTGGGTATGTTATAGCCGCTTTGGCCATCCGTGGCGTTTTTACTTAAAACGCCGCTATAAAGCGCTCTTTTTGACAAATCTGGCGTAGTGTTTGAAGTTTGAAGTTCGACATTGAGAGATTTTTTGACTTCATGTTTAAAGGTAAGTGTCCAAAGTGATGTCAAAGTGATGTCGTATTAATGCAAAGTAAATCAAAATAGTAAGAGAAACATTTGAATACCAATAAATGGTTAAAGTAAACACGAACCCAAAGTACAAGAAAACAATTTCAAATAAAATTGTATAGTTCTTCCCCTATTTAATTCTATTGCATGAGGAGTACCATTTTGTCAGCCTCCAATCCAACTTTCCAGGAGGAAACTTGATCTTTCATATCAAGCGTCGAAGGAACCAAGTTTTGAATCTGTTGGATTTGAGCAATAACCTTACTCCTCTACTTTCAATTTTTGATTTTGATTCACTATTTGTAAGAGAGAGAATTAATTCATTCAAAGAAGTGATAGGGTCAATAGTTACCAAGTAAGAGGTGGGAATCATAACACTAACTTCAGGAGCACTTGGTGAGAGACTGAGAGGCCTGTTTGAGTAATGTGGTCTTGAGAAAACGAAGGAGTTGAGGTTGGCTTATAAGGTATTGCAACGACAGGAAAGGGCATACTCTACTCAAGTGGCTTTGGACATGCAAAGAGTGGTATAGAAGGGATCTCTTCAGAGGATCGCTTCTAAAAGCTTGTTCGAAGTGGAGCAGGAGATGTTACAGATTCGTTGGAGATGTGTGTTTTTTTTTTGAAACACTAGTGCAAAAAAGGCATTTTGAATCGGTTGTTTGGCACATTTGGAATCGGTTATTTGCCGATTCAAGCAAAGAATGATTCCTAAAGTAGAAGCGTTTTGAATCGGTTTATAACCGATTCATAATGAGTTATTATGAATCGGTTCCTGTAAGAACCGATTCATATTGACCTTGATAAGGCGTTTGGTCAGCACACTTTATGAATCGGTTATATAAAGATAACCGATTCCTATTGTTTTTTTTTTCTCTTTTTGCAACTTCCCTCCTTGTTTTTTTTTTGTAATTTTTTCCACCTATTCACCAATATAATTTCAGCAATTGACCAATTTACATATAACTCATAATAATTCATAAACTTCCGTTAAACTTAAAAGTACTATAACCACAAACACCAATTCATAAACTTGAAATTCATAAACTTGGAAGTATACAAAATTACACCAACTCATAAACTTCAAAGTTATACAAAATTCCACCAATTCATACTTAAAAGTAGGTGCATGTTTCTTTCAAATCATAACAAAATACTTCTATCAAACTTGTTAGTCAATCAATGACTTCCCACTGGACGAATCTTCATATAGAATTCCGCCCAACGCTATGGGCCTCTAAAATTTCCTCATGAGTGTATGCTTTTGTGTTATCAAATACCTACAAATGTCCATACAAAAAACTCAAAGACAATGAGAACCAAAAGACACATACACCAGCCAATACCATGTTGCAACACCAACATAAATTTAAAATAAGAAAATGTACCTCCTCCCGGCATATCTGTGATAATCGGCATTCACAATCGTGAGCATATATTTCATCACAAAATATCCACAGTGATACCTATTTTGTTGTCGTGCCACCTACACAAAAATAAAGTTAGCTTCACTTATACAAATGTAGCAAAGAGTAATGAATGCGGTAAATTATAGTTAATTACCTTCGGGAACAACCATCTAGTGTCCACCCGAGACTCCATTGCACTAAAACCATCATGTTAATTATAGTTAATTATAAAAAATTTATCATATATAGTTAAAATATTACAATGATAAAGAATTATATAAAAACTTACTTGTTAATCATCTCTTTGATTTTTTTGGTTGGTTTTTTACTTAGTGAACACATCCAGACCACATAATTTTGCTCGGGGACCAACACAATCAGTTGCCAATGGCCTCTGTAGCATTGGTAAAGACAATAAGATATAAGAAAGAAAGAAACAAAGGAAAAATGTATTATCAATTTGTTCAAATATACAATTACGTACTCATTGCAAAAGGGAGCCAAATATACTTTCTTATTATTGTTGACCACCCTGTTTCGAATATTTGCAGAAACAATGCTTGAGGGTCGGCCCTCTAAGGTAATCTTATATGGACACATAAATCCGTATAAGTCACTAAGACTCCTTTCAGCACACAGGCGATGTAGATATCTAACAGCATGTAAAAATAAATTTATCAAATTAATATATTTAGAAATGTGAGAAATTTAATTATGATATAAACGATCAACGTTCTTCCACTGCAGAGAATCGGCCGGATGGCGAAGCAGTCCGTCGCATTTCCTCTCATCTACATGCCATCTCATGTTCTTTGCGTCTTTTGCATTAGCAAATAAGCGCTTAAATCTGGGTATTATTGGAAGATACCATAAAACCTTTCATGGGAGAACCTTTTGTGACATCATCATCATCACTATTAGATTCACCGGTCTTTACTTTGTATCGCGAAAGATTGCACGTGGGACACTTGTGCAAGTTCTCAAAATCATTTCGATACAATATGCACGATCATTGGGGCATGCATGTATTTTCTTATACCCCACACCCATCGGGCACAATATCTTCTTCGCATCATACGTTCGATTCGGCAATGTGTTACCTTCGTGAAGCATGTCTTTCAACAACTCAAGTAATTCGGTGAAGCCCTTATCGATCCACCCATTTATTGCCTTCGATTGATCAATCTTATCGTCGCAGACAACCGTGTGAATTTATTGCATCCCAAATACGAGAGGCTCTTCGTTGTCTTTGCATAGAGTATCATACATATGCGCCCGCTTGAAAGACTCGGGACCGATGTCACGAATCATATCCTCCATTCGGTCGATCATATCCTCATCGACTTTCTCTCTTCTAGACACACTTGGGGTGTCTCCGATTCACCATGCCATATCCATCCGGTATAACTCATGCGAATACACGTGAACAATGAGATGGTCCTTTATTACGCTAAGTGGTTGTGGTGTAAGATTCACACACATAACACAAGGACAAGAATGATTCACAACATTGGGAAGCTTTGATTTAGCAAAATTTAGAAACTCTTCAACTCCTTTCGCATACTCATCACTCATACGATCACTTTGCATCCAACTACGATCCATGGCTATGCTCCAAAATAATAGACTAAGTCAGGAATCGAGCATGTTATTTATACAACTATAACACAAACATTAGCTAATGAAAATGAAATTGAGTAATGGTAGAACCCAAAAATATAAGCAAAGCTCACTTTCGAGAGCAAGGGGATATTTTATGTTCTAAGAATTTATGTAAGTTCTCAAAAACTAAATAAGAAGAAAAAAGGGCACATATATTACATCATTCAAATTCACAAGGCTATTTTGGTTTGATCTTGATCTTGCAGAAAAAAATGAATCTAGGATACAAAATCTGCTGGCTACTCACCTATTTATACAACTACCCATGTTTGCCTTGTGAGTAATTATAACCGTGGTAAATGTAGTATGTTAGACCATTCTAAATGACTGAAGAAGGATCTAGAAAATCCAAGTAGACAAATCGGATGAGAGCGGATACCCAACAATACACTATTGAATTGAGAAACAGATAGTGTGCACTTTCAAAATAAATAAAGCATCGAGTCAAACCACATTACCGATGATATTTTGGTGAAGCTTGTCCGGAGATCAATAAAGTCATTGTATCTTGCTTTATCAAAAGTTAAACCTCTTAATACATATGGACGAATCGAGATGTCTACAATGAGATCAAAAAGAATCACAAAATCAAAACCCAATACATGATTTCTATTATAATTAGTATTAATACTATGATATAAATATGTGCATGTGTAGACCTATCAAGCAAATAGTTCTCATATAGCTGACGAAAAGAGGTCTAGTACCTCCACCAAAGATCAAAAATTTGCAAAAAGCTAAAAAGCATGTTAAAAGTAAACCTCCCCGATAAGAATGCATGTAAATAAAAACATAACAATAGTACTAGATTCATGTTATGAGTTCTATATCGATATACAACTATACTAGAATAAGCGGAAAAAGCTTCATATTAAGACAGCCACCTATCAAAGAATTGCCAAAACTATTCCAAAGAATAAAAGCATGATAAGGCTTGAATGTTTATTGCCAAAACTTTTACAGATATTTTAGTATGAAATCGTCTTAGTGATAACTCATGCATCAAACCACTAAGTTTTGTCATGTTTACAAGAATAATCATAAAGGATCGCATCAAACCAACAAGAACATAAACTATTTTACTATACTTTGTAAAAGCATCCAATTTAAATGTAATCCACATCCTTTGAAGATGGAAACTGAAATCCATGCCAATTAAACACTACAGGAAACGAAAAATCTTATATCAAGTGAAAGGTCATTACAAAAAAGTTTCTTAAAATCTGTACAGAATGCCTAAGAGGTCATACACAAAAATGGAAAAGAATAATTCCAATTCACAATTAAGGAAAATTAATGCCTAACCTGTTGATGAGCTGTTGTAGACAAGTTGCAGAGAATCCCTAACCTAAAATCAAAGGGAATAATGAATTTCCGCAGCTTAAAATCAGAACCTAAGAAGGAAACATGTAACAATCTGCTTAAAATCAGCACAAGAAGACAAATCACAAAATTATTATACGACAAATACAGGGATATTGCACCAGTGCAGAACCTACAATTACAGGGATATTGCACCACACTGAGATGATACCAACAAATAACAATACATCAAAAGTCATCCATGCTTGGTCGCCTGAACCATTCATTCCTAATACTGAAATTCTTTCCCCTCGGTTATCAACTCAATCACACTACAATTGCAGTGATTCATCATAATATGTCAAATAACTCAAACTACACCATCATTCAGTGATCCAGGTATTTCTAATTACACATGTTATACGAGATAATTGCGTGTAATCCTAATTACGCAAGCGATATAGATATTTCATGTAACAATAAGAAATTGGTTTATACAGATAATTGCAGGTAATCCTAGTCAGGTTCTGCACATGTTTCCTTCGTTCTTGTGATAATGAAACACCTGGAAAGAGAAATTGGTTTATATTTTGGAAAAACATAAGAAATTGGTTTGTAATAATGAAAAACCTAGAAAAGACATTGAGAAAATATCAAAGAGATTGAGCAAATACCGCTCTTGCCGAAGAGATTGAGCGAGATATTGAGCAAGCCGCCTCAAGGATGCTTGGTGAAATGAACGATTTCAGAGTATTTTGATACTTGGCTGCTTTGTGGCTACTTTGCGATTTTAGAGCGAGAGAGTGATTTTGAGGTATGGGTTTAGGGAGGCGCTGCACTGGTTAGAGCGGAATAGGGTTTTGGGGTATGGCGTGTTACTGAAAAAGAAGAGTCGTGAAAGTGAGATCTGAGCGTGAAAGTGAGAAAGGGAGAGTGTGAGCGCGAGAAAGCCCGCGTGAAACTTTTAGCCTTTTTTTTGATAAAATAACTTTACGAATCGGTTATGTATAAAAGACCGATTCCAAAGGTCTATCTCCAGATACATTATGAATCGGTTCCTTAAATAACCGATTCCATATGTGTCAAAAATCTCTAAAACTTCCGTTTAATTGCAAAATTGCCACCGTGTATGCATTTGGAATCGGTTCCTTAAACAACCGACTCCTAATAGTGCTTCTTAAAGCAGATTTTGTACTAGTGAAAGAGCGACATTTGTTTCTGCAAAACATGTGACAGAAGGAGTAAGGATTGAATGTAAAAACAGGTCAGATAATAACAGAGGAAAACAATAATGTTATTTGGACAACCCTGATATTAAGTTTAAAAAGCTCTTTGCCAATGTTTAGTAGGTGTTTTGTATTTGCAATCAGGAGGTTCTGTGTACAGGTTTCAAATGCAAGGGTATTTGAATTGTTAACTTGGTGGGTAATTGGTTTTCTTTTTTCCAGGGATTTTATGTGGCATTTTCCTCAAGGCATTTGCCATATAGCAAAAGGCTGAAGTTGAAGCAGTGTTTAACAAAACGTCACTTGATTGGAAGAGCTGATTCGCATCGCATGTTAAAGCAGACAACTTGTTTAAGGTGAGCATATTGTTGTGTCCCTGTGATCGGAATTAAATATGGCCTGTTATAGTTGGGACACTAGGTCACTATTTCCCGTAACATTTTGTTTAGAATAAATTTAACGTGATAATGGAAATTTCCTTACAACATCTTAAGTGGAAAGATAAGATTTAGCAAAATCAAATTGAAGTGCAACTCTAAAGTGTCCCCTTGAATGAAAACAAAAACTTACAAGTCTTGGTTAATCAATAGTCAGTACTATATTATGTTTAAATCAATAAATTTTCCATCTGAAGTTTTTTGGTAGAATTGGAGGTTAATATTGTGCTAGGAAAATACTATTTGGGGGAGAGAAAAACATTGTAATGTATGTACATGTTTCTTGCACCAATGGTTTATTGGAGTGGTTATACGTCTTATATTTTCTTTTTTCTATTTTAATACCAAATTAATTACTGATATTAATTTTGTTTCATTGCTTTTAGCTTTCAATTATAGTTTTCAGTTGTATGTCATAAGATTGTTGTACACAGAAACTTACGTGAAATGTAGATTATCTTTAGTTCTGCATCATGTAAAGATTGCACGTTTCTAGTGCAGGCCTCACATTTATGGATCCAACCTTAAACCTTTGAGGGATTACAAGCATTAAAGGCAGCGACCAAAATGATGATTCAGCAACAAGAGCTAGGGCTGTTCAAAAGAACCAAAAAACTGAACTGAACTTATGAACTGAACCAAACTGAACTATAAAAAACTGAATTATAAGGAACAGTTCGCAAACTGAACTAATATCTTAAACACAGTTCAGTTTCTGAACTGTTCAACCAGTTCAAATAGTGAACTAAATGAACTGTGAACTGTTCATATAGTGCGATTGTGCGTGAAACTAAACTGCATCTTGTGCATCTGTTTTAATACACGAGCTGGTGTTCGTCAATGAAGCTGTGGCAGAGTAGTTAGTTTTTTAAATTGTTCACTTTTTAATATTTTTTTAGAATTCCAATTACTTTTTATGACAAAAGCTTTTTCATTTTGACTCAATTCTGACAAAAGTTCTGTACTAGTATTACTTTATGTAACAACAATTTTAAAAATGTATCTGATAAAAAAAGTAAACTACAGTACAAAAGATAATTACTACAAAAGGTTTTATTATATTTAAAATAAAATTGATTTTATTAGTAACTTATATTAATAATTAATAATTAATAATTAATAACAAATAACAAACACAGAAAACGACAAAGCTAATGTCACCAGTAAGAGAATGAGATGTCCAATTAATTTCTCTTTTCAATCTCTCCGTATTGGTATAAGACAATTCACAGTTTATAACAACCAGTTTTCTTTCATCAGTTCGGTTCAAAACTGTGAACTAAACTATTAGTATAGTTCAGTTCAGTTCGTGTGAACTGTTATAACAGTTTGGTTCAGTTCAAATGAACTGTTTTAACAGTTCGGTTCGGTTCAGTTCAGTTTTCCTTCTAAACTGAACCATGAACAGCTCTAACAAGAGCCAACCAGTTGAAGGTTCGGAAGGCCTCCGTTAGACTAGAAGAGAATGCGGCAGTTAAGTCAGAATCTCCAAAGGCCCACAGTGTTTCACTGTCTTGTGCCTCTGATGCAAGTGAGAACCATGCAGCATCATCTGGTATTCATAAACTGCCTAGGGTTTTACCAGAAACTGCACAAGGGATGAAAAGGACTGAAAAAGGTCAGACTTTGAAGGCAGTGTGGTCTAACATTCAGGCCCTGGATGCAACCAGTTTGTCCATTTGATGATATTTTGCTAACTGTTTCTCCTTATATTGGTAAGTACAAGTGAAGATCATGCCACTAAAACTGCATGTGCAAGTCCAGCTCCATCATTCTGACCTAGTCCGATTGTCTAATATCTATTTATACAAACAAACAACTTACAAAATTACAATTTTATATCTATTTATACAAACAAACAACTTACAAAATTACAATTTTAGACATCTTACTTTTTTGACACATCACCACTTTTATTTTATTTATCATTTTTTAATTCTACTTTCTCTTCCTTTCCACTCACTCTCTTTTAATCTCACATTTCTCAATATTTCTTACTACTTACACATCTATTATTAGTGGCCCCCACACCCTTTATTTAAAAATATTTCTTTTCCCAATTTTTTTAATACACTATATAATCTAATATAATTAAATTAATATTAAATAATCTACCATTTACTATCTAACCTAATATCTATTTATCTATTTATACAAACAAACCACACTTAATCTATTTATACAAACAAACCACATTTAAATTACTCAAACAAGTCTCCTATTTATTTAATTGACAATTCATCCGACTAAAGACAACATTATAATTTACTATATATCATACTTTTATCAAATTTCTTCTCTCAATTTATTTTCTTCTCAATCCCACTTTTTTCCTACTTTCTCTTACTTTTTTTTCTTTCAAAATTCAAATCAAACTCACCAACTTTCTTTACCCACTATCTACTAATCTAATATTTATTTATACAAACAAACTATACTTAAATTACTCAAACAAGTTTCCTATTTATTTGACAACCCATCTAACTAAGGGCAATATTGTAATTTACTATCACATTTTTTTCAAATTTCTTCTCTCAATGCACTTTCTTCTCACTCCATTTTTTTAACTTTCCCCTCTTTTTAATTTTTTTTCAAAATTCAAATCAAATAAAATCTACTAATAAACTAAAATAATCAAATCTAAACTACTTAGATAACTTCACTAATATATAAAAACGTGAGATAACTTCACCGATATATAAAAAAACACGATATTAATATATATATATATATATATATATATATATATATATATATATATATATAAAAGAAAACTTAATGACTACTTCAACTACTGATTAATATTTAAAACACGTGATAACTTTACTGATATATAAAAAACACGGGATAACTATACTAATATATAAAAAACATGGGATAACTGCAGTGATATATCTATCTTTTACTATCTACTATAATGTACTAATCAATTAAAATAATCAATTGAAACTATGAGATAATTGTACTGATATATATAAAAAAAATGGGAAAACTATACTAATATGTAAAAAAACACACGAGATAACTGCAATGATATGTATAAAAACACGGGATAACTGCACTGATATATAAAAAACACTTCACTGAAATATTTGATAATCTACCATTTATCCGTTACTGTCTACTATAATCTATTAATCAACTAAAAATAAACAATTGAAACTATGAGATAACTTCACTGATATTATAAAAAAACATGTGATAACTTTATTGAAATATAAAAAAACACGGGATAATTGCAATGATGTATGAAAAAACACGAGATAGCTGCACTGATATATAAAAAAACACGAAATAACAACACTGGCACTAATCATAACTATATTAATTCATAAGTTTGTCCACATGGGTCGCCACATAGGACCAATCAGAAAATGCCATGCGCATTTCTAAATAATTACATGGCATCCACCTCATCTCATCGTGTGGAAAATAGGTAATTACACATTTAAATTCGCGCAGACTTAGCAAAAATGATACCAAAGAGGTTCGAACCCCACCCTACTTGCTTGAAGAAATGTGTTTAACCAATCGAGTTTGCTACGCTATCTCAGTAATTCATACTAAATATATTATACTTAATGTAATGTTTATATCCTATATTATTCAACTTTGCAGTAGTAAGTGCACCGTAAAAAAATATTGAATTTTAACAATACCATTATTAAAACACGAATCCTTTTAAAATATTTGTTACTTTTAATAGGTTAAAACAAAATATATTTTTAAAACTTATGTTTAAGTGTCTATCTTAGCAATAAAATCAAAAATAAGATTAAAAATAATTTTGGGGGCATTTTTAAGGTATGAAACCCGTGCAATAAGGGACTATATTTATAGATAAAATCATAAAGTAGATATTCTTTAACTAAGAGACTATATTTGTACATGTTAGCAAAAGGGGAAAATAGAGGAAAAAATTTCACATTTGTTGGACCAACATCACATTTTGTTGCCTTGGCTTCACCTTTTATATAATCTGGTTCTGTGATGATAAGTTGAGTTCCTATAGAGCATAACTTCATTCAAAAAAATTTGATCAGATTAAATCAGCCTAATACAATCTTTGCTGCAGGTAGTTTTTTGAATAAGAGTAAGCTCAAGCTATATTAAATAATAGAGTGAAGGGTCAATTACAAGTCACCGGAACATTTGGTGCTTGATTCCTGAAGAGGGCCAGTCGATCTTCTGACTTTGGCAATCTGAATTTTTACTTTGAGTATTATTGATGGGGTCTTTTAACAATATTTTGTAAAATAATGAGTATTCTTTAGTCCTGTTTCTTTGGGATTTTAGTACCTATATTTCACTCATCTCACTTAATACGCACGATTTAAGTGTTCCAATGTGTGGTTTTAGTTCAATCACCATTGAGTAGTGAGTGACTTATTTCTTACATAGTCTTTAACTAAGATACATAATGTTTCCTATTCATTGAACAAATTTCTATGTTTTATAATAATACTTCTTTGGTGAGAATAAGTTTTTTGCTAATACTTATAGTAATACTCATATAACTAAATATCTAAATGACATTATCTTATATCAATTTTGTATTTTATATTTCTTTCCATAACTATGTTGTTTAGTAACATTAACAAATTTTAAAATCCCAATATCTTTTATTAGTAAAAGACTTCATTGATTTTTAAATTTATAAATTGGAATTTATTAAAACTTTTACTCTAATCAAATTGATAATATGATTTTACAAAGATTAATTTGCCAGTAAAAAAATTCTTAAAATATATTGTCCAAATGATTTCCAATAAGAAAACACATATTCTCACAACAAATTAATTCTCCAATAACATACTCCATTTTACAATAATTCAATTAGTATATAAAAAACATACTCCATTATAATTCAAATTAATTCTCCAATAACATAGTCTATTTGACAAAACAATTTTAATGCAGTCAAAGTTGCCGCTAAAGATAAATCTAAAATTCAGATTTTTTATACTTCTTTTCTTATCTTAGCTTCACAATCACTTCTGATGAACCTAACCTTATACCACCCCTTCTGATGTTAATTATATATATTATCTATATATTATAATATAATTCATAATAGGTTTATTTACCGTTATGTACAAACAATTTTTTGCGTCAGATAACACACTAAAATATCAAATTGACTATTTTTTCTCCTAAAAAAACTAAAAAAATTAAGTTAGAATGAAATGTATACCCGTGCTGGCACGGGAGATACATACTAGTATATAAAAGAACACGGGATAAATGCACAGATTGTTTTTAAATGATACTTTTACATTTTTAGATTTTAATATTTATCTAATTTTTTATTTGAGATTCCTTTTTTAACTACTTTAAATTTGTCTTTTTTTCACGAGGTATTGTCCAGACTATTTAAATTATATCTAAGTTCATTCATGAAAAGAATATGGTAGCACTCGTGCGTATGCACGGGTATGCTACTAATATTAATAGAATGTATGTATGTGTTAAAATGTTATTTATGTTGTTAGTTAATAAAGTGTTAGTTAAAATGAGTAGTATTTATATATGTTTACCATAACATAATATATAAAATGTCTTACATTGTTAGTGTATGTAAATATGTGTATATATATATATATATATATATATATATATATATATATATATATATGTATTTGAATGTCTGTAAAATATAAAATTTGATTATTATTTATGGGTACGTAGTACTAGGATCTTGAAAACATGGATCGTAGTTGGATGTATGATCGATTATATCCTGGAAAGTACCGGGGGAAATCCGCCGCAAATTCCCCCGCAAAAATCCGCCGGAAATGACTTAAAATCCGCCGGAAAGTACCGGCGGAAATTCCGCTGAAAATACGTTGCCACCACCATTTTACCGGCGGAAAAATCCGCCGAAAACACCTGTATTTGCGGCGGAATTGGGTATTTTTTGGCGGAAAAATCCGCCAAAAAATCCCATTTTTCTTGTAGTGTCTCCTTGGGCGTATATTTAGGGGTCCCAAACCACTCATGTAGTACCCCTCTTGTAGTTTCATGGCGAGTTTCACAATGAAAAGTGGAACTAAACAAGTTGGTCATTTAGCACAAAAGCTTGGTTAATTTGTAGGGCATGTGGTTAAATAATTCAAATTGATAAATTACATGACATTTAACCACCTCATGTTCGTGTGCATACATTTAAGGGTCTCAAGCCACTCATGCAACACTCTCTTGTAGTTTTATGGTGAGTTTCACAAAGAAAAGTGGAACTAAACCGGTTGGTTATTTAGCACAAAAACGTGGTTAATTATAAAAGCGGTATGTGGTTAAATGATTAAAATTGACAAACTAGATGACATTTAATCACCCTATGTCCTTGTGCTCACATTTAGGGTCTCAAGCCACACTCTTGTAGTTTCATATTGAGTTTCACAAAGAAAAGTAGAGCTAAACAAGTTGGTCATTTAGCACGAAAACTTGGTTAATTATATATGTAGGGCAATTGGTTAAATGATTCAAATTGACAAATAAGATGACATTTAACCACCCCAAACCACTCATGCATTACCCTCTTGTAGTTTCATGGTGAGTTTCACAAGGAAAAGTGGAACTAAACAGGTTGGTCATTTAGCATAGAAACTTGGTTAATTTTGTAGGTCAGGTGGTTAAAAAATTCAAACTGACAAATTAGATAACATTTAAGCAGCCTATGTCCTAGTGCATACATTTAGGGGTTTCAAGACAACCATCTCATATCATCTTGTAGTTTCATCCCATTACATATTAACAAAGAGAAAGAGAGGATGGAAAAGAAGGGTTGTGCAAGAAGAATAGTTGTCAGTTTCATCATCGTCTGTGGATCGTAGTGTGCGGGGTTCTGTCGTCTTGGAAGAAGAAATTGAACTGAAGAGTTGTGAAGGAGAAGAAGAATGGTTGCTGGAAACATAAGGCAGTGGAGGAGGAGAGGAAGGAGAAAGACATCAAGAGAAGAAGAGTGGAGGAAGAGAGGAAGGAGAAAGAGAGCAAGAGAAGAAGAGTTGCAGAGGAGATGAAGAGAAGAAGAGTGACTGAAGGGAGGGCTTATTTTGGTTTTTGGTAATATAAAAGAAGAAAGTAACATGATGTGAATAGAAAGGAAAGACACGTGGGTATTCTCTATATTTGGCTAGTATTTTTGGCTATCATTCTTTGTCCAAATAACATTATTGCAGAGGAAAAGAAGGAAATTGTACAGTGATTTAGAATATACCTTTTCTTTTCACACTCGAAGTTGGGTCTTTGCTCTTCTTCATGCAATGTTTGTTTTGATTTAGGAACAGCTGAATCATTGAAAAATAAGCATTCCACCACTCCCTGAAATCTTCCAATTGGATAGTTCAAATTGAACCATTTGAAGGTCGGCGAGTTTCACCGCAATATAGGAGGAAGTTTGTTTGAGTTTTCACCGGACTATGGCTCCAAAAGTTATGAGAAAAGAATGGTGGGGTGACTATAAAGACTTTGACCTCATTGTTCTTCAGATAGTAGACTAAGCCATAAGGTCTGAGCAGTTTTTGCCAAATGGCAGAAATAGAAGGTTTGAGGGTGATGGAAAAAGAAGCTTGAAACCAACTATGACTAACCTTCCTTGAGGCAAAGGGAGAAAAATGAGTTTTAAACTATGTCAGAGATGAGAGGAAGGCTATAAACATCAACAAAAGTTTATATAGAAACTTCTCTGTTGTTCAAGTGGTAAGGCTATAGCCTGCAATGTTTTGTGGAAATCTGAAGGCACGTTGGGGAGTATGGGATCAAATCATAGAATACAACCAAAGATATTTGAACTCAAAAGGACCTTTCATGATCCCCACCTTGCATCTTTTTCTTAAAACTTGAAAGGCTTCAGTAAGGCCTTCATACAGGTGAGTAGGAATGAAGGATCCTACGCAAATTTATTTACCCTCATGGAGACATGAGACCAATGTTATTAAAATCGAACCGGAGGTCGACCCGAGCAAGTCACTGGGTCACTGGGTTAATGGGCGGACCGAGGGGTTAGTAGTTGACCCGTATGACCCGTGACACTACTAAAACCTGTTAAAATTAGGCATGTTGTATATTCACATATCGCAGAGCTATGAATTTTTTTACCATACAATAAAATTGTCCAAAAACTCACTACTCATTCATCATTGAAAACAAACTTCAACATTACACATAACTTAAAATTGAATAATATTCAACTCAACAACAACTACAACAACTAAATATCATTCTTCATTGAAAACAAACTTCAAGATTAAAGATTCAGCATCTACATTCAACAACTTCAACATTACACATAACTTAAAATTGAAATTATGAAAGAACTTAAAGATAAATCAAAACAGTGCTTCTAAACTGAAATGAAAGATGAATAACAACCTTAATGTTAAAGTTAAACTGAATTAGAAAAAAGAAAGATTGAAGAAAGCTAGAGCAATGATAAAACCACTACGCCAGAATTGTAAAAAGAGATCGCCACCTTTAGTAGCGTTTATAAAAAAACGCTAGCCATTTTAATAACACGTTACACCATTAGTAGCGTTTTAAAGTAAAACGCTACCTATTAGGTAACACGCTAGACAGATCCCTAGCGCTTTTACTCAAAACGCTAGCAAATTAGAAAACACGCTAGACAGATCCCTAGCGCTTTTATTCAAAACGCTAGCCAATTAGAAAACACGCTAGATAGATCCCTAGCGTTTTTTTAGAAAGCGCTAGCTATTTAGAAAACACGCTAGACAGATCCTCTAGCGCTTTTATACAAAACGCTAGCCAATTAGAAAACACGCTAGATAGATCCTCAGCGTTTTTATAAAACGCTAGGTATTTAGTAAACACTCTAGACATATCCCTAGCGCTTTTACTCAAAAACGCTAGGTATTTAGAAAACACGCTAGATAGATCCTAGCGCTTTTTAGAAAACGCTAGGTATGGTTAAATAATTTTTTTGTTTCCCATCGAGCTACTTCCCCTCTTTCAATGCAACACTCTTACCCGTAAACGCAAAATCACTCACCCGAAAACGCAAACCCTAACACCCTAACTCAAATTAACATCATCTCTCTCAACGAAAATCATCTCTCTCAAAGTGAACATCATCTCTCTCACTCGCACAACATTGGTGAGTTTTCTGCCTTTCTCTCGCTTCTTGTTAGATATTAATTGTGGGTTCTAGTTTAGAAATATATTAGTTTTGTCACTTGTGCACACTAGACTCTTCTTCTTTTTTTCACCACTAGCCTCTTCTTGTTACACATAAATTAATTGTTTGGAAGACTAGACTATATGGTTCCTTTGTCTTGACCAAAGGACCGAGAATAGAAATAGAATATGATATAGATATAGCTTGGGAAAATAAGGAGTGGAATTGAAAAAAATTTAAAAGAGGAAATTTTCTTTGTTTTTTTATATGAATTGATTCTTCATTATATTCGAATTGCTTGATGGCTCATATGTTAAAGTTCTCTTCTCGTGATTTTATTATAAATATTTGGCAATTATGGATAGAAATTGGATGTCCGCCAATCGCCTATCCAAGGAGTATGCATACCGAGTGGATTATTTTGTGAGTTCGTCTTTGTTGAACGTTTAGGGACTTCTAGTGGTATGAAATGTCCTTGTTTAAGGTGTTGTTATGTAAAATCGATTCATCGCAGAGGAGTTGACACGACATTTAAAGGCGAATGGAATTGATCAAAGTTACACTTGTTGGATAATGCACGGAGAAAAAGGTGAATCTTCAAATATGAATGATATTAGTAAGAGATATGCGCCACTACGGTTGACACCGGAACACATTCATTTGATGCGAACGAATTTGAAGAGATGGCAAAGGTGGTTGAAGAGGATCTTAATGATTGTCCCGAAATGTTTGAGAAGTTGATAACCGATGCGCAGACACACCATTGTATGCGGGTTGTAATGAATTCACAAAATTATTGGTCGTGATCAAGTTGTATAACTTGAAAACTCGCCACGGATGGACGGATAAGAGCTTTACCGATTTACTCTCACTTCGAAAAAATGTTGCGAATGATAATGTGCTTCCTTCTCGGACGTATGATGCAAAGCAAATGTTGGGGTCTATTGGCTTGAACTATGAGAAGATACACGCTTGTCCGAATGATTGCATTTTATTTCGGAATGAACATGCGTTGTTAAAGTCGTGTCCTAAATGTAATGCACCATGATATAAGAAGAAAGAGTCTGCTCCACAAAAGGTGTTGTGGTATTTTCCTATAATTCCTCGATTTAGGCGCATGTATCGTAGTTCGTAAGATGCAAAACACTTGACATGGCATGAGGATGAAAGGATTAAAGATGGTATGCTACGACACCCGGCAGATTCTCCGCAATGGAAAAAATCAATATTGAGTATCCTAATTTCGGGGATGACCCGAAAACCTACGCCTTGCATTGTCTGGCGATGGATTTAACCCGCACGGTATCCAGAGTAGCTCCCACAAAGATACATGGCCCGTGATTTTGGCGATTTATAACTTATCGCGTGGCTTTGCATGAAACGCAAATATATGATGTCGTCTTTGTTAATTTCTCGGCCCAAACAACCAGAAATGATATTGATGTATACTTGGCTCCTTTAATTGAAGACTTGAAGCAAATGTGGGAGATTGGGGTAGAGGTGTATGATGGGTTCGAGAGAAGAAAGTTTCACCACGAGGGCTATGATCTTTGGCACAATTAACGACTTTCCCGCATACGGCAATCTATCCGATGCATAGAACAAAGGGCGGTGTGCATGCCCTATATGTGAAGATAACACGATTGGATGTGGTTGGAACATGGTAAGAAGAATATCTATCTTGGTCATCGTAGATTTTTGCCATCAACTCATCACTATCGATTGTGGAGAAAGGCATTTGATGGGAATACAGAACACGTAGAGCTCCTCCCGCCTTTGACGAGCGAATGTGTATTTGAAAAGGTGGAAGATTTGAACATTAAATTTGGGAAGCCTTTTGCGGGAGAGATTGCCAAACGGGGTGGAAGAAAAAGTCGATTTTCTTTGAGTTGCCATCTTGGAAGTCATTATATGTAAGGCATTTCATTGATGTGATGCATGTTGAAAAGAATGTCTCCGAAAGTGTCATTGGTACCTTACTCAATATGCCGGGTAAGACTAAAGATACCATCAACTCAAGGTTGGATTTGGTTAGTATGGGTTTGAGACCTGAATTGGGTCCTAAGCAAAGAAGGGTACACGTGCATATCTACCTCCCAAATTCATACTCTATCTAGAAAGGAGAAGACTGTCTTTTGTGAGTTTCTTCATGGAGTTAAAGTTCCAGAGGATACTCTTCAAATGTGGCGACTCTTGTATCGATTAAAGACCTCAAGTTAAAGTCTCTAAAGTCCCACGATTGTCATGTTCTCATGGAGAATTTGCTACCCATTGGTATACGATCCATTTTGCCTAAGAAAGTGCGTCAGACCTTAACCAAACTTTGTTTATTCTTTAAGGCGATTTGTAGTAGAGTGATTGACCCTGGAAAGTTGCCAACATTGCAAAGAGAAATTACTCATCACTTTGTGTGAGCTTGAGATGTATTTCCCACCTTCCTTTTTCGACATAATGATTCATCTAATAGTTCATCCGTTTGTAGAGACACAATTGTGTGGCCCATGTTACATGAGATGGATGTATCCGTTTGAGCGTTACATGAAGATATTAAAAGGATATGTGAAAAATCGATCACGACACGAGGTTGTATTGTTGAGCGCTACATAGTTGAAGAGGCTATTGAGTTTTGCACGGCTATCTATCTAGTCTTGAATATTCGTGGGACTTGCCAAGGTCTCGTCATGCGGGAAGGATTAGTAAAGGGATGACAGAACTAAATTAGTGATGGTATCAAGGAAAGAACTAGAGCAAGCACACTTGTACGTTCTTCACAATGATAGTGAGGTTGATTCATATGTTGCCAAGCACAAGGAGATTCTTAAGAGTCAATTCCCTGAAAGAAGCAAGTTTGGTTAGCAAAAGAACACAATAGGAGTTTCATAGTGTGGCTAAAACATGACATTGATGGTGAGTGTGTTTGAATCCTACTTCGATTTCAAAAGATTGAGATGGTTAGCAAAAGGTCCAAATATACATGTCTTCTCTTACAACATGACTATCTAATGAACGAGTGCACTTTCTATACAAAAGAACAAGATGATCGTGAGTAAAATGCAAAATAGTGGGGTGACTCTTGTAGCTCATTCTATGCATGCATCCAAAGCCAAAGATAGAAATCCCATATATGCGAATATGTCTTACTTTGGCTTCATTGAACACATATGGGAGTTGGATTACAATATGTTTGAGAGCCCGTGTTCAAATGTGAATGGGTTGACAATAATACTTTGGTTTACGATTGATGAATTAGGGTTCATGCGGGTGAATTTCAACAAGTTAGGATATAAAGATGAACCTTTTATTTTAGCATCGCAAGCTCAACAAGTGTTTTATGTCATTGATCCAGTTAATATCAATTGGTCTATTGTTCTATTGATCGACAAAAATTTGTGTATAACAACGATGATGATGAAGCACCCGATGATGTTGGTGTTGAGGACGACCACTTTCTTCGAACATCGTAACCAATAATAGGGAAAATACTTCTATAGAGGATGTTGTATATTTTAGAAAAGATCATAATGATGGAATTACTATTCGTCGGAAAAAAATACCAAGACGCGAATTGCAAACAAAATTTTGTCTAGGAAAAGGAAAAGGTAATATAGACTTAATGATTTCTCGTTATTTTTATTAATAGATAATTATTATATTGTTTTTGTAAATTTAACAATAACATGGATTATGTTATATTGCAGTCGATGGCATCACTTAGTGATCATGAGATCTAGTGGTCAAGACAAAGAGTCATTGAGGGTTGTCTTTATTATATATGTTATAGCTTTAATTTGTAGCTACTTTTGAGTTTCATAATGTAAGTTACTTATTATGTTGTATGATTTGTAAACAAAAATATCTATTAATAGGTTGAATTTTGTGTGTATCTATATATTGGATTGTAATGATATTGGTGAATTTTGTTGGAATGATATTTGATGAATTTCTTTGAAGGGAATGAATTAATAGGTTGTAATTAAAAGGAGAATAAACAAAAATAAAAAAATATTTTAAAAAAATCAATCAATACATAGCGCTTTTAAGAGAAAACGCTAGAAATAAAATTAAAAATCATTCAATTCCTAGCGTTTCTGAAAACGCTAGGAATGATAGTAAAAAGGTGATATAGCATCCCTAGCGCTTTTTACATAAAACGCTAGGAATGATAGTAAAAGGTGCTATAGCATCCCCAGCGCTTTTTACATAAAACGCTAGGAATGGTAGTAAAAGGTGCTATAGCATCCCCAGCGTTTTTACATAAAACGCTAGGAATGGTAGTAAAAGGTGCTATAGCATCCCTAGCGCTTTTACATAAAACGCTAGGAATGGTAGTAAAAAGGTGCTATAGCATCCCTAGCGCTTTCTGAAACGCTAGGAATTGTAAAAAGGCGCTTATAGCATCCCTAGCGCTTTAACTTAAAACGCTAGGAATGGTAAACACGCTGCTAGATGATCCCTAGCGTTTTATGTAAAAACGCTAGGATGCTATTAAAATTTTTACAAGGCGCGCTCTCATCTCCCTCACACACTCACGTGGACGCCTCTTCATCTACCTAACTTCTCTCCACGACCCAGAAAACCCTCCACGAACAACCCGTAACCCGGAACAACCCGTAACTCACGTGAGACTTCGCTCATCGTACCTTTGCGAACCTCCACGACCCAGAAACCCTCTTCGCTCATCTTCGCTTCATCTCCTTGGTGCTACGACCCGAAAAACCCATAAACGCGACCCAGAAACGTAAACGCAGAAACCCATCCTCTTCGCTCATCCTCTCTCCTTGGTGCTATCTTACCACGCAGCTCCCTCCCATTTGTTTCCTTTTTTTCGCACTCTCTCCCTTTTCAAAAGGTATTTCGCACTCACGCACTCTCCACCTCTCTCACTGCAATGACTATTTGTTATGGTTTTTTTATGGTTTGTTATGTATCTTTTGTATGGCTTTCTCTGTTACTTAGCTCAATGTTGTATCTAATTAGTTGTTAGATTAGTCTAGCTTAGATAGCATTATTAACTTGACTAGTGCATGGCTTTCCTAGTGCATGGCTTTCTCTGTTTACTCTAGGTTCTTAGTGCATGACTTTCCTATATATGTTTACTCTAGGTTATATACTTAGTGCATGGCTTTCCTATGTATGTTTACTCTAGGTTACTTAGTGCATGGCTTTCTCTATTTAGTGCATGGCTTTCATATATATGCTTACTCTAGGTTATATACTTAGTGCATGTCTTTCCTATGTATGTTTACTCTAGGTTACTTAGTGCATGGCTTTCATCATTACTTAGTGCATGGCTTCTTCTATATTTTGTTAAGTGTTTGTTGGTTCTAAACAATTAGAAAGCTAAAACTCACCGAGTCTATTTCATTTGGGTCATTGCAAGTCGATGGCATCACATAGTGATCACGAGAGTAGTCGTGGTGGTGATGGGGTGATAGAAACACAAAGAAGTTCACTCCCGAGGAATTACATCGAAAAGAATATCGTCCATCGGATAAGTAAAGGACACGAAAATATAAGGTAAGTTAATTACTAATTATTAATGTTGTTCTCTACCTTTCCAAGTTATCTAATTATTTAATGATTTAATTATTTAAGGTCCACTGAGTGTTAAAGGTTTGCCAATTGGAGACAACGACACAAATTTAATTAGCTTTATTGGTACTAAGGTGAAACAAATCTTTCCAATTTCAATAAAAAGTTGGAATGAGAAAGATAATACAGTTTTGCCTAAACTGAAAGATGATTTTTGGTCCTTAAACAGGTATATAATTTTAGACCTCTTTAATAATCTTATTTAGTGAATTTTTAGTTGTATTTATTTAATCCATTTTTATGTATAAGTAGAAACACTTTGATGTCGATGATGCCCGAAGAGATTGGATACTCAAGGAAGCGGGAAGGTTGCATCGGGCATATAGAACTGATGTGGGGAAAAAGTATCCGAAACGGCCTGATGGGACCATCAGACAGGAGCCTCCAAAGATCAGATGCCTAATTATAACTAAGGAGGATTGGACCAAATTTGTAGATATACGCACTCTGAGATCCGGATTTCTGGTTAGTATATTAATTATTTAAGTTATATATATATATATATTTCACAACAAGATATCATTCATTAATGTATACTTATGTTTTTAAATAGAAAAAAGCAAAGCCAATAAAGTGAGAGCTTCTAATCCCGAGTACCCTTATAGAGAGGAGGTTCAAGTGGATATCAAATTCTTGAAGAAAGATTGGTAAGACACAATTAGTTTAATTTATTATGATTTAATGAATCTTTTAATTTACAGTGATTAACAATTATTAAACTTAAATAGTTATCTTTGCAAGAGGGAAAGATCCAACTCAAGAATCCTCTTGATCGTTGTAATCGTCTGCGGTTAGAGGCCCGACAAAACAAGGATGGGGAGATTGTGGATCCGAAAACTAAGGAGGTCAAGGACAAAATTGTAAGTATTCCAAAATTCATGTATTGTAATTTTAATTTTATGATTCCTAGCAAGTTGGAATTTGTGTCCGACTATATTTTTTAATCTGCTACTCGATTTTTTTGACACGTGAACATATTTTTTATTGTCGATTAAATTTCTTTGACACTTGTTTATTATTTTTATCCGTTACTCGATTTTTTTGACACGTGGACATATTTTTATTGTCGATTAAATTTCTTTGACACTTGTTTATTATTTTTATCCGTTACTCGATTTTTTTGACACGTGAACATATTTTTTATTGTCGATTAAATTTCTTTGACACTTGTTTATTATTTTTATCCGTTACTCGATTTTTTTGACACGTGGACATATTTTTATTGTCGATTAAATTTCTCTTGACACTTGTTTATTAATTTTATCCGTTATTTATGTTTGTGCATCAAAGAAAGCATATCACAATCAGATCACAAGGAGATTTAACAGATTGTGATGGTCAACAAGATGTCCTTGCTCGTGCCTTGGGAAGGGAAGAGAGACAGGTCGGATTAGAGGTTATGGATATGGGATTCCTCCTACAACCGTGTTTGGGCCAAAGAGCCAAAGCAAGGGGTGCGGGATTGTAAAGTCATGGCGGCAAAGTATGACGAGCTATCCAAGAATGTTCTTTGTGTTAATGGAAGAGAGACAGATGTTTAAGCGACTCTTGGCACAAAGGATTGGTGCACCATCCTCGCTGCACCACCCCTGTTGAACCTATATCACCTGCCGCACTTCATAGCGCCCGAGATAGCTGCACCATCCCTTCAACACGTGTATTTAACAAAACTCGACTGCTTTTTTGTACATATGTATTTGATAAAATTATCATGTATATTTATTTTTCTTTATAATTGATTTAGGATAATCTGTGAATGTGAGCTATATATTGCAAACCCACATCGAAAGGTTGCAATGGGTTTGATATGTAACCAATTGAGTGCCACATCGCACAATTTACCCATGCCCGAAAACCATTTGAGAGTTAGGGTAGACTATTCAATAGAGGGTCTGCACCATTGCCTGCTCCAATTGCTAATGCGGATATATTTACCGTGGATCAAGCACTTAGTACTTTTGTGGCATGGCCCAAACAACTTGTCGTTGTAAGTGACAATATTTTTGTTAATAAGTTGATGACTATAATGTGTGTTAACTAACTAATTAATCATTTTTTAATATATACTAGGTACCCCAAGTGTCCCGACCTTCCCTTCCATAAAAGTGTCCCGACCTTCCCTTCCACTACCAAACTCTCCCGACCATCTACTTCTATAAAGCCACCCAACATGTTGGTCAATTTCCCATTGATGAATTCCGTATACATCGATTCTCTAAAGGTCCACATCACTCAAAAACGAACCCGGACGACCAAATTTTTTTACCGGCCGATAACATTGTGGGCCTGGAACAGTTGGTAATTCTCAACATGGAGGATCTGAAAGCTATAGTTGAAATGGATTGGGCCACTGCCACTGATATTAGAGTATACCAGAGGTATGTATTAAATTATTTGTATAAATAGTTGTTTATATTAGAGTATATATTAGAGTATATATATGAGGATCTGAAAGTTGTATATATATTATTTATAGGTTTTTGTACAATCGTCTTCTGGTCCCTTCGCAACGGACACAAAAGTATTTCTTCTTGTGTCCAGCGTGTATCGTTGTGTTTAAGCAAGGTAATACAGAGGAACGTATTATGGCTATTAAGAGTGAAATACAAAGTTATATCCATTCACGCTTCATGGATGCCAAGCATTTGAAGGGCTACTCTTTATTTTTGGCACCACTCAATAATGGGTGAGAAATTTAGTCTTCAATCACTTGTTTAATTATTTTGAGGATTGTATTATAGTGTAAATTAATGTGTACTCATTCGTGATTCATTTACTTGCAGGCAACATTGGGTACTCTTTGCAATAAACCCTAAGCAAAATGTTGTCTACTATCTGGATTCACTTCAAGGCCATTACAACGTCTACGTAGACTTCGTAGAGATGGTTGAGAGGTGTGTATGTGTAACCCTCTCATTTTAATTTGTATAATTTAATATATGTATTTTGTTCAACTTAACGTTATATATATATATATATATATATATATATATATATATATATATATATATATATGTATGATGTGTTACAAAGCTTTGAAAGAATACTTGGGATTATCTACTGAGTAAAACAAGATGGCTACCCATAATCGTAAGCTTTTTAAGAATCATTCTTATAATTTTAATTGAATTTTTGGTCATAAAAATGTGACAATTAAGTTATAATCTTTTGCTTTGTAGTGTCCTAAACAACCAAATAACAATGATTGTGGGTACTACGTTATGAGGTTTATGAAAGAGATTATCACTCATGACAAAGTAACAATCCCAACCAAGGTAACTACTTAGATTTCTTTTTATATTGATATTATAATATTTACTCACATTTAATAAACATTTTAATTCTAATTTTATTTCATTTTATTATTCAAGATTTTCCCACTTTAAAAATATCCAATTACTCTGTTGAACAACTTACACAGTAAGGGGGAGTCGTGCGCTTTTGTTTCTAGCTTTTTGTAGCAAGTTTTGAGATTCATAATAGTTTAGTTATTATATATGTTGTATATATTGGATTTATATTATGTTGTAAGTACTTCTTAGAATGATATATATTGGATTGGAAATATTATTTGATGAATTTTGTTGATCGAATTTTGTTTGAATGATATTGGATTGGAATGTATTTTCTGAATTTGTTTTGAAGGGAATGAATTTATAGGTTGTAATTAAAATGGAGAACAAACCAAAATAAAAAAATATTTAAAAAAATCAGTCAATAGGTAGCGTTTTAGAGTGAAAACGCTAGAAATGAAGTTAAAAATTCATTCAATCACCTAGCGTTTTAAAAATAAAACGCTAGGAATTGTAAAGAGGAGTTAGAGGACCCTAGCGTTTTACGAAAAAACGCTAGGAATGCTAATAAAAGGTGCTATAGCATCCCTAGCGCTTTACATAAAACGCTAGGTATGGTAGTAAAAATGGCTATAGTATCCCTAGCGTTTTAATTTAAAAACGCTAGGAATGGTAGTAAAAAAGAGCTATGGGATCCCTAGCGTTTTTATTTAAAACGCTAGGAATGGTAGTAAAAAGAGCAATGGGATCCCTAGCGTTTCGTGAAAACGCTAGGAATTGTGAAAAGGCGCTGGTCAATGGCTAGCGCTTTATATAAAACGCCACGTATGTCTAAAACACGCTGGGTCAATGGCTAGCGCTTTTTAAACGCTACTAATGGGGTGTACGCATTAGTAGCGCCAGCTTCTCTAGCGTTTTAAAACGCTACCAATGCCCAAAAAAAACGCTAGCCATCCTAATACGCTGGCGTAGTGAACTCATAAAATATGCATCAGAAATTAAATAAAAACCTTAAAGTTAAACTGAACAAGGAAGATTGAATTCAAATTTAGCTTTTGTTTTAAAAAAAAAAAAAAGCAAAACGACGTCGTTTTACTTAAAAATAAAAACAAGCACAAATCAGCAACCCGGACCGGGTCAACACCGGGTCGTACCGGGTCGAGGCCTTCCGCTCACGGGTCGCATCGGGTCTGAAACAACCACGATCCAATAGGCGACTCGAACCGACCTAGGCACCATTTCACGGTCCGACCGACCGGGTCGGTCCGGGTTTAATAACATTGCATGAGACTGTTGGAAGGAGGTATTTAGGAATTTTCATAGTTTTGCAATAGAAGACAAAAACGGTTAGCCAATACAAGAGGAAGGCCACATTATCAGTGTTAGAAACCTTTTATTCCCGTTGGCTTGACATATTAAATTCATTTATCGAACTTTTTCCAAAATCTAGGAAGTTTTGAGGGTTAATGTCAGAGAGAGTTTAAGGTGTATACTGAAGATTCATTGGCACGAGCCTAATGATAGCTACAACTTCAAAGAGAGTAGGACTGAACATGCCACGTGGAAAATGAAACTTGTTAGTGTCTGGGTGCCAAAATTGGAGGGCAGAAAAGATTTCTACTTCATTAAAATGGAGGTCATAGGAACTAAGCTGAATAAGATCACAAATGCCTTGTTTTTTCCACTGATCACCTTTTCTCTAGTCATTCAGTTGAGCCAATTGTAGAAAGTTTTCTTTAAAGATGAAGGGTTATCTTTGAAGGTTTCTTTGTAATCAGAAGGGAATAGCACATGAAAATCGTCTTGTGCTCCAAGAAATAGGGCACCATCTTCTGAAATGACAAATGGAGCTTCCAAACTATCCCCATAATATGAGAACCCAGGAAGGCGTGGGTAAGTCTGCCACGAACGAATTCATGTTCTTGAGATGTGTGTGTTAGAGGAATAGGCCATGGGGAGTGACGTGAAAATCAAGGATCTTGGATGTGACAGTTGTTTGGAGTTGAGAGTGTTCAAGAGAGGTCGAATAACAAGTGATTTATTCATTTGAAGTACAAGTATGTATTATCTTTGAAGAAATAAGCCGTTAGTGTTTGTGTTAATTACGATTACAAGTATTGGCGCTTGAAAGGTTGCATGGCTCGCGCATCATTGAAGTTACAAGTAACGGCTATATTCTTAGTGCAGGAACACTATAGCTCTGAGCATCAAGTTACTGTTGGTAAAATATGTTCACTAAGTGTTTACTCTCTACAATTTTGAGGCAAAACATTTGGGGGAATTTGTTATATTCAAAACTAGAATTCAAAATTGACTAAGGGAACACACCAACACAAGACAGGGTTTTGAGAGCAAGCAATTTCGAGCTGGTGGTAGGGTTCGAAATATCGCAGTCTTGAAGTAAGGCTCCAAAGCGCGCGGAGGGTTATGTGGCAACATATGATTCTTAATCATTAGTTAGGTATTATTCTAAGGTAGTTTCGATTGGACATGCGTCTATCATGCAAGTAGGTAGTTAACTTTTGTAAACTTAGTTATCTTTTGTGAACTCTATATATAGCTGGTTGTAAATAGCTCTCACTACAAGAATAAGTCATATTTGCCACCAACGTTTGCCACGGACTATAGTCTCATCGCAACTCCCAAGGAAAACATGCACGCTAAAATTCCCACTTAAGATTCCCAATCTCACCCTCATTTCCTCACCACTCTCACGGGAAACTCAGAGAACACATTACTTTCTCCCTCACTCTCTCCTCCTTCGACCTCTAATCCACCACCGCGCCGGAAACCCCAATCCCTCCACCACTGCGACGCTCTCCTTTCCTTTCTCCCTCTCTCCGCACCTCAAGCCTTAAACCTCAAACCCCCAAATCCCTCCTTCTCTCATGAACAAAAACAGCGCCTCTTCTCTACCATTCTTCTTCTCTCAGCGCCTCTCCTCTATTCTCTTCTTAAAGGTAAGCTTTTTTTTACTATTTTACTTCTATTTGATAGAAAACTCCCAATTTTGGTTGAATCAAAAACCCTAGGTTTATAATGCTTCTTATTTATCTTCCCTGTCCAAGGTTTCTTTAAGTTTTCTTTGGGTTTTTGGTTAAATCAAAAACGCTAGGTTTATAATGCTTCTTATTTACTGCTTATGATAATCATATTAAACATTGGCATTTTGAAGAAAGGTGTTCATTTTGGCTGGCAGAATTCACTAATATTCATGTGTTCTTTCCCTTCAATCAATGAATTTGGTTATTCAAAAATTTCTCCCTGTCTCAGGATGGAGTGATGCAGACTGCTAAAGATCCTGAAAAATAGATTACTCAAAGGCCAAAGAAACATTCTAATACGGTCAATATTTGATTTACTGCCCATTATTTACTCTTTAGATCCATGTTGTTTCAATTTCAAGTCTCATTCTTTTGTTTTGCTCGATAGGAATTTGATATGTAAAATAAGGTGTTGTTAAATGTTACAACCATATATTGGTATGATCGTGAGTTGGAGTTGTCCGTCTGGTTTATTACATTCTTTGCTTATTTCAAATGCATGTGGTTTAATTTTTCATTCCTTTGTTTTAAATAATTTTAACAGGGACTGTAAAAAAGATTTGGAAGCCTAAGCCTTGAGAGCATCCTCAGCCCATAACGAAGACTCAGCTAATACAATTGTGTGATGAGTTTTGGGACACAGTTCCTCACGATGGTGGTCGTGCAAGGTATTATTACGATTTAATTAATAAATGACTTTAATTGGAACCTTTGAAGTCCTATTATAGATTAAATCGGCTTAGAATGCAAGAAGTTTAAGTTGAAATTATTGCTCTCTACAAATCAATTCACTTCCTATAATATATTGCATTGCTTTGATTTTTTTATGTAGATTATTCTTC
Source organism: Oxytropis ochrocephala (assembly GCA_020916435.1). Taxonomy (NCBI): domain Eukaryota; kingdom Viridiplantae; phylum Streptophyta; class Magnoliopsida; order Fabales; family Fabaceae; genus Oxytropis; species Oxytropis ochrocephala. The sequence goes on from CM037091.1 coordinate 41,618,749, forward strand.
CGATCGATTAAGTTAATCATCCCAAGCTTGCTCGTTTTTTTCTTGATATAACTTGGGTTAAGATCTTTTCACCACAAAAGTGAAAATTGGCTTCCCTGATCAGCGTATTTTCATTGTCCCTTGAGAAGATAGAGTTCACATCTGTGGCAAAATGAAAATATTAAGCATACAAGTATTACCATGCTCAATAGTGTGTGTCAATATTTGTAGCCACAATGTATTACCATGCTTAGTAGTGTGTGTCAATAAACCATAGAAATCATGCATTTGCTTTGTCATCCAATCCAGGAATGAAACTAGTGTTGGACAAAATGTCTTTTGTAAGGTTGTTAATGTTCCTCTTTCTCTCCTTTCCACAGGGTCATTTAGAAAAGTTTTCCTCTTTCTCTCCTTTCTCACCATTGTGATATTCTTTCACCAAATAGTCTACATTTTTATTTTATTTTTTTATAGAATTGTTAGTGCTTCAGATGAGATGTATATGAGTCATTGGATTTATCTTTTGACTGTTAATTATATGGGGTAGATCTTCACATTCACATTCACATGATGCATGAGTGTAGTACTTTATACACTTAGGGTGTTTGGGAAAGGAAGGTCCTAAGACAGTGATAGGATCATTGCTACTCATTTCTTTAAATTTAATGGTTTCAGTTGTGCTGAGTATGAGTTATCATCTTTCCCTTTGTGTGTGTGTGTGTGTTAATATAATGCCTCTTTTATATCAGCTTATAACTGAGTTTCTGCACTGCTTTTGCTATCAAATAAATCTTTCTTTACACCATTGAACCAACATGACTTTATATATTTTTTTTATCTGTTTGGCAAGTAAACATGGTTCATTCTAGTACTCTTTATTGGTTCATTCTAGTATTCTTTGATTTGTTTGGCAAGTAAACATGGTTCATTCTTAATTGATGCACTTGAGCAGGTTGTTGAACATGGTTTGAGGAATCTACCTTGGATACAAGTTTTATGTTCTATTTCTTTATGTTGCCTATTCTTATAGTTTTCAGATTTTTTGTGCTAAGAATGCTTAAGAATTTGCTGCATTCACTTTGACAGAAAGCAAAACGGATCAAGTTCACTTCGGAGCTTTTTCTAATGTTGAAGCTAGAGCTAATCAAGTCTATACTATAGTAAGAACACTATTCAATCCATGACATAACTATATTACTAGTATATTGATATTTTCAGCTTGAAATTGAACTTGATGAATTGGAAAGTATGGAATGTATATTGATTGTGTTTTACACTCATCTATGGCATGTGAGGATACAGATTTGAAGTTACTGCCTGAGTTGTCAGAAAAGTTGCACGATCTTCCTGTTAGGCCGCGTTTCATTGTAATGCTGGTGAAGCTATACTACACCCAATCATTACTGGTTCTCTAATACATGAATTTGATTTGGTTTATTTGATATTGGACCCATTTCATCATTCATGTTTGGTTTTGGCATGATAGTTCACATATATAATGTCAAACAAACATGTAAGCACAATAATGTTGATGCGAGATTATTGATTACCACAGTGTGTTTGCTAGGATGGCATCATCACACACCGCAGGAGCTCCGAGCCTTCCAACAACATCGAGCCTTCCAACAACACAGTTACTAGAACTTTCTCGGCGAAAGTGCATAGCAAGTTTCCGAGAAGGCACATCAAGTTTCCTCGTGAAGAAAAGGAGGTCATGCTGTATGTGATGATGTCAGCCTAGCCAACACAAAACACACCGTGGTAATCAATAATCCCGCATCAATATTTTTGTGCATACATGTTTGATGGTTCTTGATTTCCATTTTTACTGTCTAGCTTCTTGTCTTCTTCCTTCTTTGTGAAGTTATGTAGCTTGATATCTACTATATAAAACAACCAAAATCGGTTTGGCGAGGCGTAAGATTTATGTGGTAATTAATTTGTGTGTAAAGATAATGCATTCATAATCAAGTTGGATTAAGGCTTAGTAGAGTATTTCAATCATTCATTTAGGACCATTTTATTGTGATGTAAATTTGAGGATCTTAATCTAAATGAATTAATTATATTTTCAGATTCCAGTTAAAGGCTTCTCTGTTAAAAATTCTAAAGTCTTAAGTCAGGGCTCATTGTGATAGCAAAGCAAGCAAGGCCGGCTACTACAAGGTATATGTTTAATGTTGCATTAGTGGAACATACTTATATATATATATATATATATATATATATATATATATATATATATATATATGGTTAGTTCAGTTTCCTTTGCTTACACAGTGGCATCTTTATTTTACAGTGAAAGATGGGTTCTTCATTCAACCGCAGAATATGCAGAGGATATAATAGCGCAAACCGAACTAAAGAAGCCCTCGAGACGTTACATTGAATAAAGTGGTGAAGAGCTTTTCCAAGAATTTCAGTCTGAGGGCTTAACATATCACACCCTTTTTTAGAGAGCTCATAGATGGTAAGTAACTATGTAGATCATAGGAGTTCCGAAAGTTGTCCGCTATTTCTCATGTCATGGAGGAGATATATAATATTGCTAGCATTACACTTGTGACTTGTGTCTGTTGCCAACATTATTATTATTATTATTATTTTGGTTGGTTGTATTGGGGGAGTGCATTTCCAGGTGCTACTATTGCACAAGAGGAAAAATGCCTTTGGGAGAGAAACAAGAGACTAGTAATCAAGGTTAGAAGGCATAGATTAAGCATCATATACATAGAGAAGAAAGAATTGGTTTTTTGTTGCCAACAAATTGGTTGGACTATTTGTTTATTCCAAGTTGCTTTTATGCTTTACTATTATTTTGTGGACTAAGTCTTAATGGAGATTTGACTATAATTTGACTATAGGATGTGTCTGCAATACTGAGTACCGAATATCATTGAATAACTCTTTCTAATAAGTCTTTTTAATTGTAGGTGGAACATACAAGTGAAAGGGTGCAAAAATGGGGTGGGCAAGTTGGCAAGACAAAGGGCTTCTCAGATAGGATCACATATATCTCCCACCTCTATTCTAGTCAAATTCGGAGTAACATTTGATTTGCTAACGTGTTCTTAGTAAAATTAGGGCTAGTGGTCTCAAAAGTTCCTTTCGTCCATTTTGCATTGTATTGTAGAAGTTGCTATCTTTCCATTAGGTACAGGACATAATGCTATTGTACAAGACATAATCATTTATTTTACTAATTAAGATTTCCAAGTAGGAGATATTGCTTTTAACAAGTTGTTTTAATTCATAGCTTCATTTATAAGTATAGATATTCGGATTATTTGATTATAGTTACGTTGAGAGTATTTGATTATTTAATATATATAGATATCACTATTAAACAGTATTTTGGATATATGGTTTAATTTTTTTTTTTTTTTAAAATTTGCGACGGATTTGCCACGGAACTTTGCGACGGATTTGCCACGGAACTTTGCGACGGATTAGCGACGGAAATATTTGCCACGGAAAAGTCCGTGGCAAACGATTTGCGACGGCGTTTTTGCCACCATTTTTTGTCCATGCAAAATCCGTGGCAAATGGTGTTTTGCCACGGAAATTTGTACATTTGCCACGGAAATGTCTGTGGCAAATCAACGATTTTCTTGTAGTGTCTAGGGGTGAAAGTCATAACACTCGGTAACGCCTAACACATCGACTACATAGGATCACTAGAAATTGTGGTGAAAAATGCATGTCTTAACCATGTTTATTTATTTCGAATGCCACATTTCATTGAAAGTTTTCTTTTGACAATTGAGAGTGTCACTCTTGTCTTTTCTTTTATTTTGTATTTAACCTTACTTCTTAAAGATGATGCCAAGGCACATATCTCCACCACTGCCAAATTATTACCTGCCAACATCGCATAAAAAAAAGTCGAATTATGTTCTCGTATGTCCCCAAAGAAAACATAGCTTAACAAAAAGATGATGCTTGTCCTATCTGTGATCATGGGGAAACTTGATTTGATGTGGGAAGCTAGTGCACCATTGATAGTATATTTATCTTGTATTTTGTTAATTTTACAGGATGATATCTAAATGTGGATGTTGAATGAGATGTTCATCAATGGAAGAGGAAGTATGTGGAAGGAAGCAAACAATTTTGATAAAATACATGAACACATCGACCCTAAAATAAAAGAATTAACATAAAACAAAAATATATTTATGAGTAGTTTTATAGAAAGAATATTTTTATGTATGAACCCCAATGTTCAAGAAGAATGTTTGTATAATCTTTTGATGTTTCAAACAAGACATTCATTCCTCCGTACAATTATGATTAGCTAAATGTGACCACATTTATTATTATATTTCATTTTTGACTATACATTTACCATTATATTTTTTTACCCAACATTTACTATAATACTTAGTAATTCAAATCCATTCATTTATAAAATTACTTTTATTTACAATAACTAAAAATAATAATACATTATTTAATATTGAATTACATTATTTTTGGTCAAAAAAATTGAATTACAATATCATTATAGCATTTATTATATTCTACTTTCTTGAAATAGTATTCAATTGAGTCAAATATATATATATATATATATATATATATATATATATATATATATATATATATATATATATATAGGGATGACTCGGGTGAGAATACTTGGTTATTGTGAGAACATGAGAACATTAAATAATAATCGTCGATTAAAATTAATGGTTTAGATTATGTCATTAATTACAAGATCTCTCGTGATCTTTAATTATTAAGGAAACAATCATACACGATCTTGTAATTAATGTTATAAACTGAAGCGTTAATTTTAATCTGACGGTTATTATTTAATGTTCTCACAATAACCAAATGTTCTCACCCGAGTATATAGTATTTAGTAGATATTTAAGTCAATAAAAAGATATTTTTTTCTATAGCATTTAAAATTTCTTGAAGTGCAATAAAATATTTTTAATATTTTATAATTATGAATTTTAATAAATGTTATAAGATGCATCGATTGAATTACAATGAGACATTCATACATAATTTTATATATATATATATATATATATATATATATATATATATATATATATATATATATATATATATATATACTCCAAATATTTTATAGTTATGAATTTTAATAAATGTTATAAAGATATTTTTTTGTCATTTGAAAACCAAACATGTTATATTTTTTTTTTCATGAAACAAAAAAGATGCAATTGAACATTTTTGTTTCTTTAAATATATACTCCCTCGGTGCAATATTATATGATGTTAAAAAATTGTCCCATATTACTTGATGTTTTACAATATGAATGACGCATATTAGTTTTTCTTTTGCTATTATACGCTTCATTATTTAATAATTTCTCTTCTTCTAATTCTATTAATTTATCTTTACAATACAAAATTAACCATATTTCATAATTTGTGTGAAATCACTAAATTTACATAGCACATGGAACACGAGGAGTAATGCTTAAATATAATATTTGAATGAAAAATTTATTTAAAATTTCAAGTTATTGATTAACTCTCAATGCTACAACATAGAAAGACATTTAAAAGTTAACAAAATCAAATTAACAATTCTATTAATATTAACTATTTTAAGTTGCTGAACAAGAAAATCCCTTTCCATAGGTTGGTTCGTGAAATTTCACATGACTTCAATAGACCGTCGTTTCCAAAATCATGTTGTGCATGCATTACAATTGGCTGCTGAGGCATACCTTATTGAACTCTTTGGGGATACCAACTTGTGTGACATGCTAAGCGTCTCACAATTATGCACAGGGGAAAATTGATTTGATCGGGAAGTGCCTCATTGATAGTATATTCATTTGGTGTTTTGTTGATTTGATAGAATGATATCTGAATAAAGATGTTGAATTAGATCTTTGTAAATGTAACAGGAAATATGTGGGAGGAAGAAAACAATGTTGGTAAGAAATATGAAGGCCATATAGACCCTCAAACAAGAAAGAATGAACATAAGACAATAATATATTTGTGAGAAGTTTCTTAGCAAGAAGATTGTTTATATAACCCTTTGATGTTTTAAATAAGTCATTCATTTCCTCGTACAATTATGGTCTGCTAAATGTGAACGCATTTATAATTATTTTTCATTTTTGACTATACATTTTTTATTTAATGATTCAAGTCTTTTCATTTACAATAAAGGAAAATAATAGTAATAAATATTTAATATTGCATTACAATATCCTTATAACATTTAATATATATTCAGTCAAAAATAACATTTAATAAATACTACTAACAATATTTTTTAATATATACTCCTTTTTTAATATAGTATTCAACAAATTATTTTCATGTATTGAATATTTTTTCAATAAATTACAATATTTTTTAATATATACTCCTTTTTTAATATATAATTCAAGTCAATTCAACAATTCTTATATACTATGTATTAAAATTATTTTCATGTATTTAATTGAATATAATACTTCCTATAAAAATTAACAAACAAGAGGTAATAATTTTTATTAATAGTTTTAATTATACTTAATCAATGAACTAGGAATTTTTTTTTTGTTATAACATGTAAAATTTCTTGAAGAGCTATAAGTAATATTAAAATACTAAAGATTTTATAGTTTAAATTTATGAAATTAAACAGTTATGGTAAAGATACATCCGTATTTACCAAAAAAAGACTAAATTATAGTTTTGGTCTCCTTATTTTCAAAAGTTCAGACATTTGGTTCTCCTAAGTTAAAGTTCCGAAATTTAGTCCCCCTGTTTAGAAAAAAAAACACACATTTAGTCCAAAAATGGGGTTTTTTTTGTTGATTTGCAAGTCTGCAAAGAATAAAACTGATATGACCCTCATTAAATGATGTGGTGAAGGACATGTGGCCGTCAAATCATTTAATGAACCTATCCTCATGCCACATCATTATTGACCAAAAAATAAATTACAATATTAAAATCTTTTAATTTAAAAAAATAAAGTCAAATGAACATTGATTTCACGTCCGTTACTGAATAATGAAATCAGTCTGATTCCTTTTTTTTTTTGGGGTATAAAATTCAATCTGATTCTTCATTTACATCATTCTTCACAAACAGCTAAATGATTCTTCTTCTTCCACAAACATCATCCGAATAATCCCAAGATCGAACACATGAATTCCTCCAACTGTAACCATCAAATCCACTCCCCTCCCCCCCTCTTTATTGTTTATATAATCTTTTGATGTTTCAAACAAGGCTAAAAGGTACTTTTAGTCCCTGCAAATGTCAAAAAAATCCAGTTTAGTCCCTGCAATTCCAAATTTTTTAAAATAGTCCCCATAATTAGTAAACGTTACTACTTTAGTCCTCATTTTACTACTTTAGTCCCTACAATTCCATTTAAAAGTACTTTTTTAGTCCTCGCAAATGTCTAGAAAATCCAGTTTAGTCCCTCCTTTGTTAAGAGTAAAGTAACAGCAGGGACTAAAGTAGTAACGTTTACTAATTGCAGGGACTATTTTAAAAATTTTGGAATTGCAGGGACTAAACTGAATTTTCTTGACATTTGCAGGGACTAAAAGTACCTTTTAGCCTTCAAACAACACATTCATTTCCCCGTAGAATTATGATTAGCTAAATGTGAACACATTTATTATTATACTTTGTTTTTGACTGTACATTTACTATTTTACTTGGTAATTCAAATCCATTCATTTGTCAAATAATTTTTTTTACAATAAGTAAAAGTAATAATACAGTATTTAATATTAATTTACAATATTCTTATAGCATTTATTATATTCTACTTTCTTGATATAGTGCTCAATTCAGTCAAAAAAAAAAATAGAGTATTCGATAGATGTATTTAAGTCAATTCAACAATTCTTGTATATTATGTATTAAAATAGTTTCATGTATTAAATTGAATATAGTATGTCTTACAAAAACTAACACACATGACATAATATATTTTAATAATGATTTTAATTACACTGACGAAAAAATAAAATAGACATTATTTTGTTATAGCGTTTAAAATTTCTTGAAGTGCAATAAATTTTTTATATTTTATAATTATGAATTTTAATAATCGAATGAATTACAACTGAAATTCATTATATAATTCATATAAATTAGTATGTGTGTGTGTATATATATATATATAAATTGGTAGTAATAAATTCTTTTTTGTCATTTGAAAACCTCATATGTTATGCTTTTTTCATGAAACAAAAAAAGATGCAATTGAACATTTTATTCCTTTAAATATATACTCCATCCATTCAATATTATCTGACGTTCAAACATTGTCCCATATTACTTGACGTTTTACAATTTGAATGAAGCATTAATTTTTCTTTTTACTATCATATGCTTAATTATTTAATAATCTCTCTTCTTCCAATTCTATTAATTATCTTTCTAATATAAAATTAACCACATTTCATAATTTCTTTGAAATGACAAAGCTAAATATATCATGGAACACGAGGAGTAATGCTTACAAATTATAATATTTAAATGAACATTTTAGGTAAAATTTGTGGTTAATGATTATAACCTTCAATGCTGCAACATAGAATGACATTTAAAAGTTAACAAAATCAAATTAGCAATTCTATCAATACTAAATATTTTAAGTTGTTGATCAAGAAACTCCCTTTCCATAGGCTGGTTCGCGAAATTTCACATGACTTCAATACAGACCATTGTTTCCAAAATTATGTTGTGCATGCATTGCAAATTGGCTGTTGAGGCATACCTAATTGGGCTCTTTGTGGATACCAACTTGTGTATGATTCACGCTAAGCGTCTCACTATTGTGCGCAGGGTAAAATTGATTTGATGTGGAAGTACCCCATTGATAGTATATTCATTTGGTGTTTTGTTGATTTGATAGGATGATATATAAATATAGATGTTGAATGAGATCTTTGTAAATGAAACGGGAAATCTGTGGGAGGAAGAAAACAATTTTGATAAGAAATATGAAGACCATATAGACCCTCAAACAATAAAGAATGAATATAAGACAAGAATATATTTGTGTGAAGATTCTTAGCAAGAAGATTGTTTATATAACCCTTTGATGTTTCAAACAAGTTTCTCGGTACAATTATGATTCGCTAAATGTGAACGCAATTATCATTATTTTTCATTTTTGACTATACATTTCCTATTTAGTAATTCAAGTCGTTTCATTTACAATAAAAAAATAATACATATTTAATATTGAATTACAATATCATAAGTAATTTAAATCACGAATAACTCCACCTAAGTGTCCACCTAAGAAAAGCCACATAGATCTCTTCAAATATGTGGCTTTACACGTCATTAATAGTGGAGCCACAAATCCACGTTGGATGTCAGTAATTTATTAAAATAAAAGAAAGAAATGTCTTACATGGGAGTTGAACACTTGACCTTCGAGTGCCAAACAACAAAAACAACCACTGCACCATACGCTACTTTTGATACAAATTTTACAACCACTATTATTCAAACGGTTATGATATAAAATCATTAAACCCATGCCATTACTGCTGCCCATTATCTTATCTTAATCTTAATCTTAATTTTAATTAAACCCGTGTCATTAATGCTACAATTAGACCAGTCATTGATGTTGTGTTAGTTTCAAAATAAGTATTTTGATCTCAAATTAGCAAAAAGAAAAAAATTGTAGCTCTGCTGAGTTTAAATATTTGAATTTGCTTTTAAAATTGTAGCTCTGCTGAGTCTAAAAACTATAATTAATATTAGAGCCCGTTTGTTATGACTTATTTTTTAAAAAAATCAGTTTTTTTTAAATAATCACTTATGACATGTTGTCTGTTTGTTACAAATTCTTAAAAAAAATGAAAAGCTGAAAATAATCTAAAAACTGCTTCATATGAGAAGTTGTTTTGAGTAGTTTCTCAAGAAAATCAGTTTTTTAAGAATGATTTTTTTAAAATAAGTGATTTTCAGTATGTTACTCAAACATAAAACAACTTTTCAATTGAGGTGCATCGTGTATATATATATATATATATATATATATATATATATATATATATATATATATATATATATATATAGACACACACACACACACAATTGGATTAGAAAATTGCCATCATATACATATTATCTAACGTATATACGACCCTACAAAATATGAGTCGTATATATGTTAGATAACATATATACGATTGATATTTTTTTATAAAAAAAATACTTTTTTTTAAGGGTATTTTGGGGTTTTCAGGGGTAGATGGGATAGTGTGGGGTTAAAAAAATACCCTTTGTCAATAACATTAAACATAAAAGAATGTTAATTTGGTGGGTAAACAAGGTACCTGAAAAGAGATACCTGAAATTGTTATCGCTAATGGAGCATCATATGCACTACGATCTGGAGAAACGGAGCAACCATCAGGTAACTAAAAACTAAGAGCAAAACATTTGTCAATAACATTAAACATAAAAGAATGTTAATTTGGTGGGTAAACAAGGTATTAGATAGATCACATATTTAATTATAAAATACAACTGAATATTGACTTTAGGCTTCGACAATAGAACATCGTTTTAAAACTAAATAAAAAAGTTCGATCAGTAAATCTTATTTATTAAAAATGTCTACACATCTCTATATAAATACCGGGTTCTTCTTTCAGTGAAATTATGTTGTACCAAAATTTCAATAGAACTAATTTTTTCTCAACTTATTACCTAATATTAATTTTATTCTGTTGGATGCATAATTAGTGTTATAGTATACTACTATCTAAATAAAACTGAAAGACCCGATTGGTAAAGCGCGACTGCTGATTCTAAATCTCATAATGTTTTCGAAACTATTACGACAACATCATAATGTTTTTGTCATGAAAAAATGTTTACCCGTGCTGGCACGGGTGTTGCAAACTAGTCCTTATAACATAGTATATATTCAGTCAAAAAGAACATTTAATATATACTACTACCAATATATTTTAATAATTCAGCAATTTTCAACATTCTTCCAATTTTTTTTAAATATTTATTTTTATTAGGTTTTTCTCTCCTTGGGCACGCACCCTTGTGAGACGCGCCGCCTCTCCTCCGCCGTGAGCGACCTGCTTCTTCTTCTCCTCTTCTTCGCCGCACTCTCCTCTTGCTCTTGGTCATCACTACGACTCTTTTCTGCTATCAGTACGTGGATCTTCCTTGCCTACAGTACTCCGATCCCTGCGGGAAGCCGACTCTATTGAGGCATAGGTTGGCTTTGTTACTGTTATAGAAAGGGTGGTTACGTTGACTATGGCTTCGAGCTCTATGAACTTCGCGGGTGAAGAAGATGATGATGCCCCGCTACAACGAGAAACGTCTGAGAATGAAACTTTTGATGCACGATACTGCCTGGTGGGGCGTTTCCTCACTAAGCGATCGATACAGATTCCTATTATGAAGGATAGACTGTCGGCAATTTGGCAACCTGTGCATGGAGTGAATATCCTGGTGCTGGCTAGTAACTTGTTCCTCTTCCAGTTTTATCATTGGCGCGACATGGAAAAGGTTTTTCCGGGGGCCCTTGGAACTTTGATGGGCACTTGCTGATTATGGCAAAACTAGGAGTGGGAGATGTTCCTGCGCAAGTCCCGCTGTTTGAGGTTACTTTTTGGGTCCAAGTGCATGATGTACCGATTGGTTTCATGACTGAGTCAGTCGGTCGTGCTCTGGGTGATTTCATTGGGACTTTTATTGAATATGACCCAAAGAACATCTGGAAATTATTCATGAGGATTCAAGTCATGGTTGACGTTAGGAAGCCATTACGTCGGGGGAAAAAGATTAACGTTGGAGGTGATATTATTAAACTGGTGCGTTTTAAGTATGAGAGGCTTCCTGTCTTCTGCTACCTCTGTGGTCTCTTGGGTCACCTTGATAATGGGTGTGAGAAACTCTTCGCCATGGAACATGATGATGGTACACGAGGCTGGGGCCCTGACTTGAAGGTAGAGCGGCGTAATCCAGGTGATGATAACCAATGGCTACGCAAGGAGAAAGTTGCTGACGGTCCCAATGCTACGGCCACGCCGCCTAATCCGGCTGCGCGTACGGGCCATCGTGAGGAACAAGGTCCTAATGGTAATAATGGAAATAATAATGATACCAATTATGAGGAACCGTTTCAAAATCTGAACGTTAGTCATGGACCAATTATTAGCGCCAACATAGTGACCAACCATAACCGTCGTACGTTGACTGCTAATGGGTTGTTGTTGGTTACACACCCACGTGGAGCGCTGACGGGTGGTAACAATGGGGGACCTACTGCTCCAAGGCGTGTGATTACTGCTGACATCACACCAAGCAATGATATGGATGCTGACATGGGGGAATCAGAGTAGGTAAGGAAGAGAAAACGTACTAATGCAAATGCCCATGCAGGGGGCAGCTCTTCGGTCACATCACAAGCCATTGATACTGGGTCTTTTTTATCGGCAGGTCCTGGCAGCCAGGCCTACCAGGAGTCATGAGTATCCTCAGTTGGAATTGCCGAGGGTTGGGTCACGACTCGCCGATTCCTATGCTTCGGGACCTGGTCCGGAGTAACAATCTGGATATCGTTTTTTTATTCGAAACATTATCTTATACTAATACACTGGAAAAGGTTCGTAGAGTTCTGGGATTTGACGGCTGTGTTTCGGTAGACAGAGTTGGTAGAGGTGGAGGCATCACTGTTCTATGGAGGAATGTCCTAGATTGCACGGTCACCGACTATTCACATCACCACCTGGATGTTGTAGTAACAGACGTAACCCGTGGCAACTGGCACATCACCGGATTATACAGGTATGCTAATCGTTCACTGAGATATGAATCATGGGCTCTTATTCGGTGATTAGTTGGACTGCCTACACTCCCGTGGTGTATTATTAGGGACTTCAATGATCTCTTATCCCCCGAGGATAAGCAAGGACTGTGATCACCCGTATTATCTTATGAGGGGCTTCCAAGAAGCCATCTTGGACGCACAGTTGATTGATTTACCCCTCACAGGTTACCAATTCACGTGGAGATTTGCTCTTGGTACCCCGCGCGCTATTGAACAAAGACTAGATAGGGCCTTTGCTACTAAGGAATGGTTGGACTTATTTCCCCAAACAAAGCTTTTGAATCTTATCTCCCCTAAGTTTCATCACTCCCCATTGTTACTTCAAAGAGATTATTTGCACGTTCCTCCTCGTGCCTGCTCTTTTAAGTTTGAGAATGTGTGACTATCTGAGCCTGATATTGATGAGGTTGTCCAGAGAGGTTGGAACATGGAAGGCGCTGATGATATCACCTCTCGGTTGAGAGGATGTGCGCGCAACCTCCACTCTTGGGGACGCATGAAGCGCTTGAAATTTAGAGAGGACATTTCAGCATGTAGAGAGGCTATGGAGAGGGTCCGAAACTGGCAGGATAGCGATGGTGTTCTTCGTTTCAATAGGATGCGTCGTCACTTAGCCAAGTTGATAATGCAAGAGGAGACTTTTTGGAGACAATGCGCCAAATCCTTTTGGCTTAAGGAAGGCGACCGTAACACCAAATTCTTTCATGCTAGAGCTACTACTAGGCAAAGAAAGAAGAAAATAGATGGGTTGGCACATAGCGATGGGACTATAGCTGATTGGCCGGAGGCAATTCGTGGTGTGGTGGTTGAATACTTCCACTATCTTTTCACTAGCCGGTTGGGTGATTATGAGCCCGTGACTAGAGTCATGGAGCCTCGGATTACGCAGGCGGATAATGACTTGCTGACCTGCGCTTTTGGTAAGGAGGAATTTTGAGAAGCGCTTATGTCTATGGACAATGATAAGGCCCCGGGTCCGGATGGCTTCAACCCGGCATTCTTTAAGCGCTATTGGGACATTTATGTTGATGACATATTCCAGGCTTGTGTTTGTTGGCTTGAGTGAGGGGAGTTTCCCCATGATTTGAATTATACAAATATAGCTCTTATCCCCAAGAAAGACAATCCTGCTTCCATGGCCGATTGGCGTCCAATTGCCTTATGCAATGTCCTCTACAAAATCATCACTAAGGTACTTGCCAATCGTTTTAAAACTGTTTTATCTAAGTGCATTTCAACTGAGCAATCTGCTTTTGTGGCTGGAAGGTCCATACTTGACAATACTATGATTGCGTTTGAAATTATATATTACCTCAAGAATAAATGCAAAGGTAAAGTGGGGGAGGTTGCTTTGAAAATAGATATGAGTAAGGCCTATGATCGAGTTGATTGGGGTTACTTTATGCTGTCATGAATCGCCTGGGTTTTAATTAGTGCCACTTGGATTAATTGGATGCGTATGTGTATTGAATCTGTGTCTTTTTCTGTTCTTGTAAATCAGGAGTGCGCGGGTCCTATTACACCAGAACGGGGAATTAGACAAGGAGATCCCCTATCGCCATACCTCTTCATTTTGTGCTCTGAAGGTCTGACAACTTTGTTACATAATTCCATTGCCTTCACTATTTGTTGGGGTGCGCCTCTAATCTCTCACCTATTATTTGCAGATGATTGTTTCTTATTTTTTAGAGCATCCTTGGGTGAAGCCAATCGTATTCAGCAAGTATTGCAACTTTATGAAAATGCTTCGGGCCAACAAATCAACTTCTAAAAGTCAGAAATTTTCTTCAGTAGGAATGTTCCACAAGCATCTCAGGATATCATTGCGACTCAGTTGGGCGTTTAAGTATGTCTTGGCACCGGCCAATACTTGGGTCTACCATCTATGGTTGGAAGGAGTAAAAAAGCCCTCTTCAAGTTTATAAAGGGCTGGATATGGAAGAAGATCAATTCGTGGAGTGGGAGAATGCTTTCTAAGGCCGAGAAAGAAGTCATGATTAAGTCGGTTCTTCAATCTATTCCGACTTACTTCATGAGTCTATTTACTATCCCCACATCACTTCTTGTGGAGATTGAACGGATGCTTAATGGATTTTGGTGGGGTGGTAATGGCGGAGTTACTAAGGGTATCCGGTGGATGGCTTGGGATAAGCTTTGTATCCCAAAGAAATATGGTGGTATGGGATTTCGGAATCTTAAATCCTTTAATCTTGCTCTTTTGGGGAAGCAAGCTTGGCGACTCCAAAACCAACCGGAATTGTTAATCTCGCGTCTATACAAGGCTAAATACTTCCCTCACTGTGACTTTATGCACGCCACGAAGCGGTCCAATGGGATATTTGTGTGGAATAGCATTCTTAGTTCCCAAGAGCTGTTGCGTGAAGGCTCCATGTGGAGTATTGGAAATGGCGCATCAATTCGGTTGTTTGAGGACCAATGGACCAAAACTCCCACTTCTATACAGCCGAGAGCCTTAGGTACTTTTAATCCTCTCCTCCATGTTGATTATTTAATTGTGCAAGATCGTAAGTGTTGGAACAAATCATTGGTCCGGTTTCTCTTGGATGGCCCTTCTAGAGAGGTGGTTTTGTCTACTCCTTTGTTCCCGTGTGCTGTTGATGATGTACTTCATTGGAAGAGTGAACAGAACGGTATTTATTCGGTGCGCAGTACTTATCGCCTGGCCGAAACCAAAGCTGCTCCACATAATGGGAATTTTGTTGATGGTAATTGGGATACAATTTGAAAACTCAAGGTACCTCTGAAGATTAGGAACTTTCTCTGGCGCTTGGGGCGTAATTGCATCCCCACTCGTGTAACACTCCCTTCTAATTAAACTACTATTTAATTAATTTAAAATCAGAGTCTAAGAAAAACTTTCAGTGCGACCATAAGAAGGTGTCACATTTAAAAAAAATAACCACACTTAATAACTCCAAATTAATTTCTTAAAGACTTAAGGTACGAGATACATAGCACCACAGTCAATATAATGTAAAACCATCGCAGCGGAAATATATCAAAACGTAAAATGTAGAAATACAAAACCAAATGGAAGTTTAAAACATAAAATAAAACGACAAAGCAACTAAGACGCCCCCCAGTGCTACGTATCAGAGCCGACTCAACCAAACTAGATCAAGAAGGTACCAGGTCACCTTCAATCGCCACACCGACGCTGTCGATACATGAGAAGCAACATAAAGCAGTAGGGTGAGTCTCTTTACATAAGTAATAACAAATAAGACAAACATCACATGAGAGAAGGCAACTAAATACTCCAAATTACAATCACATTCAAGTACACCATTAATTCATAATCACCAAGAATAATCACCAGATGCATGTTTAGTGTATGAGATGTGATCGTACCTTGACCAATGAAGTGTTGAAGTAGTTGTTGCTTCGTTGAATGGGCCGGTCGTTGAGAGGGTTGAAAGGACCGGTCCCCGCTTCACGCGTTGAGCACCTCGGGTGGTACCGCAAAGACACTCGACGATCTAGTGAGAGGTCGCCGCGCGAATAGCACAAGGTTAGAGAACGCGTGCTGATGCCATATGCGAATGGCGATATATATCTTTGCGAGGTCCGACCGTTAGCGAGATTTTCGCCGGCGAGAATTGCGCTCCAAGCGCCGTGTTTGGGCCGATCGAGTCGGGCCGGGCCGCAGTCCAATTGCTGCTGGCGCTTCGTATTTGGCCGATACACCCAGAACAGCTTGCCCCCAAGCCTAGGTCGCCGAGAGCGGGCCGAGGCTTGAATCGATGCCCCGAGGAGTGAAGTTACTTTGACGAAACGGACGCGCCGCTTGCCTTTTCTACGGGGCGGTGTCGACCGCCGTCAACCATCGGCCGCGTCTTTGCCGTGGACGGTTGGTCTTTCCCGACATTTAAGACGCGTGACGCTTGGTGTTTCCGAGGTCATGCGAGACAACCATTGGTGAGAAGACGAAGCGTTGTGACTCTTCGCATCCCGGTCCCCTTCGCGCCAGAAATCTGCGCTATAAATAGCCCTTCTGCTGAGTTCATTTCTCACACTTCCAAGATTTGCTCTGCCAACGACCGACTCGTCTGCCGCCGACTTGCATTCGAAGCTGTTCTGTCTACTAGCGACCGATCCACCACATCTGCTTAAGGTATGGATCGATTTCTCTCTTTACTTTTTTAAACTTGAGTTTTTTTCTTGAAAGTACTTCGTGCTTTTCCACGCCTCGTGATAGGGGGTGTCAGGTCGAGGGATGGCCAGCTCGCCCCCTCTCATGAGTGCTTTGCTCGATCGACCTGACTCGATCCCTTTATCACAGGTGTTTGTGTATGCCACGGACGGTTAATCGCCTCAGTATTCCCTGAAAACCGCCCGCCTTTTCGCCACATACATGTCGAGGCCGGCGAGCCTAAGTCGCCTTCGGGCGACAAAGGTTCTAGCTCTTCAGCGCTTCCTCGAGCAAAGACGGCTCGAAGTTCGTCGTTCTTCCGACGGATCGGCCACTCCAAGAGTATCGGGTTCTGTGTCCGTCCATTCTCGCCGAAGCGGCCGAGTAACTCTCCACCGCCCGAGGACGTTGTATCCCGAGTGGAGGAGAAGAAGAAGACGCCGACGTGATTACCATTGATGATGACGAGGCGCAGAGTGCCGCCCCGGGCCGTGGACGAGGAGATGGTGGAGGCCGGCGCGCCGAGCCAAGAAATCCAAGGAGAAGAGGTGATTCACCCGAGGTCGATATTTCTCGTCCGAATGCCAACGCTGGAGTGTCGAACGGGCGGTCGGCCAAGTCCAAGCCGATGTAGCTCGAGATGTGTCCGACATGTCTTGGGTGTCTGAGACTCTTCGCTCCAACAGAGCATTATTACGGCCGGCCACGATGCTTTGCCCGATCTACGAGCCGCTCGAAGATTCACCGGCCGGAGGATAAGAGGCATGAAGGAGGCGAAGATATCGCGACTTATTCTTCCAACTTCAAGTTCACGATGTATCGGCTCGTGTTCGAGAAGATGAAGATCACCCCTCCTTTCACCGAATTCCAACGCGACGCTTTGCGCCATATTGGGTCGCCTTCTCTCGCTTCATCCAAACGCATGGGCGCGAAGAGACTTTGAGGTGTCACGACCAAACTGGCTCGGCGTCGATCGATGATGCTTTTCTTTGCTATCTTCGAGCCGAGCCGCTCGAGAGAAGGCCAACAAGGAGAAGAGGGAGCAAGTCTCTTTCAAGATGCGTAAGACTCACCACCGATTTTTCAAAGCATTCCAGAGTCGTTGGGAGCGGCCCGAAAAGTCAATATTTTTGGATCGCTCCAACCGAGGAGGCCGGCAAGGCCGCTTTGTGAGGTTCAACCGGACGGATGCCGGGTCCCCTTACTTCCCAATCATGTGGAATGAGGCTCATTTCTCGCAGCGGCCCGGGATTACATTTATTCAACCAAAGATTTGGGTGAGGCCGACTCGAGACTTTGGAGATGATAAAGTCGCTGCGGGCATGATGCGGCCAGGTTCCTAAGGGCGACATACCTTGCCGACCCTTTGTCTTGTACGAAGGCCAAGAACTGGAGGCCGAGATTGGTTTGCCTTTAAACCTTGTCTTCATATTTTTGCTGTCAGTCTTGTCAATCTTTTATTCTAACTCATAGCTCGTTATTTCGCAGAAAGAATGGCCGCAAAAATCGGGACTCGCCGCTCGCCCCGGTTCCGAAGGCGAGGCTAAGAGATTTGACGCTTTCGGCCGGGGATAACCCTGAATCTTCCTCAAAAGTGCCCCACACCCCTAAGAGCCAAGGGAAGAAGCCGGTCGGCAGGCCCCGGTCGCCTCCTCCCAGTGCCGATCGCTCACCCAAGCGGGCCAAGCGTGATTGTCGGGTCCCGGCCGCTGCAACGGAGGAGATTCCCATCATCTCGCCAAAGCTTGGGTGCGGCCGATCCGGAGCAAGATGTGATGAAACCCATGGCGCTCGCGCTTTCTCTCGCATGGGGTCGAGAAAGTCATGGCGGAGCTGGTGGCCGAATCTGACGGTAATTTTATTTTCTTAGTCTTGTACTCTTTATCTTACCTTTGTTCGACCGACTAACCAACCTTCGACCTGAATTTTGCAGGAAAGGACAAGGCTTTAACTGAGGCGCAGCAGAAATATGACAAGCTCGCCCAAATAAGAAGGAGGCCCTCAAACGGGGAGGAAGACCGTGCTAGGCTTGCAAAGAGGAACAAGGAGCTTGCTTGCCGTGTCGCTACTTTGAAGGGCGATCTTGATGCTACGAGCAAGAAAGAGGTCATGAGAGAGGCCGCCTGGGCGGCGGTAAGGCAGCTACTGAGGCCAAAATTCAAATGGTAGCCAAGGCGCGGCCAGAGGCAGCGATCGAGCGCTTCTATAATTCGCCGGGCAAAGCGGATATTGAATCAAGATCTCAAGATCAATTTTGATGACAAAATGATCAAGCCCACGCACTATGTCGATGACAACAAGATCATGCCGCTCGCGTAAGTCGACGAGCAAGGCAATGTCGTCCGCCTGCCACCGTTTCTTTTTTAAAGCCCGCCGCGAGCGGTGTAATTTTTTGTAACCGCTTAACTTGCCTTCGGGCACAACAATTTTTCTCGCCGTGCGCCTTTTTCAATTGTGGGCGCCGGCCGACCGCGCCTCGTGTTTGTAATGACAATTTTTACTTTCCTTTAATTACGCTGTTCAAATTTCTATTGCTATGTCTCGCAGATTCTTGCATTTATTCGCCTTTAGTCATTTCGAACTTATGGGCGCTTCGGCGGTCGCTTCGCATTACTTCGATAGCGCTGCTTATGGTCGCTTTTCTTTGCGCGCCAGTATGTTTATTATCCTCTAAGTCTTCGAGTTTTAAGACCGCTTCGGTCCGTCGTCGCGCTTATTTCGAGAGCACTCATTCTTTGATAAGTTTTAATATCCCCACGGGGCCTTGGATCGCTTCTACGACTTCCAATTAGGCCCTTTCGATGGCATTTATTGGGACCATGCCGATGGTCGCCGAGATAGGTCGCTTTGGCGGTCTAATAGGACGGGTTATTGCTTAACCCTTAGGCCATTTCGATGGCACTCGGTTGGGACCATTTCGATGGTCGCCGATTTAGATCGCTTCGACGACCTAAGGTTTGCGGGTTTTAACCCTCGGGCCATTTCGATGGCACTCGATCGGGACCATTTCGATGGTCGCCGATTTAGATCGCTTCGACGATCTAAGGTTTGCGGGTTTTAACCCTCGGGCCATTTCGATGGCACTCGATTGGGACCATTTCGATGGTCGCCGATTTAGATCGCTTCGACGATCTAAGGTTTCATGCGTGTTAACCTCGGGCCATTTCGATGGTTTCGAGGTAGATCGCTTCGACGATCTAATCAACTTTGATAAATCTTCGATCGCTCCTTTGCCACGCAATCTTGAGCGACCGGGCCATACATTCTTGCGAAAGTAAAGAACACATCATGTTTTTAAAGGTCGCCTCGTAAAAACCCGAAGGGGGGAAAAAGAGCGCCACCGCTTTTTATTAATAGGTCGGTCGTCATTACATTCAAATCACTTGTTACATTCAAACGTAATATTTCCTAAGTTTTTCTCAGATTCCATGTTCGGGGATAGTCGCCCCATTCATGGTTTCCACTCGTATGCCCCTCGCCGCCTTCTTGATGACTCGATACGGACCTTCCCAATTTGGTGCCGCCTTCCTCAAGCGTGCATTCTTGTTTCCCACGCCGCCCGCCTTAGAACGAGCCGGCCGACCGAGAATTCTCTCTTTTGAACTCGAGCGTTGTACCTTGTCGCGACCTTCCGCTTGATCAATTGCTCTCTTAGTGAGGCTTGGGTGCGCAGCTTCTTCAATTAGGTCCAATTCTTCTCGATAGCCCTGGCCGTTGTTGACCACCGTAGGGGTTTCAAGTCCTCCAATTCACTCGCCCATTTCTATGGGTATCACAAAGATCGCCTGCACACCAATCAAGCGGCGACTCCCTGGCCGATGAATGAGGGGTCGCCCCGTAGGCCCACGTAACGGATCGCAGCTCTTCGACCCGCCTCCTCCTTTGCTTCATCCGGGCCGCTTTAAACCACGTAGATGACTCGCTGGCCGCCTTCACCTTGGCCGTTAGTCCGAGGGTGTTCGACCGAGGTGAAACGCTGCTTTACCCCTAAGTCGCCAACATTTCTCTCGAATCTCTTGTCCGTGAACCGGGTGCCGCTGGTTCGTTATCAATTGGCCGGGGATACCAAAACGGGCTAGTACACACCGTCCAAGAACTTGCTTGACTTTGGCCGATGTGATTGTTGCCAATGCTCGGCCTCGATCCACTTAGTAAAGTAATCTATCGCCACGATCAAGAACTTGAACCGCCCGGAGCGGGGTGGAAACGGGCCTAGAAGATCCATGCCCCACCAGCGTAACGCCAAGGTGAGACAAGACTTTGTAATTCGAGGAAGGTGCAATGTGGACATCGCGATGTACTTGGCATTTCTTGCACTTCAAACGAGTTTCTTGGCATCCTCGCCCATGGTCGGCCAATAGTAGCCGGCCCGAGGGCCTTCTTAGCTATGGAACGAGCGCCCTGGTGACTCCCACAAACACCTTCATGAATGTCCCTCAACACATGGTCGGCCGACCGACGTAAGACACCTTAACAATGGAGAGGAGAATCCTCTTCTGCATAACTTTCCTTCAATAACCGAGTACTTGGTCGCCTGAGTCCGACTAACTTAGCTTGCTTTGGATCGCTCGCTCCTCCCTTCAACAATGTACCTTAGGATGGGGCGATCCAATCAACTGCGGCCGACACACGTAACGCCAACGATCGACTTGGCTTGGTTGAAACGCTCGGCCGATTTAATGTTTCTTGAATCACATTTCTATGATTCCCCGGAGTTTTGGTACTTGCCGGCTTTGATAGAATATCCGCCAACATTTTCGCTTCGAGGCACATGTACCACTTTCACTTCTGCCGAATCGCTGAGCGCTTCTTCACTCTTGCTAGATAACTTTTCAAAGACGCTGCCTTTAGCATCATATAATTCTTTGATCTGCGAGACTACGAGTAGGGAATCGATCCGAGTTCAACCCAGAGACATTGAAATCTCTCGCGAGTGAAGGCCGCCTATGCATGCCTCGTGACTCGGCCCGGTTGTTTGAAGTGTGGAATGCAAAGGTTAAAGACACCTCCACGGCCAGTGCCTTCGTAATTTTCTAGTATTAGGCCTACTCCACTTCCTTTACTATTAGACGACCCATCTACGCAAGATCCGTGTCGCTCCAGCTGATCTTCCGGAGTAGGAGTCATTTCGCTAAAAAGTCGCCCAACACTGCGCTTTTTGCGGCCGATGGATTAGAATTTGATGCCAAACTCACCGAGCTCCACCGCCCACTTTATCATCCGTCCCCGCCAAACCGGCCGATGTAGGACTTGCTCGATAGGCTGGGTCGGTCCTTACCACGACTGGGTGGGCCACAAAGTAGGGTCTCAACCTTCTAGCAATCTATTAGGAGTGCAAGGGCAAACTTCTATTTTCTCGTATCTCACCGGGACCTTGTAGCACTTTACTAATGAAGTAGACCGACTCTCGCTTTAGATCGTTCTCTCTAACTAGCACAAAGATCGAGAACTTCTTCTCATGGCTGGCCATGCATATATATAACGTCTCGCCTGCAGAACGGCTTGGTCATGATCGGCGGGCAACCAAAGCTTGCTTTAATTCATCCAAAGGTCTCGCCGGCATTGTTCGGCCCACTCAAAGTCCACCTCTTTCTTCAAAGCCTAAAATAAAGGAAGCGACTTGCGTGCCGCTTTGGGGATGAACTCGATAGAGCGCCACCATGCCATTTAGTCGTTGTATCTCTTTTTTCGATGTGGGCGGCCTCATATCGGGCATCGCCTCTACACTTTTCGTGGTTTGCTTCTATCCTCTTTCACTGTGGAAACCCAAGATTCTCGCTACCCTCACCCCAAAGGTACACTTCTCGGGATTTAGTCTAAGTGAGTTCCTCCTAGCTTCTTCAAATATTTCCCTGAGGTCGTTCACGTGATCTGGGTCGGCTTACGCTTTTAATGATCATGTCATCCAAGTACACCTCCGAGATTCGACCGACCGTCTTTTAAAAATCTTGTTCATCATCCGCCGTAGGTCGCCCCAAACGTTCTTCGTGATCGAAAGGCATCACCTTGTATCGAAAATTTCCCGATCGGCCATGAATGCCGTCTTGTGTCGATCGGGGATACATCGTGATCTCGATTGTACCACGAGTAAGCGCCCAAAAGGACAGAAGTTTGTAGCCCGCCCCATCGACCACTTTGTCAATGTTAGGCACGGGAAGGCATCCTTCGGGCATGCCTTATTTAGATCGGTATAGTCCACACACATCCTCCATTTTCCATTCTTCTTTCTTAACCAAAGACGACATTGGATAGCCAGTGTCGTATTTGATCTCTTCTATGAAATTGGCCTTTATGAGGTCCTCAACGGCCTTTGCAAATGGCTTGAGATTTTTCCTCGCTCGAGCACGCCTTCTCTCGAGCGACCGGCTTGACCCCTTCATCGATCGAAAGTTGATGGCAGTGCCACTTCGATAGGAATGCCGGGCATGTCCGATACCGCCATGCGAACAGTCAAGATAGTCTCTCAAGCAATCGCACAAGATCTCTTGCTTCACTTGCTCGTAGGTCGCTACCGAGCTTTATCGCTTTTTGGATGGGTCGTCACCCGCTTGAACGCCTACCAACTCTCCATGGGGCTCGTCTTCTTCACTGCTTTTTCACTCTCGAGCCAAATCATCA
The DNA here is from genome assembly GCA_020916435.1 of Oxytropis ochrocephala. Classification (NCBI taxonomy): domain Eukaryota; kingdom Viridiplantae; phylum Streptophyta; class Magnoliopsida; order Fabales; family Fabaceae; genus Oxytropis; species Oxytropis ochrocephala. The sequence goes on from CM037091.1 coordinate 41,642,340, forward strand.
TCATTCTCCTCCGGTCGTATCCGATCATAACGAGCGCCCGATCGACGACATTGACTTGATGGCCTTCACTAGTGCTCTCGAACGCTTGGGCCACGATCTACCTCGTCACATATTTCTTGGTATAGAGCGTGGCTTCTTCTTGCCGATTCGAGGTCGGCCGCCAGGGTAACCACTTGGTCGCCTTTGTCAGAGAATTTCATTTTCGATGCACCGCCGATGTAACGGCCTCTAGCTTACCCAAAGTCGGCCTACCAATAATACATTGATAGCAGGATTTGAGGGGGAGTACGAGGAACGCCGTCCCGATCGTCCCCGCATGCAGTACTATCCCCAGCTGTCGCCACCAAACGTGACTAGCAAATCGATCGTTCCCAACGGCAGGGTGGTCGCCCCATTGAAACTCTCGTTAGAGGGGTAGGCTCGGCCCGGGAATTATCTCGCCCGATCAACCTTTATTTTGTCAATCAAGTCTTCAAACATGATATCGCCGAGCTACCTTGATCGACCGTGATTCTCTCGCGCACCTCGTGTTTGCCATGACAAATCGATTACCAATGGAACATAACTATTAGGCTTGCCGTCGCATGTGTCAGCCATCCATCGAACGAGATGGGGTCTCGCTCGAGACCGGTGGTGGTGTCTTGAAGTGGATGCGACCATTAACAACTCGCCCCACTTTCTCTTGGTGGCTTTGTTAGATTCCCCGCGATCCAGGGGTTTCCACCATGAATAACCATCGCAACATTACGGCCTTTGGATCGCCGAAAGTCACGATCTTCGATCGATCCTTGTTTTGGGTGCTGCTCTCTGCGGCCGCAGGCCCCTTTCCTCTGTCTCGATCGGCTTTTTCTCGCTTTCTTGAGGTCGGCCGCCTTCCTCCGACCTCACATACTTTCCCAACTTGCCTTCTCAATAAGCTCTTCAATGTCATCTTTGAGGCCATACATCGTTAGTATCGTGCCCTTACTCTTGTGGTAGCGCAGATCTTTTAGTCTGGCCGTGCCCCCTTCTTGAGCACGAGTGGTTCAGCCGCTTAACTCCCACAAACTCATTATTCGACACTCGCCGTAGATCTGCGCAATAGAGGTGTTGAGCCGAGTGCGATGATCAAACTTTTTATCTCGAAAAGTCGTGCCGATTGTCGCGGCGACCTTCATGTCCTTTGCCCGCCATCGCTTTCCTCTTTAGGTCGTGCACGGACGGCCTTTCTTGCTCGCCAAGGTTTCTTCGTGACGCCATGTGGACGTTAGCCTCGCGTTAAGAAGTAGCCGAGATCTTGGTAATGGTTAAGAGTGAATTCTTCTACGAACCGGTGGTCCTGGCGAATACCACGCTCAGATATTTTAGCTTGTCCTTGTCCGACAAGTCACGAACGGACTTCGGCCTTCGGTGTTAAACCGGTCGATATATCGCCTCGGCGTCTCATTATCTCCTTGAACAACAGAGTCCAAGTATTCTTCATACCGATATTGGCGGCGTTTGCGCAGTAGTGAGACAAGAATATTCTCGATCAGTGTCGTCCCATGAGGAGATGGAATTGGGTCGCAGAGACTCCCACCATTCCAATGCTCGACCGCCCGCAGATCGGGAAAAAGCCCGTGCATTTCATGGTCGGTCCCACCCCTATAGCAGCAGTGAATTATTGAAGTAACGGAGATGTTTGTCGATCTCCTCGGCCGCCAAACTTGTTGAGATTGGGCGGCTTGCGAGGTCTCTTGGAATTTTGTAACGCCCGATCTCCCGAGAACGGGCCGTGTTCATTCTCGAATGCCGCTCGACCCAAAGGGTTGCATTGCGAGGCATGCCTCGCTGTGCCGGCATTCCATAGAATCCTCCGCATGGGCCAATTGGTGGAAGCCGAGGAGGCCTCTGGGTCGCCGCTTTGGCCTCCCTAGGCCGATGTGAAACGCCCCTAATTCTTCCATTCCTATAATCTTCCAACTTTTTCGAGAATCCCAAGATCTCGCTTCGACCGACGTGACCGGACGACTCGTTGGAGGAGTACTGGTCTGCGAGCGACCGTGTCGGGACGGTAGCTAGAATCTTCATAATCATAGGACATCGAACGGCGCCTACGCTGCTCCTCGCTGGGCGCGACCAGGTGCCCCTCGCTTCTTCCGCCGGAGAGCGATGAGTAGTGCTCTCGGCGAGAAATGCTCCTTCGAGGAGGGGAGCGGTGTCTTCGCGCGGCCGGCGACGAGCGTATGTTCTCCGCCTTCCGCCCGTGGCGCCCGAATCGAACCTCTCGATCGAGAGATGAGCGCATCTCGGTCTGCGATCACTTGATTTTTGTTTTGCAGAGCCGCAAAACGGCTTGAGTGACATGATCTCGGTAGAGGTTCTCGAATGCCCGCCTTCAACCAGCCTCGGGCGGCAAGTCTCGTGAACGCCGGTTGAACTCGTTGGAGGATAGGTCCGCGATCGCTGTGCATCAAGTCTCTTGTCGTGGTAGTCCTCGAGACTCGTGGATCGCGGACGCCACGCCCGGTTCTCTGCTGATTCTCGCCGGAGGATTGAGTCGAGAAGTGGCCCGCGCCCGGGCCCGGCCGCGTGGAGCCATGAAAGAGGTAGGATAGCGCACGCGCCTCCCATCGTGGTCGCCAATTGATCGTACCTTGACCAATGAAGTGTTGAAGTAGTTGTTGCTTCGCTGAATGGGCCGGCCGCCGAGAGGGTTGAAAGGACCGGCCCGCTTCACGCTGCTGAGCACCTCGTGGTACTGCAAAGACACTCCGACGATCTAGTGAGAGGTCGCCGCAGATAGCACAAGGTTAGAGAACGCACTGATGCCATATGCGAATGGCGTATATATATCGCGAGGTCCGACCGCTAGCGAGATTTTCGCCGGCGAGAATTGCGCCCAAGCGCGTGTTTGGGGGCCGATCGAGTTTGGCCGGGCCGCAGTCCAATTGTTTGCTGGCGCTTCGTATTTGCTGATACACCCAGGAACAAGATGCAACCCAAAACTCCACGGGCATATGCATGTGGATCCATCACCAAAATAGCCTTAAGGGCATTCACCAAAATATACAATGAGGCCGAAGCCTACTCACCAAAGATGCATATGAGTATGTGACACCATGACAATGCACCATATACACCAAAATCACCAAAATATGCAATAGCATGCTCACCAATAGTTATATTGACTCACCAACACCAAGGAAGGTCATAGACCCCTCTCACCAATTTTTATTCACACCATTTAGTACACATCACCGTCAAAACATCGCCACAACGACTAAAACAACACCAAAGGACTAAAACAGCACCCAAGGACTAAAACAACACCTAAGGACTAAAACATCACCTAAGGACTAAAACAGCACCCTCAGGACTAAACAGTGACATAAGGACCAAAACAGTACCCTTACTAGGCAACATTGTCTTAGACACGAATTAAGACAAAACTAAGACATCCGCTTAGGCACAAAGACACACAGTGGCAAACCAAAATCGGCGCTCATTACCTAGACACAAAGCGCACACTGTGGCGCCATGGGCCGCAAAATCGCGCGCTCTACACTTTAGACACAAAGCGCACATCTCGCGCTATGGGCAAATAAAAATCGGCGCCTATACTTAGACACCAGCAGCATAGAGCACACAGGGCAGCCAAATTGGCGCCACACTTGAAAATCAAGCAGCGCCCGAAAAATCCGGCTTGGACTTTTCACCGACAACGTGAAAATAGTAGAGCCGCCACCAATATTTATTTAGGAAAACATTGAAAAACGCTTTTTGGAAAAAATGTGTGGTCTTTTGAAAACACAGAGATGTAGGTTTGGGGTTTGGTTGCGCATGGGGAAGGTATTAGCACTCACGCGCCTTTTTCTACCGAAAGGAACCATTAACTTGATGTGATTTGAAATGTTTGATTTGAAATACATCGCTTCTACTTCTTTTCTTTTCTTTTCTTTCTTTTGAGAGACCGCTTTATTGAAAACGGGGAAAGGGAATGTTTTTGGTATCTTTGTAAAGCGGAACAAAACAAAGATTTTTTGAAAAGGGGTGCTTGACGGGACATGAACCCGGCCCCACGCACTTCACCAATGAGGATCAAAGCTACGTAGTTCTCGGTTTTGCGTCTGAAAACGGCTTTTGGGTTTTAATATTGGAGCTTTTGAAATAAGACTCATTCATGATCATGTGATAATGAATGCAAGACATGATATTAATGGATGCATGAACATGTAAGAGAGTATGAGAATGCAAGAGGTATAAACACATATGAGTGCATGAACATGTAAGCACAAGTGATGAAATGCAAAGTGTGAAAATATTTTGGGTATTTTTGCAAATTGACAAGTAGTAATACTTTTAGTAAAAAGTTAGTGAATGGTAAAGTAAAAATGCATGAGGTAAATGGTAATTATTTAATGAGATGGTAAAGTAAAAAGTTAAAATGTTTTTTTTTTTTTTTTACTTTTGGTAAAAAGTTAATGAATGGTAAGGTAAAAACATAAATGAATAGTTAAAAGTGAAAAACACATTAACACAATTATATTCATCTACACAAGATCAAACAACACATTTCAAGCACAAAATGAACCCTAAAAAGGGCCTCTAAGGCCGAAACCATATATGAGCACAAACAACAAGTTTTTTCATGCTAAAACTCATAATCAATACATAGAACAAATCATGCAAATCAAGCACATCATGCATTTTATTTACCTAAATCAAAAAGTGAAAAGAAAGCAAACAAAAACCCTAACTCCTAAGGTTCAAAACCGAAACCCCTATACCCATGAATCAAGACAAAATCCAACTTGCAAGTTATGATATGAACAAGAAGATGCATATAATACATGAAAGTTCTCTATTCATGGGAAAGTAAAAAAATGAGTGTGAAAGTGCAAAACATATGGTTAAAACACAAGAACACTCTCATCAAGGCCAATGGCTCACTTTAAACACCCAAGGCTCCCAATGTCCTTGACATAGTGTTTGAAATGAGCCCTCTAAGCCTCTTTGAGAGAGGAAAGAGGAGTAGAAGAAGAATCTACATGCTGAAAATTAAAAATGCAAGAGATAATAGGCTTACCTCAAGAAATAAATAGAAAAGGAATAAAGATGTAAAATGAGAGCAAGAACACTTGGAAAACACCTCCAACACTCTAGATCCTCACGCAAATCCTCTTCTCTTGGTGGGTTTTGATGAAACTTGGATGATTATGGAAGTTTGGAAAGGGATTTATGGGATAGATGAAGGATTATCAAGCTTTGGTGTTTGATTTTTGAAGAAATTGGGTGAGAAGGAGGAGAGGGAGGCTACGGCCAAGGAGGGAGAGGAGAGGAGAGAGTTGTGAGCTAGGGTAAAAAATGAGAGTGTGTTCCTATGATCTCTTGTTTTTGGGTTTTATATGGGGTGCAAACTTAAGGGTATTTAGGACAATGTGCTTCTTGCAAACCAATAGGATTTGAGATAAAATTTGAATCAATGGTCAAGATGCAATGTCACATGGATTAAGGGCAATTAGAAAGTACAAAGTGAGGAGAGAGAGGGGCTGAATGCGCAGCTTAGTGAGGGTGGTGAAGGATAAGTTCATTTACAAAATTGTATTTTTCCATAAAGCTTATTACACAAGTGTCATTTTAATTCAAATGAAGGGTTAGGATTGCACTCAAAACTTGAATGGAAGGCCAAGATTTAAACACAATTTGCAAACAATAAAAATAAATCAAAATTGAGTGGATTGGGGCTGAAGTATGCGCAGCTAGTGGAGGGAGAGTGAGTAGAATTGCAAATTGTACTATTGTACTATACTTGACCTTTCAAAATTCAAAAGAATATGGATTATTCCCTTCTAGATAATTCTTCTAAATTCATGCCATTTTGGGCCATGTCCCATGATTCAATGATTGGACTCTGAATTTTATGATCTCACAAATCCCAAAATTGATTTATTTACCCCACCTCAAAGGAAATGACCATTTTACCCTTCTATCCAAAAACTTGATTTTTATACCAAAAGTTTAATATTTATGCGCAAAAACAAACACAAATAGACACAAATACTCCTCAAATAAAATCATTGATGATTGTTCAGTGATTTGGGACGAAAGGCCGTTTTTATTGTGAAATGACCAAAATGCCCTTTCACCCTAAAAACCCTAGTTCTTTGCCCGAAGCACATTTTCACTTCAAAAATGACTTTTCACCCTAGGAGTGACCTCTAATACCTTGAAATGCATGTTGGATGACTTGTCTTGAGGAATTGTCCCTTATTTGCGAAAAGACCAAAATATCTTTTTGCACTGAAAAACCCTAGTTTGTCCAAAAAGGCATTCCAACTCCAAAAATGATTCTAGAAACTTTGAAATGATTTTTAGAAACCTAAATGCAATGCATGATGCTCTCTTCTCCCCTATATATTTATTTATTTATTTTGGGGAAAATTAAGGTTTTGACCTAAGCCGGACAAAATTGGGGTATGACAAACACCAGCAACACCCAACACACAGGGCAGCCAAATTGGCGCCCTACACGTGAACACCAGCAACACCCAGCACACATGGCAGCCAAATTGGCGCCCTACACTAGAACAGGCGTATAATCCTGCGCCCTGGGCTGCCAAAACTGGCCCCCTTGCACTAGACACAGCACACACACGCACTTGGGGCAGCCACAGTTGGAGCCCCTGCACGCAGCACAACATCAACGCGCGCTTGGGGCAGCCACAGTTTGGCGCCCCTGCACGCAACACCAGCACACACACGCACACCCGATTCAAGCCCTATGCACAACACCTTCAAAACATCGTTCATTCAGACAATTTGACAAACACCTAACAACCATCACATTTTCTCCTATTTAATTTCCATTGAATCAATACAACCACAACCTTGACACCAATTACAATAGAATCAATAATTTAAATTCACATGATATTCAAACCAAACAACATATTCATTCAAACAACAATACTACATAAATCAACCACATCACAATTCAATTTAATGAAATCTCTCCTAAAACTAACCCCTATGATTGCTAGTCAAATAAGTTATTAAGAATGAAAGAGAGCCCCCTAACCTTTGGTAATTGAAGAAAACAACAAAGCTCCTAGCAATTTCTCCAAGTCACCAACAATCCAAGCTTCCTTCTCCTCGGGTCTCTCACAAGACACCCTTCTCTCTTTCTCCTTGACCAATCGCGCCTCACTCTCACACACTTCTCACTTTCTAATTTTTGATTTCTCTCAAGTGAGGGTTTTCTCCTAAGGCCCTATGGTTTTACTTACTTATCTTGGGCCACTTAACAATAACGGGCCTTATTTACACTCCCTTAATTACTTATACGTCTCCTGAAATAAAATGAAACTCTAATTAATTAATTGACTTAAATAAATATTGTAAGCCTCTAATAACATAATCAAATAATTAATTAAATTATTTTGGGGCGTTACAACTCGCGACGTGCTTCGCCGGCGTGGTGTGGAGGTGCCTCATATGTGTCCGTTTGCGGAGAATTTGAGGAAACAAATCTACACTTGTTCGCGGAGTGTGTTATCGCAGCGCCGCTTGGATGGCTACCGTTGTGCACAATCGATAACACGCATAACCGCTGCATCGACTTTTTTTGCAACTAGTTTTTTTTTTGTTTTGCAGCAATTATCGGGCGATCCGCGTGTTGTTTGGGCTGTCAATTTATGGAGCATTTGGCGTATTGAATTGAGGTACCTGCATACGTCAGTTGATGCAAGGGATGGTGCATGAAGCTTGGGTGCATGTTATGCAAAGGCATGTTATGCAAGAACACGTTATGCGAGTGCATGCAATGCTATGATTTTGGTGTGATGAATGCAATGAGATGCTATTCTTGATTTTCTTTGGTCAGCTTTCTTTTTTCTGACTGTTTTTTTTTTTTTTTGCTTTTTGACAAAGGCTTATTCTTTTACTGGTTCAACCGACTCCCGATACTCCTGCCACAAGACTGAGAGGCCGATGGAAACTGCAGGGCTCATGGATCGAATGCAAGTTTGCTTTATGGTTCGCCATCTGGAATGGTTTGTGAGTGCAACCTTCTTTGTAAGATTAATTTTCTTTGGTCAGCTTTCTTTTTTCTGACTGTTTCTTTGTTCTCTCTTTGTTCAGCTTTCTTTTTTTTCTGATCGTTTGTTTTCCTTTTTGCTCTCTTGCTCTTTTGCCCTGTTGGCTTATCTTCTTGCTGGTTCAGCCAATCCGCGACACTCATGACACGAGACTGAGGAATATATTGAACTTGCGGGGCTCATGGGCCAGGTGTAGGTGGACTTTAACTTTGTCGTTCGAAGCAATCGTGAGCTCAATCACTTTCTCTTACATAACTAAAGTTTCTGACCCTAATTTTTGACCCTAATTTTTGCCTAGATCGCCCTTTGCGGGTTTTCAATCCACCGGGTCACTCTGATTTTGCCTAGGTCGCCCTTTCGGGTTTTCAACCTAGCGAGCTAATTCTTACTTGGCTTGTCTTTCTCTTTTTTTGTCTATTTCTTTCAGGCATATTACTTCTTCACAGAGTCTGAATTGATCGGGTTTCTTGAGATCTTCGCAACCCATGCTGGTAAGTATCAGTGCTCCTCCAAAGAAGGCTTTTTTGACAACATCTGGTCCATCATAGCTTGGAGTCCACTTCCCACGGGGATCAGCCTGGATAGGCAAGTTCTTTTTAAGCACCAAATCACCTTGCTTGAATTCACTGGGGCGACTTTCTTGTCGAAAAGCCGCTCTCATTCTCTCGCTGGTACAACCGCCCATGACACAAGGTCGCAATTCTTTTTCTTCAATGAGGTTTAGCCGATCCAGACGGGCTTGAACCCATTCTCGCTTCTTCTAACTTGGTTTCCATCAAGACCCGCAGGAGGGTATTTCAACCTCAATGGGGAGGACTGCTCACCCATATACCGCAGAGAAGCGGATTTGCCCTCAGCTTGAAATGCATACTCAAGTTCTGTGAACTATGCAAAGCAAAGGGAAGCATCTCATGCCAATCCTTGTAGGTTACCACCATCTTTTGCACAATCTTCCTGATGTTTTTGTTGGCCGCTTCAACTGCCCCATTCATCCTCGGGCGGTAGGGAGAGGAATTATGATGCTGAATTTTTTTTGAATTCTTTGCACAAGTCCTTCATCATTTTGCTGTTCAGGTTGCTGCCTTTATCAGTGATGATCTTGTTTGGCAGACCATAACGGCAAATCAGATCTTTCTTCACAAATTTGGCAACCACTGAACTGGTTATGCTGGAGTATGAGGCAGCTCCAACCCACTTGGTGATCTCTTAAACTTTGCCTTGATATAATTGTAACTTGAATGAATCTTGGAGTGCAAGCCTTTTGATTTTTCTTTCCCTTTTTTTTTGAGATTTTTTTTCTGTACAAACATATTTAAATAAATAAACTTATTTGTCCTAAAGCTAAAACTCTGAGAAAACAAAAGCAATCGATCATTGATCGGGATGGATTTTTGGAGATTGTGGGTTTTTGTGGAGAAATGATGATTGGGTTTAATGAAGTGCTTGAAGCTAATGGTAGGATGATTTTTATTCGGCGTTATCGACGCTTGATGGTTTATGATGGTTATTTGGCTTGATGAGGTGTTTGGAAGTTTTATTCTCGCTAAGGTCAGGTGGAGGCGATGCCGAGGTCAAAGGGAAGTATTTGCGCTTATTGAGACAAGGATCTCTTGTGTTTTGTGGTAACGTGTATCACCACCACTTACATTTCTTTTTGTATTTTTGGGATTTTCATTTTTAAATCCTGCTTTTTTTTTTTTTTTTTTTTTTTTTTTTTTTTTTTCTTTTCTGTGAGCTGATAAAAAGTGATGCACCTTTTTGATATTTGAGGTGATCCTTGTCTAGGGTGATTTTTTTGGATTTTTGGCTTCATGGGTAGCACAGCTTTTTCGAGAATATGGGAAAATGGTCAAACTTTATTTCAACTCATGATTGCTCGCTTTTCTCAAAAATTAACTCAAGGACAATAATTTATTTACTCCTATATATTTGCTTTTTTTTTTTTTTTTTTTTTTTTTTTGAAGGAGAAAATCATCTCTCGGACTAGCACGATTCGTGATCTCTCAGAGTCGACGCACATTCGACGACTTTTACCATCCTTTTTCTGAACCGGACGATATTGGCAACCCATCATGGTACTTGGCCACCGCTAGAACCCCGCATCAAATTGCTTCTTCACTTCGCTCTCGATTTTGAGGACCTCTCGTGCTTCATCCTTCTTAACTTCGCTTTACAAAGCGGGCATTCGTGTTTGACCTGGCAAATTGTGTACCACAATGTTGGTGTCCAACCCGCATATCTTGGTAGGACAATGCAAACACATCCACATAATCGCAACAAATTGAACCAACTTCATGCGATCTTCATCATTCATGGTGGTACCCACTTTGACCTCTTTCTTAGTCTCACCAGACCCAAGTTGATCACTTCAAGATATTCTTCGTGTGGTCGAATTACCCTTTCTTCTTGTTTTATTAACCTCATGAGTTCCGAGGAGTTTCCCGCCTTCCTCAAAGATCCCCTCACTTGATTGATAGGGTAATCAAAGTCAAAATATGGACTGTCGGCACTGCTGTTTTCAGAGACTATTGCTGTGGATCTGCATTTCGCCGAAGCGAAAAAGCAGAATGAAAGGCGAACAAACAAGCAAACGATAAGCAGAAAAAAACTCACGCAATGAAGAGAAAATGATTTTTATTGATTGAGAAATTCAAAACAAACGTTTTTATTGATGATGATGATTCTGAAAATAAAAACATGCGTTCCCCTAACAACTTGTCCTATGACCTTGGGCAGAGCCACAGGGTTGCATTACAAATAATTACTTTGAATTAAAAGCCACAGGAAAGGCAGCAGCTTCCCAATTCTTCAACTCTTCAAGGCAATGGCGGATCAGACTAACACCACCCTCTTCAGCTTCAAGACCATCCCTGATGACAGCAACTTGGTTGTGTTGCTCATCTTCCTCATCCCATCCTGTGGGCTGGATGTCTTCCATTCGGATTTGAGCACTCTTGGGAGCATCATATCTGACCAAGTAATCAAACTTTCCACCGGGCTCCCTGGGTATCCCAACATCCTCTTTTGTAGGTACCGCCACACGCCTTTCATTGATTTCTTCCTCGCATGAGAAGGGAACTGGGTCTTCAATGACTATTGGTCGAGCCTTGGCTTCCATACGATGTAAAGTCAACATTTCATCTTCCGTACCATGGGTTCCTATCTGGACCACACACCGATCCATCAGGTCCTGCAGGATCATCTTGAAGCTTTCACAACTTCCCACGCATAAAGAGTCATCACACCCTTCTTCGTGGCAACACCCCTTCTTAACCACCCCAACATTGCATAACTCAGAGTAGATAACACCCAACAGAGTTTTGATCTCTTGCACTTTCTTCACCAACTTGCCAACAGCACTTTCTATAGCATTAGTGGATGGCCTTTGATGACCGGGCAACGGATTGGTCGTTGTATTCGAGCTGTTCTGCTTAAATGAGATCCAACCAGCATCTATCAGGTCTTGCACCACATGCTTAAAGGCTTTACACTCCTCCACAGTATGACCGACCCCATTTTCATGGAAACTGCAGGTAGCATTAGCATTGTAACCCCTGGGAAATGGCGGCTGAAGGGCTTTCATTGGCCGAGTGTTGATCAGGTTGTTGGAAGTCAAGTGATTAAATAACTCAGTGTATGTCATTGGGATTGGATCAAAATTGGTCCGCTTCTTGAACTGATAACCCTGAGTCTTGTGATTGTCACTGCCTTGCTGGGGTGGCACGGGAGCAGAGAATGGAACAGTTTGTGGTGGAGGGGTACCAAAAGATGAACTTCCTCCTGAGATGACATTAGTTTCTCCTTCTTTCTCCTTCAGGAAATGGGGCTGGTACTTCTTCTGAGTGTTTGAACCACCAAAATTTCCTGCATTACTGAGGTGATTCGAGATCTTCCCACTTCGAAGGCCATGTTCGAGTCTTTCTCCGAAGACTATCATATCGGAGAAGCTAGTTGAAACACTTGTGATCAGCCGATCATAATAGATTGTCAAGTGTGGTTTCCAGAACATGTACACCATTTCCTTCTCAATGAGGAGGTTGAACTCGAGCAAATTGTGGCTTCGCCATTTCTCGAGCATATTCTTTGAAGGTCTCCTTTTTCGCCTCTTACTCATGTGTCAGTGAATCGTGACTCTATCCGAGCCATGTCCATGTTGTACTTATATTGTCTCATGAAAGCTTCGCACAAATCCTTCCAACAAATGATTTCAGAGGATTGCAACTTCATGTACCAATCTAGAGGAGCTCCAAACAGATCAAGCTTTTTGAAGCAAGAATCAGCCAGCTTTGTCATCATTGGCATAAGGACCCATTTTTCTGACAAACATTGTAACATGGCTCTCTCTGACAGCCAATCCTCTCAGATTTGTCTACCTCAGAGCTTTGAACTTCTGGTGGTAAGACCAAATCGGGACTAAACATAGCTCACGGGCTTCCTTGGCTCTAACACCAGTACCCTCCATAGCCCTTACTCTTTCTTCATGTGCGCGAATCAGATCATTTGGCTAAGATCCCTCAAGCATGTGCCCTTGGGGGTGACTCCCCATACTATAATAATATCCTCATCCTGGCTGAAGAACATTTTGAGGGCGTGCTGCAAACCCCGGAGTGGGACTGAGCACAGCATGAGGGCCAGGAGTCTGAATTTGCGGTCCTCCGGCAGCTCCCCCAGGCACGGTGATAGTGACTTGATTAGGTGTAGCCACACCAACAGGAGTAGGTCTAACAGACTGCGGCATGTACCCTGCAGGCATACCCCAAGGATATCTCTGTGAAGTGTATTGGTTTGACACATTCATTTCTGAAGCAAACACGGATGATCGACCGGATCCCGAGGAACTGTGGGTCGTGGCATTTATCGACATCGAGGAGGAACGAAAGAAGTGACACCATCCGGACCCACTACGGCGATGGCTTCAACATCCGGCCCATTCTTTAGACTTTGTAGCATGGCCATCATCTCATGCACCTGAGCCTCCATAGCACCCATCTTATCTTTCAAAGCCTGGTTCTCCTGAGCTAGCTGCTCAGGGTTCAGAATTTGCATGCCCACATCTTCCTGCTCGGATTACTTTCGCTTTCAATCTCCTGATGTTCTTGCAGACAGCCATTAGCTTGGCTTGTAGTCGGGTGAAGTATCGGTGACGGAGAACCAGCGTGCCTTTTCTGTTTATTTAAACATTTATTGCATAAGAATCAAAATGAATGCATGAATGAATGTATGCATGCACAATGTTTGCTTGATGCCGGGAAACACAAAACACCTTGTCTTGTCATAAGCGCATAAACATTTCTTTGATTTTGGAATTGTAGTAAACGAGGAATCGAAATAGCATACTTCATTCATCAAGAATTCAAAGCTTCACCAATTTCCATTAAAGGAAAAGACAAAGACAATGTTCATAAAGAAAAGGTACAATATTCTTGAATACAAATCTCAAAATAAACGCTTAAGTCAAGAGTACAAGTAAACAAATCAAATACAAATAACTTCAAGCTCCCCAACTCTCTTCCTTTTATTGCCGACACTTGCACCTCGAGATGCTCTCCTTGAACTCGTGGATCAATGCTCGCAAAGATTTCACAACCGGTACAATGGCCGTGTCTTCCACTCCCGAGCTTCTTCAAGGCTTGGCCGATATTCTTTGAGAGTCTCATCAATGGCACCTCTTTCTCGCCGAGGTTTCTCACCGACCCTCAACTCGCCACCGATGTGATTCTTGTCCCGATTCAATGGCCGTCTCTTCCACTCCCGTGCTTCTTCAAGTGCCTTCCTTGTCTTCTCTGCTTATACCTTTGGAGCTCCTCTCCGCCCCCTTCAGATATCTTTGGGCTTCTATCTTGCCTTGCTCTTCTTTCTTGAATCGCTTAACACTTTCTTCCACAAATGATCATTTTGACATTGTTTTCTTCCTCTAGCTTTTCCTTCTCTAAAGCCATCTCCTCTAACTTAGCCTCGCAATGCTTTCTTTTCCTCTTCTACCTTTGCTAAAGCGGATTTGACTTCGCTCACCTCTCATAGGTAAGGACATAAGGCTCGCATCTCCTCCTCAAGGGAAATGTCCTTTGACTCGTTGATTTTGTACTTTGAAGCTTCTCCTTGAGCCATTGATCAAGGTGGTGTCACCGGTTCTTTTTGATGACTCTTCATTTCCTTTTCGCACTACTTGATTCCCATGATTGCTTGAACTCTTCAAGCAAATCACCGCATTTAGGCATCCCCTTATAGAGGTAAACACGGACAACATGCTTTCGGAGGGTGAGTTCCTCATCTGCAACCGAAGTTGCCTTAGGGTCAATGAAGGATTGTAATTGATACACCCTCGAGTCCCCATGAGAGGCACGCTTTTGAAAGCTTCCACACCGAATACCACCGCAGTCCTGTCATCCCAACAAGCAAATGTATACCATCGGATTTGGAGATCATTGAGGATTTTCGAAACTCAACCCACCTCCAGAGCGCTTCGACCTTCACCTCACAAACTTAGAGCAAAAAAATTAGCTCCCTAACATCGCCTCGGTTAGGATCACATGGGTAATGAGCCGGGCATAGAGAACATGAGAAGAAAGACACATCTTCTTTTTATGGAACTGATCAGAAGCGGGAGAGAGCATGGTATGTGTTAGCAAGAACAAGAGAGCACATGATTGATAGGGTTCTTGGTGTCCTTGAAGGCCAAGAATGCACCGATCGCATCTTCATCAACATACCTTTCTATTTGAGGAAAGAGAACAACCCCAAATATGGTGAGAGCAATCACTAACTTGAATGGACCCCACTTTTTAGCCTAAGCATAGGATTGCATCAGGCCCTCAAAGTACTCTTGCGGATACCCAACTATACCATTTCTTTTTAACTTTTGCAACCTCGATTCGTCCACACCAATCCTAAGCAACATTGCAAGCTTCTCATCGCGTAGTATTGTCCCCGATATTGGTAAGGTCTAGCATGAGATCCGAGAACCCCAAAAGTTGCTCATATTCCTCTAATGTAGGTGATAGCCGAAAATTCTTGAAGAAGAAACATCTCACATCGTAGTCGTAGAACTGCTCAAATCCACAAGAGCATCCTCTTGAACACTCAACCGCAAAAAGCCTACGAATATTCCCATATGCCTGATCAAAGGAATCCCTCTCAATCGGGCCCATAAGAGCTGCACACTGCCTCAGACTACCAACATCAACCTTCTTCACAACTGGGAAGCGGGAAGTGAGTGAAGTCTTGCTATTCGATTCCATTCTGATACACCTATGATAAGACGATACATTATCCAGTGGTTCCCGGCAAGCAAATGCAAATGAAATGCAGTATGAATGCAAATATTTACAACATTTAGCCTTAATGAATGCGGCATGATGCGGTTATGATGTGAATGATGCATGTGGAGAAAATAAAAGCGATGCATATGGACGAAGTTCAAAAATTTAGGAGACACACTACGTGTCGCCTCACGCAGGTGGTTTATTTGAAGAAGGAAAATATTTTTGTATTTTCTTGGAAAAAAACTTGGAAAAAGTTCCTTTTGAGGAAGACATGTCCTAAATTACCATGCAACACACAATTCGTATGCCCTCGTGTCCTACAAAGGTGGGGATCCTGAGTTCTAGGGCAACTTCAAAGGTTCCTCCCATGTAGTTCTAATTCACACCCTCACAATGGCTACCGAAGCTTATAGAATCCTCATGCCGACACCCATAAATGTAGAATGCTACCAAGTGTGGGGCGCCATGAGAAAGCGTTTTCGGTTGAGACTTTCGTGAGTATCGCATGACAAAGGTCTTGAATGACAATCACTAATCGCCTCCACTCCCTAAGTGTTTGTTGGATCCGGCATAGGAGCCCACCATAGCACACAAATCATAAGGTGTGAAAGTGTGTGATCGAGGACATACTTCCTAAAATCTACCCAACCCCACCTGCAAGGAAAACCGTAATACCTGCATAAAAAGGTCGTCTACCCTAGGTTTCAACATGCATACATCATTTTAATACACAAACCATCCTAAGAAGTCAACAACAATTACACGCATTGCTTACCTCAAGAAAGGGAGCTAAGAAGGAGGGACATAATAGAATGGGGAAATGCATGTTTTTACCTTAAAAAAGGAGCGGAGAAGAGGATCATGGGAATTGAGGAATGCATGCATAAGCATAATCATAGACATATAGGAGAAGAGAAAAGAAAAGAAAAGAAGAAAGGGAAACCAATTTTCAAATCAAACAAATAGAACACACAATCAGGTTAACTAGGCTTGACCCTCATCTCTTTTTTTTTTAAAAAAAGAAAAGTTGTCCCCAGCAGAGTCGCCACTGCTATACCCCCGAAAAATCAGTTTTGGACTTTTCACTTGACAACGTGAAAATAGTAGAGCCGCCACCAATATTTATTTAGGAAAACATTGAAAAAACCTTTTTTGGAAAACGGGTGGTCTTTTGAAAACACAGAGATGTAGGTTCGGGGGTCGGTTGCGCATGGGGAAGGTATTAGCACCCCACGCGCCCTTTCTACCGAAAGGAAACCATTAACTTGATGTGGTTTTGAAATGTTTGATTTGAAATACATCGTTCTACTTCTTTTCTTTTCTTTCTTTTGAGAGACTGCTTTATTGAAAATGGGGGAAAAGGAATGTTTTTG
This sequence comes from Oxytropis ochrocephala, assembly GCA_020916435.1. Lineage (NCBI taxonomy): Eukaryota > Viridiplantae > Streptophyta > Magnoliopsida > Fabales > Fabaceae > Oxytropis > Oxytropis ochrocephala. Next base: position 41,659,032 of record CM037091.1, read on the forward strand.
GTATCTTTGTAAAGCGGAACAAAACAAAGATTTTTTTGAAAAGGGTGCTTGACGGGGCATGAACCCGGTCCTACGTACTTCACCGGCCGAGGATCAAAGCTACGCAGCTTCTCGGTTTCTTGCGTCCAAAACGGCTTTTGGGTTTTAATATTGGAGCTTTTGAAATAAGACTCATGTGTTCGCGAACACCAAACAAGCAGAGGCTTCGAGTAGCGTTCGTTACTAACTTGAACGGAAAGAGAGTTGGAACCGGTAACCAAACAAGCAAAGGCTTCGAGTGATTACAGGTGACAACGTTGCATTATTCTATTTTTTTGAAAATCGTTTTGAAAAAGTGGCGAGCATCAGTGATAAGTATCATTAATAGCTCATGTTATTTTGGAAATTTATGAGTTTTTGTTGTTTAATTAAGGTATGGGAGCTTTTATAATAGTCAAACAAGCAGAGGCTTCGAGTGACTATCACTAATAACTCCTCATTAGCGATCAAACAAGCAACGGCTTCGAGTGATGGCTAATGATCTGTTTAAGAAAATGCCTTAGGGTTTTTATCTAGAAAAGCATGTAATTTCGGGTTTGAAAAGAAGTAGAACATTTCAAATCCTTTTTCAAGTCAAAACCGAGACAACAATTAGAACACAAGTAAAGCAATCATAAAGAGTATTCACAAGTTGCTATGAACAATTGAATGCATGATTATGTAAGCATGTGGATGCATGAATATACAATTATGGAATGCAAGGCATAACATTATTGGATGCATGATTAGGCAAGCACGTGAATGCATGAATATACAATTGTGGAATGCAAGACATAGCATTATTGAATGCATGAACATATGAGAAAGAGTGCAAGTCATAGTGTTAATGGATGCATGAACGTGTGAAAATGAATGTAAGGCATAATGTTAATGAATGCATGATCATGTGATAATGAATGCAAGACATGATATTAATGGATGCATGAACATGTAAGAGAGTATGAGAATGCAAGAGGTATAAACACATATGAGTGCATGAACATGTAAGCACAAGTGATGAAATGCAAAGTGTGAAAATATTTTGGGTATTTTTGAAAATTGACAAGTAGTAATACTTTTAGTAAAAAGTTAGTGAATGGTAAAGTAAAAATGCATGAGGTAAATGGTAATTATTTAATGAGATGGTAAAGTAAAAAGTTAAAATGTTTTTTTTTTTTTACTTTTGGTAAAAAGTTAATGAATGGTAAGGTAAAAACATAAATGAATAGTTAAAAGTGAAAAACACATTAACACAATTATATTCATCTACACAAGATCAAACAACACATTTCAAGCACAAAATGAACCCTAAAAAGGGCCTCTAAGGCCGAAACCATATATGAGCACAAACAACAAGTTTTTTCATGCCAAAACTCATAATCAATACATAGAACAAATCATGCAAATCAAGCACATCATGCATTTTATTTACCTAAATCAAAAAGTGAAAAGAAAGCAAACAAAAACCCTAACTCCTAAGGTTCAAAACCGAAACCCCTATACCCATGAATCAAGACAAAATCCAACTTGCAAGTTATGATATGAACAAGAAGATGCATATAATACATGAAAGTTCTCTATTCATGGGAAAGTAAAAAAATGAGTGTGAAAGTGCAAAACATATGGTTAAAACACAAGAACACTCTCATCATAGCCAATGGCTCACTTCAAACACCCAAGGCTCCCAATGTCCTTGACATAGTGTTTGAAATGAGCCTCTAAGCCTCTTTTTGAGAGAGGAAAGAGGAGTAGAAGAAGAATCTACATGCTAAAAATTAAAAATGCAAGAGATAATAGGCTTACCTCAAGAAATAAATAGAAAAGGAATAAAGATGTAAAATGAGAGCAAGAACACTTGGAAAACACCTCCAACACTCTAGATCCTCACGCAAATCCTCTTCTCTTGGTGGGTTTTGATGAAACTTGGATGATTATGGAAGTTTGGAAAGGGATTTATGGGATAGATGAAGGATTATCAAGCTTTGGTGTTTGATTTTTGAAGAAATTGGGTGAGGAGAGGAGAGAGTTGTGAGCTAGGGTAAAAAATGAGAGTGTGTTCCTATGATCTCTTGTTTTTGGGTTTTATATGGGGTGCAAACTTAAGGGTATTTAGGACAATGTGCTTCTTGCAAACCAATAAGATTTGAGATAAAATTTGAATCAATGGTCAAGATGCAATGTCACATGGATTAAGGGCAATTAGAAAGCACAAAGTGAGGAGAGAGAGGGGCTGAATGCGCAGCTTAGTGAGGGTGGTGAAGGATAAGTTCATTTACAAAATTGTATTTTTCCATAAAGCTTATTACACAAGTGTCATTTTAATTCAAATGAAGGGTTAGGATTGCACTCAAAACTTGAATGGAAGGCCAAAATTTAAACACAATTTGCAAACAATTAAAATAAATCAAAATTGAGTAGATTGGGGCTGAAGTATGCGCAGCTAGTGGAGGGAGAGTGAGTGGAATTGCAAATTGTACTATTGTACTATACTTGACCTTTCAAAATTCAAAAGAATATGGATTATTCCCTTCTAGATAATTCTTCTAAATTCATGCCATTTTTGGCCATGTCCCATGATTCAATGATTGGGCTCTGAATTTTATGATCTCACCAATCCCAAAATTGATTTATTTACCCCACCTCAAAGGAAATGACCATTTTACCCTTCTATCCAAAAACTTGATTTTTATACCAAAAGTTTAATATTTATGCGCAAAAACAAACACAAATAGGCACAAATACTCCTCAAATAAAATCATTGATGATTGTTCAGTGATTTGGGACGAAAGACCGTTTTTATTGTGAAATGACCAAAATGCCCTTTCACCCTAAAAACCCTAGTTCTTTGCCCGAAGCACATTTTCACTTCAAAAATGACTTTTCACCCTAGGAGTGACCTCTAATACCTTGAAATGCATGTTGGATGACTTGTCTTGAGGAATTGTCCCTTATTTGCGAAAAGACCAAAATATCCTTTTGCACTGAAAAACCCTAGTTTGTCCAAAAAGGCATTCCAACTCCAAAAATGATTCTAGAAACTTTGAAATGATTTTTAGAAACCTAAATGCAATGCATGATGCTCTCTTCTCCCCTATTAATTTATTTATTTTTTTTGGGGAAAATTAAGGTTTTGACCTAAGCCGGACAAAATTGGGGTATGACAAACACCAAAGAACTCCCCAACACACAGTATGCGACCAAATTGGCGCCTACACGTGAACACCAAAGAACACCCAAAGACACAGGCGGCCAAATTGGCGCACTACACTAGAACAGGCGTATAATCCTGCGCTGCGCCTGGCTGCCAAAATCAAGTAGAGCACTGACTGACACAAGACACACACGCACTGGGGCGCCCACATTGCGCTTGCCGCACGCAAAGACAACATCAACGCGCGCTTGGGGCAGCCACAGTTTGGCGCCCCTGCACGCAACACCAGCACACACACGCACACCCGATTCAAGCCCTATGCACAACACCTTCAAAACATCGTTCATTCAGACAATTTGACAAACACCTAACAACCATCACATTTTCTCCTATTTAATTTCCATTGAATCAATACAACCACAACCTTGACACCAATTACAATAGAATCAATAATTTAAATTCACATGATATTCAAACCAAACAACATATTCATTCAAACAACAATACTACATAAATCAACCACATCACAATTCAATTTAATGAAATCTCTCCTAAAACCTAACCCCTATGATTGCTAGTCAAATAAGTTATTAAGAATGAAAGAGAGCCCCCTAACCTTTGGTAATTGAAGAAAACAACAAAGCTCCTAGCAATTTCTCCAAGTCACCAACAATCCAAGCTTCCTTCTCCCTTGGGTCTCTCGCGCACACCCTTCTCTCTTTCTCCTTGACCGATCGCGCCTCACTCTCACACACTTCTCACTTTCTAATTTTTGATTTCTATCAAGTGAGGGTTTTCTCCTAAGACCCTATGGTTTTACTTACTTATCTTGGGCCACTTAACAATAACGGGCCTTATTTACACTCCCTTAATTACTTATACGTCTCCTGAAATAAAATGAAACTCTAATTAATTAATTGACTTAAATAAATATTGTAAGCCTCTAATAACATAATCAAATAATTAATTAAATTATTTTGGGGCGTTACAACTCGCGACGTGCTTCGCCGGCGTGGTGTGGAGGTGCCTCACTTGTGTCCGTTTGCGGAGAATTTGAGGAAACAAATCTACACTTGTTCGCGGAGTGTGTTACTGCAGGCGCTGTTTGGATGGCTACTGGTTGTGCACAGCTGATAACACAGACAGCTGCTGTTACTGACTCTTTTTGCAACTAGTTTTTTTTTGTTTTGCAGCAATTACCGGACGATCCGCATGTTGTTTGGGCTGTCAATTTATGGAGCATTTGGACCAGCCGAAACAACCTGGTTTGGAAAAATGTTAGAGACTCGGCGGCAACAATTTTACGGAATGGAGCTCGGTTTCTGGAGGAGTGGAACTCGGCTTGCAGCGTGTCTTTGCAGCAGCCAGTTCGGGTCCCTTTGCAGCATCAGCAGCGAACCGTGGGTGGTGCTGGTCTATGGGTGAAACCTCCTGCGAATTTTGTTAAGGGTAATGTTGACGCAACCTTTGACGCTAATGGAAATAAGATGGGATTTGGGATGTGCTTACAGAACGAAAAGGGAGAGTTTCTTGCAGCCAAGCTACATTCTCTTTCACCCTTGCTGGATGTGTATAAAGGTGAGGCGTTGGGACTACTTCTCGCCATTGATTGGGTGCGGGAGTTTCAGTATCAGAATGTTATCTTTGAGTTGGACGCCCAAGTCGTAGTAGATAATTTTAATAAGGCACCTGCAATTGCTTCTGATTACGGATGTATTTTACATTATTGTCGGGAGGCCTTTAGTTTCTTTAATGTAAACTCTCATGTGGAGTTCTCTAGGAGATCGGCAAACAAGGTCGCTCACTCTTTAGCAGGGATAGCCTTGTTCTCTGGCCCTTCTCAGACTCTTTTTGATATTTCAGCATGTATTGTTGCTACTATTTTAAATGAAATGCATTAGATTTCTTGAGTCAAAAAAATATATATTTTAATAATGGTTTTAATTGTATTCAGTCAACAAATATATTCAAGTAAATTCAGTAATAAATTTTTTTGCCCAAAAAAAATTACTGAACTGACTTGAATATATTTGTTATTATATACTATGTATTAAAATTATGTATGAAAATTAACTAACAAGACTTAATATATTTTAGTAATGGTTTTAATTATACTTAATGAATGAACTAAGATAGTTATTTTTTCTTTTTTATTATAACATGTAAAATTTCTTGAAGAGCTACAAGTAATTTTAAAATATTTATGATTTTATAGTTTAAAGTTCTGAAATTAAATAGTTATTGTAAACATACATCGAATGAATTGAATTGAAATTTGTTATATCATTATTTAAATTAGTGCATATATATATATATATAAATATAAATAAGGGAGGACCGGGTGAGAACATTTGGTTCTTGTGAGGACATTAAATGATAACGTCTCCTGTTTAATTAAATTGAGGATTTGTTTATGTATCAAACTATGAGGTTTTAATAAAAATTTAGCATTCTAGTTATTCATAATTGATTTATCAGTTATGTAGTTTGTAAATCGTAGAAGCTCTGAATGGCTGAAGGTAATATCTCGAATTTGTTTTTGTGGATATATATATATATATATAAAGGAGGGGTGAGAACATTTGGTTCTTGTGAGGACATTAAATGATGACGTTAGAATAAAATGAACGATTATTTCCTTTTTAATTAAAGATCACATAAGATGCTGTAATTAATGACATAATCTAAACCATTAATTTTAATCTAATGATTATTATTTAATGTTCTTATGTTCTCACAATAACCAAGTGCTCTCACCCGATACTATATATATATATATATATATGTATATATATATATATATATACTAGTATAATTCACTCGTGCCAGAACTGCTAGCACAGGTCGATATTCATGTGTTTAGACACCGCAAGGTAGCTACTACAACTACTGTATTTAGACATATATATATATATATATATATATATATATATATATATTTCATTTTGTTTCATTTTTAATTAGTTAAATATTAAATATTTATATAATAGGTCCCGGGAAGGTAGCTCAATTGGCGAGTTAAGGGACATGAAGGAGTGCACCATATGAGTGCAAGAAGGAGGTTCGGGTTCAAGTCCCGGAAACTAACATTTCCCCCACCCCCACTAACAATTGCCTATCTAAAAAAAAATATTTATATAATAGTTTTTTTGAAGCAAAATATTTATATAATAGTAAGAAATTAAATTTAGTATTTTATATATAATATAATATAATATAATAGTATATTATAAATTCAAATGGGATGTGGGGTTTTGTCAAGTTAAGGGTTAGGTTTCCTGCTTTATAATGTTTGGTTTCTAATTAATTTAAGAAAAATTAGTATAAAAGTATTCAAACAAAGTACTAAGAATTATATTGAAACTGATGAAAATATGATTATCATCTAATGTTTTCTGAATGAGTATATAGAAACGGCAGACTTCCTTTCCATTAATCTCTTGCGTTAAATTCATCCGGTGGTCAACAACTTGCTACGTGGCTCTTTCTCTCTCTATTGCTTAGATTATCAACAACTCCAGAAACCCTCTCTCTGATCCTCACACCGCTAACCCATTACCAACCACCGCCACAGCTACTGCATCCGACCGCCGCTGCAACTATTGATTCTGACCGCCGCCGCAATCACCGATTCCGACGCCGCCTCAGTTACAAAATTCATTTTTCTCTGCACAAGAATCGTTTTTCTTTCGCGCCCCTTAATTTTATTTGCTCAACAATCATTTTTCTCTCCACATAATCGGTGGTATAAATTCGCAGATTATGTTCGTGACATGTATATTTATCATTGAGTTTAAGTCATTTTGATATTATAAATGTTGGTAAATAGCGGTACCTATTCCCTCCTCTGTGAACGCAAAACAGGCACTATGCGGAAGCGTAAAAATAAAAGAGTAGAGAAGAAGAAGACACCAGAATTTTTACGTGGAAAACCCTCTCGGGAAAAACCACGGGACCTAGTCCAGTTAAAAGATCTCCACTATGAAAGTAGGATTACAAGTGTTTCTCTCAATCTCTGAGGATCTCTCTATGAATCTCACCCTCTCGGATGGTATACAATTTGTAACACCCTCACTGGGCGTCACAGATTCTACACTCAATATCTAATTTTATAGTTGATTTTTTCTTTAAAACAAAAGTTCACAAAGTATTTTCAGAAAATCTGACACTAGTTAAAAACTCATTTTTGATTAACAACAACACAACACAATCATTCCTCATTGATCATAGAATTTTCTTCGCCATTAGGCGTACAACAATCATCTTCAAAAACAATACACTTAGTCACGATTTGAGAACCAGACTATGGACACAATCTAATGAGCTGGTCTTAAGATAAAACTCTATGTCTACTGATCTAGATTACTAGTCAGAGACACCAGAAAGGGGATCACAACCCTTTTTGGACACATACCTAAACATGGACCCTTACCAAACACCTATTTGATAAGTCCAGAAAATTCACTGCTTCTTCATAGAGACGTTCTTCACGCTTCCTCAAGAATCATGCCTTCGATCACGTCACAACGCAAATCGCGACTCAACCTCTACACTGCCAATGCATTCAGCCCCATATACCTGAAACATTGTACTCGAGTACCCCAAAGATGGGTAGACAAACAATCTGGCAAGGTGAATCTCTTATACACGAGTTCATCGCAAGCTATTCCATGGATACATAATAAGTAGTACAAGAACAAGCATTTTACTAATACGTATGATATACATGCGCAATATCACATAATTATAATAATAATCACTCACATACTTAATAAACACATCAATTCATAGCAAGTCATAGAACTCAACAAGATCTGGTTAGTCAACCACGACATCATGGTCCATGTTAGTAATCGTTCCTCACATCGATTATCAATATCATCAAATTTTCCATACGAAATGGAATAGCACTAGATCGTCACCTAGGCCAATACTGTGATCTAGATTCTCCGTTAGATCAACACCGACAGACATAACATTTACACCATGATTATGTCTCCGTGTCCCTTGTAACCTAGATCTGGATTCCACGTCAGACCTACAAAGAATTACTCGAGCGCCTTCAACACAGGACTACAACACGTCCGGGTTGGAACAACACCCTAAAAACGTTCTACACTCTCAACGCTCTAGGTCCTCGATGGTACCTAGATAATCAATAAGAATCTTGTACTAGATTTTCACACATCTAGATTAAGACTCGGTCCCAAGTTCTCATTTCAAATCAACACTTAACTTTGAAAGTCTCATTACATAATGACAATCATTGAGTATCCAATTTTCATAAATTCTCTTTTAACGTGATACACACAAAGTTTAGAGCACCACACTAAGCGTCCCATTCCACTTAGCATAGCTTTCCGAGTATTCTTATCTTTTGACTGGACAAGAGCACCACTTTGAGTTTTCGAAACGCTTCTCTTTATATAAAGTCGGAATACTCAATTATTATCTTTACTAACTTACTTTCATCGTTAACCAACACTCTTAATCAACTCTTTCCACTTTGATTATTTATCTTCTCTTATCAAATTTTCTTTACTATTCCAACTCTACTCAACACTTAACTTTGAATGTTTCTTTACATAGTGACAATCATTGAGTAATCAAATTTTCATAAATTCTTCCTTACAAATGTTACGCTCAAAGTTTAGAGCACTATGCTAAGCGTCCCATTCCACTCAAAGATAGCTTTCTCAGGTAGTCTCATTTTTAACGGATCAAGAGCACCCTTTGAGTTTTTCGAAAACACTTCAATTGATAATAACAGGTTACTCAAATGCTATCATTATTAAATTTACTTTCATCGCTCCTCAACCACACTTTAATTCACTTTCTACCTTCTCTCATTCTAATACCTAAGGTTTCCTTTTTCGAAATAAGAGCGTGTTTTTTTTCTAAATATAGTCAACTCCGAATATCCATTGGAGAAGTTCGGGTTTTCACAAAATTAAACGTTTTCTCATAAATCATTTTCTTTTAATAATGTCTAAGTTATTCATTTCCTTTTAATGCTACTTTATCCTATTAACTCTCAAAATACTGTTTATCATTTCAAAAATTTCACGTGATCTATTTCTACCATTATCATGGTCACATCCTTGACGCATCTACAATTTTCCTTTAAGTTCAACCAACCCAGTTTACAATTCACAGGTCATAACGATAGTTATGCCTTCAGCACTTTAACAAATCAGCACAATAATAACCAAACACATTAATTGCATTCTCCGAAATCAATGCACATCATTAACTCGACCAATCAGATAATACTACTAACACATATTACACAATTCAATTCAAATCAAACAATCAAGACAATTAAGCAAACAATATGAAAAGCTAAAACTCAGAGATCCCCTTACCTTGGATGCTTTCCTTCCCGCTATCTACTTTCAATCACACACGTATATTTCTCCGGTAAATTAACACCCAAATGAGAGAGAGGCCATGATTTTAATAGAAGAGAATGAAGAGATGATTCTCCCAAAATGCTCTCCTTTATGATCCACCCAAGTTTCCTTTTTCTAAAAGCTTGATATTGCTTCCTTCAATGATGAAAAATAAGAGAAAATAAAAGAAGTGGAGAGGAGAGGAATTGGTCACGGTTTGGTAGAGGGAGGGGAGATGTAGATAAATTTGATCAAAATAGTGGAGTAAAAGGGAGAGTATGAGAGAGTGGAATGAGATGAAAATGTTGAGATTGTGTGGGAATGGAGTTCTGTCGAATGATTGAAAGGAGATAAGAAAAACAAATAAACTTAAAAGGCATTTAGAAATGATTGTGGCCAAGTAAAAATAGAGGAGAGAAGAAATAATGGAGAGAATGAGTGGTTGGGGAGGCTTGCCGTGGTTTAGGAGGTGAGTTTTGATGTAAATATCTAGATATTTTTTAAAATACTATTAGAATAATACGTTAAACGATAGTTAGCGTTTTTGCGGAACTAACATCGCATCGGATGTTAACTAAACTATTCTAACTGTCAATTAAAACCTTGACGTCGAACATTTTCATATTCGGGTCACAGTTAGAGTTTTTAAGCAATTAAATTTCGTCCGGCAGGTCCAAAACGCGTCCAAATTCCGGTGGAATTTCGGAACGAAATTTAAACCATGAGTTAATAGAATATATTAGGTTAAAAGGGTGTTGATACAATTAACTACCGCGATCTATCGTTGAGAATATAGTTAAAAGGGTGTTGATACAATTAACTACAAAGTAAACCAACAAAGCAGAACATGGAATTTCAGAAATTTGAAGGGATATAATATTTTCAGTTAGAAAATTATTTATATTATTTTAAAATACTCAAAATAATATTTCTCAATAGAAATACAATTCTCGTTATATTACTATATATGACGTGAAATGGTTCAATAAAAATAAAAATTATTAATTTCAACCTGATTTTCATTTTAAATATACTCAATCAAAACTTGTATCATTAATATAAGGTTGATCATGAGTCAATATTTTGACTCTGATCCCGCATTTTCTAATATAATCAAATTAACAAATAGTGTAAGTTGGCACTATCAATTAACTTAATTATTTGCATAAAATATAATGAAGACTTGCAAATTACATTACTAATATATTTAATAATATAATAAACGAATCTACAAAATTCGGGGTGTTACACAATTTTTCTCTCTATAGAACTCTCTCTTTCTCTCAAAGAGGAATACAAAGATACTCTCTAACTCTCTTAGGATTTCTTCACTTGGATGTGATGTGATGTGTTCATCCAACTCTTCACAAGTCCTCCTATTTATAGGAGAAGAATGTGGCTTCTCCAAAAATAGTGATTAATGGAGGATATTAATTTCCACAATTCCAATGTGGTCTAGAAACTTCAAATGCATTCTTCAAAGATAAATGTGCATGTCTCAAGGTCAAAAGAAAAAATTCCAAGACCTTGGAATAGTCATCCCCCTTTCCCATGCATTGTGACTTGTGCATCACAATTAAGGAGGGAATTCCAACAAATCTCCCCCTTCCTGAATTAATTGGGGGGCACCACAACAACAGAACCTTGGCAACAATCTTCAACATTCTTGGTTGGCAATGACATAGTCATCATATCAGACCAATTCAAATTTGTATGAATTTTCTCTATCTTCAATCTCTTCTCATCCAACGCTTCGTATCCAATGATACCGATGTCAATATGTTTTGAGCGTGAATGGAACATGGGATTCTTGGCTAGATGGATGGTACTTTGATTATCACAATTCACCACATAATCATCTTGATCATGCCCCAACTCTCTTAGAAAGTTTTTCATCCATAACATCTCCTTGAGGCTTCATGTGGATCGCTACATACTCGCCTTCAATGAGACAAAGTCACACATTTTTGAAGCTTTGATCGCCAAGAAATAGCTCCCCTCGCAAAGGTAATCGATAACTCCGATGTTGACTTCCTTGAATCCACATCTCCCGCCATATCTGAATCAATATCCAATAAGCATTAGATCTCCATTGCCAAAGCATAAGCTTCTTTTGGCAGTTCCTCTTAGATACCTTAGTATCCATTTAACAGCTTCCCAATGCTCCTTTCCTGGGTTTGATAAGAATCTGCTAACAACTCCTACAGCATAACCAATATTTTGTCTTGTACAGACCATTGCATACATAAGGCTACCCACATCAGAAGAGTAGGGCACCTTGTTCATTTCTTCTTTTTCTTCTTCATTCTTTGGACATTGAGACTTGCTAAGCTTGAAATGTCCAGCTATTGGGACACTGGCAGGTTTGGCATTGTGCATATTGAACCTTTTGAGAACCTTCTCAATGTAGTCTTCTTATGATACCCACAACATTCTTTTGGAACGATCTCTAGTAATTTTCATTCCAAGAATCCTCTTCACTGCACCCATATCTGTCATGGCGAAAGACTTGCTCAATGCCTTCTTGAGAGCAGATATTTTTATTTTATCTTTCCCCACAATTAACATATCATCAACATACAAGAGAAGTATGATAGACTCACCATTTTCATAGTTCTTCAAAAACACACAATGGTCTGCGGAGGTCTTCAGAAAATTATGTTGGCTCATAAAGGAATCGAACTTCTTGTACCATTGTCTTGGAGCTTGCTTTAGACCATAGAGACTTTTCTTCAGACGACACACTAAGTGTTCTTTGCCTAGTTCTTCAAAACCCTCTAGTTTCTCCATGTAAATTTCTTCTTCTAGGTCTCCATGTAAGAATGTTGTTTTGACATCCAGTTGTTCAATCTCTAAGTCTAGTTTTGCTGCTAGACCAAGAATTGCTCTAATAGATGTCATCTTCACCACTGGTGAGAATATTTCATCAAAATCTATGCCTTTCTTTTGGTTGCACCCCTTAACGACAATTCGCGCCTTATACCTTGGGTTTGGGTTGTTCTCTTCATTCTTGAGCTGGAACACCCATTTGTTTCGCAACGCCTTTCTGCCTTTTGGTCATTCTACCAAATCGTATGTCTGATTCTCGTTTAAGGACTGAATCTCTTCTTCCATGGCTTGCAACCATTTGTCTTTGTCTTCCATCTCAATGGCTTCTACAAAGCTTTGAGGTTCACCTTCATCAGTAAGGTTGACATATTCATCTGAGAAGTTGGGGTTCCTGTTGAACGTCCTCCCTTGCTTCATCTTCCATCACCTGGTCAGGTTGTTCTTCCTGAGATGGTTCTTCAATTGTCTCATCAAGTTGTACCTCTTGATCTGGCTCTATTTGAGGAGTCTCTCCCCCTGAATTGTTCACCACGAGAGGACTTTGATCATAACTCACCTTGAGTTTTGGTTTCTCCATTTTCTTGATGTCTTGAATTGTCTGGTCTTCAAAGAACACCACATCTCTGCTTCGAACAATCTTCCTATTTGCAGGATCCCATAATCTGAAACCAAGTTCATCTCTTGGAGAACCAAGATATGTACATTCTTTTGCCTTAGCATCAAGCTTTGCCCGTACATCTTTTGGAATGTGAACATATGCCTTACATCCAAAGACTCTCAACTTGCAATAATAGGCTTTCTTACCTGTCCATACTTCTTCTGGTATCTTTCCATTTAGAGGTCTTGAGGGTGATAGGTTGATCAAATCAACTGCAGTAGCTACTGCCTCCCCCCAGAATGTCTTAGGAAGCTTCGCATGAGACAACATGCTTCTGACCTTCTCGGCAATAGTTCTATTGAACCTTTCAGCTACACCATTCATCTGAGGTGTCTTAGGAGGTACCTTCTCATGTCTGATTCCGTGAGTCTTACAATAATGCTCAAACGGAAGCATGAAACTCCTTGAAGGCTCGAAGGACTTCATCCTTTCTCTTCAATAGATACACCCACAATTTTCTAGAGTGGTCATCAATGAAGGTAACAAAATATTGAGCACCGCCAAGGGATCTTTTAGACGTTGAAGATACATCTGAATGCACAAGATCTAGAATATGTTTTCTTCTTCTTCCATTGTCTGATCTCTGGAAGGATACTCTGCGTTGCTTACCTGCTAGGCAATCTTCACAGGATTTAAGTGGTTGTCCCTTTATGCTTTGGAGATGATCTTTAGCGAGGATCTCTAGACCCTTCTCACTCATGTGACCTAGTCTTTTATGCCACAGCTCCTTACTTTCTTCCTGAGCAACATTTATCTCCCCTTTGCATAGCTTTCCATGTGTGATGTACAGAGAGCCTTCCTTTCTACCGCGGGCAACAACCATGCTTCCCCGGCTAAGCTTCCATCTTCCACCACCAAATTGGTTATTCATTCCAGCATCATCTAGCTTACCTGCCGAGATAAGATTTAAACGCATCTCAGGTACATGTCTTACCTCCTTTAGCACAAGTTTGTTCCCATTTTCTGTCATCAGAATCACTTCTCCTATGCCAACAATTTTGCTTGTGACATGATTGCCCATCTTTACTTTTCCAAAATCTCCTTTTTGATAAGATGAGAAGAATCCTTCATGAGGAGTAACATGGAAAGATGCTCCAGTATCAACTATCCAAGTGCAATCATCAAAAGCAATGTTTAGATAATTTACCTCACTAACAAGGAACACGTTCGCGCTGCCTAATGCAACCATTGTTGTGGTTTTCTTTCAACTTCTTTTTGGGATCTATCTCGACGGATGGACTGTTCCGGCCTTCTGATCTCTCTTCAAGAATCTGCACTCTGGCTTCTTATGACCATCTTTTCCACAATAGAAACAGGTCAAACACTACAAGAAAATCGCTGATTTGCCACAGACATTTCCGTCGCAAATGTACAAATTCCCGTGGCAAAACAACATTTGCCACGGACAAAAATTGGTGGCAAAAACGCTCATCGCAAATCGTTTGCCACTGAATTTCCGTGGCAAATGTTTCCGTCACAAATCCGTCGCTAATCCGTCGCAAATATCCGTGGCAAAGTCGCAAATTTCATCGCAAATCCGTGGCAAATCCGTCGCAAAAATAAAAAAAATTAAAAAAAAATTAAATCTTCAAACATATATACATGCTGGATAACATTAAGCTAGCTAAATAAGATAAATCTATTTACATCAAAGATGTCACATATATTTATATAAATATGTTATATGTATATTTATTTTGTGAGAAACATCTTAGTTATATAAGATGCTAGCGCTTCAAGAAAAATTCCTATATAAATCAATTTGTCATAATAAAATATCAAGTAATTGTCATAAGTATCGTGAAAGTGGACAAAGAAGCTTGTCAATCGGAACAACGTCGAGAACGACTTTTCGAGCATAGGAATGACAATACCAGAAAGATGAGAAAGTTCAAGTCACTTCGAAAAATTCGATAAATCAAAACACACCTGATAGGACTGTAGAAGTAAAGTAAGTATATTAGATTAATATGAAAGAACTCATTAAATACAACTTCATAACAGATGTGAAAGTTTTGATACAAGAAAATTAGTTGATCTTCTATGATCTATTGTTTATTACAGGAATGTATAAGAAACGATGCGTACACCATTAATTTCCATTAAAGAAAGGAGCTAAATCACCAAGATTATGATCAATAGCCTTTTAACATGCCACACAGATACACCAGCATTACTATAGCAACCAAGGCTGAAATTGCTCAAAAAACATAAGTAACAACAAAAGAAAGAAACATTACTAGGTGTACCAACGCCAATTGTATCTCCTAGTGAAATCTCCGAGCACCCATTTCATAAAGTTATTTAGCAACGTATGCTACTTTTGCTGGAGCAATCTTTCCTTCCAGAGGACATCCCACAACACATGATATATATGTGTAATGTTGAATCAATAACGCGGCTGATTGTATAACTTGCTATGATGAAATTTGAAATTTAAAGTGCAGAGTAACAGAATACGCTTTTAAGATTGTTCAAATAATTTGAAGGAAAAGTTAATAGATTATAGTAAGTACAATTGTGGAGTCCGGGAGACATTATTCTACTATCAAGAAAACCATTTTTGTTTGAGCTTAACTCGAGAGGTTTTTCTAAAAGCTCTCGTGAAGTCGGAAAAAATATATAGTGTCCTTAAAACACGTTAATTGAAACACGATCAAGAACATTTCAAGCTCCTCTTCCAATCAACTCAAAGATCTATTTCATTAACGAACTAAATCAAAGATCTATTTCAATTTACACAATTACAAATGAAATAGAAATCAAAATCTTTATTTGGATGGACTTGATGTCACAGTAGCACAACTAAATGAAATCATCAACATGGAAATAGGTACTTCACTCAAGAGTTACTCTTCCACTAATAGATCAAAGTTACCAATCTTTTAGACAGTTAAATAAATCAGCAAAGTGGAAAACATTTGATCGCTGACAAGTGATGTTTAAAAATTATTAGAAAAATCTTAAGTCCATTGCTTTGGAAACAAGGTGTGTCGGGTAAAAGAATTGATCATAAATATAGATAACCCTCTTATTTCGAATAGAAGAAGCACATAACTAGTCGTAAAATACTAAAATGTATCCATTATAAAAAACTTTACCCACGAATCGATTGAGAGGCTTCTAGAAGCTGAAGCAACATCATGGCAACGAGCAAGATTATCCTCAATGCCACAATTGAGATTTGCTTTGGAGAATGATTCAGAAGTTGCAGGAAAAACAACCACTTGCTTAGCTCCAGCAGCAATAGCTGCCTCAAAACTTAAACTACACAATCTGTTAGACCCTTGCACAACTTAAACTACACCTCCAAAGAGCACAAGAACAAATGGTCAAATATGCAAATGCTCATAGAAAGAAGTCACCTATCAAAGTAGGGGATAGGGTATTCCTTAAGATAAGACCACACAAACAAACCTCTATGACAACCAAATTGCACCCTAAACTCTCAAAGACGTTACTATGGTCCCTTTGAGGTGATAAAACAAATAGGTGAAGTAGCTTTTCAAATTGAAATTACCCGAGACGGCTGAATTCATCCGGTGTTCCATGCCTCACAACTTAAACTAGCAATCGGTAATCATCTGTTGAGTTGCACCTACCCAAGAGTCGCAAGAGACACTTTAAAGCCTATGAACTAATATATATATATATATATATATATATATATATATATATATATATATATATATATATATATATATATATATATATATATATATATATATATATATATATATATATATATATATATATATATATATATATATATATATATATATATATATATATATACCAAGAGCTGCAAGATGGGATATAGGAATAATACCTCTTTATTGAATTGTCTGATCATCCTTTGAAACTTGACAAAATCAAATGGAAGACATTCATAATCTGCGGCATACACAGTAAAGGATCCAATACAAATGTAGAATACACACATTATGTTCAACAATATAGAAGCTATAAATAGGGTGAGGTCTTAGCAACTGACCATTCCAAACAAAAACATCTTGGAGAGAGCTGCCACTAGGGATAATCCTGCATTCTGATAGATCACACCATATTCAACAAAGAAAACAAAGAAAGGGGAAAAATTGTAAGTGGGACTTAATAAAAGGAGAAAAATAATAATATGGGAGAACAAACATTGACAAAATGTAAACAACAACAGACTGCAATTTTGGATCATTTTATCAGCCAATGACAAAATGTAACCTATTATATTATATCCTACTCACCAAATTGACAAGCAAAAATATGAAAACAAACAAAGTAAGTGCATCACCAAGCTCAAAGCTCACTTTTCCAATTCAATTCTCCGTGACTCAAGCTCACTTTTCTAAGATTCCAGTTGCAATTTAAGCTTTTCCTCTTTGAATGTTCAGCCCCAACTTCACTCAGAAACCTCCAAAACAAACAGATATGAGAATACTAAAATTCTCCATCTTTAAAATCCCTAAAATCAATAAAATCCCCAAAATCAGTAAAAAAAAAACCTAAAATCCCTAAAGTCAATAAAAACACCAATGTAGCTCAACAACAAAATTGAAACATCAAAAAATCACATCCAACAACTCAAATTCAGGAATATTTGTACAACTAAGCTTTACTAATTTCAAGTGACCACATAAAGGGTTTTATACAAGCAAATTACAGAAAGAAACAACCAACAACTCAATAATCATGAAATATTTATCGAATAATTTGTTTCAAAAATAAAAACTAAAAATAATCCCTAATCTGTTGCCGAGATGATGAAGAGAGATGTAAGGTTGCTGAGGTGATGAGGATATATGTAAGGTTGCTGGTGTTGCTGAAATTGCCAAACCCTAACCTGTTGCAACAAGAAGAACAAAATGTAACAAAAGGAAAAATCGAAGAGGAGAACTGAACAAATGGCACACAAACAATGAAATAAATGGATTCTCAATATTTACTCACCTTCATTGTGTGCTCAGAGCTCATCCGGAAGTACCATGAAGCCCGTTTCTCAAGCTCAATAGTATTCAAAGGATGGGGAGGATATTTAAGCTTCTCCTGCTGTCTAACGTTTGTGACCTGAATGGTACTAATTATGTATGATTAATAAAAAAAATTGAGACTTTGTCAAAAAAGTAAATAAATAAACTGAGTTCAGCATATATCCAACCACTGACTTGAAGGAAGACTCACAGTTGCAGTTGGCTCCTCAGTGCACATCTCATATAGTATGACAGCAGATGTATAGTCAAACAAATGGCCCCGCATGTCAAGTGAATTCAGATTATAAGCAGTTACTAAAACTCAACCAGAACTATGAATGTACCAAAAGGTTTGCATCTTATGCCCAGCTGAAATTACCAATGCCTTAATTTGATCTATGAGAACACTTGATTGACCAAAACTCTTCTGGTTCATGTGCTTGTATCTCCCAATATCTTTCCACAACAAACCCAAGTGTAGGGAACTGCAGTCAAAATGAAAGTAAAATGAAAACCTGTGATAAGCAATTACCAACTTAAGCACAAAAACCACACAATATTATCATATTTCCAACATAAACACACCTGGCAAGGGCCATAACTCAAGATAATGTTTCTATCATTTGGAATAGTATCTATGTTAAGAGCATCCTTCATTAACATAGTCTGGAATCTGGTGAAAGAAGCACCTATACGAAGATCTATTTCCTACAGAAAAATAAATAATAATCATCAATCACCACCGCAAAGCGACAATATCAATTAACATACACAATTAGTTATTAGTAAAGAGAAAATCAATGAACCCAAGAATCTCATATTCTTTCATCAAATGGAACACAAAATATCAGTTCCATCCATCTGATTCTGAGTCAGAAAAAGGCGAGACTCACCTGCCTAGCATCCACGACATCAGCAAACCACTTATTTGGCTCAACAAGATTCTGCACAGCCTGATGGATTTCCTTGTATCAAATCAAAAGCAGCAACAATCACACACTAGGAGGACAAAAATCAACAATAACCATGAGGACACGAAAGGACATCGAACCTGTCAATCAATGCAGAAAATCGAGCCCTCTTAATAGTGAGATTACGATTTGCCGCAGTACACACATCAACCACTTCAAACGCAATGTTCTCACCCTCTCTATCACAATCGAGCCACAAAACAATCCACTGGCACCACCTATCTTCCTCCTCCAGTGTCCTCTTAATATCCTTTTTGTCCTAGGGTTCATTTCGCAAACCAAAATTGGAGATACGGTAACATTGTGAGAATGAAGAACAACGAGAGAGAGAGAGAGAGAGGAACTCACCTCGGGAACAGACTTATGGACAGGGGCTTGGTAGAGGTCGGCGGGATCGCAAGAGTGCCATTTGCGGTACCGGTCGTCGAATTCGAGTTCCATGAGGTGGCCGGTGACGGAGGTAAACAACATTTGGCATGGTTGGCCGCGAATGGTGTAGTTGAACTCGTAGATCTTGTTGTAGCGAGAACGCCCTTCCCTCACTCGCAAGCCCTGTTTATTAGAGAAAGGTGAGGTTAGGGTTTCGTCGAAGTTGAGGAGAATGATGGAGCAGGGAGCACGACGGTGGGGAGTGTGGGAGGGAGGCGAAGCGAGAGGGTGAGGAGGAGAGAGCGAGAGGGTGAGGAGGAGAGAGCTAGGGATCGGGCTCATTTTCTGATTTTAGGATAGGGATCAGACTCATTTTATTTTGATTAATGGGTTGCCACGGACTTGCCACGGCATCTCCGTGGCAAATTTCTGTCCTTTCACATGTCCGTGGCAAACCCGTTGCAAACATCAGCGGGAAATTTCGCGCCCTTATTTTTTACGCATGCCGTCGCAAATCCGTGGCAAATTACTGACAGAATAAGCTCCGTGGCAATTGCTGGTGGCTAAAACAAGCTTTTCTTGTAGTGAAACCTCTAGGGCGAGACTTGGATCTTCCTCGTGATTTCCCACAGCTTCCTTTGCTTCTATGCTCACTCCTTCCTCTATTCTCAACAACATTGGCTTCTGAGTGACTACTCATTCCTCTTTCCTTCCTTCTGGACTCTTCATTTAGCAAACTATCTGTGACAGTATCCAAGCTAAGCTTTCCATCTGGTGTTGAGTTGCTAAGAGTGACAACTAATGTGTACCAACTCTCAGGTAGAGAACTAAGGAGTAGAAGAGTTTGCAATTCATCATCAATTTTCATATCCGCTTTTGTTAATTGATTGACAATACCTTTGAAAGTGTTCAGATGCTCGATCATATTTTGCCGCCGAGTACTCCAATTTCACCAACCGTCCCGACAAGATGAGCTTTGTTCCTGGGAGTTTTCTTTTGAATCATAGATTCAAGCTTCGTCCATAACTCATACGCATTGGCATAAGTTGATACATGCTCAAACAAGATTTTGTCGATGTACTTCCGAATCATAGCAACAGCTTTCCGATTCAGAACCTCCCATTCTTTTTTAGTCTTCCCTTCTGGCATGTCCTCCTTTGTGATTGGCTCATACAAATCCTTGCAGTATAGATGGTCTTCCATCATCGGCTTCCAATAGGAATAGTTATCTGCAGTTAGCTTGAACATGTCTCCATCATGAGCGAATGTTCCTTCCATCTTGAGTTGCACAAGACAATTACTTTTTGAACCAACAGCTCTGATACCACTATTGGGAAATAGCGATACCTATTCTCTCCTCTGTGAACGCAAAACGGGCACTATGCGGAAGTGAAAAAATAAAAGAGTAGAGAAGAAGAAGACACCCGAATTTTTACGTGGAAAACCCTCTCGGGAAAAACCACGGGACCTAGTCCAGTTAAAAGATATCCACTATGAAAGTAGGATTACAAGTGTTTCTCTCAATCTCTGAGGATCTCTCTATGAATCTCACCCTCTCGGATGGTATACAATTTTTCTCTCTATAGAACTCTCTCTTTCTCTCAAAGAGGAATACAAAGATACTCTCTAACTCTCTTAGGATTTCTTCACTTGGATGTGATGTGTTCATCCAACTCTTCACAAGTCCTCCTATTTATAGGAGAAGAATGTGGCTTCTCCAAAAATAGTGATTAATGGAGGATATTAATTTCCACATTTCCAATGTGGTCTAGAAACTTCAAATGCATTCTTCAAAGATAAATGTGCATGTCTCAAGGTCAAAAGAAAAAATTCCAAGACCTTGGAATAGTCATCCCCCTTTCCCATGCATTGTGACTTGTGCATCACAATTAAGGAGGGAATTCCAACAAATCTCCCCCTTCCTGACTTAATTGGGGGTCACCACAACACCAGCACCTTGGCAACAATCTTCAACATTCTTGGTTGGCAATGACTTAGTCATCATATCAGACCAATTCAAATCTGTATGGGATTCTTGGCTTGATGGATGGAACTTTGTTTATCACAATTCACCACATAATCATCTTGATCATTCCCCAACTCTCTTAGAAAGTTTTTCATCCATAACATCTCCTTGGAGGCTTCAGTGACTGCTACATACTCTGCTTCAGCGGTAGACAAAGTCACACATTTTTGAAGCTTTGACTGCCAAGAAATAGCTCCCCCTGCAAAAGTAATCAGATAACCTGATGTTGACTTCCTTGAATCCACATCTCCTGCCATATCTGAATCTGAATATCCAATAAGCATTAGATCTCCATTGCCAAAGCATAAGCTTCTTTTGGCAGTTCCTCTTAGATACCTTAGTATCCATTTAACAGCTTCCCAATGCTCCTTTCCTGGGTTTGATAGGAATCAGCTAACAACTCCTACAACATAACCAATATCTGGTCTTGTACAGACCATTGCATACATAAGGCTACCCACAGCAGAAGAGTAGGGCACCTTGTTCATTTCTTCTTTTTCTTCTTCATTCTTTGGACATTGAGACTTGCTAAGCTTGAAATGTCCAGCTAATGGGACACTGGCAGGTTTGGCATTGTGCATGTCGAACCTTTTGAGAACCTTCTCAATGTAGTCTTCTTGTGATACAACATTCTTTTGGAACGATCTCTAGTAATTTTCATTCCAAGAATCCTCTTCACTGCACCCATATCTTTCATGGCGAAAGACTTGCTCAATGCCTTCTTGAGAGCAGCTATTTTTATTTTATCTTTCCCCACAATTAACATATCATCAAAATACAAGAGAAGTATGATAGACTCACCATACTTCTTCTGGTATCTTTCCATTTAGAGGTCTTGAGGGTGATAGGTTGATCAAATCAACTGCAGTAGCTACTGCCTCCCCCTAGAATGACTTAGGAAGCTTCGCATGAGACAACATGCTTCTGACCATCTCGGCAATAGTTCTATTTAACCTTTCAGCTACACCATTCATCTGAGGTGTCTTAGGAGGTACCTTCTCATGTCTGATTCCGTGAGTCTTACAATAATGCTCAAACAGACCTCTATACTCTCCACCATTATCACTTCTCAAACACTTCAGCTTTTTACCAGTTTCTCGTTCTACTGAAGCATGAAACTCCTTGAAGGCTCGAAGGACTTCATCCTTTCTCTTCAATAGATACACCCACAACTTTCTAGAGTGATCAATGAAGGTAACAAAATATTGAGCACCGCCAAGGGATCTTTCAGACGTTGAACATACATCTGAATGCACAAGATCTAGAATATGTTTTCTTCTTCTTCTTCCATTGTCTGATCTCTGGAAGGATACTCTGCGTTGCTTACCTGCTAGGCAATCTTCACAGGATTCAAGTGGTTGTCCCTTTATGCTTTGGAGATGATCTCTAGACCCTTCTCACTCATGTGACCTAGTCTATTATGCCACAGCTCCTTACTTTCTTCCTGAGCAACATTTATCTCCCCTTTGCATAGCTTTCCATGCGTGATGTACAGAGAGCCTTCCTTTCTACCGCGAGCAACAACCATGCTTCCCCAGCTAAGCTTCCATCTTCCACCACCAAATTGGTTATTCATTCCAGCATCATCTAGCTTACCTGCCGAGATAAGATTTAAACGCATCTCAGGTACATGTCTTACCTCCTTCAGCACAAGTTTGTTCCCATTTTCTGTCATCAAAATCACTTCTCCTATGCCAAGAATTTTTCTTGTGACATGATTGCCCATCTTTACTTTTCCAAAATCTCCTTTTTGATAAGATGAAAAGAATCCTTCATGAGAAGTAACATGGAAAGATGCTCCAGTATCAACTATCCAAGTGCAATCATCAAAAGCAACATTTAGATAACTTACCTCACTAACAAGGAACACGTTCTCGTCGTCTGATGCAACTGCTGTTGTGGTTTTCTCTTCTAACTTCTTTTTGGGATCTATCTGATCGGGATGGACTGTTCCGGCCTTCTGATCTCTCTTCAAGAATTTGCACTCTGGCTTCTTATGACCATCTTTTCCACAATAGAAACAAGTCAAACCTCTAGGGCGAGACTTGGATCTTCCTCGTGATTTCCCACGGCTTCCTTTGCTTCTATGCTCACTCCTTCCTCTATTCTCAACAACATTGGCTTCTGAGTGACTACTCATTCCTCTTTCCTTCCTTCTGGACTCTTCATTTAGCAAACTATCTGTGATAGTATACAATCTAAGCTTTCCATCTGGTGTTGAGTTGCTGAGAGTGACAACTAATGTGTCCCAACTCTCAGGTAGAGAACTAAGGAGTAGAAGAGTTTGCAATTCATCATCAATTTTCATATCCGCTTTTGTTAATTGATTGACAATACCTTTGAAAGTGTTCAGATGCTCGATCATATTTTGGCCGTCAAAGTACTCCAATTTCACCAACCGTCTGACAAGATGAGCTTTGTTCCTGGGAGTTTTCTTTTGAATCATAGATTCAAGCTTCGTTCATAACTCATACGCATTGGTATAAGTTGATACATGCTCAAACAAGCTTTTGTCGATGTACTTCCGAATCATAGCAACAACTTTCCGATTCAGAACCTCCCATTCTTTTTCAGTCTTCCCTTCTGGCATGTCCTCATTTGTGATTGGCTCATACAAATCCTTGCAGTATAGATGGTCTTCCATCATCGGCTTCCAATAGGAATAGTTATCTGCAGTTAGCTTGAACATGTCTCCATCATGAGCGAATGTTCCTTCCATCTTGAGTTGCACAAGACAATGACTTTTTGAACCAACAACTCTGATACCACTGTTGGGAAATAGCGGTACCTATTCCCTCCTCTGTGAACGCAAAACGGGCACTATGCGGAAGCGTAAAAATAAAAGAGTAGAGAAGAAGAAGACACCAGAATTTTTCCGTGGAAAACCCTCTCAGGAAAAACCACGGGACCTAGTCCAGTTAAAAGATCTCCACTATGAAAGTAGTATTACAAGTGTTTCTCTCAATCTCTGAGGATCTCT
Source organism: Oxytropis ochrocephala (assembly GCA_020916435.1). Lineage (NCBI taxonomy): Eukaryota > Viridiplantae > Streptophyta > Magnoliopsida > Fabales > Fabaceae > Oxytropis > Oxytropis ochrocephala. The sequence continues at coordinate 41,683,390 of CM037091.1, forward strand.
CTATGAATCTCACCCTCTCGGATGGTATACAATTTTTCTCTCTATAGAACTCTCTCTTTCTCTCAAAGAGGAATACAAAGATACTCTCTAACTCTCTTAGGATTTATTCACTTGGATGTGATGTGTTCATCCAACTCTTCACAAGTCCTCCTATTTATAGGAGAAGAATGTGGCTTCTCCAAAAATAGTGATTAATGGAGGATATTAATTTCCACAATTCCAATGTAGTCTAGAAACTTCAAATGCATTCTTCAAAGATAAATGTGCATGTCTCAAGGTCAAAAGAAAAAATTCCAAGACCTTGGAATAGTCATCCCCCTTTCCCATGCATTGTTACTTGTGCATCACATTTAAGGAGGGAATTCCAACAATAATTATAATAATTATTCCTGTTACTTATACTTTGAGCAGTGGAAGTTTAAACTTGTAGGAAAATTGATATGCAAATAGAATCTATTGTGAGACTATATGATGCTATAATCAATTTGTTCATACTAATTATATCCTTTTTTGTGAAGACTATATCATGCTTTGGCAAGTAACTAACTGATTATGCAGAGGGATTAAATGCTCATCCCCTAAGAATCTATATATATATGATACGATTTTGTTACGATTGAGTTATTCGCATGTAACTAATAATTACGATTTTGATAATAAGTTATAAGTTAAGTAATTAAATGAAAAAAGGCTGCAATGTTACAAATTAGTCATATTTTTAAATTAAAAATAATGAGTTTTACTTAATAAAAGTTTTAAAGTAGTACATTGAGAAGAACTTCCATACAGACATAAGTAAATATTGACTCAATGTTAATGGTTAAAAGATGCTTGTATATATGCTCAAGTAGGCTATGTTATGAGTTAGGACATTTCATATATTTTCAAAAGGATGCAGTTGTCCTTAAATATCAATTCAAAATTATTTGTTTAGTTAGGTTAGAATTATATATTTGACTTAATTTAAAATATTTTAGTCATATAATAGGGACAGAGACTATACGGTCATTATTGAGCATATAATAACTAATTACTTGAAACGAATTATTGTAACAATTCCAAAATTAATGCATATAACCAATTTACTCATCCGAAAGTTTGCATGAGAAAACCATTTTATTTGAGAACCAATTAAATAAATGGATACCAATAATTTTAGCAAAGAAAGGGGTAAAATCTTTAAGAACTACATCTTGCTGGAAGAGTTGTTGTCAACAGCTTGCTGGACATCTTCATTGTTAGGGTATTCAATCTGAATAGTTGGTGGTTGATGATGCATTATCCTCATAATCACATGGAGTGAAATTTAAAGAATGCAATTACCTTATAATATGCTTGAAGTTTTCGTTCCCCATATCAGCTTTTTAAGCCAAAAATAAAAGAGAATGAAAGCAACACAAAAGTATTTAAACTGGTTATTCTTTTAATTGGAAATCTGTAAAGAAAAGGCTGTATTTTTGTTGATATAAAGAATTAATGTATAAATGTATAATTGAAATAGCAATACCTCCAAATTGCTGCTGCTGGGCAAGATTCCTCATGACATTCAGAATAAACCATGTCATAAGTTAATTGAAAATAGCACATCAAATTAGGCACAAACCAAACTATCCAATTTTTCCAATCAGTATTAAATATATGATGCACATAGCAATAAGTAAAATATCCAAATTCCATTGATGCATGTGTTCAAATATTGAGTGGAAAAATGCAGTGAATCAAACTGAACATATTCAATATGCCATAAAGAAACAAAAAAAATCCATATCAATCAAAAATCCAAGTGCCATTTTATGAGCACCCTCACAACGATAGCAGATTCGTCGTTCCCTGGTCTGATGTTAGCGACGGGCTCGAATTTCCTATGTGCTACTATCGAAGTCATGTTTGATGATGCCATTGAGTGCAGTTCAGAAAGTAGTCTTCCCTACTAAGACTCTTTTTTCAGGGATTGTGGAAGGGACTGTATGTGTGCAGGTAATTTCTAATCAAGACTATTTATAGTATTTGAATTGATAGTCTTGCAATCAGTATTTATACACCCCAATGTTTCTTGCTTAGACTGTAATAAATAGTCTTGAGTTTTTACAGTAATAAACAATACTTGATTTTCATTATTTTTTCTTATTTAGACAGTTGTCCATTATATGGAACAAACTGTCAATTGCCCTCCAGATGTGTATAAGATATGAAATAGCAACCGTAATTATTCAATCCAAATTTACCAATTAAGGATAGTTTGACAATTAAGTTAGTTCGAATTGACCCAATTAAAGCAAAGGAGACTATTTAGAATGTGATCCCTCATGCTCTTTTTCTCAAACATGAGAAACTCTTTTTTTTTTTTAAACTTTCCTTAAGCTTGATGCAATATGCAAACTCAAAGTCAAATTTTACAGCGCCCAAATATAATCTAAAGAAATAAATAAAAAATTTCCATTATGACATTTTTACTGTATAAACTGTAAATCTTCCACACCGTTTTTCAACTGAGTTATTGCTTATCCATCTTTGGTTTAACTCAGAAGTTCTGAATTGCACCTTATTGCTGAATTTAGTTGCCGTTTATCTCTTCTGGATAATAGAAACACATGGCTCAAAATTTCACTCAATAAGTATCATAACTAATAATTAATTATCAAGTATACTCATTTAGTGTAAGTGCAAAACAGAATAACCGAAAAGTAGTTTCTCATTTCATTTCCTTGAGTATATACAACAGATACATGCTTACAAATGGGCTACAACTTACACATGGTATTGGGCTGGATCAACTCATATTGGGCCCAATACAAACATACAGTCACACTTATTACTTATACAGGTTTACACTACTTACAATCCTTCCCTTAAACTGAAAATGATACAATTGACAGTTTAAAAACAACAAACTAAAGATACAATCATAGAACAGAGACGCAGAACAGAGCAATGAGACTAAAAGACCTCCAGAGCACGTATAACCAGCATCACACAGTATACAGAATGCAGTCTCTATTCTTCCACATTCTTCAAGCAACACAATCCAAAGTGAGTCCTGAGTTTGGTGAAGCTCCCACTCTTCAAAGCTTTAGTTAGAAGATCTGCAATTTGGTCTTCAGTTCTGCAGTATTTCAACTCAATAATACCATCCCTACAGAGATTTCGCAGAAAGTGGTACCTAACATCTATGTGTTTGGTCCTTCCATACATGACTGGGTTTTTAGAGATCTTAATTGCAGAAATATTGTCACACAGCACAGTGAGAGGTCCATTGTGTTTCCACCCCATTTCTTCTAGAATTCTAGTGAGCCACACTCCTTGACACACACAATAAGTGGCGTAAACATACTACGCCTCTGTGGAAGACAAGAAGTTACTATAGGTCGCTTTCTTTGAGGCCCAAGAAACAAACACAGACTCATGAGGAACACAAACTCTGTTGTGCTTTTTCTATCATCAATGTCCCCTGCGTAATCACTATCACAATATCCTATCAGATCTGTGTTCTGATTCTTTCTATACAGAATACCCATCTCAACAGTTCCTTTTAGGTATCTTAACACCCTTTTAGCAGCAATGAGATGATTTTCAGAGGGTTTGTTCATAAACCGACTCAACAGACTTACAGCATGAGTTAAATCAGGTCTAGTGGCATTTAAGTACATTAAACTGCCCACTAGTTGCTTGTATGCAGTGGCATCCACTCTCCTGTCATTATCTTGTATGGAGAGCTTGTTTCCAGTGACTGTGGGGTTATTTACAGCCTTACTATCACTCATTTTGAATCTATTCAGTAATTCATTGGCATACCTTTGTTGTACTATGAATATCCCTCTAGTGTCTTGAGTGACTTCAACTCCAAGAAACTGTTTCATTCTCCCCAGGTCTGTCATGTCAAAATGCTTCTTCATGGAATCCCTGAAATCATGAATTACTGTAATATTACTTCCAGTATACAGAACATCATCCACATAAAGACTAACAATGATAAAATCACTATCATTCCTAGTTTTAGTGAACAATGTATGTTCATGAGGACATTTTTTAAATCCTTCCTTAGTAAAATAGGTCTCTATTTTACTGTACCAAGCTCTTGGGGCTTGTTTTAAGCCATATAAGGCCTTCTTCAGCTTGTATACCATAGACTCCTTCCCTTTCTGTTGATACCCCTCTGGTTGGTCAACAAAGACATTCTCCTCAAGCTCTCCATGGAGGAAAGCACTCTTAACATCAAGTTGGTAGACATCCCAATTCCTTTGAGCTGCTATAGCTAGGATACATCTAATAGTATCCCATCTAGCTACAGGAGCAAAAACCTCAGAATAGTCAACTCCATACTGCTGTGTGTACCCTTTTGCCACTAGTCGAGCTTTATATTTTTCTACCTCCCCCGATTCATTATACTTGGTTTTATATATCCACTTCACCCCTATGGTCTTTCCATTACTAGGTACGTTAGTTAGAACCCAAGTATTGTTCTTTTCAATGGATTGTATCTCAGAATCCATTGCTTTCCTCCACTTATCATGTCTAACAGCTTCTGTGAAGTTGATGGGGTCTCCACTATTCTCAAATACAGCTAAGCTATGTACATTCTCTTCTTCACAGATGATATTTTCACATTCTAGCTCAGCAGTAAGGATGTATTCATCAAGATAAGCAGGCCTTTTAATAGTTCTACCAGTTCTAGTTACTAACTCATCATCACTCTCACTGACTTCAGGCTGAGTGTTAGTGGTAGGTGAAGTGTTATTCTCACTAATTCCATCTTGCTCAATGGGCTCAGTAGCATTATTCTCACTGTTTTCTCCCTCAACTTGACCCTTCTCACTTCTACTCTCTTCCTCATCAAGTTGACATTCCTCGCTAGAATTTTGATTGGTAGTCCATTTCCATACTTCCTTCTCATCAAAAACAGCATCCCTGCTTATCACAATCTTCTTGGTAATAGGATTATAGAACCTATAGGCTTTGGACTCATCACTTACTCCTAGAAAGACACACTTGACACTCTTGTCATCAAGCTTCCTCCTATGAGTGTCAGGAATGTGAACATGAGCTATGCATCCAAACACTCTAAGATACTCTATAGAAGGTTTGGTTCCACTCCATGCTTCCTCAGGGGTAGTGTCTTTGAGAGAGTTTGTTGGACATCTATTAAGGATATAGAACAACCACTTGACTGCCTCAGGCCAAAACTCTTTAGGCAATTTAGCTTCCTTAATTAGACTCCTAACCATGTTCATTGTAGTCCTATTTTTTCTTTCTGCTACTCCATTCTGTTGGGGAGTATAAGCGGCAGTGAGCTGCCTTCTAATGCCTTGATCAGTACAAAACTTATTAAAGGCATCAGAGTTGAACTCCCCTCCTCTATCAGTTCTAAGACCACTGATTTCACACTGAGACTCTTTTTCTACCATAGCCTTAAACTTTCTAAAGACTTTTCTAGGGCTGCAGACTTCTCAGACAACAAATAAACCCAACTCTTCCTAGTGAAATCATCTATGAAAGAGATGAAATACCTTTTGTTGTTGTTAGATGCAGGGGTAATGGGACCACATATGTCTGAATGTATCAATTGAAGCTTCCTTGATGCTCTCCACTTGCTCCTTTTGGATATGGCCTCCCTGTGTTGCCTCCCTATCAAGCACTCTGTACATTTCTTTTCTGGTTCAGTGATATTTGGAAGACCTCTCACCATCTCCTTTTGTTGAATAAGCTGCAACCTCCCATAGCTCAAGTGACCGAACCTCTTGTGCCACAATTCTGATTTTTCTTCACTGACAACTTGAAGACACCTTGCAGGAATTACACTTGCCATCACTGTGAACACCTTATTCGCAGCCATCTTGGAAGATATGATCAATCCATGGTGTTTGTGGTAAACCTTGCAATAATCATCTTCAATCACCACCTTTAATCCCTTTTGCTGTTGAAGTTGACCGATACTAATCAGATTGTTCTTCAATTCTGGTATGTAGTAGACTCCACAAATCAATTGAGTCTTGCCCTCAATTTTGATTCTTATGTTTCCTTTGCCCATAACAGTGAGTCTCATGTTATTGCCCAGCTTCACAGTTTCTCTAAACTTCTCATCTAGATCAATGAACCATTCCTTGACCCCGCACATGTGATTGCTGCACCCAGAGTCCAAGAACCACCGATCACTTCCCGCCCTCGCCCACACTTCTTCATACGCCATGAGAAGAATCTCGTCGTCTTCATCAAACCCAGCATGATTTGCCTCCTTTGAATCTTTACCCTCAAGATTGGGACACTCACTTTGATAATGCCCCATCTTGCGGCATTTATAGCATTCAATGTGCTCCTTCCATTACAAGAAAATCGGTGATTTGCCACGGACAATTCCGTGGCAAACGCACAAATTCCCGTCGCAAATTTGCATTTGCCACGGATTTGCGACGGCCAAAAAATGGTGGCAAAAACGCTCGTCGCAAACGCTTTGCCACGGGATGTCCGTGGCAAATGGGTCCGTGGCAAACTCGTCAATTCCGTGGCAAACTTCCGTGGCAAAGCCGTCGCAAATCTCGTCGCAAAGCCGTGGCAAAGCCGTGGCAAATAATTTTGAATTTGTTTTTAAATTCCGTGGCAAAGCCGTCGCAAATCTCGTCACAAAGCCGTGGCAAAACCGTGGCAATTAATTTTGAATACGTTTTAAATTTCGTCGCAAATTGTGGAAAATTCCGTGGCAAACACAATAACTTTCAAAAAACTCCGTGGCAAATTCCGTCGCTACGCAAAATATAATAATTTAATAGTAATTCCCTAGCTATTCAATCCATACTCTCCAATACAATAATATGCGCAATACTTCCTGCCAATTCAATTCAGACTCCAAAACTACATTCGGACTACAATAACTCACGTACATTGTCATTCATATTTGCAATACTTCCTCGCCAATTCAATCCACCAATTCAAACATACATAAACTACACTAATGTTAAAAGTGTCAAACATACAAAATATCAAATACCAAAACATATCAAGAATGTTCAAAGTGTCAATCCAAAACACAAACTTAGTTAAACATAAACTAGACTAATATGAAAAGTGTCAAACATACCAAATATCAAAATATATCAAAACATACCACTAGTTTATGTCAAACATACATAAACTACACTAAGGTCTAGTAAACTCAAAAAATTTCTGACGAAGCATCTTCAACTCAAACTCGAACAATATACCTAACAAAACAAAAACAATAATGATTACTAATTAATTCATAAAACTAAGAAAATTTGCACCTTAATTAAAACATAGATTACCTAGATGTCGCCAATAACCCTCCCCATAAGGGCGGTCTCCATGATCTCCACCGCCTCCATCATCCGCATCTTCGCTTCTCGCCCCGCTGCACTACAAGAAAATCGCCGATTTGCCACGCATATTTCCGTGGCAAATGCACAAATTTCCGTGGCAAAACAACATTTGCCACGGACAAAAATTGGTGGCAAAAACGCCGTCGCAAATCGCTTGCCACGGAATTTCCGTGGCAAATTTGTCCGTCGCAAACTCAGTGGCAAATTTATCCGCCGCAAATCCGCGGCAAATTTTTCCGCCGCAGCCGCGGCAAATTTTAAATCCAAAATCTGCGGCAAATTTCCGTGGCAAATCCGTGGCAACCCCGTCGCAAATTTTTAAAAAAAAATTAAAAAAATGGAGCAAAGAGTTTCCCTCTTGACTAATTAACCATTCTATGTTCGAAAAATGGGAAGAACAAGACCACTTTAATTCAATGACATCAAATGAACATGTTCGCCTCATTTTCTTAACATGCGAAGTTGAATAAGGTTGAGACTAAAGTTGATCTCAAAACATGCAGAAGCCAAAACCACAACAAATGAACCCAAATTAGGTCCGGGACAAAAATTGGAATGAAGTTCCTTAGGTGCTTGTGGTGTTCTTAAATAAATAAAAGTACATTATGAGGACACCGCTTTAAATGTATCACAAGAGTAGTGTTAGTAGAAAACTTTCACGAGGCTTCATCCCGCCACTCATTTCTAAAAGAGCAATTGTGTACAACATACTATTCTTAAGCGGTTGAGCAATATCCTCAAAAACTCTAAAGAATAAATGAAATGACAAAAAAATACTTGTGATGAATGCCTCCTCCCGCTTTTCACGCTCGACCATGATGGGGCAACCTCTCGAAATGCGATTCCTTCACTCCCGCATACCCTGCACATGTACAAATTATGTGGCTAAGTCAATCTCCTAATATTTGACAAAGCAAAGCTCCAATAAGGACCTAACTGGCTTTAAGAATCAAATATATAGCAATGACACAATGATTGTGGTAAGAATTCCATTATGGGGAAAAAATCAATAATTTAAATTGCTTGGGAAGAGAATTGGAAAAGTTATGGGTTCATCCACATTTACACAAAACAAGACAAAGATACCATCAGTGAGACAATTAAAACACAACAAAAACAGAAGAGCAATGCTTTAAGTCTCATTGTTGACAATATGAGATACTTGAGATAGAGCCCTACTTTTATACTAAGATCAAGCAAATTGTTGTAGTTCATCAGAAACATAAATTCTCGCTAAATTTTCTACATAAGAGCATGGTTACTTTGTAGTCAAGAAAACATAGTAGCAAAAATAGCTTAAATTCATACTCAAGCACTAGTTGGCGTATTGTTCCTGGAAGAACACCATCGCCGATAGGAGCTGTCTCAGACTTCAAAAGAGTTTTTATTTCCATAATCACATGGGGCCTTCCCATCATCTGAATCCCAATCCTAATATGAAATAGGAAATGAAAACTAAAATTTGTATATCCATGTGTCTCACATAAAGAAATATAAAGCAAAACCCACTATACATACGCTTATTCATTAAATTGTCTTAACACATACACACAAAGCAGAAAGCGAAAGAAAGTTACTAAACCACAATGCCTTTTACAGTCTTGGAAATGCAGTGAGCATCAAACGATCATCAAAGCAATAAAATCTTAATATTTTAAACAGAACACAAACATATAAGAGGCTTCAAACACAATGAGTAATTGAGTACCATTTTATTGATCAATATGACAAACAAAGTATCGGAATATGCAAAACAGATAGAAGATAAAGGTTTTCAATTTCAACAAATAACTATGCCTCAAGTAATCCCAATAAAAGTTTTCGCATTAGTTTTAGCATTAAAAACTCAAAATTAAGAAGTCCTATTAGAATACTAATGCATGAGCAATCTAACTGTGTTTAGCAAGCTTTTGGGTTCAAATTTTAGGAGGTGATACAAACATATTATGGGTTGCTAATAAAAAGGGCACAGAGAACTGAGGCATGAGATAAGCTTGTAAACAATAAGCATAGAATGTATGGAGAGACATGAAAAAGATAAGCCGACCTTGCAGCAAACAACGAAAAAATTTGTCAGACAACCTTCAAGTATTTGATCACCATTATTTGACAAAGAAAAGCTCATCACTCAAGGAGGCTCGAGCTTTTCCAGAGTCTTCCTAATCTGCGCAGCGCGGACAAAAATTATGGCGACTAATAATTTGAAGGAACATCAAAGACTAAGTGCAAATTTATATTGTCAAAGACTGGAGCTTGCGAGATAGATACGAAAGTGTGTGGAAAGGGTGTTGTGGTGCACAAAGGACAGGCATGCTAGATAAATTCTCGGATTATCAAATAAAAATAGGCACTTGTGTCGCTTTTAAAATGCAAAAAAATAAAAATTGAGAAGCCAAATCATCGGGCAACATATGCTAGCTTGAAACGTAATAGAAAGAGTGTTTCTACATCATATCAATAATTTATAATAGCTTCTTTGTTTATTTGTTTTTATAAGGTTTCGTCATTGCTTGGATGTGTTCCTTCTAGAACTTCACCATCAAAATAAAACACCTCAAAGTCAAGACAACTCAATAAAGCGATTAAGCAATCATAATGGATAAAAATGCTCAAACATTTTAGTATTGTACCTTCACTCACCACTATCCCGTTTTTTTCAAAAAAATGGGATTTAAGGAAAAGCAAAGTAGAGTTCAAGAATACAAAGCTTCTAGTTCAAATAGCACAAGTCGACCTTACCTAATCTGAATATTTTGTCACGCAACATGCCTCCCATAGCCCCCACACCCAAATGTGCACCATTTCCCGGATACCAAATTTAGGAGGAACATAACTCTCAACATGCACATGCACGTAATGCTTTATTATAGCCACAATAAGATTGATGAATTGACATTAACTATAAATGACAGTAAGTAGGAGTGAGGCACAAGGTCGGATAAGATATATGCAAGTAATGAATTGTACTACTGATTAGCTCCAAAATCGTATTAATTCATCGCTTAGCTTCCATTAATGAAATTACACATTGCTCTCAAATATTTCTTCAAATCAATGTCATTGTTTATAAAAATCAAATTGTCTATTAGATATCTACTATCAACCAATTGATCACGATATTCCTAAACTTGGGTTATTTAGGAATAGATTGACCTAAATCGATTCACCTAATAAAGCATGAGTTATTTACTTGAACTTATGAAACAAAACACTATTTATAAAGCTCCCAACCGACAGGACTACTCAAAGCAGTGGAACCAAATATAATTACAGAGCATTTAAGGTCGATTACCTCAACAACGACGACTTCATTTTCAATAGGATTCATTGAGCGGTCGAATAAACCATTTTTCCACCGACTTTAAGCAAAGATATGCCCGATAAAATCAAAATAGCATCTGCATACAAGCAAGAATAGTCTTAGCGATAAACCGAATATGGTGGTCAAGAGAAAAAGATAAAATGATAAAATAAATGGAGATGGAAGGAACAAAAACTACCATCTTCTCCAAACATCAGTGCCTTGCATGAGGGTACCAAGCAAAGTAAAAGCAAAACAGATTAGAGATACTTTGAAATCCTCATTTCAAGTAAAAGAAATAGGACAATAACTTGTGAAAATGACGATAAGTGTTGGTGCAAAGATAATAAGATGCTTACTATCAAGTACAAAATGATTTGAATGCACATGCAAGAACAGAGGAAGAACTCAGATGCAAACAAACATTTGTGTGCACAAGTTAAACTCTTGGAAGGGTAAGTGCCTATAGCAAACTACATGCCCTAAACCGTCCCAAATTTTCTAACAAAAACAAATCATTCTATATGGTCATGACGAGTGATGATAGTATGTAAATCGCCCACCATGCCGACAAATTTTCTGTCTTGTAATATTTCCAATTTCATTTTCTAGCTTTAAGAATTCATGAAACTCGAGACGTTAACATGATAAAGAAGCATGAATCGGCATATTAGTTAGACGAATCGACTTATGTGTATAATTAATTTCAATTGATGAGATCATGCATTTTGAAACTTAAAAAGAAAAAGGAAACATGATTAAATGTGGCGATCGGTCCTACGCAAGAGTTATAAGCATGACCATCACGGTTAGATGATAACCAAACGTTAGAACTACATATCCCATGCAAAACTTGGTTGAATCAATTCATTCCATAAACTCGATACACACTCATAGGTCATAACTTATTTACCTCTTAAGTCCTTGATTCTTCCCGAAATGCATACGGAAAAAATTAGAATGCCAAGCAAGATTCTCGAGGATACCATGGCAAAGGTCTAAGAGCCTCCTTGTCTTCTCCTTCAACAACCTATATGTGGAAATTCAGACCGAGAATACGACTTTAAACAAAACAAAGAGCACCAGATATTGATGACTAACCTTGGCACAAGAGCATGCACAAAGTCATTCTCCACTGGGATCGAATATCGACAAAAAATCGGCTCTTCGAATTGCCAAACCAAATGTAAAATGAAAGTGAGCTATGAATCGTGAGCATTTTGGATGAACTAATCTGACTAGATGAACACAACCTATCAAGACATAATTCTCTTGTAAGATATGAATGTCCCTAGAACAAATATAAAACTAGGGACTTTGTAAGATATGAATGTCCCTAGAACAATTACAAAGAACTTGATTAATTAATAACTCAAAGTATAAAACTAAATATAACAAATATTTTAGGCATTTGGCTTGAGATATTCTGATAAATAAATGCAATTCAACCAAAGAGATTTCTCACTTTTTGCGGCCTTTATCATACGCTCTATAATCTCTTCGGTTTAAATTATCACAAATCAAGTATTTGAGGTTTTACTACTATTAATGCAATTCAACCAAAGAAATTTCTCACTTTTTGCCAAGAAACTGTCCCATACGAGCTTCCCATCGCCACATTTGTGAAGAGTCACTCCTTGTATTTGGAACTTCCTCGAGAAACCAAAGGCTCTGTCTCACGCAGAATATGCACAAACTCTTCCTTGGTAAAGTTACTCATCTACACAACAATAATTTCCAAAAATCGATGCTACAATTAGAATTTCAAATCAAGCACAAAACAACCACAAACTAGAATAGAATCAACTGCTCACTCACCGCTTAATATCCTCGTCATAATCACTAACATTGAAATTAATATCGATCAACGCCACAAAACTTGATTGCACTCGATCATATGCTCTGGAATAAACAAAAAAATTAAGAAAATAAAATAAAAATTCCATGAATAAATATTTAAATCAAGAAAACGAAAATGCATAAATATGAAATTTACCTTCAACGCAAATGATGCTGTGATCAAATCCACCGCAAAAACAAAATCAAAAAAGCTCAAGCACTTAATATAAAACGCAATCATCTACAATCATCGGCGATTCCCATCTTCCCTGTTCTCCCAGAGAAAGTAACACCGCGATACGACGAACTTCGAGACCGACAATTTGGAACCCTAGATTTCACCTTGAGAGGAACCGATCAATTTGGAAGCTAGGGTTTCGATTTGGAGGTTGAGAGTTAAGTGGAACTAAACGATTTGGAAGATTGAGGGAGTGGTTTTGATTTTCACGGGATTAAGGAGGGAGGGAATTAAAAATCGGAGGAGTCGCTGAGAGGAGAAGAAGAAGGAAAACGACTTTGTGAAGGGGAGGAGGTGCTTTGAGATAGGGAGAAAGAAGAAGGAAAACGACGCAGTGGTGGTGCAAAGGAGGTTGAGGAGGCGCGGTGGTGGTGGTGCGGTGGAGGTGAGGGAGGCGCGGAGGTGTGAGGTGAGGAGAGTGAGAGTGAAAGGTCATGTGAGAGTGAGAGTGAGGTGAGGGTGAAAGAAAGGGTCGAGGGATCCTTTTAATTAAATCCTGATCGAAACGTTTGCCACGGCGTTGCGACGGACTGTCCGTGGCAAAATATCAACGCCCGTGGCAAACCCGTGGCAAATTTCTGTCCTTTCACATGTCCGTGGCAAACCCGTGGGCAAACACCACCCCGGAAATTTCGCGCTTTATTTTTTTATGCATTCCGCCGCAAATCTGCGACAAATTACCGACTTTAATAAGCTCCGTGGCAATTGCTGGTGGCTAAATCAAGCTTTTCTTGTAGTGTGGGCGGGCTGGTTCTGCTCGGGCGTCTGCCTATCAGGTGGAGGTAATGGAATCCCAGAATGGTTAAATACGTATTCAAGTAGTTGTTGCCGTCGTGCATAGCTGCTGCTGTGTCGTGCTATTTCCTCCTTGCTGTCGCGCTATTTGCTCCTGTTGTCGCGCAAATTGATGTGACATTTCTTGGATGATCCTACGGGCCTCAGGAGACAGGCTTGCGCTCGTCGAAGCTTCAGAGTTGTCGTCAACTATGCCTCCTGTCCCATAGACACGACTCTTATAGGGCCCTCCAGCAGCTTGCTCCCACAACAATCGCTTCAACTTAGCCAACTCAACAGGGTCTACTGGTATGTCTGACTGAGATAACAGTCGCTGAAACTCCTCCTATCAAATGCACAAGTTATAATTATAGTCAAAATAAATGAGATATTATATCAGGCACATTCATAATTCTTCTTTAGATATAGATAGTCCAATAAAGCTACGTCTGAATGAAATAACATAGAGTTCTAGGTGCAGATTCCGGACCTGCACTGGAATGTTTTAGGATTTGATGCATATCTCACCACAGAGCCCCAAATATGCCAGACTCCAACTAGAAGAAATAAGGTTCCTGGCAAAATATGACCCACAAAAGATCCCATCTTTCTGATCTCTAAATAAATTCTTCTAGTACACTTAACTGTATCCTTGAATAATTCTTCTAGTACACTAAAACATTTACACCTTGCTAATATACCAACTAATCCTGTTTTGGATAAAAGCATAGTCATTAGTCACTAGTCAGTGTCAAAACTTCCAATAACAAGTTTTTGGACAACTTAAGTATGCTTTACACTTCCATAACAAAATAATGAGAAGAAAAATGAAAAATCATTTTTTTGCTTAATTGGAGAAGAGTTTTCTTTCTTGCAATCAGGGAAAACACAACTCTAGTAGTAGACAAGTCAAATTAAAATTAAACCTGCTAACAGAATAACAACCCAAACTGAGGAAGATCCATCTACAAGACAAATTAGGTGCGCGAGTAAGAAAGATGGATGTTTTTTAATGTTATATCATATGAAAATTGATCCTAGAATTTAGTCATCACTCTGATATTTTCAATATGGAAGTCTTAATGCAAGCCCTCCTAGAATACAATATGGAAGTCTTAATGCAAGCCCACCGAGATTAACACACACTGGCTACAGATATTTTCAAGCAATACAATCACAATAAATCATATAGGAATATAGGATTAATGAGAGGAAAAGCTACGAGTATTATAACAGAACGGTGTATGACACGACAGTGGTAGATTTAAGTTCTAACAAGAGTTGCAAGACGCTTAGTTTCAATTTTTTTGAGATAAAAATTTTGGACCTAGTAGTAACCGATTAGACTAGACAGAATCTATTATTGCAACATACGGTTGATTGACATCCGAGTTTCGAATGAGTGTCATTTGGCATTACACAGCTACATAAATCATAAGAAAAATGTGAACCAAGAAACAAGTGCTAAAATGCCACCGTAAAAAGCGATAGAACACTGGTATAAATAAAATAATTACAATCATGCTATTTGATGCAAAAACACAATTTTATATAGTTTGTGTAGTGGCTAGTATCTTTGCAAACAAGTTCTGGTCGATAAATAAAGGCTTAGATTCTAAGCCTCTTTAAACTTATTAATTGAGACACAAAGGTATCGTAAGTACATCAATTCATTCAAAGGTTATCAAACTAGAGTCAATACAAACTTGTAAACTTTTTGTAGACTCAACCAGTAAAAGATCATAAGAGTTTACTTAATACAAAAATAATATTTAAAATATATATATTCAACAGTTTATCAAAACTTACAATTAGACTAATCCTATACTAAACTTGACAATTTAATTTTTCGGTCAAGTTTAGACATGAAAATAAGCCGGATTAGCCTCTACACATCGAAAGATTTACACCCCAAATAAATACTAGGACATCACCCACACCCAACCCCATTAGGAAATGCGTTGCATCACCCCAACCAAAAACAAAACCCCTCATAATTGTTACACCAAGGCAAAGAAAAGATTGCCATTTTGACAGACCAGGCAGAAGATGCGTCTAATAAAATTTGAGGTCTCGACGCCACCAAACAACAAATGGTGAAAAGGCAGCAAAGTGGAGCCTCTAATGGAAAAGGCCAAAAGTAGACTAAAATGTTTTAGGCTTTTAGCACTTACAAATTCAAGCTAGTGTTCAATAAACAAAGTGATACCAGCCATAACATATTGAAGCTTCTTTATACCGAGTAATGCGAGCGCGGTCCTCTACATACTACTTTGTGCCCTTCCTAATGTGAGTGTGGTGATGAAGCTCTTCTACATGTGGCTTCCTCCCTATCTTCTTGGCCTATAATTAATAACTTAAGTTTGTAAATGGTAAATTATAAGTAATCATATTGCATAAGGAAAACATAAGTTTATAAATATACCAATCTCTTTGAATGTCGCAACATAGAGATAGAACCTTGAGCGTGCAAGCTTCCACCCTTTTCTGATGCCCTGTTCTTCTTATTCCGCTCACACGTATCTTTGAATTTTGGATCATTCCATATGTGGTTTATTAGGTGATTATAAACTCCATCCCCATCCAAGTAGGTTGGCCCTCTCCCTATGCGGACACGCCCGAGCATATCACGAGTCGATCAAAGACATCTCCTATGAAAAAGATCCTCAACGGCGGCCTCCCGAGATTTATGCCAAGTAACTCTCTTCGCATTGTGAAAACATGTACAAAACAAATGTTACATCAAATAAAATAACTTCACAAATTCTTAAAAAAAGCGACAAACATTGTGATGTGTTAAAATGTACACTTACTCTAAAAGCGTTAAAAAAATGGTCTCGCTCATCCTTATTAAGATCGACCAACTAGTCCATGGATAAGTGGTATAACTCGCGAATAGTCGGTCGAATAGCATTTGCGGCTGGCCTTGAAGGAAGAAACTCGCGAAGTTAAAACAATTGAAACGATTATGTCACATTATATATAACAAAACAATCAATCAAACAAAGTTGTAAAAAACTTTACATACCCTCCACCCTCAACCTCGATGACTACCCGATCGCCGACTAACATAATCTCATCCTCATCATCACCCCCCTCAACATCAAATATCAAATCATCACCCCCCTCAACATCATGCATCCGTCACCATCGTATCGCATCATCTCCGTGTGAAAGTCGCTCACGGAGATGGCAAAGAGGTCGGAGTAGGGAAAGATCGGGTGAAGGGGTAGGAGTAGGTATCGCATGAAAACCTGGTGTAGGAATCATGCGATATTGAGGACTCTGTGATAGTGGGGGAGTCACTCGTGGAGATGCACTACGACCATGTACCTCTCTGGGAGATGGAGTGGGTGATGGAGTAACTCGTGGTGAGGAACTAGAGCCAATATGGAAAGACCTAACTCCAGAGGTCTGCTGTAAAGACCTAACTCTAGAGGTCTGCTCTAAGGACCTAACTCCAGAGGTCTGCTGTAAAGACCTAACTCTAGAGGTCTGCTCTAAGGACCTAACTCCAGAGGTCTGCTCTAAGGACCTAACTCCAGAGGTCTGCTGTAAAGACCTAACTCTAGAGGTCTGCTGTAAGGACCCTACTCCAGAGGTCTGCTCTAAGGACCTAACTCCAGAGGTCTGCTGCGTCTGTGTCAGAGGATTTTGCAATGATCTCACTCTCTACCGCATGTGCCGGGCGTGTCTGTGTAGGGTAGATGTGGTAGGCATCTCTCGAATAGTCACCGTGTTCTCAACGTGTATCACCCTTTTCTTACGACGAGGACAACTATAGACTTCCCCTACGATCGTGGGGTGGTCTAGGTGGCGACGAATCACCTCCACACCTGATGCCATGTTTGTAGAGAAATGAAACATAAGCACAAATAAACAATTTAAAAACATAAAATTTACATCTAAAATAAATCATTAAACAATTCACACACAATTCAAGTTGTTTGGATACATTCATTACAAAGTGGTTCAAGTTGTTTGGATACATTCATTCACACACAATTCAAAGACAAACATGAATTAAAAGCAATTCAAGTTGTTTGGATACAACAATTCACACAATTCAAACACAAACACATTATATATATCTAATCTTCTGGCCATTCTTCATCTTCATCGTCTTCATCTTCTACATCAACTACAACCTCATGTGAGTCCTCTTCTTCCAAGTTGTTTGGATCCACTTCTTCACCATTGCTTTCCAAATCACGTAAGTTAGAAATTTGTTCAACTTCATTAACTTCATTTACAAGTGACATATCATCTCACTCGATAGGGAACATCTTCCACTAGATCATCTATTTCAACGCGACTTCTCGGCTTTGTCTTGATTGCGACACACCAACCTCGCTTGTCTCTTCGAGTTGATGGATAAGGAACATAGTACACTTGTCTCACATTCTCTCTCGCCATTATAAACGGATCAAACGCTGGATATTTTTTGTCCATTCGTATGTCCACTCTATTATACTTTGGATCCAATTTGGTACCTATAGTCGACTTTTGATCAAACCAATCACAATAAAACAACACTACGCTTTTAGCGTAGTCTAACTCGCTGAACTCAGTAGTTCATAAATGTGTTTGATTACACCGTAATAATCATCTTCACCTCCTTCATTGACCCCTTTTACATAGACTCACTGTTAATTGTTGCTTTGTTTTTCGTCCAGAGTGGGTATGAAACTTGTAGCCATTCACGAAAAATGTGTGATACTCTTTCACTTTTGTATAAGGACCATCGATAAATTTCTCAAGTGTTGATTGATTGGAGTTGGTTCCTCGAGTAAACCTATGTACATGACATACAAACAAGTTATTTCGTAAGGAACACATGATTAAGGTTGAGGAACAAGTAACTCAACACTTACTTTTTCTTGAAACCATAATTGAAAATGTTCATATATATGAACATATGCCTGATCAACTCTTACGTCTTCCGACAACAAGAATGACCTGATCAAATTAGATGATACGCACTAAATGAGATGACAAATATGAACAATTAATTGAATGAAAATATTGATATACATACTCAATGTATGGTTTAACTTCAATGCAATTGTTCAACACATGAACATGAGTGACTTATACTCCTTATCCGTTAACCAATGAATCGACTCCTTCCCGCAATGGCGACCAGATTGGCCGAAGACCGATAACATTAATGGGTGTCTAACACAATCATTTTGCATTTCATATCTTTCATTTCTCAAAGTGAAGTTGGTGAAATAATGTGAGCAAAAGTGGGTTATTTCGCGGTGTAGGTATGATGCACAAATCGATCCTTCAACTCTCGCCTTGTTTTTCACCGATCGCTTAGAATCACCCATGAATCTATAAAACAACTTGATTAGATGGAAAATTATACTCACCGCAAATGGGAAAAAATGAATATGTTCTTAAATGATACCTTTCAAATGGATACATCCACCATGCATCAACCTGGTCCACCAAGTCTTGCTTCATATGCTAGATGAACGGGGAGATGCTCCATAGAATCAAAGAAACCAGGTGGAAATACTCTCTCCATCTTACATAGAATGAATGAAATGTTTTGTTCCATCCTAACAAGGTCAACATCTCTTAAAGATGCAGAACACAAATCCTTAAAAATGACTCACTTCGCTTAGCGGATTTAGAACATGTGCCGGTAAAGAACTAAACGCAATAGGGAGTAAACATTCCATAAATACATGACAATCATGGCTTTTCATCCCATTCATTTTTCTCTTATTCACATCAACACATCTTGCCAAATTAGAAGAATATCCATCCGGGAATTTCAATTCTTTTATCCACCGATAAATTGAATTTGTTTGCTCGATTGTTAATGAGTAACACGCTGGGTTTGAGCATCTTTCCATTAGCTTGTGGCTTCAAATTTAAGTCTTTTCGATTGCGTAAAGGGCAACATCCAATCTCGCCTTATCATTGTCCTTTGTTTTGCCCTTTATGTTCATCATCAGTGTTAAATATATTGTCAAAAAATTCTTCTCTATGTGCATCACATCAAGATTGTGCCTCAATAAATTATCTTTCCAATATGGGAGATCCCAAAAGATACTCCTCTTTGTCCAATTATGTGTTTGTCCATATCCATGAAATCGAGAAACAAGGGGATCATCTGTGATTTTGGGCAAATCTCTAACTCTATCCCAAACTCGGCCCGAGTCAATCGTGGAGGCGCTCATCATTTTCAACTTCCTTCTTCTTAAATGCATTCTTGTTCCTTCTAAATGCATTATCATGTGGTAAAACCTCACGATGCGAGTCAAACCAAGAACTCTTACCCCGTGTTTCAAGGTAAATGCCTTTGTATGCTCCATACAATGTGGACATGCTAATTTACCATGAGTTTGCCAACCGCACAACATGCCATAAGCGGGGAAATCATTAATGGTCCACATCAAAGCGGCTCTCATCATAAAATTCTCCTTCCGTGCGTAATCGTAAGTCGAGACACCATTCCACAACCTCTTCAAATCATCAATTAGTGGTTCTAAATAGATGTCAATGCCTCTTTTGGATTTTCTCGGGCGGTATCGAGATAAGTCAAAAACATGTAAGGTTTAGTCATACACATCTCGGGGAAGGTTGTGCGGCGTAACAATAACGGGCGGCAAGAATATGGCGGCCGATGCTTGGTATATGGGGTAAAACCATCGAGCATAACCCTAGTCGACGCTGCGGGATCCGCTGCAAACTCGAGTTTGTACCCGATCAAAGTGTTTCCACGCTTCCCCATCGACGGATGCCGCGAACACACCAAAGACATCTATTCTCAAAATGCCACGCCATTTTTCCCGCAATGTTCTCGGATGCAAACATTCTCTCGCAACCTTGGAGTTATTGGTAAGTAGAACATTGACTTCCACAGAATTGGTTTATTCTTACTACTAGTCCCAATTTTGCGTGCATGATACCTCGGCGCATTACAAAATTTGCATTCAAGTAGCGCAAGATCATTTTTCCCAAACTCATTGTCATAATACAACATGTGACCTTCCGGACAACAATCAATCCTTCTAGCTTCCAATCCCAACTTAGAAACTAACCTCTTAGCCTCGTAAAAATTCTTTGGCAAATTTTCATTCATAGGTGTCACCCCGACATCATATCACATATCAAGTCCATTCCCACCTCAGATGTATTACTCGATGATTTGAGAGCTAAAAGCTTCGCACAAATCGATAACTTTGAGTTAGATGACCCTTCAAACAATGGTTTGTTTGCATCTAACAACAGATTATAAAATCTCTGTGCTTGCTCATTCGGAAGCTCTTCCATGTTATCATATTGTTGCTCCTCGAATGACACATTCACCCCAAGACCGTCATGAAACCATATTCGCATCAAGTTGATTTGTTCACCACATCCTATCTCCGCAGAATTACTTGAAGCACCCATGCAATTTTCGCCAACCAACGGGACGACATCAAACCCTTTCTCACCATTACTCGTCCAAATCCAATAATTAGGCCTAAACCCAACTCTCTTCAAGTGATCAATGACCTCCGTTGGATTCCTAATCTTTCCACATTCGCATTTGACGCATTGCACACATCGAATCCCCTTCAACTCTAAATTGTTCTTGTGTCATTGCAAAAAGAATAAACTCCCACACGCCATCTACAAAAGATCGTTTCAAACCCGCTCTTTTAGGAAACAACCTATCATACATCCAAAGGCGGTGCGAAGGAGGAAATTCCATTCTCAAGACATTTAAACGATGGATGCCCATCGAGAGAGAGTGAGGCTTGATACATTTCATATCATATTACATAGGTAGTTTTAAACAACTCACAGCCTACCTAAAATGCAAATCATACCTTCACACCACAAAGGTGAGAGAGGGACCTCAATATAAGACAAAGAAATCAAGCACCAATTAAAACCTAACGTCATTGTTTGGATACAACAATTCACACATATTCAAACACAAACACATTATATATATCTAATTCGATTCCCAAATATACTTTCTTAATACTCTTATTATTCCGAACCAAATACAAATATGATTAGATAAGCAAGTATAAATATGTATTAGATAAACAAATATAAAGATGAATCAAAACTAATGCAAGGGCGCTTAGGAAGCTACTGCTCGAAGAGCCAGCACCATCGTTCTTTGTGAGATAATGGACGACATAGATAAAGGACACTGCAACAACTATATAGCAACTATTACCCAAAGACACAATTAGATTGTTCCATGTGGCAAATATATAGTTATGAACTCATCAAAAAAACATAACATGAATACATGTGTTTTCAACCATACCAATTGTGCGATTGGATTCAGGTTCATTCAATAATAAGTGGAAAACAAGATCGTAAATCATAATTATGATTCCATAATAAACTTCAGCTTTGTCTTAGTTAGTTGAAATAGTGGGAGTTAATTGCAAATGCTCCTATAAATTAAATTAAACACCACAAATAATGATCATTAATTAGAACTTAGAACTATATATAATGAATAATTAATAATAACATTATATATGTAGTATTATTTATTTTTGTGTGTGAAAAATAAGAGTACGCGTGCACTGAGAACGTGCTCTTTGAAGGTCTTGTTCGAGGTGGGCAAGTCTTAATCTACTTGACTCTAGTTGTTGCACATAAGCTGTTACACCAAAGGGGAAATACACCAACACATATACCCAAAATAATGAGGATTAGTTATTTATACATGGAAAAACAAATGCAGACCAGTTTATTTAACTAGAAAAATGTATCCATATTATATCGTGAGCTTTCTATGATAGAAATGAATCGCATTAATAACACTATTGATTTCAAGAAATTAAAATCACTCACATTAGGAATAGAGGATGCACAATCAAGAACATTAGGAGTAGTTTCTTAATATGTCATTGCTCATGGGGTTACATTCCTCAATCAACACCGTGAGAACGTTTAATGGCGTATAGCCGCTTAAACTTTAAAGCATAATCTAAATGAACATTAACTTGCAGCTCTAAGAACAAACCACACTACTCATCTACGCACAATAAATATACAATAAGGCACACACTTGATTGTTTCAAAGCACTACATTATACTTTGCGAAATGAACAACATAACAATTGCGCTCAAAACAACAGATACCAATAATGGAGCTAGATGAAATCTAATGAGTACCTTTATACTTGCAAATTAAGGAGAAGATTTGTTCTCCAATTCACACGAATCAATCAATCACTTGCTCAGAAACACTGAATGTAAACAAAATAAAAATCAACCGTAACATATAAAACCAAATTCATTGATTGAACACAAAAAGAAGCACTACCTACCCGGTTGTTTTTGCTTACATTCCAAACCGAATTTCGACTTCTTGATGCTTTACTAATCCAAGCATGTCCCTATAAACAAAGTTTGTCACACATTACTCATCGAAACCACAACTTTTCCAAAGCAGAGAACTTCATTCCCAAATCCCACCCAATTGAGCAAAATTCAAAACAAAAAGATAATAACTAGAACAAAAAAAGATCAATTCCAAATCCCACCCAATTGAGCAAGATAATGACTTTACTCAAACATACTGTAGAGCCTACTGTACTGTACCTAAATTCCAAACGTTGGCGTTATCTACCATATGACACTGTTTGTTTCTATTCAAGATTTTCTGGTATTTTGACTTGGTATTTTTCTCTCTTGCAAGCAATAATACTACAGGGTATAGAAAATTGCTTTCCTATTCGTTAAAAAGATCAAAAAATGGTTACTATCATATCCAGCTAGAGCTAGCTAGCTATGGTAATTAGGAACAATATATGATATATATCATTGTCGAGTGACGGAATAAGAAGTCCAACAAAACACGTTAAGCGCGAGCAGCACTTATATGAACGGTGAACACAAAGTCGCGTAAATAGCGCGCTTTATGCCTTATAAGACAAAGAGTCATTGGAGGATTAGTCAATAATAGGCTATAAGTTTGAATAAAAATACAAACAACTCAATTCATATCACACAAAGAACGCTTTTAATAATCAGCCCATAATTATATGACAGACGGACTAACAAAGAGTTTAGGTTCAAAGAACAGAACAATTAGACAAATGAAAATGAAAATTCAAAGGCAAATACTAAGAACGAAAATTCACCAACAGAATCAAACTATTTCAAACAGGATTGCACAAATACAATCACATACTCCAAGAATTCACCAACAGAATCAAACTATTAACCTTCACAAATAGCCACAAAATCCCTAAAACTCTAGAAGGGAATCATACACTTGCACTTCAACAAATACTTAGGGTTTAATCATAACTCAAAATTAGAAATCAGAAGAAGTTAATAACATTAGGGTTTATTCACAAATCAGAAGAAATCGATTCCAGGAAAATGAGAAGAAATCGTAAGTAATACCGTTGAGAAGAAATTGAGTTGAGAAGAAAATCGAGTTGAGGCGAGATCGAGATGAGAAGCACTACACAGGTTTACACTTTTCACGCCAAATCCAGCCCCGGTTTACACTCTCACGCCGAAATCGAGCTTGTGGAAACCGGTTTGAGAGAGAGAGAGAAGACGTTGAGCTGATGGAGGAGGACGGAGGGTTAGATGGAGGAGGACGGAGGGGGAGTCGAGCGAGACGGAGGGGGAGTCGAGCGAGACGGAGGGTGAGTTGAGCGAGACGGTGTTATGTGATGAGAAGAGAAGTAATAGGGTTTAGTAACTCACGCGACAATTAAAAATTATCATTGACATTTGCGACGGGTTTGCGACCAAGCCTCCGTCGCAAATTAGCGACCCACATCCATTCCCGTCGCAAATTAGCGACCGACATCTATTTCCGTGGCAAATTTAAGCGGGATTTTAAGCGCTCATGTCAATCATCTCTTTTCGTCGCAAATCCGTCGCAAATTAGCGACGGACAGTCCTCCGTGGCAAATATTGGTGGCAATACAGGGTTATTCTTGTAGTGTTCGATGCTTGTCTACCCCGTCCTCTACCTGCGCCACGTCCTCGACCCCTACCTCCACTTCTTGTAGAATCTGACACCTTCAGCGCTTGGTCCTCTTCTTTCGGTCCTTTCATTCGTTGTTCTTCCACAAACAAGCTGCTTTGGAGAGCGTCAATGGACATATTTTCCACATCGTTGCCTTGCTCGATTGAACATGCAACATAATTCCATTTCTGAGTGAGGGACCTCAAGATCTTGTCGACGATGTCTGACTCCGTCAACTTCGCACCATGAGATTTCATCTTGTTCGCGATTACCAACGTTCGCGAGACATAGTCGTTCACGCTCTCCCCTTCTTTCATTTCAAGAACTTCAAATTCCTTCTTTAGAGCTTGCAATTGAGCTCGTTTCACCTTCGTAGAACCTTGATATTTGAGTTTCAGGGCATCCCAAATGTTCTTTGAGGTGTCAATCGTCATGATTGTTTCCAAGATACTTCGGTCTAGAGCTTGGAACAGGTAGTTCTTCGCCTTAAGATCCTTTAGCTTCCCATCGGTAACCGCTTTCTGATGCTCCGCCGTTGCATTCGCCGGTAACGTAGGGATTCCTTTCTCGACAACGTCCCAATAATCCTTCGAACGAAGCAGATTCTCCATCAACATCGCCCAAAATTCGTAATGTCCTTCGAATTTGGGGATGGCTGGTTGAGAGAAGCCTCCGTTTCCGTTTTCACGCTCCGCCATGAGCGTTTTCGTTTTCTTGAATCGCCGGTGATCTCACCGGAGGTTGTTACAGGTCCGATTATTTTGCTCTGATACCAATTGTAAGTGCAAAACAGAATAACCGAAAAGTAGTTTCTCATTTCATTTCCTTGAGTATATACAACAGATACATGCTTACAAATGGGCTACAACTTACACATGGTATTGGGCTGGATCAACTCATATTGGGCCCAATACAAACATACAGTCACACTTATTACTTATACAGGTTTACACTACTTACATTTAGTGCATACGGATCCAAAATCTGGAACAGCAAGAAAATAGGAAATTTTAGATCACAAAGGGATTGTAATGGTGCATCGTTAAAATTCTTGGAGACTGCGACCATGTATTTACTGGGTTCAATACTTCGTAAAATACGAATGTGTTGTTCATAAAAGTGCGCGACGACCCTCTCTCCTAAGGGCGAAGGTTGTTCTCCCAATGATCTTGACCAATGAGATCAATACCGACACTATCGTAAAACGTAATTGTTACAAATCAGTAAATGAAAGGAACAAATTTACTAAAAATAGTCAACAAGAAAGGTTGAAACGTTACACGCGTGGTCGAAACGATGCGGATGATATGCGCTTATCACAACGTCACGCGTTGCTTCACGAAAAGCAAAGGTACTCATGAAATCAAAACAGAATCAAACTTAATTAGTCTCCAAATAAGAAATAAATTGACTACCGCTTATAATACTTATAGAACTTGAATGTGATAGAAAAAACTTGACTGATTCATATTTCTAGATTACCTCAAAGAGAACACCGCTTTCCAAAGAAACAATGTTGGCATAGTCGTAGTCTTTGCATAAATCATCATAGAAAGAACGGATAGATCCATTTGGCGATTGCTAAAGGCAAAGAAGGTAGGGCTACCGAGAGTTGTTGGATCCCATTTGTGTCAATGGGTTTAAACGAAAATCATATATCACGAATTGAATGATAATAGGTGCATGTTTTTTTTAGATAAGCAAGAGATTCATTGAAACCGAGCACAAGTCGTGCCCAAAAGTTACAATGGTAAGGGGAGGGCCTCCTCAAAACCTCCCAGAGCCAAAACCCCCTTGGGAAAAAGACTCTAGGAGGAAAAAGAGTACCTCACACAAAGAAAAATGTGCAACAATGGGAACAAAAAATGTCCTAGCCCATTGCTTCTCCCCTTTCTACAGAAGTGTCTAAAAATTTGATTAAACCGTACATTAGATTACAACATAGATAAACACTCAGCTGGGCAATTAAACCACTCTGCCCAAGAC
This sequence comes from Oxytropis ochrocephala, assembly GCA_020916435.1. Lineage (NCBI taxonomy): Eukaryota > Viridiplantae > Streptophyta > Magnoliopsida > Fabales > Fabaceae > Oxytropis > Oxytropis ochrocephala. The sequence continues at coordinate 41,709,828 of CM037091.1, forward strand.
ACCTTGCAATTCCTCCCATTCATTGCCTTGAACCAACTCCAAGCCAACTCCTTAGCCCCCAACACAATCGATGTAACTGAAGCTACCTCCCCATTAAATATTACCTTATTTCGTACAATCCAGATGCTCCAAATTACCGCCATCCAAATAAGGTGTTTAACCCCTTTTTGCCTTTTACCTTTCACCAGCCTCCCAAACTCCGTAAAATGAGAAACTACATCATCTGCTACACCAACCGAGGACCCCATCCAAGTGAAGATATTTCTCCATATGCGCTTAGCCACCCCACAAGACACAAACAAATGATCCACCGTCTCCTCTCCCCTAAAGCACAAATCACAACTGAGCTCAAATTGTGACTGAATAATCCCCCTTCTATGCAAAGCAACTCCGATGCAACAGAACTCTCCAAGCGAATAATTGAATTTTGGATGGAACGTCACATTTCCATATCTTCCTACAAGCTGAAATTGTGTCGGGCTACTGCAAATTCCCTTCACCTGCAGAAAAATTTAGCAGACAATCATAGCATTTTCTCACCTAGAATCCTTCCACGCCATCCGGAACCCAGGACCATTTATCCACGCGCTGAGACAACACGATAGCGGCAAGCTATCGCGCACTCAGAGTCACAGCAACCGATCGGTCTGCATAAAAATGCAGCAGACCATCGGACCGAAACAAATTCCACCGCCACCCATCGCTCGTCCATTTGCCAAATTTGTCAATCGTTTCCTCCTTGGACCTGCAAGCATTATATAGAGATGGAAATAAATCCTCCAAAGTATCCCTCCCAAGCCAAGCATCCTTCCAAAACCTCGTCATGTTTCCGTTTCCCACTTTAATTTTTACTAGTTGATGGAACCACTCTTCTTGTAAATTACTATCCGAACCTAACAAACATAAATCCCTCCACCATAACGATTTCTTCTCCCACCCTCTTCTATTCTCACCCATATCGGGCCATCTCCCCTTCAATCCATACTTCTCCTCCACAACTACCTTCCATATAGCACTTCTATCTTCGCCCAATAATCTCCATCGCCATTTAGTTAATAATGGAATGTTAAACAATTCCAAGTTTTTTATACCCAAGCCACCTTTGTCCTTGGGTAGACAAATTTTTTCCCACTTCACCCAAGCCAGTTTCCTATTCTCATCATCCCCCCCATAAGAACCTTCTTTGTAGCTTTGTAATTTTCGCAATAACATTTTTAGGAGCTTTGTAGAAAGAAAAAAGATACAAAGGGAGAGAAGCAAGTACCGAGTTGATGAGCGTTACTCGACCCCCTATGGATAGTTGTCTACTATTCCAACTATTCAATCTTGCTCTCATAGAGTCTATGATTGGTTGCCAAGTGCTTAATCTCGTGGGTTTGCCCCAACCTAGCACCCCAAAATTTGAAAGGCAATGCCCCCTCTTTGCAAGCCAGAAATTGAGAAAAACCCTCCAACACCCTTTCTTCTATATTCAGCCCAATAACACTACTTTTCGCAAAGTTCACCCTTAGCCCCGAAACCATTTCAAAGCTCCTCAAAATCGCTTTCCAGCACCGAATACTCCTATCCCCCCATCACAAAAAAGAATAGTGTCATCGGCAAATTGCAAAAGTTCCACCGACAAAGAATTGTTGACGCTAAACCCATTAAGTTGATTTGACTCTACAGCTTTCTTCACCAAACCTGCTAAGCCTTCCGCCACAATCAAAAACAAGAAAGGTGCTAACGGGTCCCCTTGTTTCAATCCTTTCTGTGCCATAAACTCCTTCGTTGGACTCCCATTGACTAAGACCGAAATAGAATTCGATGCAATACAAGCCTTCATCCATTTCCTCCATTTCTCACCAAAACCGAGTCTACCCAACATATACTCCAAGTACGACCAACTGACTGAATCATATGCCTTTTCGAAGTCCGCTTTCATAACCACACATTTCTTTTTTCTTCTCTTTGCCATATCCACAATCTCATTAACCACTACCACTCCATCTAGTATATTTCTACCAAAGAAGAAAAGCTCTTTGATTATCCGAGATCACCCTTTTAGAACCTTTCTTCAACCTCGCCCGCTAAAACTTTCGCGAGCATCTTGTATAAGCGACCTATAAGAGAAATAGGCCTATACTCCCCAAGCCCTTGTGGATTGCTACTTTTTGGGATAAGTGCAATGAAAGACGCACTTACCGCCTTGGGAAGGCGTGCACTCCTATGGAATTCTTCAAAGAACTTTACCACCTCTACTCCAATGACATCCCAACACTCCTTTATGAATTTAAAATTAAACCCATCCGGTCCCGGGCTCTTATTACCATCACACTCCCATACCACTTCTTTAATTTCCTCCAAGCTGAACGGTTCAATTAACAACTCATTTTCAATCCCAGATATTTGATTAAAATTTACCCCATCTAGTGTAGGCCTATGATGGTCCTCCTCTTTGAATTTCCCTTCAAAATGAACTTTGACCGCATTTTTCACTCCCTCCACGCTTTTTGTCCATTCCCCATCCACCATGAGCTTCAAAAGTTGTGTTCTTCTCCTATTTCCTTTTATACAAGCGTGAAAGAAACGACTATTCGAATCACCTTCAGCTAACCATTTTACTCTTGCCTTTTGTGCCAAAAGGCTTTCTTTCGCATGCAACTCCTTCCAGAACTCGTCATTCAACATATTCCTTCTCTCATCATCTACACCACCCCCTTCAGATGCCACTTTTTCCACCTCATTCAAGTCCCGAATAATGTTTTCAATCTTAAGATCTTTATATCCAAACACCTCACGGTTCCAAACTTTCAATTTCTCTTTCAACTGTTTCAATTTTTCCTTTACCACAAAAGAAGCACTCCCTGTAACCTGGAATGAGGCCCAACATCCTTTGACAAACTCCATAAAGTCCTCATGCTCAATCCAGCAATTGTTGAACCTAAATGGTTTAGGCCCCCACCTCGAAAGGCCGAAAGAGCACACTAACCATACTGGGACGGTGATCGGATATCTCTCTCATCACCTACCCATCCATCAGGCCTTAATATTCCAAATGAGACGTTAACCCTTTAGTCAATAAGATCCTGTCTAGTCTGCTTGCCCTCCCATCCGCACCAAAACATGTGAACTTCTTACCCAATGCAGGTACATCCACCAACTCCATGTCCTCCAAAAACGATAAGAATTCCTTGGCCTCCGACCTATTGAAACTAGATGAGCAACAACTTCTCTCAGCTCTAGATGTGACAGCGTTGAAGTCCCCAACTATGCACCATTCACCTTGCTCAAAACCTTCCTTTAAGTTCCTCAAATTATCCCACAGTCTCCTTTTACCAGCCATATTACACGCAGAATACACATTCACCAAATAAACATAGCTACCCTGAACTTTCGCGCAAACCCCAATAAAATGTTCCCCAGAGAAAGAAAACATAACCTCCAAGATTTCTGACCTCCAAATGCTCAAAAGCCCTCCTGACAACCCATTTGCATTTTTACTAATCCAGTCGTAATCAGAATCGCCCCAAATACTACCAACCATACGTTTCGATAAATCACTACTTTTAGTTTCTTGAATCATGCAAACGTCAAACTTCTCCTTTACTATTAACTTCTTGAGGCGCTTTCTTTTCGCAGCGCCCCCCCCCCCCACCCTCTCATGTTGAATGTTGCAATCTTCATTGAGAATCGCTTTCTTTCCCCTTCCTTCCATTTGCCAACTGGTCCCTGGCTTCCAAAGATCTTATTCTACCTGCATATTCCTCGTTACTCCCTCTGCCACTGACACCTAGCTTATCTTTAGCAAATCTCCACATATTATTGGCAACAACCACCTCATGATCAATTAAAAATCTTTCATTGCAATTTTGGATACCCAGATCACCTACACGAGACTTCACCAATACACACACAATTCATGTTGCTATTAAGAGACATATATAAATTAGTACCTGGAGGCTTGCGAGTGACAACATGAAACTGTGATTCTCCCTTTGACCCCCTAGAAAGGCTACAGATGGAATTAAACTTCTTGCCTCCTCATTAACAATTCCAATTATGACACATTGATTCACTTCCTCCTCACCACCCTTGACACAACTGCTTGACTTATCTTGCCTTCTTGATTTATTCTTCTTGTTTCTCAATAAAGGCCCAAAAGAATTGCTGAGAGTCGGCCCAACAACCACACCAACCGAACCCCCTTTGGTGGACTTATCTTAGCAGGCCCATTTACCACCTTTTCAATATTGATATCATCCTCTACTAGCTGAACCCCGGAAAAGCAGTCATCCGCCTCCAAAACAGCTGCCACGAAGGAACCCATCACACCATCTGATAAGGAGTTTTGGTTTGTTGCTACTATTTCTCTGTTCGCCTCTGCTGGAGTAGTTACAAGTTGCTGGCCCACGCGCCCCATTAAAACCTCCTTGATTCTAGCATCCACCGTAACCTCCTCATTGTTAATTCCTTCCTTTTTATTCTCTTCAATATTAACCTCCACTATATTAACACCCTTCTCTCCAGGGGCAGCGCCTAGTTGTTCCACCATAGGAGTTTCCTTGTTACAAACTGCACCTACCACACCAACTGCAACATATGCAGACTTCCCACTGTTTCCCCCTATGTCCTCCTCTTGGTTCATTTTTTCTAACTCAATTAATCTTTCCACTATAGCGGTATCTTCCTCCTCCACCCCTTCATCATGAGAAGGATCATCATAAAACAATGGTGGCTCTTCATCTCCGTCCTCCGAATCACTACTATCAGAACCATCCACTTTCTCTGCTTCATATGCCGAAGTTATTCCCTCCCAATGCATTGGACCACACCACTCTTCTAGAACCTTAATGCTAAAGCTTGATTCGTTGATGTTAGCGTCTAAAACCATATTACATACATCAAAGCTTCCCGTTCGAATTAAAATACGAGCAACATCCATTGATCTTTTCTTCCTGGTGTTCTCATCAACACCCATAAACGTTCCAAAACTGCTTGCCAAGGAGGAGAAGAAATCATTATTCCAAACATGAACCGGGATGCCATGACAACGAACCCACACCAATCTCTCATTATCCACATCCGATGGCTCCCATTGCTTAATATCATCAAATTTCTCGTGCACCCAATCCTCAGCATTTTCAATTAAGTCCTGTATTATTCCTTCCTCCATCTCTTCAAGAAGGGCACGATTTGCACCCATAGGAGTTGCCTTTATGGAGAAAAAACCTTGCATGCTAAACCACTCCTGGATCATATGAGTAGTACCCGGGTTCTTGACAATTCCCACGTACATTTTCTTAAATCTATCCAGGTCTTCAGTGGAAGCGTTATAAACTACCTCACACACAAGTTCTTTTTCCTAAGTAAACTACTTTTTGATCCTGCGACAATGATTAACGTACCTTTTACCACCTCCATGTGTGTACTATTGATGCTGCCAATTACTTCCTTGACCATTCCAGTTCCTTCCTCTACTTTCACCATGCCTTTTCGCCTTCCCCTCCTTGTTCCACCTTTGTTTTTCAATTGCAAAACTCCTCGCTTCCCTTCCTCATGCTTCCCATCTCCGTCTCAACTCCCCAACCCTTCGATTCCCCGCTCCCTTCGGCTCTCTGGCCTCCAAACCTTACGCCTGCGCCAATGCCAAACCTTCGCGACTTCTTGGCGCACTCCGCTTTTTTTCTTTTTTACATTGTGTTTTTACGCTAAAGCGTGGGAGATTGACATGGATTTTATATGCTCCAAAATATTATGTTATCCAGTTTCACCGCAAAAAATCATACACCTCAATAAACCTGGCAAAGCCAAAACGTTTCCCCCATTTGTTCCTCTTTGGAGGAATAACCACTTCCACAACCTTGCCATATAGAGTGAAAGCCCGGAACATCTCCTTTGCACCGTGAGAATCTGGAAAGTCGGAGAAATAGTATGATACTGTACCTTCCTCTCTTCCATTCCAACACCCAGCTACATCCATTCGGTTTGTGTTGAGCGCTACCCTCTTTTTCTTCTTCTCCACCGTCTGCCACCCACCGTCGCCCCCCTCTCCTCCTTCGGTTTGGTCTTTCAGCTTCTCCTGACCTTTCAAATTCTGACCCTTCGCGCTCTCTCTCTCTAGTTTCTCTCTCCATTTTTTTTGAATCTGTTTCCTACATAATAGGTGAATGTGTATATATATACATGAAAGGTTGAAAAAACCAATTGAATAAGAAATACTGGTAATATTCTCCCTCCGTTCCTTTTCTTTTGATGTTTTCTTATGCACAAGGAATAAGAAAACAATAAATAGATAATGCCTAGACTAAAATACCCTTATTTATCATCTTTATTTTTCACAATTTTACTTGGGTAAATACACACTCATCATTTACTTGGAGAGATAAATAATATTGGTATATGTGTTTATTAAAAGTTAATTTGTAATTGTTTATTAATTTATTAAGGGTATTGTTGGAAAAAAATGGTTACAGTAGCATTGATATTGTAAAACATCAAAAGAAAAGGAACAAAGTTTTGAGGCTAAAACATCAAAAGAAAGGGAATGGAGGGACTATATGATAAATATCAACCCAGCCATTTTTTTTTTTAAAAATTCAACAATCAAATATTTATGACTATTCATACCTATTAAACACCCAATAGAATGATAATAAACAATTTTGTTTTTTTATCCCCCGGGTGTTAATACCCTTCAGCCGCAATCTAAATGTGGTAAAATGGTGTCCGTTGATCACATATGCAGCGCATGATTTGACTGACAGGTAGGCGCAATTTGCTGATATGGAATTACGTGGCAGCTGACATAATATTTTTGATTATGTGATGCGGATGTATAGGTGGCAAACTCATGGTTTTTATAATAATAAAGATATATATATATATATATATATATATATATATATATATATATATATATATATATATATCTCATAATCATAATCATATCATAATTATACACTAGTGGAAAAAACACATTAAAAAGCATCATTTAGCATCGGTTGTCTATACACCCGACGCTAAATGTTGAACCGGTGGCATTTTTGCAATTAAATTCACAACTCAAGTTTTCTGTTAGACATTTAGCATCAGTTGTTTTAACAACCAATTCTAGAAGTGCTTTACTTTGTCATTTAGCATCGCATATCTTAATAGCCGATGCTACATGTCTCTATGTCAAACACATGTAGCATCGGGTATTAAAACACCCGATGCTAAAGGTCCTATTAGTGACCAGTATCGTTTTCTAAAATCATCGTGAGCCTCTATTCTTCCTCTCTTGCAGAAAACTCTTCTTCCTTCGTTCTCTCTTCTTCCATCGTTCTCTCTTCGTTCGTTCTCATTTCATTTATCCATCTCTATCCACTCTCGCTCACTCTCGCTCATCACCTTTCTCCCCAAGTACCCCAAACCTTAAGATTCCCCGAACCCTAACCCAACTCCGGCCTCCACCCTCGTCTCTCAACCAACGACATCGTCAACCTCCGTCTCAAGATCCCCTCTGCCACAAGCTCAACCTCCATACCTCTAAAACTTCCAAGGTTAGAGTTTTATGTTCTCTTATTACCCTTAATCCCTAATCCTGATTCTGATGTCTCGTGTGATAAATGTTGATAATGAATCCGTTGATGTTTAATTTAGGGTTTTATTCATGTGAATCTATTGATTTTGATATGGATCTGTTCTTGTTTTATTTAGGGTTTTTTTGTTACGGGTTTTATTTAGGGTGTTATACAAACAATAGTGAAAGCAATTGATTTCTATTTGGCTGAATGTTAATATGACCTTCTCCATTACTGTTCACTCTCACTACTCTATCGCCGTCGCTCATCGCTCACGCCGTCGTTCAGTGGTAATAGGTAACAAATTTCTTTCTCGTTCTCGGTCTCTTCTTCTTACATCTTCTAAGTTCTAATGCTCAATATTTCCCATTCTCGATTTCTTTTTCTGACTTCCATGAATCAGTCAAGGAGCTCTCCGTATTTGTGAAATTAGGGTTTGTGAAATTAGGGATTGTGAAGCTCTGCGGGTTCAATCCTTTTAGATTAGGTCATTCTTGTAAAATCTTTCTAAAACCAGTTTTGGCAAAGGAGGACCATGGAGCATCTTCGATTGATGTTTGTTTCCAGCAATTGAAAGGTTATAAAGCTATGCATTATAGGTATGTTTCAATGGTTTTAATTAAGTTTTTAAATCATTCAAGGAAGACTCCATAGTATTTGCGTTAAAATACACGACCTCCATGTCTATTTTTGTTTGGTTTGACCTGAACCCAAACAATTCTTTTGTTTTAAGAATAATGGTATGGCTTGGGTTACTGCAAAGATATGTATTACCTTATCTAGTTCAAACAGAACACACAACTTCTTATAGTATATAGTCTCATTTCACAATTGAGATAAATTTAGTTCTGCTATGTTTTGTTTTACTAACCTTGCGACAAGAAAAATTAAGCAATGTGGAGTTGAGAGCAGGAGACACAACTGTGATGGGATTTGATTGGCTTTTTGATTATGTTTTTGACCATGAAATTGATCTAACCATTGCTAGATACAAAGATGTTTCTGAGGCTGGTATTTTCTTCCTTCTTGATTAATCAGTTTGAGGAATTTGGATTGACTGCCCGAGTTTCACTAATTCAAAATTGACTTTGTTGCTCTTCTTTATTGCAATGTTTAAAAATGTAATTGCAATGTTTAACAATGTTTAACAAGGTTTGATTATGTTTTTGACCATGAAATTGTGTCTCTTCTTTATTGCAATGTTTAACAATGTAAAAGAAGCATAAGAAAGTTTTAGAAGGGGCCAATTGCAGACTTTGCGATCTTCTATTTCATAGTGAAAGTAGGCATTGTTCTATATCAAAGTTCCATATCAGTAATTAAGCTGATAATACAAGTATTTACTTAAAATTGACACTATCTTCACCTATTAGTCATACTATTTCAAATGAGTTTAAGGATCCATAAGAACAAAAAATAGCTGTAATTAAGAAAATCAACAAAATTAATAGGAATTAAAAGAGCTAAACAATTACTATAGATATCTAAATTTGCACACAGTAATGACTTAAACAACAAATAAAATTCAAATAAGATTCCATTATTGTTCTTTGAGTTTAAATAGGTGATCAGAATCCAAAACCTATTGTTCATCAATAATTCTTAAAACTTTCAAGTGAGCTTAAATATTGACCACAAACTTCAAGTCACCCATCTTAAACAACATTAGCCTATTGTATACTTTATATAGATTCTCATTAAAGTTACGTACCTTTAATGAGAATCTATATAAAGTAGATGGTATTTTTTAATAAGAGCTGCCAAAAATCCTTTAAAATTGAGAAAAGTAGATAAAAGTACTTTATATAGAATTCAATTCCTAACTTTATATATACATAATGTTTATAATAATTGAATCCAAAACAACCAATTCACCCATTGTAGAATAAGAATTAAAAAACGATAAATAAATTAAGAAAAAAGTGGGAAGATTGATTTCAAGTGAATCCCTGTAGCAATCACCGTCATCGCGGCTCTCTGTTGCCGCTTTCTGTTTCAGCCCCCATCGTCGCTTCCTGTTTCTACCGAAGCTTCGTGTTTCTGCCTCATCGCCTCAATCTTGATTTTAAAATGTGCCTATCATGTGAATCATTTACAAATCTATCAAATATCAAACAACTTCTCATCACTTACTCCATCAGAATAAAGCAAATTCAAAAACTCAAAACGTATAAGAAGTATTATTTGAATGAGTATTATCTAAGATAATTTCAACAATTCAAAAACTCAACATGTATTATCCAACATTTTTAAAGAGAATTCACCTTTTGTAGAATTATAATTTAAAAACTGTAGATACTTTAAGAAAAAAGTGGGAACAGACCATTAAAGTGAATCTTGTCCCAATCACTGCGATTGTTGTCACTCGTTGACGCTACCATCGTCGCGCCTCTTCCCGTCACCGCCTTCCATTGCCTCAATCTTGATTTTAAAAATCTATTTATCATGTAAATCATTTACAAATCAATTAAACATCCAACATTATTCAAACATCTAAACTCTATCAGATTAAGAAAATAATAAGTAATATTTGAATCACTATTATTCGAGATGATTTCAACAAAATAAAAAACTAAGCATGTTTTATCAAAGTAAAATAACTGAAACTCACCAAAATTAAATATAATTTTCCAAAGGAAATTGAAATGTACATATCAAGTTAATATTCAACTAAAAATCACTGAGGTTATGAATCTAAATGGTCAGGGCAAAAAATACAACACGAATCTAAATGGACAACTGGTATATATATAACTAACACAAAAGATATACCAAGAGATGAGGACAGTACCTAGATATGCCAAGTTCAAATGTCTGGTTAGCAACTTTAAACTTGTTATTTGATTCCAAATGCAAAACATATGAAATGTAGAAATCAGTATGAGATTTTCCAATTCCATTTGAATCCAGAAAAGCATATAAATGACTTCCTTATCATAACAATTATCCGCCTGCAACAAAATCTCTTTTGTTAGCAAACTCGTCACTCAAAATCGAAGCAAGAAAAAGTAAACATAACAATGACCCATTGCACGGTGAGAGTGAACTCGTACGGTGGTCTGGAACTTTCTCCCTCAAGAGTTTTGTGCTCCCTCTCTCTCTAAGACAGCGTTCACCAATTACAAATGACGGGAGCCTCTCCCTTCTTCCCTTTTATATATGCTCGCTCTTCATGCCTGCAAGCTGTGCGCCATTCTGCTAGTCACAACGATTCAACTTCCTCCGACAAGAATTCCTCGAGAAGTCCAAACGACGCATTCCTGTCGCACTGATCCCCATGTGACACGTGGCTCAGTACAGGCGAAAAGGCAACTTAAGTTGAGGCCGAGCTCCACGCTCGTCCCCGACTTGGGGGGCCACTATTCTGACCTGGGCTACAGCGCCCCAGTGAGCATTGGCCCGGCCCAACTCTTCGGTCCATCCTGCCTTTCCTCGCTTTAGCAAGGCCGACGGCTAGGATCCTCCCGCCGGATCCGACGGCTACAGTATGCCTTCTTTCCCTATAAATAGAGGTCCGCCCCTCTACCACGGTACGTTTTTTCTCATTTGCTACATCGCTCCCTCTGAGCCATTCCTTCCTCCTCTCTCTTTTCATTCTCTGCATATGCTTATCTTATCCGCCTGCATATACTCAGACATATACTGACTTGAGCGTCGGAGTGTTTTTCAGGTACCCCCCACCCGATGTGGACACGCTCGGACCTCCACCACTCGAGCCTGGATACGAGCACCAAACAACAACAAGATGATCTCAGGACAGCTAAGTACCCTTGGCCGGAAAGCTTCTTCAAAGCCTAGGTACCGAACAGTTAGTATTCCAGAGTTTTTACTTGTTCAATATCTGAAAACAGGATTACTTTTACTCTGATGTATGCTATTAGGTACATTCTGGTATTTCTATTAATTAGAAATACTAGGGTGTTACAGCCGAAATCTAAATAAATAAGAACCGTTGATTTTCCTTGATGTGTGTCGTGCGTTGATTTAATCGATGGGTGCAACATCTAACGGTTTGGATTACAACTGATGGAAGAGCGTGGTAGCGATCACATGTGCATCAAAGATCCGATTGGTTGACATCCGTTTGATTATTTCTTCCATTTCATCGCGCTACATCTTCACCGTCCACGATACCATGTATTATTTTGTAGTGACGTGGAAATGACGTAATGCATTGCGTCATTTTTTTTTCTGCTGACGTTTCATGCACTTGTCAGCTATTCATGGTTATATATTATTAAGATAGAGATATGCTTGTCTATTCTTCTCAATTCCTTTTAATGATTTTTCCGCCATAGTATGAGGTCAAAACTCAAAATAACTTTTTACCTCTAGAAATGGTAGATAAGGAGAAAGACTGAAGAAAAATAAGATTCAGTGAGAGAAAACACAATAACGGTTGGACCTAATTAGATCACTGGGTTAATGGTCGGACCGATGGGTCATTATAGTTAGCCCGCATGACCCGTGACCGTACTAATGATTGATAAAAATAGGCATAGTATGTATAAAATCACAAATCACATTTTTTTGTCATACATTAACAATGCCCAATAAATTATTTTTAATCTTATTTTTGATTTCATATTTTTAAGGCTTAAATACGTTATTGCCCCCTGCAAATAGGGGGTGTTTTGATTTTACCCCCTGCAAATTTTTTGTTGTAAAAAAGCCTACGTGTCACACAAATGTCTGATTTGGCATTTATATTTCAATTTGTTTTATTTTAATTGCTGACTAGATATATTAATGATAAAATAAAATAAATTAACAGAAATAGAAAATTAAAGAAATAGAAAGTGTAGATAGAGGTAACCAAAAAAAAGAAAGTGTAGATAGAGAGAAACAATGGGTTTCTGGTGAGAAGAATAGAAACGAAGGAACAGAGAGTGAGAGAAACGAAGGAAGAAGAAGAAGAAGCAGAAGAAGAAGAAGAAGAAGAAAAATGCGAGAGAAATCATCAACGAAGACGAACAATCAGAGCAATTTCTGGGATTTGGGGTAATATAGAAGCAATTGCCACAATCAACCACAATTATTTTTGATTTGGGATTTGGGGGTTAGGGTTCCTTTATTTTGATGTGTGTGAGAGACAGAAGAGAAATCTTTATAAGAAAAATTAAATCCAAAAAATAAACCTCAAATCTCACTCAATTACCATCCCCACTCAAAATTGCAAAACACCATACCAACGTGTTTCATAGCTTACTGAATTAGGGATTTCAAGATTGTGTTTTAAGGTTGTGGTGTGGCAATGGCTTCTCTGTTTGTGGCTGTTTGTGGAAATGGCAGAGATGGTGAGATGGAGAAGGGAAGAGAGCTCGTGTGGTGGGTGGTGGTGTGGTGGTTGTGGTGTGGGTGAGAGAGAGAGAGGGAGAAGAGTGGTGGTTGTGGTGTGGGTGAGATAGAAGGGAGTGGTTGTGGTGGTGTCGTGAGTGAGAGAGAGAGAAGAGAGTGGTTGTGGTGGTGGTGGTGGTGTGGGTGAGAGGAGAAGAAAGGGAATAGAAAATAATGTAAAATTAAAAATAGTGAGTTGACATTACAAGTCAGCAATAAAAGAAATAGAAAAGAAAAAATGACAAGTCAGACTTCTGTTAGACAACTCAGCGTTTTTTATAACGTTGGTTAACAAAATAATGTACCAAAAATATGTATTTTGCAAGGAGCTTTTTAAAATAAAAAAAATTGCAGGGGGTAAAATCAAAACACCCCCTATTTACAAGGGGCAAAAACGTATTTAAGCCTATTTTAAAATAGACATTTGGGCATCACTTTTAAAAATATATTTTCATCTAACATATTAAGAATGACAAATCTTTTTTTTTTAAGAATTTATAAAATATTTGTGTCCACATTTATTTTGTTTAAAAATGTATTTGTAAATATTTTATAAAAATGTATTTCTAAAAAAATGTATTTTTAATGATTTTTATGTCAATATTTATGTTACAATTGCATGGCTCATGAAATAATGGATAAAGATTGCAATTAACGTTTGTGTTCAAAATCCGAGAATAATAGATTGTATTAAGTAAAATGTATTCGGTATTATATTAGTGTTGAATTACAGCTCTGTTGTTTCCACCTGAAGGGTAGGGTTCGATACCCACTGCTTCTAATTTTAGTAAGACTGCGATTTTTGTTTAATTTTAGTGGAACATTGCAAGGAAGCTTACGTGGATATCCAAATGTAAGAAAAGGCTGACGTGGAATAAAATGAATGCTTACCTATTTATTGAAGTGTCATAATAGGTGGATGATGACATGGATCCATGGTATATTAATAGAGATATATAGAGAGAGAGATTTAAAAGTTAGAAAAATTAAATTGATGATTTCGTTCCTATTTTTTTTTGGAAAATACTTAAATTTGTATTCTTTTCAACACAGTTTTAATTGGTATAAAATGTATATATCGAAATTATATATATATATATATATATATATATATATATATATATATATAGGCAAAATTACATTAGAAGACTTTTAAGTCATTCCAATGTTTTATGGAAAATACTTTAATTGGTGTTTTTTCAACACAATTTTAATTTGTATTAAATATGTTATTTTGTTTGGTATATATATAAATTTAATTTGTTTATATATTTATTTACACACACGTGTGCGCGCTCACACACAAAGATATATAATGAATGATTATCTTAAAATATAAATATATATATATATATATATAGAGAGAGAGAGAGAGAGAGAGAGAGAGAGAGAGAGATTTAAAAGTTTGCAAAATAAAATTAATAATTTCATTCCAATGTTTTATGGAAAATACTTTAATTATGTTATTTTGTTTGGTATATATAAACTTTATTTGTTTTCTATATATATATATATATATATATATATACTCTTAACTATAACCGTTAGATTAAAATTAACGGTTAAGATCACGTAATTAATTACAAGTTCTCCTATGACTTTGTCCTTATTTCTTAAAGGTCAGACATGATCTTGTAATTAATGACATAATCTGAAACCATTAATTTTAGTCTAATGATTTTTTTTGACCAATTTAGTCTAACGATTATAATTAGGAATTCTCATTTATCATGGTAAGAAATATTTCTCACCTAATACGCTCTCTCTCTCTCTCTCTATATATATACATTCATATATGGAGAGAGATATTTAAATGTTACCAAAATCAAATCAAATTAATATTTATATTAATATAGATATTCAATCAAAAACTTTAAATTCTATTATGCTAGAAGCGTAAAAAAAGAGTTTCTTTAAAGAAGAAACTGAAACTCTTTGAGATGGCTCGTATGATTCAAAGCACTCGTTGTTCAAGTGGAGATGCCCGTGGGAAGATGATTGCAAGATTCGCTGTACTTAAGTCTGAACCAACTACTGAGTTGTCGATCGGGAAACTCCCTTTCCAGAGGTTAGTTCGTCAAGTTGCAAAGAACATCAAGACAAAACTTCGTTTCAAAAATGAAGCCATGATTGCATTACAAGTGGTCACGAGGAATACCTTACTGATCTGTTTGACGATACCAACAGCTGTGCCATTAATGCTAAGCGTGTAACTATTACACGTGAGGATTTTCGATTGGCAAGAAGCTTTCATGGTGAACATGCTTGACGAAGGTGTTGTTTTGATATGTGGATGAATAAAGTGTTTTCTTATTGAAATGACTAATGAACGTGTGTTTATTGGTATTCTGATTATTTGTGATAGAGATCCAATTTTATGTTAATCTTTTGAAAATTGGGTTTAATTATTTTCAAGAGTATCATATTTGTAATGTTTTTACATGATATGCATTCATTGTACTTGTTTGTTAAATATATTAGGGGTAGAAATAAGAAGTTAGTAGTTAATTTAATTGAGAGTTGGGGAAACTAGGCATAGACATGAGAAGATGAGAATAATTTGTTAGAAATTTCATGAAAATTTCAGAAAAGCCTGCATATCTTATGAAGGTGCTTCATTCACCCCCACCACTACCTTACATGCACCACACATCAGAGGATTGGTATAAAGGTATTTTCAATAGGCTAGAACTTGGTGGAGTTGTTTGAATTGTAACCGAATTGTAACAGGCGTGGTACCCC